>JAPDVU010000003.1:202656972-203856972 GCA_026230045.1 Corynorhinus townsendii | reverse complement strand
TGCTGGCTGGTTGGTGTACCCCAGTTTGACCCTGGAAACCATGTACTGACAATGGCAGAGTCTAGCCCTGGCCCCTGGAGGTTGAGCAGAGCTTCACTCCTCCCTGAAGGACAGCTGGACCTGACCTGAGTGAGAAACATTTATTATGCTCAACCACAGAGAACTTGATATTGATCTGAAATTAGTTACTTTAATACAAACTCATTACTTCTCTGGCAGCAGGTCTCTGGGTATATGTTCCGTTTCAAAAGCAGAAAGAGTCTCAAAGGACTGGCTTAGGAATCACAGCATGCAGGATGCTGGAAGGAGCCCACTGGGGTATCTTTCCAGTGATAAATTATCATGTGTGACCTCACTTAGGAGTCAAGCTAAGAGTGACCTTGGAATTTTTGTCCTTTTGTTCACTGGCACATAGTAGGTACTCAGTAAGTATTTGTTAAAACAATGATGGGGAGGAAAGACCCTGAGGCCTTAGAACAGAATATTCTTTCCTTCCTATGGGAACCGCAAGCATTTAGATTATGATAATGACAATTACTTTCAATGACATGTAGAAATTACATAGCTAAGTACTTTTTAGATAGCCGATGTGTCCCATTTTTATAAAATTATAGCTGCTTGAATATAAATCAAAGTGAAAATGAGGTCATTTTTGTGGCTTCCTCCTATCAACACACACATGGACAAGGCTTCTATGGTAACATTAATTCATTAAAGCTGAAAAAGTAGCTAAACTGGATTTACATTTCTTTTGCAATGACTTGCTTAGCTGAAAATGAAATGAATGCTAATTCAGCAGCTAATCCTCATAATGACTTGGCATCATAAAGTGAAATGCAAATGGTTACTTGGACACATAAACCGATGATCTCGACTAGACTGGTTTGCCAGCATTGCTGGGAAAGTGGAACTGATCTCAGAATCACCCATTCATTCCCCCTGGCGTCTACTGAGCATCTTTCAACTGCCCTGGCCCACTTGGTCTCCCACTGCTCCCTCCGTGGCCTGGGACAGCATCTACCTTGTTGTGGTGCAATTGTTTTGTCTTCCTAACTGAAGGAAGGGCAAGGCAGGACAAGGTCTTACTCTTCTTTGATTCTCAAAGCTTAGGTCACAGCTTGACATTTAGTAGGTGCTCAATAAATGTCGAACAAGCAAATGAAAAATGATTGAAAAAGTTAGTCCAGTAAACATTTGGCTGCTGAGGCTAGGAAAACAGTATCATCAATGCATCACATGCTCAGTAATTAGAATTATTAGAGGCAATTACGCATCAACGCAAAGCTATGTCAGCTAAGCTTGTCTCTCAGTATTTACTCAGTGGGCCATCACACATGCACCAAGCAGCCCTACCCACAGAATGGTGAGTAATTAGCAGTCTGTGCTCTCAGGGCACTCAGTCTACGGGAGGAGGAAGACTTGTAAAAAGACATGAGCCACGAGGTGTTCAGGGCTGGAACAGAAGTGCATACAAAGTGCACTGGGGCACAGCTCTGGGACCAGCTAATTGCCTGCAGCAGTCTTAAAACCCACTTCATAGGAAAGCTGACTTTCAAGCTGTAAATAAAGGGTATGAAAAAGTTTGGCCTGGAGAGGCAGGGGTTTCTCACAAACCACACGCAGTTCACTTTGTACAGAGTTTGGTTCTTAAAAATTGCTATCCATTTTAGAACATGGCTTAGAAGAATTTAACCAAAGAACTTACATGCAAATGTGCATAACCCACGGACACAGACAATGGTACAGGGAAGGCCTAGGGTAGGGCGGGGGTTGGGTGGAGGGGGGCAAAAAGGGAGAAAATGGGAGACATCTGTAATACTATCAACAACAAAAAATGGCTACCCATTTTAGACATGGCTTAGAAAGTTCCACGGGTGCAGTGGGTTAGGTAACAGCTCTTTGTCTTGTCTAGTTCTCCTTTCAATAAAACACACATGATGGATGACCTTCTCTTAAGAACAGCTCATCAAAGATTTAAGGTGATATGAAAACTCAGTTATCACAAAGTGATGGATGGAGCCAGACCATTTGGGAGCAACAACAGTAAAAGAATTTCTAGGGGACCATTAGCAGCACCATACAGAGGGAGCACCACATATGAGGACAGTCATGTTCACAGGTATGTGTGCCAGCTATTGAGTTTTATGTCATCTCCTAGTGCTGGGTAGGGATGACGCCATGAAGGCGGAGAGTACGTGTGCCAGTTACCCAGAGAAATAGGACACATTGCAATACCTCAAAAATACCAGGTGGAGAAGACTTCTTTAGAACCAGTAAACCTACAGCCTTAACTTATGGACTCTTCTATGTTTGGAAATCTAAAGCAATTTCAGGAACAAACAAAAAAACAGTTCCTGCCTTGAACTAAGGCATACAGAAGATATTGATTTCCTGGACTATGGATCACCCTGCCACCCTATAAGAGTTTATTTATTGTCCTGCAGTGTCTAAAAGCAGGGCTTGCAAACCCTAATTAAAATTTAAATGAAAGTAATCATCAGATAGAAGGGACCCACAGGCTAAGGGATTAAAATAAATTATGTTGTGATGGTATCTGAAAGAAGATACAGATTGTTTGCTTTAAAAAAAGTTCTGCAAATATAAAGAATGACAAACTGTCATGTTTCAAGGACAATGCTGTAAAACACATTAATGAAAACGGAAAATAAGTCCTCACTCTATTCATTTCGTTTTTCAATAGACAACCAAGGCTGCTTAACTGAATTCCATCAGCTGTAGCATATGATAAGGACGCCTAAAGAAAGTGAAATAATTATGTTGTAGACTGTTAAAACAGGAGTCATATGATGTTCTGGGGCTTTAAATAAGGCCCATTTAAAATGCGATTTGCTGCATAAAATATTGTAGGGAAAGGTCAAAAGTGCTGACCAGGTCCTTCAAGCTAGGATCCTCTCAGCTCCTTCGGGCAACCCTCTCCACACAGTTACATCTGTCTGTCTGAGGTTCCAGCAACTGCTCCTTCCCATCACTGCTGCAAGCTTCTATCCCTTTATTAAATTCTCCTCAAATTACCCTAATTTGAGCATGCTATCTGTTTTCTACTGAGACCCTGACGTGGGATTCTGGTATTAGATTGCTCATGTATTTGGGAAATGCAGGCAGGACCTCCCTCCTTATTCGAAGGAAATGGGAAGCTAATGGCCCAGGGCAAGTGGTAACATCAGTTACTCAAGCTGTCATCCGTGATGGCATGGGATGCGGCGCAGGTGAAAAGGAAGGTGCTGGGAGGTCAAGTGGCTGAGGCGCTTAAAGGCTATGAGGACGTTAGTGATTATAAAGACTATCAGCTTCTTTTCAAATTCCTGGAAGATGTACAAAAGGAAATGAGAAATTGAAGTCTGTGAGCACACGGTTGAAAACAGGCATGCATAAGCCAGAAAGTCTCCGAAGTCCAAAGCCACTCATCTCCTGCAGTCTCAGCAACCCATCATTTTCTACAGTCACAGAGCACATGTGGCTGAGGACCAAGCCCAGAGCCTGTCAAGACTGCTGGGCGCAGTGCCAATCACGGGAGCAGCTCCACCAGGCATCAGATATTAAGGTGAGGCACTGGTGGGAAGGGAGTGTGACTCTGATGAATGGGATGGGAACATCTGAGCAGACATAAACAAAGCTGAAAATTCTGGACCCACAAAATCCTCTGGCACCTGAGACAGATCTTTCCTAAGGAAAACAGCCTCTCCGTGAATAATAATCTGTTGGTGGATCCATTCCAACCTCTTCTCATTGCCTCTATTTTTTTTTTTATTGATTTTTAGAGAGAGGGGAATGGAGAGGGAGAGAGAGAGAAACACATCAATGTGAGAGTGAAACATCTACCAGCCCCCTCCTGCATGCCCCCAGTAACAGGCATGTGCCCTGATCAGGAATCAAACCCAACCCCTCGGCACACAAAACAACACCCAACCAATTGAGCCACATGGGCCAGGGCTCTTATTGCTTCTAGGTCTATACCTAAGGTCCGGTCCCAGCATAGCCCAGAAGGACTTGAATAAGGCAGGCAACATACCTTAAGGTTTACAGACCCTCACCAATCGGTTTGGCAGGAACCAGGAGAGCATGTTTGAGTTTCCAAGGGCATTGGGCCAAGGAAGACAACAGTACGTTTTGATCCGGTTTTAACTCATTGACAGGGTGTGCTCACACAGGATTTATGACGTCATGTTTTATCTTGAGCACCAGTGGCCTGCCCAATTGTCACATAAAAGCCTTGGCTGAAAGGTGGCCTAGGTCTACGCAAATTGAACATCCTTGCCGTCTTTGTAGAGTAGAGGTCAGCAAACTATGGCCCGTGGGCCAAATCTCAACTGGGTTCTGTTTTGCTGTGATTCACAAACCAAGAACGGTTTTTACAATTTTTAAATGTTAAAGAACAAACAAAACAAAACAATGGGCCTTAGCAAGAAGAGTTACTAACGTGTGTCTCTTGGCTCACCAAGGCTAAACTATTTACTAGCCCTGTACAGAAGTTGGCTGAGCTGACTCCTGATATAGGAAAAAGGTTCTAAAGCAAGCATGTCAAACTCCAAGGCTAACACGGGCCACATAAACAAGGTTTACATTTATGTGGGCCACAAAAAAACAAAAGCTTCAATTTTCATAGAAACGTAGGTTTATTTCAATTGAGACATGCTGAATACAAAGGGCTGAAATAAATGAGTAATCGTTAACATAAACTAATAGGACATTTCAATAAAAATTAATATTTTTCTTGAACATTAACTTATGAGACACTGAATAATTGCACAAATTAATAAGCGTAATGCAAATAAACCTATTTTTCTTGTTCTCCGAAAGCGAAATATTTCCTGTTGCACACACCAAACAAGTCAGTACAAGACTAATGATGTGGCAATCAGCTGCTAAAATATTCGCTGCTAGTATTAGTGGAGAGAAATGGTGTGCCTGCGCGTAAGGTGCGTAAGGGAAGTGAATGCAACACAATGATTGTAATCAGTCATTAGCGAATGTTGTAGTTCGTTGTTAATAATTATGTATAATAAGACACTGTAAAAATTAAGTTATGAAATTTTTATTAAAATGTTTCTTACATACCGTTATATTGGCTGGGCTGCAAAAATATTCATTGTGGGCCGCGAGTTTGACATGCTTGTTCTAAAGCCTTAAAGAGATGTGAGTGAAGTGTGCGACTGACACTTTCTAACCACAAATCCCACACTTCACCAAGATTGGGGGAGAAGCAGGAGGCACTCTTGAAAAGCTGTGTTGTGTGCCTCTGCAGGCTGGAGATGGGGCAAGGGGATGCTGAAACGGAATAAGGTCCCCTGGTCTTAATGGAGAAAAAGGGATCCAAGAGCAATAGAGCCAGCTGGTGGCACCAGACACAACCAGCCCCAGGGATGAGTAGTAATCAGAGCCTTGATCTACAAGGATTGGGACAACCCAGGCATGTGTCCTGACCGGAAATCAAACCAGCAACCTCTTGGTTCAGAGGTCAGTTCTCAATCACTGAGCCACACCAGCTGGGCACTCCTGGCTTTCTTCCTCACTTCCTTAAACACCTTGTCAGCTAGGCTTTCCTTTCCCTACAACAACTAACTACGCTGCCCCATCGCTCCCCCACAATCATGATCCCACTTACCCTCTTTAGTAATCACAATAGCACTTACAACCCTATGACATGCTATACTTGTTTATTTGTTAATCATCTGGCTCTTCCAATAGAATGTAAGTTCCAGAAAAGCTATACTCACAAGGCTTAGATCAGGCCTAGAGGAGGTTCTTCATCCTTATTTGGGAATGAATGGATAAACTCAGGAAGGATGTTGGGCACTGGAGAAACTGCTTAGACAAAGACCAGAGACATGGGAAAATGTGCTCTACTTAGGGAATTTAAGTTTAGGAGGGAGAACATGGGAAGGTCAGCAAGCAGGGACCAGGTCACGGCAACCTTGTGTACATACGTCCTTCCAGATGCCTGAAATCCTTTCTAGAAAGAAACAAACAAAAATCACAGGCTGGCGGAGGGCTAGGGATTGAGGCAGAGCTTTTACTGGAACCAGCCAAATTGTTAATCCCTCAGCACCTCAGAATAATATGCACTAAGCACTTTTTGAACCAAATAAAATACTTTGCAATCCCTGGTGAAGTAACAAACTCTGAATCAATCACTATGCACTAGCCACGCTTTGACATCAGAATTTCCTCCTAATTATAATGCCCAGTGGAAAGATGATCACGATGCAAGCTCAGCATCCTGCTTCAGACCAGTTTATATGCAAATACGCCATCCCTCCAGCCAAAATTGCACTAATGCTACTTTTTTCAATAAAGCCTTTTAAAGGCCCTCGTGGGAGGGAAAAGACAACCTGAGAATCCACATTAAATGGCTTCTTTGTCCATAGATAATTAGCCAACAAGCTATCAAGGAGGTGAAATGTAAGCAATGCACTTTGTGCCACCACAAATAATAAGATATTAAGAACCAAATAGTTACTGAGCACATGTTATGTGCCATGCAATTTTTTGGTCCTTTTCATGAATCTGACTAACACCACCTAGTGCTCACGGATGTCACACATAATCCCAGGTGCCCAGGAAAAAAAAACAAGCAAGCCATCACTCCCGCCCTCAGAGAGCTTCAGGAACCACGGTAGATCTATAAACACCAACTATTGGACAACAGGTTACAAATTATTACGGGGATACAGAAAAGTGTGTTCTCCTGGACTGAATGCTTAAAAATACTTTAAATTTTTAAATCTGCCAATCATCTTTGATCCAGGTATAGGAGGTCCTATGCAATTTACATCTGTTATACATTTTTTATTGGCGTCAGATGTCAGATGTGTGTTATGTATTAGTCAGGCCAGACTTAGTTATGCCGCAGCAACAAATAACCCCCAACATCTCAGTGACTTAAAGCAACAAAGGTATGTATCTTGCTCATGTTCCATGTTCCAACACATGTAAGTCAGCTGGGGGGCTCTGTTCACTCAGAGACTCAAGCTGATAGAGCAGCTACTGTCAAAAATTAGAATACATTAAAGCATGCCTCCATTGGCTCTTAAAGCTCTGCTTACAAGTGACACATGTCACTGCCATGCACATTTAATTGGCTATTAACAAGTCACAGGGCCATATCCGAGTTGAGTAGAAAAGAGCAACTGTACTGTATCCTAAAAGGAGGAGGGATCAATCACTTGTGAGCACCCTGAGGGCTACCTTAAAGGGGAAGAGAAGGGAAAGGTGGAAAGTGCTCTTCCTGAACCTGTGTGTGACCTTACTTTTTACCTAAGGCTTGACTTCCCATGAGAGTTCCTTCTCTTCTTTGGGAGATGAAAACTCAGACACATGATAACTCCTTTTGTGAAAATCAAGTATGTGATACCTCCCTGTTCCTATTTGACAACTGCGGGATTCTTGCTTCCAGTACGTGTTTGAGTCACTGCTGTTGGGGTTAATTAGAAAATGAGGAAACTGGGGGTGGAACCAGAAAAAGGAAGCAGGGCAGATGGCAGAGGAGGAGTTTTCACAATGAAGCTACTGGCAAGAAACAGGAGCTGGGGGGAAATGGACCCTGAATCCTGAAAAGCCACTTGAATCTGTCAGAAGAAAGAAATCTAAATCTTAGAAGGATTCTAAGTTTTAGAATATTCAAGCACAGGCATTGAATATTTGAATGGAGAATCAGGAACATAATATAAGGACAAAAGCCTTTTCATGTGCAAATTATGTGTCACCAAAGAGAAGAAATTAAGAGGGATCTTTTTTAAACTATAAGAGAGCATCAAGTTGTAAGAAGCAAAGGATGGTAAGGAGAAGTTACTTATACAACCCATGCCCATATAAATATAGAAAAATACCAATTTTCTCTATTTAGCACGAGGGCTGTACGTTTTATTTTAGCAATATAAAAAAATCTCATTTACATGGATTTATGGATTTTCATCAGCTTATTTAAAAAATTGTTCTTCCCAACCCATGAAGTCTTCAATCTCAAATTCTCCTACCACCAATGATAGAAAATATATATATATCCTATATAATAAAAGGGTAAAATGCAAATAGACCGAGCAGCAGAACTGAACAACCAACATAAACTGATGAACAAAAACAGACCTGGAGACAGGAAAGCATCGATCAGACTGTCAAACCTCAGAGGGAAGGTAGGGGAGGGTGGGGGTAAGGGGGAGAGATCAACCAAAGGACTTGTAGGCATGCATATAAGCCTAACCAGTGGTCATGGACAACAGGGGGGGTGGGGGCATGTATGGGGAGCGGTTTGGGATGGGAATGGGGGGATGAGGACAAATATGTGATACCTTAATCAATAAAGAAATTAATTTAAAAAAACAAAGGTACAATGGCCCAATAAAAATATAGATTTAAAAAAGCATAATATGCTAATGATATGCTAAGGGTGCTCAACCACTCGCTATGATGTGCACTGACCACCAGGGGGCAGACAGTCAACTGATTGACCAGTTGCTATTAAATGCACTGACCACCAGGAGGCAGATGCTCTGACCTGTAGGTTAGCTTGCTGCTGGAGTCTGCTGATTGGGACTAAGTGAGATGGGCCGGACATGCCCTGGAGCCCTCCCTGGTCCATCCCTGGCCCTATTGTGTACCTGCACTGGTGGGGTCCCTCAGCCTGGCCTGTGCCCTCTTGCAATCTCGGACCCCTCAGGGGATGTCAAAGAGCCGGTTTCAGCCCGATCCCACGGGCCACTCTCCTTGGGAGAGCGCCAGACGCAGGGCTCATGGATGGTGAACGCTGCTGCAACAGCACAAGCCTCTCCTAATCAGGACTGATTGGGCGCGAGCCTGCCGCAGGCACACTGGGGCCAAGATGAGCCTGAGTCGCAGGTACAAGCTGCAAGGGGCGTTGGACTGAGGGTTTCGGACAATCCCTGCAGGCCACCCAGAGGGACCCCACCCATGCACCAGGTCTCTGGTGGGGGGGAGGGGGGGGTGGGTAGGTGTGTGTGTGTGTGTGTGTGTGTGTGTCCCTACTAAGAAATTAAGGGGTAGTTTCAGCTTTTGTTTTGTTTTCCCCTGGTTCTAATGGTTTGATTTCAAGTGTGTGCCTTTAATGTGATCTTTAATCTATTTCATTTTGTCTTCTCACATTAACTTATTTAGTAAGAAAATTATTTCCTAAGAAAAGGAGTGACATAGGTTATTTTATCATTTTAACACTAACAAACTCAAAGCTTCAGAGACAATTTCTTCTTTCTTTCATCCCACACCAGGCCACTCCTCAAACACAGCTGATGTCGGGCACTCAACCTCTTATTTCACATGAATGGTTCAATGGCGCCATCGCTTTGACAGCTGAGTCAGAACATCTCCATGTGGCACCACACCTGTCTGTATATCTGCTGCACAGGGGGGTCCGGAGGCCTCGAGTGTTTGCTCTAGGGCTTAGAAGCTGGCAAGCTCTGGGCTTCCGCATTAAAGTTAGTGACCCCAGTGAGTTGTTACAGTCTCTGTGCCCCTGAGTCCCTGTGTAAGGATTGTAGTGAAGAATAAATAAAGTCGTAAATGTAAAGCACTCAGCAAACCTTATGTGGAAAACAGGGAGTGCCCCATAAAAGTCAGTCACTGTGATTACCACCTGGTATTGTCATTCGGTAATGATGAGCTCCACTCCCCATAAGAACTTCTGGTCCTGCTTTTGCCTGCTGTATATTTCAGACTACCCATTTAACAAGGTTTTCAGAACCTTATTTTAAATGCATTTCTATACCTGCAAACTGCATAGCAATAAGGAGGGGCAAGTAAAATGTGACCATGGGCACAGCCCCTGGCAGTGACCTCCAACTGCACCTGGATGTCTTCTCAGGCACTTTAAGAATGCCTGAGCCACCATATGCCCAGGGAAGGCTTCTCTGCTAACATGTGACAACACTGCACTGCTTCTACTGACACAGAAGCTCCACCCCCTGAAATCTTGATGAAACCAACTAGAGAAGAAAAGGTAAGTGTACCTGAGAATCCTATTTCACTCATCTCTCCCTCAACCTTACCCCCACATCCAATCAACCAGAAAGACCTGTCAAATTTCCCTCTGAAACATTTTAAGATCCTCTGCTGTCCTAAAAGGTAAAGTCCATACTCCTTACCATGGCAGACATGTTCTAACCATGGAGGCCCAGCTTCATACCCTGCCCCTCTCTGCCTCACACATGATTCTCGCACAAGGTGAAACTGCTTTGGCTCCCGTGCCTATGTGCCTTGCTGTTTCACATCTCATGCCTTTGCTCATGCTGGAACAACCCTGCCCTCATCATGGTCTTGGTAGACCTGGCAAGCTTCTTCCTACCCATCCTTGATGGTACAATACAGACATCTTCCACAACCCCTTTCCATTACCCCCACCTTGCCAGGCTGCAATAGTTGCCCCTCTTCTGTGTTCTCAGAGTACCCTCTGCCCATCTCATTCATCGTTCTCACCCTGCTGTGTTACAATCATTGATTTTTCTATTTCCTTCAACTAGCTAGGAGAGCCAGCCCTATACTTCTTACACCATCTCTTCTCCCCGTGTAGTAGAGGCATGAACAGATGCTCAACAAATATTTCCTGAAAGAGGGAGCAAGTTTATCCTCAGAGACACTCCTAGTCATCAATGTAAACTTGGAAAAGTTCCTTAACTTCTGTAGCAATCATTTCCCTCATTTGTAACACAGAGATATGGCTGGCTAAGTCTTCTGCCAACCATAAGGTACCAGGATTTTACAATGCATTTTTTTTTTAAACCTGCATTTGCAATTAGAGGCAGAGATGAAAACTCTGGCTAATGCAGTCCAAAATCAGTTATCAAAGTACTCAAGACCTGCAATCTAACAACCTTCCTTCAACTTCATTTCCACTGACCCATTATTCCAGCCATACCATTAATGTCAAAGTTCTGCAAATGCACTGCAGATGTGTTCATGCCTGTGGCTCTTTGTCCATTAAATTTTCTCAGCATGGAACACTGCCCGGCTCTCCTTGCCCAGGGAAATTCCCCTTCTTCCTCTACCTTTAGCTGCACAGCAAGTTCTTCTGTAACATTTCTTCCTTGATTAGATTTTTGACTACAGCACTTGTCCCTTTTGCCCTAATATTATAAAAGTTGTTAACACACCTACATCCTTGACTCACTTCACTGTGAGTTCCCTGAAACTTGAATTAGGCGCTATTCATCACTATGGCATTCAGAATGCACACAGCTTCCACACAGTAGGTGTTAAATAAATGCTTTTCTGTTCCATGTGAATGTATTCCTGATGTCACTATCAAATGTGAAATCCCATTCAAAAGATAAACTGGCAAAGCCTGGAAAAGAATTTTTAATAACATTCTCCTCCCTGATATTTTAGCCATAAATAAAAATAATGTAAAAGCGTTATGTGCAAAAATATTCTGAGAAAAAAAAATGCCTATCTCTAAGCATGATAGAGTGGACCAATTCTAGAGACTATCATGGAACCATAAAAATGGAAATGTGAAGATTACTTAGAAATATGAAAACATGCAAATCAGAAGAGAGTGGCAACACCAAATTAAATATACGGCATGATTGTAACTACAGAGCATTGCGAATAAAGATTTGAATACCATTCAGAAACTAGAAAATGGACCATTCTGCCCCAACGATGGGATATTGGAGAAATTTTTCTGTTCTTTAAACCTCCTCCAAAATTCACATAAAATTGTTTTTAGTAAATAATAATGCTAATAAAATCTCAAGGACAGAAAGTAGAAGCTAATGAAGATAAAAGGGAAAAGAAGAATGTGGAGGAATCAAGCTGACATTACTTACATGAAGAAATGACACGTGCAGATGTAATAAAGTGCTTCAGGACCACACTTAAAAATAAGGAATAGACCACTACCCAGAAACAAAGAAAGGAATCCTTTCTTAAGGAGGAACTGATACACTTATGGACCAAACGGGTTTCAGATTATGACTAAGAACCTAGGAGCTGTGGAATAAAGCAGATGAGGAGATTTAAAAAAAAATGGCCTTTGTTACAAGTGAGATGAAAGCTGTATTAAGTCTCCCTACATCAAGTCCCAGAATCCAAAGTCACCGGTCCATGGAAAGAGCACTAGATAAACCCCGCCCACTCCCCCAAGAAAGCAAGGATGCTTGTACATTGTGCATCCCGTGAAGGAGGAACACAGGAGAGTCACCTGTGAAAAATCCAAGTCCCAGGCTTGATCATGGGTGGGTATAAAATTCAAATTTATGTTTACATGCAGTGAAAACCCTGACCTGGGAAATTACAATAGAAACCAGTTCAAGATGTAGGTTAGTGTGAAACAAACATGAGTTGGTTCTGAAAAGATCCACGCAGGAGACAGGAGACCCTCCCTCCCAATGCACACACAAACTACCACAACAATCAAAGCTTCCACTGAAGATAAGATACAAAGGAAAGCTCAAAACCACACGAGGAAATGAGCATAATGAGGAGGATTTAGCAGATAAAAATAAAATAATTTGCACCCAAGAACGGAAGAAATAGAAAAATTTGAAAGAGACCATAAAAGAAACATATTTATGAAATTAAACCGGTTAAAATAACTCGGACATAGCTCTATGAAAACAAAATGTCATTTTAAAAAAGAACCAAAACGATCTAAGTAAATTAGATTAATTAATTAGACCAGGGAGAATCAGGCAGAACACAACACTGAAAAATGAAGAAATGAAAAGTATGAATGACCCACTGAGAAACGTAAAGGACCGTGGCTGGTATGGCGTGGTTGGTTGAGTGTCATCCTGTGCACGGAGAGGTTGCCAGTTGGATTCTGGTCAGGGTACATGCCTGGGCTGCTGGCTAGATCCCCTGTAGGGGAGTGCAGGAGGCAGACAATCCATGTTTCCCAAATGGATATTTCCTTCTCACAGGGATGTTTCTCTCTCTCTCTCTCTCTGATAAAAAACATTTTTTTAAAAAGAAACACGGCCCTAGCTGGTTTGGCTTAGTGGATATACCATAAGTCTGCAGATGGAAGGGTCCTGGGTTCAAATCCAGTCAAGGGCATATGCCCGGGTTGTGGACTCAATCCCCAGTAGGGGGCATACAGGAGGTAGCCAATCAATGATTCTCTTTCATCATTGATGTTTCTATCTCGCCCTCTCTCTTCCTCTCTGAAATCAATAAAAATATATTTAAAAAAAAGAAACATGAAGGATACAATGCTCAACCCTGATATA
Organism: Corynorhinus townsendii; assembly: GCA_026230045.1. Lineage (NCBI taxonomy): Eukaryota > Metazoa > Chordata > Mammalia > Chiroptera > Vespertilionidae > Corynorhinus > Corynorhinus townsendii. Next base: position 203,843,773 of record JAPDVU010000003.1, on the reverse strand, counting down.
CACAAGTTCTAAACTGAAAGAAAAATCAAGAATGGGGAGAGAATGCAAAATAATGATTGAAAATTTTTCATAATTGAAGGAAGACATAGGTCTCTAATACTTTAAACCTAACGGTAGCTATCGCAACTCCAAACTGCAGTCCTTTAAAGAAAAGAGGAAAGAGCTAAAGGAAATAGAGAATGATTACTAACAAGGAAAGCATAATTAGAGCAACAGATTTCTCATCAGCTACAAATGATGCAAAAAGCAATGAAAAGATATCTTATAAGAACTAAGAAATTATCTTCTAAGAATGAGGGGGAAATAACTCACTTTAGAATCCTATACTCAGTAACACTATTATTCATAAATGAAACAAAACGAAGGCATTTTCAAGAAAAGATTTTACCACCCAGAGAGCCATAAGATGCTCCTTGTTAAGAACCAAACAGATTACAAGGGATGAATGCAATTCAAACGGCAATAATAAGCAAATAAGCTGGTTATCATATTGATAAAGCAACATAAAACTACAGATGGTCCTTGACTTAATGACAGTTTGACTTAAATGATTTTTTACATTCAATCTGCCATTACTTTTATTTTTTTTAAATAAATCTTTATTGTTCAGATTATTACAGTTGTTCCTCTTTTTTCCCCCCATAGCTACCCTCCACCTGGTTCCCACCCCACCCTCTGCCCTTACCTCCCCCCCACTGTCCTCATCCATAGATGTAAGACCTTTGTCCAATCTCTTCCCCCATCCCCCACATCCCTTTTCCTCTGAGAATTGTCACTCCACTCCTTTTCTATGCCCCTGATTCGATTATATTCTCCAGTGTATTCTGTTCTTCAGATTTTTTATTCACTTGATCTTTAGATTCACTTGTTGATAGATATGTATTTGTTGTCACTTTGTTGTTATAATTTTTATCTTTACCTTTTTCTTCTTCTTAGAGAGTACCCTTCAGCATTTCATATAATACTGGTTTGGTGGTGATGAACTCCTTTAGTTTTTTCTTTACTGTGAAGCTCTTTATCTGGCCTTCAAATCTAAATGATAGCTTTGCTGGGTAGAGTAATCTTGGTTGTAGGTTCTTGCTATTCATCACTTTGAATATTTCTTGCCACTCCCTTCTGGCCTGCATAGTTTCTGTTGAGAAATCCGCTGACAGTCGTGTGGGTGCTCCCTTGTCAGTAACTGTGTTTCTTTTGCTGCTTTTAAAATTCTCTCTTTGTCTTTTGCCCTTGGCATTTTAATTATGATGTGTCTTGGTGTGGTCCTCTTTGGATTCCTCTTGTTTGGGGTTCTCTGTGCTTCCTGAACTTGTAAGTCTATTTCTTTCACCAGGTAGGGGAAGTTTTCTGTCATTATTCCTTCAAATAGGTTTTTAGTACCTTGCTCTCTCTCTTCTTCTGGCACCCCCATAATTCGATGTTGGTACACTTGAAGTTGTCCCAGAGGCTCCTTACACTATCTTCATATTTTTAGATTCTTTTTTCCTTTTGCTTTTCCGGTTGGGTGTTTTTTGCTTCTTCATAATTCAAATCTTTGACTTGATTCTTGGGATCCTCTAGTCCACTGTTGGATCTCTATATATTATTCTTTATTTCAGTCAGTGTATGCTTAATTTTGGATTGGTCCTTTTTCATATCCTTGAGGGTCTCACTAAATTTCTCAGAGGTTTCTAGAAGATTCTTGCATAACCTTATAACTCTGGTTTTGAACTCTATATCCAATATTTTGCTTTCATCCATTTCTTTCGTTTGTGACTTGTCTCCAGATTTTGGCTGCTTCCCTGTGTTTGTTTCTATGTATTGGGTATCTGCTAAGTCTCCTTGAGTTGACAGAGTGGCCTTGTGTGGTATGTGTCCTATAGGGCCCAGTTGCTCAGCCTCCCCAGTCCCCTGAAGTGGACACTCTTGGTGCACCCCTTTATGGGCTGTTTTCACAGTCTTGTTATAGTTAACCCTTGATTGCTGTTGGTATCACTGGGAAGAATTGACCTCCAGGCCAATTGGCTGTGATGACCAGCTGTGTCTACACTGGAAGATCCATTGCGCAGGAGACACCCTTAAGGGGCAGGACTTGCTTCAGTGGGGCTTTAGTGCTCGCTGAGTCTGCCCCTTGAGTGTGTCTCTTATGGATGTGAAGAGTTGTAAACCGGTATGGTCTCACTCTGACCACTGGGTACACTGGCTCTTGAATCTCCAAGGAGGTACAAGGTCAGCCACTGTCTGGGGCTGCCCAGCAGGAGCTACAGAGACATCTGCAGATTCCTCCTCTTTGTATGGGGTTTGGAAGTACCCAGAGGAGGGAGGGCCAGCTGTGAAGCAAGGTTGCTGCTGCTGACAGGCAGTGGGCCTTCTTTTGGAATCTCTGGAGCTCTCTGACCCAGCTGCAGTTTGTTTTAGGCAAAAGAACAGGCCATTCATATGCAAAAGCTGCTGCTCACAGTTTAGGTGGGGTTGTAAATTGGGTGGTGTGGGGTCTCTGGGAATCACCAGGGCGGAGCAAACAGTGATGGCTGCCCTGAACCTGAGAAGTCCCCAGTTCTCCGTGTCCTGCACCCTCGTAGGAACAATAATCGCTGCAAGCACCTCTAAGAGTAAGCCACCCTTGCGTTCCTGTCCTGATGCCAGACAGTCCAGTTTCTCCCCATGTGTGTCTGGGTCCGCCAGAGTCTTGCCCGGAACTAGAGTTCAGAGCAAGCGGGAGCTTGTATCACCCTCCTGGGTTAAAAAAGCAGCACATCCAGGTGCCAGCACTTTCCGCACCTCCGTACCTCTTACTGGTCTCAATGAGCTTTCTTCACCTCTCTAGTTGTGGGACTTCCTCTCAGCCAGCTTTCCCACAGTTCTGGGTGGTAGCTGTCCTGACATTTAGTTGTGTTTTCGATGTGGCTGTGAGAGGCAGCAAGTATAGGTGATTACCTATGCCGCCATCTTGAGTTCTTGAATTAAATGATTTTTTAACTTGGTTGAGCCTCTGCAGTAGGATTTATCACAGAACATAAATGCAACCCAACTGATAGTACAAATGAATAAGAAAGAGATGAATGCCAATTTATAAGTATATTACTCTTTATTAATTAATGTTGCAAATATATGTTAGAATGTTTATAAGCAAGAACACACAAATTTCAAAGGACAAAAAGATATGCATGATAGACACACATGGGTGAAAACTTCTAAGAGAAAATTAAACACACTTGACTAGTTAAAAAAGTAGAAATATAAGTAGACAATTTTCTGATTAACCATAAACTAGCAAAATTAACTTAAGAAGCAGCAAAAGTTAACCAAGAAGGTAAGAATTGAAGCATATGTCTGTCCCTCACCTCCCCCATTTTCTGATCTCATCTCCATCTCCCACCTCTTCAGCCACATCAGCTTTGCTGCCACCCCTCCCCCAGGCCAGGTTGCTCCTACCTGAGACACCCATCTAGGGTTTTCCCTCCGCCTGGATGTGTGCCTAGAGATAGCTACGCTTTGTTGAGCAGCTAAGGCAGTTTTTAAACAGCAAGTCATGTCAGATCACTCTTCTGTTTAGAGCTTTGCATTGGCTCCCATGTCATTGACAGTAACAACTGAAGTATTCAACATGGTTTAAGAAAGCTGGAATATTCCTGTCCCAGACCGTTCTCTTTCAGACCTCAGTTCCTGCTTTCTCCCACTCACTCACTCAATCTGCCCCACCCACTCCAACTTCTAGATAGTCCTTCAGTATACTGAGTATCTGATACATTATACAATTACTCCTTTAAGAAATTTTAATTTTTAATACAATTATAAAAATATATAGGAGAAAATACAGGTAAATATCTATCTGCATGATAGATGTGGAAAGGATTTCTAAATACAAAAGCTAGGAAAGCACTCACAAAGAAAAAGATCAACAGGTTTAAATCTAAATAAAGTTTCTTGAATTTGCCTGCTTCCAGTTGCCCTCAAATACTTTCAACTCACTTCAGCCGACTGTACATGTTAAGGCCATGTGCTTGAGGGTCAGAGCTCACAGGTCCTGGCTAGACTAGTTACCACTGCAGTTTTGTGATCACAATTAACAGAACAATTGATAAAATCCCTGTTTTTGGCAACTTGGTAATACTGCAAGGCATGTATCCAATGATCTAACAAGTAGAAAATTTCCTACACATACATATATACATACAAAATGACATGTACAAGGAAATTAATTCATAGATATGGACAGTCCTTGGGTTACATCGGACTCAGCATACGTCATTTCATGGTTACGTCGCTATCTCCCGTATATATATATAAAGTTTCGTCATTTCGATGTATATACATATGTGCTTTATGTTTTTTATTATTTATTTACCACAAGTAAAGGTCAGGAATTGTTATCTTTCTTTTAAGTTTTTTTTACTGTTTCACTTCATTACTGCTGTGTATGTGCTCCATGTGAGTGACGTAGGTGCTTATGTAGGTGGGTTCTGACTTACAGTGAAAATTGCATTCCATCGTGCCATAGAAACAGATCTCCAACGTAACCTGAGGACCTACTGTATAGAGTCTGAAACAAGAACCTAAATATCCATCAATAAGGAGCCACTAAAATGAATTGAGATACACTCATACATCGGAATACACTGAAGCTGTAAAAGAGATAAAATGAAGCCTCTTATGTACTCATTTACACCAGATGTTTACCAAGCTACAGTGGTAAGATAAAAGCTGCTAGTAGAACAGTGTGCAGCATATATTACCACTTGCCTTTTTAAAGGCGTAAAACTGAAACACTGATTGCCTCAGGGTTAAAGAAACTGGTTCTGGGGGACAGGGGCAGGTAAAAGACATTTCCCAGTATGACTTCTTTACATTCAGAATTTGTAACAGGTGACTGTATTACCTATCTATATATCTATATCTATATCTATATATATATATATAAAAAGCCAGCAATGGGAATGCTGTAACGACCGGAACGACTGGTCGCTATGATGCCCACCACAGCCAGCGAACTGGCCTGATCAGGGGGTGAAACTGGCTGGCCAACCTCCCTCGGCCCCTCCACCCCGGCCAGCCCCACCCCAGATCAGCCCCCCCATCGCAATCAGGGGCAGGGTCGGCCAGCCAACCACCTGCAGCCCCTCCCCCAGCTGGCCCCGCCCCCAATGGGCCCCCAGCCCCCAATGAGGCCCCACCAGCCAGCTCCACCCCCAATTAGCCCCGCACACACCATTTTGGGGCGGCCAGTCAGCCCACCTCCCACAGCTCCTCCCTATGGTCGGTCACCTCCAATTAGCCCCCCCACCCCAATTGGGGGTGGTTCCCACCAGCCAATCACCCACGGCCCCTCCCCCCAGCTGGCCTGGCCCCGATCGGGCCTGGGCTGGCCGGCCAACCTCCCGCCGTCTCCTCCTCCCAACAGGCCAGGTCCCAATCTGCCCCAATTAGGGCCAGGCCAACTGGACCTCACCTATGCACAAATTCATGCACTGGGCCTCTAGTATAAAAATAAAACTTGAAAAATGCATACAGAATAATTTAACTATTTTCTGTTTATCTAATACGTATTTGTAATAACAATTATTGCCCAAGTTCTTTCTTTATGTCTCTACGAGAGGCCTGGTGCATGGGATTCACGCACTGGTGAGGGGCATAGCCTACGGGGATCAGCCCACTGTGGAAGTGCCGCTCATCCTGGTCAGCCAAGCAGCACTCCCACTGTGGGAGTGCACTGACCACCAGGGGGCAGTTTTTGTGTTGAGCGTCTGCCCCCTGGTTGTCAGTGTGCACATAGCAACTGCTCGACTGGTTGTTCCACTGTTAGGTTGCTGGGCTTTTATTATATAGGACTAGAGGCCCGGTGCACAAAATTTGTGCACGGGGGGGGGGAGGGGAGATCCCTCAGCCCAGCCTGCACTCTCTCTAATCTGGGACCCCTCAAGGGATATCCAACTGCCCATTTAGGCCCGATCCCAGTGGGAGCAAGCAGCCCCAGTGGGATCGGGCCTAAAGAGGCAGTCAGACATCCCTCTCACAATCCAGGACTGCTGGCTCCCAACCACTCACCTGCCTGCTTGCCTGATTGCCCCCAACCACTTCTGCCTGTCAACCTGATCCCCTCTTAACCACTCCCTGCCAGCCTGATTGATGCCTAACTGCTTCCCTGCCAGCCCGATTGCCCCTAACTATTCTTCCCTGCAGGCCTGGTCATGCCTAACTGCCCTCCCCTGCAGGCCTGGTCACCCCAACTGACTTCCTCTGCCGACCTGGTTACCCCTAACTGCCCTCCCTTGCAGGCCTGGTCCCTCCCAACTGCCCTCCCCTGCTGGCCTGATTGCCCACAACTGTCCTCCCCTGCCAGCCATCTTGTGGCAGCCATCTTGTGTCCATATGGGGGCATCCATCCATCTTTGATCACATAGGGGTGGCCATCTTGTGTGTTGGAGTGATGGTCAATTTGCATACCTCTTTATTATATAGGATTGTAATAGGCAAATGTTCTCCAATTCAGAACAGTGGCAACTACCATATCTTTTATTTTCATTATTAGTTAATTCATGCATTCATTCATTTAACTATGTATTAGTTGAGTTCACATGGATTATAAAGTTGAAAGCACAAAGGTCTTATTTTAAGGAGATCACAGTACAGTAGGGATGAGAGAAGCAGGTAACTCATTCAGTCCACACCAATTGACTTAACTCTCACTATGTGCAAATCAATACAATGTGACAACTATGAAAGGAAAAGGAAGAGCACAGTCCCAGACAAGGGGAGCCCAACTCATGGTAGGAAGGCTCCACCATGTCCAAAAGCTGAGTAAGCCCGTGGTACATTCAGGGACCTGCAAGTCGACAGCTTGGCTTGAGAGTGTGAGGGGAGTCATGGGCAGAAATGAGGCTGGAGCTATGGGCCAAGAGAAGTGAGCTCACAAAGGACCATACTCATGGATTGGGGTTTTAGCCCAAAAGCATCAGACACAAACACTTTCAAGCAGGTAGTCCCAAACAGTAGTTGCCAAACATGGTCATACATCAGTATCACCAACAGAGCTTGATTTTTCAGGTCCCACCCTCACATACTGAATGAGATCTGGGGGACATAGGGCCCTGAATATTATTTTCAAGGTTTTTTTTTAGAAGTTTGGTGATTCTGATGGCAAACCAAGTGTGAGAACCACTAGTATTGAGGATCTCCTGGCACAGAGGTTCAAACTGCCCTGTTGATGACTGAGAAAAAAAGGAGAGCAGGTCCCAGCTCCTCCCTCTGAATGGAAGTGCTGAGTAAGCAGAAAGCTGGCTTCCCAGAGGCAATGGAAAGAACAATGGGATAACTCCAGGCCAGTCCCCCAAAGGGGAGCATTTAAGGGGCTCATCTTACAAGGGGAAACAAATGAGAGCCCAGTTGCTTGCTATTACAGTAGATGCAAAAATTTATTCTTTAATTATTTTTTAAAGTCAGTACAAGATGCCAAAGCAGACAGTATGAGTTAACATTATTTTGTCTCAGCCACAAATTTGGAATTATAGACTCATATTGGGCATTTAGATACAAGCAGCACATTCAAGCTCCATTGACCTGAACACTGGGAGACTTCTGCACCATCTGAGGTAGAATGAGAAGCAGCAACTCCCTACTGTACCAGGAGAGCATGATGCTTTCCTGAGGACTGGCAAGAGCTTCACACTCACAAGCCTTTATTGCACCAAAGCAAACATTTGGCTCTATTTTGAGATGTCTTCCTTTTCAAAATCTGGCTGGGTCACAGTTTGAGGTATTTTACAATTACACAGCATTTGACATGAAAACAAAAGGAAAGGAACCAAAAAAAAGAAAGAAAGATTAAACCACCCCACCAAGATCTATTTTTAGACATTTAACTGTCTTACATCTGGATGAGTCACATACTAAACAGGAATACCACCCACAATTCTGACCTGCATCATGTTTTCTCCCAAAAAGACAAAACTATGTTTAGTAAATTTATTCATTCCCTCATTCCATGGGTATTTATTGAGCACCCACTCTGTGGGAGGCACTGTGATAAGTGCTATAAAGTGGTGATCAAGACAGTACTCCCCTGCCTTCACTTCACATACTGGTGAAAACAGACACCAGACAAAAGCACAAGATCATGGGGTAAGTACTGTAAAGTGGATGCTACAGGAACATACAACACTGGGACCCAATCCAGCCTCGGGGGCCATGGGGAGTTTCCCTATGGACTTTGCTAAAGGTATGGTCTGAAAAATAAGGAGTTTAGAGAAGAGAGGGAGGGAAAGAAATGAGTATAAGTGTGTGTGCATAGATTAGGAGTCAGGGCAGGAATGGAATGAGGGTATATTCCAGATAGAAGGAACTTAAGAAAATGTGAAGAAATGAGAACATCTTTTTTTTTTTAATATTTTTTATTAATTTTAGAGAGGGAGAGAGAATCATTGATCGGCTGCCTCCCACATGCATCCCCAACCAGGGAGAGAGCGTGCTGCTTGAGAAACTGAGAAAATTCTTAAGACCAAGCATACAAAGTAAACAGAGAGTATCAAGAAAGGAGGTCAGAGAGATAAGAGAGGAATAGACACTATATCTAATTCATCTGGAACATTCCCATGAATTAGGGCAGAGATGGGTACTTTTCCTCAATTTACAATTAGCTCTATAACATAAAAGTTAAGTACCTTCACCAAAGTCACCAAATCAGAGCAAGGTCACAAGTCTGCTGCACTAGATCCACTGGTTTAATGGTTCTAACAAATACTTATATCAGGATTTTGTTTTAGTTTCAAATTATGTAAAAATATTAATAATTTTTAAAATGAGAATCAAAATGCATGCTATCCATACTTCTATTTGAGTTACGATGCTATCAAAAGCTTCATAATTTTTGTTTCCAATTGAAGGAATGTGTCCAAGAGAATAATTTCTGATGTTGTAATAGGTATTAGCATCAATACAAATTTTTTCTGCTTATAACACTAAATTATTGAGTGATATAGTTTTAAAAAATGTTCTCTGTGTACTTTTTGTTTGTCATTTTCAATTTTTATTTTTTAAATTATTTTGTAGTCTACATACATTTAATCTGCTTTTTTCTCCTAACTTCATGTGAACCTAAAATGATCTACATAGTAATTTCAAATTTTAGTTTACTGCAAAACTAAGATGATAAGGGAGAAAAGTATGACTTTTGTATATGATGAAGATCTTCATTTTCTCAGTATTTAGATTCTTAATTCATTCAAGGTCTTGGGACTCTATAGAACTAACACTTACCAAGGGATTTCTAGGTGCTAGATGTCTTGCTAATTAATTTTCAATCCTATCTATGCTTCACAGTAACTATAAGATCAATGTACTATTATTTCAGTTTAAATATTAGGAAACAAACATAGAACAGTTGAATAATTTTTATAGTCTCAGGGCTTCTGGGTAGCAGTGCCAGGATTCAAACTCATGTCTGTGTGACCTCAAAGCCCTAGTTTCTAAGTTAAAAGCCAGATCCTAGGTTCTTTCCCTCCACAGGTCATTCACTCCCTTAGGCATCCATTCCTTCTATTCAATGAAGAATTTCAACCAAATGATCTCTGACTTCATTTCCAGTTTTAAATATCTGTTCATTTACATTGAAATGGTAAAATAAATGTTATGCATGCTATCTAAAAACAACTCTGTAATAAAATATAATACTTTTTTTCTATTTTATTCATCCCCCCCCTTTTTAAATCTTCCTCAGAGTGGAAGAGAGGGAGGAGGAAGGGGGTGGGGGAAGAGAGAGTGAGAGAGAGGAAGAGAGAGAGAGAGAGAGAGAGAGAGAGAGAAACATCTACATGAGAGAGACACATCGATTAGCTGCTTCATGCACTCACCCTGACTGGGGCCGGGGATCGAACTTGCAACTGAGGTATGTGCCCTTGACTGGGAATCAAGCACATGACCCTTCGTCCACGGGCCAATGCACTAACCAATGAGCAAAACCAGCCAGGCCCCCACTCCCTTTCTTTAGTCTGGATGGCTATCAGAATGAGCTACAGGGTATACTTTTTTTTTAATTCTTTGAAACTTTATCATATAGACAATATAACTATACAATCATAGAGATATGCATCATTATATAAATATGCATCATATAAATAATAAAAAATTCTATACCAAGTATCTTAAGCCACTTTTAAAAAGAAAGCAGACTAATTGGCTCATTCTACCAAAATGTGTAGGGACAGGCTAGTTTCAATCATGGATGGATGCTCAAACAACATGCCCTTATGGGAAATGAATGAGGGAGAAAGAGACAGCCTTAAGATGAAAAGAGGTCAGAGACCTTGACCCCAAGCCATGTCTACTCTTTAAGCCCCAGAATAACTGCTATATGCCACCCAGTCATCTGCCCAGATCAACTTTCTTTCAAGTGCCATCTCAGAAATTTCTAATTTTCTAACTCACATCCCTCTCCAGGTCCTGCTCCTCTCTCTGGCCCCTTCACAGCTTCTTCAAAGCACGATGTGCACTCACTGTCTCCATCTGCCTTGTCACCTTCCATTCCCTCTTTAGTCCCGCCGACTCTCTTCTACCTCCAAATCTCACCACAGCCACTTTAATTAGGGCATGATGACTTCCATCTTGCCAACATGGTGATCATTTTCTTCACTCAGCTTCTAAATCTCCCAGGAGAATTTGACATGATGGAAAACTACAGAGGAATTGGTGCGAAATGACATTCAGAGCATGTTACTCTCCTGCTTGAAACCCATAAATAGCTTCCTAATCCATATAGATTAAAGTGTAAACGCAGTTTCCCTCGGCTTTGCAACTTCTTGTCATTCCTGTCTCTTTCCTAAGTATCTCACTTCTTCCATCATGGCACCACCCCTTCCCACCATCCTGTTTTGTTTCCTCGCTAGTCCTTAGCACTAACTGAAATTATCTTTCTGATTTATGTCCTTCTTTAACATCTAATTCCCTGCTCTAGAACATAAAGCCCATGAAGGCAAGCATCTTGCTTGTCTCATTCATGTCTGTAATCCTAATGTCCAAAACAGTATTTGACAGTGGACATACAATGACTAAGTACTGAGCAAATGAATGAATGAAGGAATGAATGAATGAAGGCAGCACAGATAGCTTCAATGTGCTTTGACTCACCTTTGACTTTAAGTGAAAGGAACAGAAGTAGAAAAAAATAAACCTACTGATCACTTTATTTTTTAAATATATTTTTATTGATTTCAGAGAGGAAGGGAGGGAGAGATAGAAACATCAATGATGAAAGGGAACCATTAATCGGCTGCCTACTGCACGCCCCCTACTGGGGATCAAGCCCACAACCCAGGCATGCGCCCTTGATCAGAATTGAACCCGGGACCCCTCAGTCCGCAGTCTGATGCTCTATCCACTGAGCCAAACCAGTTAGGGCAGTAGGTTTATTTTTACCTCAACTTCTATCTGAAGAGAAGTATCAATACCTCCCCCATACTTTCCTTCTGGCCAGGTTTTCAATAGGAACAACTAATTACATAGCTCAGATTGAAGTCCAAACTCCCACGACGACACTCGGATTATTCCATGCCGCTCTATCAGCATGGATAATTACTCTAAAATGACCAATTAAATGATTTCTTTCTCCTTATTCAAAATTCTAACCAAGTTAAAAGTGACTCTATATATATTGAGGGACAGGAACCATTCCTAATAATAACAGAATTTTCTGTTGTCCACCAGCCTTCTAAATCACAGGGTACTTTTTTAAAACTTGTAAGGCTCTTTATTGCAGTGAACACCTTGATGAAGGTTTGGATATATAAGTCTGAGGCCAGAAGTTGAGGAGAGTGAAACTGCTCCATCAAAAGAAATTGAAGTTCTCATAAAAAGATGGTAGGAAGGGTATTTCCTTAAATATAGATTAGAAACATGTTTATTGATTTACACGATCATAGTGATGAGGAACATCAACAATTCAGACACTTCTTCAGAGAACCTGTGAATTTTTTGACTTGCCTTGACAAGAATTCCTTCTCTCAGAATCATGACTTTGATGGTGATGATGGCAGTGGTGGCCACTAGCAACTATGAAGGACTGATGATAAACCAAACACTGTCCTGAGCACTAGGAGTGCACTATTTCAGTCTTCTTCACAGTTTGCCTAAGCTAGTGGTCGGCAAACTGCGGCTCGTGAGCCACATGCGGCTCTTTGGCCCCTTGAGTGTGGCTCTTCCACAAAATACCACAGCCTGGGCGAGTCTATTTTGAACAAGTGGTGTTAGAAGAAGTTTAAGTTTAAAAAATTTGGCTCTCAAAAGAAATTTCAATCGTTGTCCTGTTGATATTTGGCTCTGTGGACTAATGAGTTTATCGACCACTGGCCTAAGCTACCCAGGGACTAAGGGATGGAGTGGATTTGAACCCAGATTTGCCCATGCTCTTGATCACAATACTAGCACAGCTCCTCTGTCATAATTCTAACAACAAGGAAACACTGGCTGGTGATGCTGGTGTGACTTGAACTTTGGAGAAGGAAATTGTATCATCTTGTAATTGATCCATGAAAGAAGGGAAAGGCCCGGTTAAGACAGGAACTTAGGATTTTAATGAAAATGTTGATTAAACTTAGAAGTAAAATGTCATGATGCTGTGCTCAGAAACCTACCTACCTCAAAAGGCTCCAGACACTCTACAGAATGACATCTCTCACACACACACACACACACACACACACACACACACACACACACTTGCAAACAGCTCTTAAGAAAAGGCAAATTATCAGGCTTCTAGAGAAAATAATGTGTGATTACCAAGGGAATTTTCCGAGGGGCTTGGGTTTTAAAACAATCATTTAAAAGTTGGAAGGGGGAACATATAACAAAGAATGGAATAGACGAGGAACACTGATCTACTGGAAGAATGCCAGAAAAGTTTAACTAAAACCAGGAATGAGCTGGAGCTGTGAAAAATGCCAAAGATGACAAAAGAATAGGCTGCAAAAACAAAAAAAGGACATTCGGAGCCAGAAAATGAATAAAGAATATTATGTCCTTGATGTTGGTGGGGTGTGGACACTGTGGTATTAGCATTTGTCAGAAGCTATCGGATATCTGGCTGAGATATATGCCAGTGTTGTATCCACTAATCTGGTTGACTCAGCTACTGGGAAGATCCAACACCCACAAGGAGGCAATGTTCCTTCTTTAAAACACAGGAACAAAAATGTCATAGAAGATACACATCCAGCTTCTATTGAATAACTGTCTTCTACAAAAAGCAATCAGAAAAAGGTGGCTTGAATATCTACACTGCCCAGCTATAGGAGGCGGGGGGAGAGGGAAGTGGCCACATCCTCAGCCCACCCATAAATAGTACTTTTCTCTAATGCCTTGTCATGAGCCCTTTTCACTTCCAATGTAAACTCTCTTCTCTGGGGATATTAGCAACCCAGCTTCTTTCTTGAGTTCCAAACCTACAGTCTAAGTTAGGACTCAACTGTCTTCTGTCACCTTCACCTGCATGAGCCTTCCACAAGTACCGTCAAATACAATCTCTCTCCCTAGGCTCCATCTTACCTGTGGGAAAACTCCAAAACCCTCAGCCCAGACTTCTTGTCTGCATCTCACATGGTCCTCTTAAAGAGACACCCTTTCAATTCTCTAGGCTTTGGCTCATGTTATTCCCTTCACCTGAAGTCCCTTTCCCTCTTCTCTATCCTATATAATAAAAGCCTAATATGCTAAGTGTCCAGTCGTCTGGTTGTCCGTTCAATCAAAGCATAATATGCTAATGATATGCTAAAGCCACTCAACCGCTCACTATGACATGCACTGACCACCAGGGGGCAGACATTCCGACTGATGTCTGGCCAATTGGGACTGAGCAAGATGGGCTGGACACACCCTGGAGCCCTCCCATGGTCCCTCCTGGCTGGCCAACCTCCCACGTCCCTCTCCGGCCCTGACTGTGCACTGGTGGGATCCCTCAGACTGGCCTGCACCCTCGCACAATCTGGGACTCTTCAGGGGATGTCAGAGAGCCGGTTTTGGCCCAATCCCGCAGGCCAGGCCGAAGGACCCCACTGGTGCATGAATTCATGCACAGGCCTCTAGTTTTAACATAAACTTGTTTGAAAGCATATCCTGGGCCTTGCTGGAATGGCCTCTATTTCCTCTAGACTTTCAAAGTATCATATTCCTAACATTCTACTATCGCAGCCATTATCACATTGTATGATAGTTATGGGCTTCTGTCTTTCCTGTTAAGGAATAGTTTAAGACTTCATATTTTGCTCATTTTTGTACCCCTAAAGCCTAGGACACAAAATGTTCATCAAATTGAATAGGCCTTGAGCCCAGGTGAACCTTTATTAGGTGTTTTAAATACTTAACACAAATTCACGTTTCCATATGTGGGGACTCTACACACTTATGGACAGACTTAACGTAAAGTAAGCAAGATGCACATGCCCATTACTGACTACAGTAAGTACTAGTTTAGCAGACAGAATGTTATAAGAAGTGTATTTTTCTGGCATTGTCATATTTTCCAGCTGAAGAATGGGGCCCTCAGGCAGTGGCCCTGCTGTCACTGATTGCAATGTGCTTTCCTGACCTTCAGCTGGGGTTGTTTTGTTGACTCCTATAGCACCTTGCTTAATTAAATAACACAAGTACTCGGTTACATAAGGGCACCAAATTTCCATTTCACAATTCAAGAGCCATGGTAGAAAGAGCCACTCAGTATTAGATAACACTGCATAGCTGATTACACTGGCAGGACCAGTTGCAACAAGAAATTCAAATGATCAGCCTCCCTGAGAGCTGCCGGCAGCCGCACATGGATGTGGCTCCATTTTACACTCGTGTGTTCTTTGGGTACATTGCAGCAAAATCCTACAAGCTCAAAAATTTCCACATGACGGCAAAACAGCACGATCGAATCAATCCATCAATTGCCAATGTAGCAGTAAAAGCAGCAGCTGCCTTCACATTAAAATCAGGCAAGTAACACAGACATGTTTCCATCTCCAAAACCTTTTTAGCAGTTTTGTTTTCAATACTTCCCCAGCATCAGAGCCATGATGCCAAGGATGGAAGCGTACTGCTTTTAGAGAATAGCTTGCAGAGGCTCAAATCTCAGCTCCTCCGAACTCCGGGACTTTCCCTTAACCTCTCTAAGCCTCATCTATGTGCGACTGAGGAAAAACCTCCACCTCCTTACATACTGTGTCCATACTATCCATTCTTCAGTCACTCAAAGTGAATTTAAAATTACATACAAGCGATATACGCCAGGCTCTCTACAAGCTGTTCGGGATGTTAAACGAATGACACATCTTTCCCTTAAAGAACCCCCAGGCGAGTGCAGATCCAGCCAGGCCTGCCCCACTGTGCAGTTAGCCCCACCCTCAAGCCTAAGTGAGGTTCTTGCTACAATGTCCTAACTAAAGTGTGTCCTCACACCTCAGTGCCTCCTATGGGACCACAAGAACCACGGAAACAGGTGGAATCCTGTTCATGTATTGCAACCGTGGTGGTCGGGTTCCCCCTTCCACCTTGGACCTCATTTCCATCTACTTTTTCTCTCCTTGATTCCACTCCAAGTACACTGGCCTCCTCAACATGCCAGGAAACACATGTGTCAGGGCCTTGACACTTGCTGTTCCCTTTGCCTCTTCCCCAGATATCTGCATGTCCTGCTCCCTGTGCCCATTGGTTTTTGTTCAGACGTCCCCTTCCCAGTGAGACCTGCCTGGAACACATTTTAAAACTGCTAGTCCTGTACCACAGCATTTTCTAACTCCCGGCCGTGCCTTCTTTTTTCTTCATAACACACATTACCAGCGCAACCCAAATTTTACTCATCTTGCTCATTCCTGTCTCACCCCTTCACCAAAATGCAAGCTCCCAGAGATAGGAATGTTTATGTAGACACTGTTGTATGCACTAGTATACACGGAACCTAAAACAGGTGCTGGCGTGCACATAAGAAGGGATTGTGCCATAAATAAACTATAGGAACTCTAAAAAAACAGCATGATACAATCTGCTCTCAAGAAAATTAATTTTTTTGGAGACTGAAGGGCAAAACTAGTGGGGAACATTTTGTTTGGCCACGCACCATCTATTTCTACTTAACAGCATCCCAGTTTCCGTTTAGGAGGTTATCTGTCTCTTGCAGTGAGTAGTCTTTGGAGATGGTACATCCAAGTGCTTGGCCTCCCACTAAGGTCATCGAAAGGACAGATCCTTCCACTCATCCCCCTGGTGTGGCCGGATGGAGCCCATCACACAGTCTCTTCCTATTTGCATCCTGAGTAACTGCCACAATAGTGGACAAAGTGGTTGGAGTCCATTCATCTCAGCAGTGGTTTGCTGAGCAGACTGCTCCTGCTCTGAGATCGGTCACCAGATTCCTCATTTCTCGTCACCTGCTGCGGCCTTGTTCCCACCCAATGCTGTCCTGCTTCTCTAGGCTCTGGTGAGTCCAAGGGGCCACACATAGCCTTCCCCAAATTTTCCTCTCTTCACTCAAGTTACTTAAATTTATTTCTAATGCTTTCACTCAGAACTCCAACTGATACAACATGAAAAAAAAAATTTATGTGATAAATAAGTTTCCTTATATGGCTCAGAGTAGGATGCAAGTCCTACAGCCCCCATGTAAGAGATGTGACCAGGCCTGGTCTTTGTATAACATACAGGATCTAGACGGGTTGAGAAGGATGAAGCCCTGAGGCAAGGGAAACAAGACCAATATTTTCAGGTGTCTGCCAGACACCTTACTCAAGAATCCACAACTAGTAAGAAAAACAGTGAATCTTAAGATTGGAGGCAAGATCACATGTGGTTTCAAGGGAATAGAAGATTAAGTGATTGACAGAAGAACCACTTAATTAGAGGGGATCTGATAAAGATTTGAGACTAAGTAGAGGCAGTAAATGGTGAAACATCTAAATTTGTATCTCCAGGCCATGATTATTCATCTCTGAATGATTCCAGAATGAAAAAAAGGCTAGAAGCAAATATGGTAAGAACAAATTTGAATATGAAATAGTGAGTTCTCTAAAATAGTAAACTAATGTATTTATGCATATTAATGATGACACTTTTCATTTGTTAATTACTCTTTCTCACGATGTTTTTCTTGAGCTGCCTTAAACCCCAAGTGTTGGAAATGAAGGTGTTAAATGGAAGAAATAATTATTCTTTGCTTTTCATTTCTCCATTACTAAAAAAAATATGTAATCTGGGCACCATAAATTACATATCCCATTTTTATTACCCTGCCCAGTTCCTCAATACTTTTTTTGAAACTATGCATCCTCTCTCCCATACTCTTCATATGGGCTTAGGTTTAGTATTCATGAATAAACAGAGAAAATAAAATGTTTTGGAAAAGATTTTATTTGGTTAGAAGTGTCGGTCTCAGGCAATCAGTCTGCTATAAAGTCTAAAGCCAATTGCCTACACAAATGTTTAAATATTTATTGAGCTTAAGTGTTTAAAACATTAACAAAAAAATGAATACAATATATTAGAGGTAATAAGATGGATCTAGGGGGGAAAGCAATGATTACAATCTTGTTTCTTTACCTTCTCCTTATTTAAGATGGTATCTTTAAGACCATGTAGCCCAAAATGGCCCCATGACTTCCTTCCTGCTGTGATAAAACTGCTCAGCACATCTTGAGAGGTGAGTGGTTTTGCCTGCGCAGGTGGCTAGCTGAAATCATTAAGGAGTAGGTCTGAGCAAATACTGTAAATAAAAAGCGCAGCAAGAAAAGAAACCAGAATGACTTCTGAAATGATGAGCAAAAACTGACAAATGTCATCAGTTCTAAATAGATGGGGGTGTGAGGGGGATTTAAAGAGACATTTCACTCAGGGCCAGTTCTCTCTAATAGGTGTTTCAAAGAAACCACTGGTCTTGCTTCTTTACCCCTTGCTCTCATTGGAGTCCTGCTTAACCCTTGGCAATAGCACACTGTTGTCCCCGTCACCTTTACAATCCATCACATGTAAAAGTTATAAAGGCGAAGGTAGGGCTTCATGGGCTGTTATTTTCCTAAAATAAAATAGCATAAGCACCAAAAACTTGAAAGAACAGCACTCATAAGTACTAGTTATTTCGCACGTCATTTTTCTTAAAATATGTCCCCTACACACACTTAGACAACTTTCATACTTTTTAGGAAAGTGAGGAAATGCTAAAGGTTGGGACAGAACTAGTAGGGGTCCAGCAGCAGGATCCGTCTTGCCTGAGTCCCTGACAATCGGCAAATAAGAACAAGGTTATTGGTGACTAAACACAGTTCCTAAAGGTGAGAAACCAATGCTCTCATAATTTCCCTTTTCAAATGGAGAAAATAGCGGTATTAGGTAAATATCTATCTCAACTACTAAAAGGGTAATATGCTAATTAGACCAGATAGACCAGACATCTTCTGGACAAAGCCACAGCGGTGGGGGCCACAAGGCAGAGGCGGTTGGGGGCGATCAAGCCAGCAGGGGAGAGCAGTTAGGGGCATCAGGCAGACAGGCAGAGGCAGTTAGAGGCGATCAGGCAGACAGGCAGAGGTAGTTAGAGGCAAGCAGGCAGGCAGAGGCAGTTAGGGGTGATCAGGCAGGCAGGAAGAGGGGCTAAAGGTGACCAGGCAGGCAGGCAGAGTGGTTAGGGGCAATCAGACAGGCATGCAGGGTGGTTAGGGGCGATCAGGCAGGCAGGCAGATAAGTGGTTAGGAGCCAGTGGTCCCAGATTTCGAGAGGGATGTCTGACTACCGGCAGTCGGACATCCCCCAAGGGGTCTGGATTGGAAAGGGTGCAGGCCAGGCTGAGAGGCACCACTACCCCCCACCCGGTGCACAAATTTTGTGCACTGGGCCACAAGTCTATAATAATAAAAGTGTAATATGCTAATTAGACCAGACAGCCTAACAACCTTTCGGACGTCATTCTGGATGTCCTTCCCAATGAAGCCATGGCAGCGGGGGCTGAGGCAGAGGTGGTTAGGAACAATGAGGCAGGCAGGCAAGCAGTTAGGGGCAATGAGGCAGGCAGGCAAGCAGTTAGAGGCAAGCAGGCAAGAGGTTAGGGGTGATCAGGCAGGCAGGCAGAAGTGGTTAGGAGCAATCAGTCAGGTAGACAGAGGCAGGTAGGAGGAATCAGGCAGGCAGGTGAGTGGTTAGGGATGATCAGGCAGGCAGGTGAGTGGTTAGGAGCAATCAGGCAGGCAGGTGAGTGGTTAGGGATGATCAGGCAGGCAGGTGAGTGATTTAGGAGTGATCAGGCAGGCAGGCAGAGGCAGTTAGGGATGATCAGGCAGGCAGAGTGGTTAGAAACAATCAGGCAGGCAGGCAGGCAGGCAGGCAGGCGAGTGGTTAGGGAAGATCAGGCAGGCAGGCGAGTGGTTAGGGGTGATCATGCAGGCAGGTGAGTGGTTAGGGGCAATGAGGCAGGCAGGCAGGCCAGCGGTTAGGAGCCAGCAGTCCCAGATTGTTAGGGGGATGTCCGACTGCCAGTTTAGGCCCGATCCGGCTGGACATCCCTCGAGGGGTCCCGGATTGTGAGAGGGTGCAGGCCGGGCTGAGGGACCCTGGTCCCCCATGCACAAATTTCATGCACCAGGCCTCTAGTTAATTATAAGTTTATACAAAATGCTAAAAGGAGTACCAATAAGAAAATGATTTGGGGGCATTTTAGACTAGACATTCTAACTTGCAAACCCAGTGAGACTGGGTACCCTACTCTGAATATGAGCACCCAGCACCCCCTAGTGACTGGTGCACATTTATAAAAAAATTTTTTAAATCAGGAGCATGTATCAAACCTGGTTTGATACTCTAGAAGCAACTTACCCCTTTCCATGTGAAATGGTTTGAGGAAACACCCCTCTAACCCCGAAACCTTTTCCTAAGACATATATGTGTTAGAAATGGGGGTAAAGATTGAAGGCAAGAATTACAGGATTGAGAAGCTTGCTAAATGTTAGCTTTCTCCTCAGGCCTCATCTGCTCTGGAGTGTCTGCTGAAGTCCTATGCATTTTAAATTGCTGGACTACATAACCATTTTGGTACCTCCAAACACCATAATTCAAAACATAAAGCAAGCAATGCTAAAAACATTTTTCTTTGTTACCTAAAATAATAATCTGATAGAATAAGATGTGTCTATTTATATCATTAAATACTAACATTTCATCCCCCCCCAATTAATCATTTGTGAATATAATTCCATTCTTCACAAATATTTATTGAACTCCTACTATGTGCCTGCCAGGCGCTATGCTAGGCTTATTGGTAGATAAAATAGAAAAAAGAATCCCAACTTTTCTTCAGCTTACATCTTTGAGGAAGAAACAAACAACAATATGTTTAATTAAAAGATACAGTTTGTTGGATTATAGACATGCTATGGGGAGATATAAATTATTATGAGTGAGGTTTATTTTTTGCTTTTGGCTTTTTACAAGTTTAAATAGGAAGACCAAGGAGAATGTCAACAAAAAAGAGACTGAATAAAAACCTGAAGAAAATGAGGAAATGAACCATGCATATGATAATAGAAGAAATATTCAGGCAGATTGGGGAACAACAAGTGTAAAGGCCTTAGACCTAGAACATAATTGGATGGACTCAAGAATCATCACAAGGGCCTAGCCAGTGTAGTTCAGTTGTTGGAGCCTCATTCCATGCATTGAAGTGTTGCGGGTTCAATTCCAGGTCAGGGCACGTACCCGGGTTACAGGTTCCATCCGCAGTCGGGCATGTACGGAGCCAACCAATTGAGGTTTCTCTTTCACATCAATGTTCCTCTCACTCTGTTTCCCCACCCTTCTTCCCCTTTCTATAAAATCAGTGAAAGCATATCGTTGGGTGAGGATTTTTTTAAATACAATAATATTAATTAATTTAAAAAGAATCATCATAAGGATCTGTATGGCTAAAATGGGGTACATGCAGGGAAAACAAGTACATGAATTCAATGCAGAACAGTCAAGAAAGCTGTTTCAACATAACAGCAAAAGCACAAACAACAAATGAAAATAAATCAACAAATGGGGCTAATCAAACTTAAAAGCTTCTGTACAGTGCCCTGGCTGGTGTGGCACAGTTGATTGGGCATTGTCCAGTATACCAGGAGGTTACCAGTTCGATTCCTGGTCAAGGGCACATGCCTTGTTTGTGGGCTCAATTCATAATAGGGGGCATGCAGGAGGCAGTTGATTGATGTTGTGCTCTCACATTGGTGTTTCTCT
Organism: Corynorhinus townsendii; assembly: GCA_026230045.1. NCBI lineage: Eukaryota > Metazoa > Chordata > Mammalia > Chiroptera > Vespertilionidae > Corynorhinus > Corynorhinus townsendii. The sequence goes on along the minus strand of JAPDVU010000003.1, from coordinate 203,822,577 downwards.
CTCTCCCTCTCTCTCTAAACGTCAATAAACTATTCTTAAAAAAAAAAAAAAAGCTCCCCTACAGCAAAAGAAACAATCAACAAAATGAACCCACAGAACTATAGAAGGGGGGGGAAAATTGCAAGCCATGTATCAAATAAGGGGTTAATATCAAAAATGGAAAAAAAAGAGACAAACTTAGGCAACTCGAACACCAAAAGTCAAACCAAAAAATCTATCTATCCATCTATCTCCCACCCTGGAGAGGATGCTCTCCCTCCGCACCACACTCAGTCACACTGGGATAATTTAGAGATGCCATTTCACCTACTATACACATCTTTGGGATGTAGGAGAAAAACCAGAGTACCTGAAGAAAACCCACACATACATGGGGAGAACATGCAAACCCCACACAGACAGTGACCCCTGCAGGGAATCGATTTTTTTCTTATCAACATTAAAACGAAACAACATTGAATGAAATGAGGTTATTTGAGGACTTACTGCACAGTGATTACAGACAACAAAATTGTATTATAGACATTAAACTTGCAAATATATATCCAATGATTTTTTTAAAAAAAAGAAAACTGTCATTTAAGGGTCATTATAAAGACTTTGGCTTTACTCTGAATCAGGAAGTCATCACGGGATTTTCAGCAAAGGACTGATATGATCTGACTTAACATTGTACAAGATTACTGTAGCTCAGTGGTTGGCAAACTCATTAGTCAACAGAGCCAAATATCAACAGTACAACAATTGAAATTTCTTTTGAGAGTCGAAAACTGACTTCAGTGCATAAACCACGAAGTTTCAATCGCACTGTACGTGCGTGCCCGCACATGGTATTTTGTGGAAGAGCCACACTCAAGGGGCCAAAGAGCTGCATGTGGCCCATGAGCCACAGTTTGCTGACCACTGCTCTACCTGATATAGTGAGAACAAACTTCAAAATTGGGAATAGGAAGGAGCAAGACGTAAGTAGAAAGATCAGTGAGAAGCCTATAACAGTGAAAGATGGTGCCTAGAATGATCCCAGTGGAGTGGTGAAAAATGGTTAGATTCTGAACATATTGTGAAGGTAGACCAGACAGATGAAGGATGTGAGAAAGAGAGTGGAGTAAAGGATAATATCAAGGTTTCATCTTGAGCAATAAAGAACAGAGCTGCCATAAAGTGATATGGGGAAGACTCAAGAAGGAATTCGTTTGGGGGAAATATCAGGAGCTCAGTTTTACCCATTTAAGTTTGGGACCTCTATTTAGATCCCACATGGAAAATAAAAATGACAGAAATATTACTAAAAGATTTATACGTTGTATTTGCAATCCAAGCACAGTTAAGGTGAAGAAACTGGGGACTGCTGTTGCGAGAAGAAAAACATCTACAACTTCCTGCAGGCAACACTGATTCAGCACCATGGACAGTGACCAGCAACTTGGTAGGGGCTGACATACAGAAAAAGTCATAGTACATCCATGAATAAGATTAGTGAAATTCAGTGCATCAGTGTTAACAGATATCACTGATTTTCTGTAGCTTTTTAAATTACTTGCATCCATCAAATCTTTATGCTGAATGGATGAGCTTTGTGATTCTTTTTTGTAGCCAATCACCATTTTCCAAGTATTTTTTCTGTCTCAACTGCATCTTCAGACATATTTGTTTTTCTGTCTTAAACACATTCTTCAGGAAATCTGCTTATATATTTTCCAGTGTTGCCCTCTTCAGTAATTTTCATAGTCCAATTTAAATTTTACTCCGCATTGTCTTTTGCTTGTAAACATTACTCCTTTTCAGCTCATCTATGCTCATTATAAAACATCACACCAACTACAGTGGAGCTGAGAATGGTGCAGCAAACTTGCCCCTCATCAGAGGTTGGCCGAGTCATTGATGATTACATTTCTCTGCATAACCATTTGATTGGACCAAATTCCTCAGTGATGCAGATTCCCAAGATGGTTGATTTTGGTAACAAGGTCCATGATAAAGTAATTTTGTGCAATTTGAACTTTTTATTTAATAGATAATAGCTAACATGTTATAAACAATAACACAGAAACGTTCCAGGGAAACACATGAAAAGGTCCAGTTACAGGTTGTACATAATTAACAACCCAGTTTCACATCTTCCCTTTTAAAAAGCTGAGACATATTTTGGATCATTCATCAAAATGCCATTAGTGTGAGTTCTATGGGAATATCGTCAAGCCCATAATTAAGTGCTTTCAGTTTTCACACCAGGCTGGGAGGCTGGTTGCTGAAGTCTAACTCAATGTCTAACATGGTCCTGTCGGGACCTTCACAGGTGAGGCCTAGACATTCTCCTAATTCTTCTTACTACAGAGTCTCTACCCCACCTCAGCATGTCTTACCATAAAAGGTCCATTCTGTGTCTTTGATATTTGTATCTCAGTAACTATATGTAGAAGGTCACTGGGTGTTAATTCCAGCTCAGCCTGTTTACCTGTGTATGACCTTGGGCACATCATAACATCTCTTAGCCTCAGCTTATACATCAAGAAATGAAGAGCCATATTTCAAGAGTTGTTGGGGGATTAAATATCATGTATATAGAGAGTCTACCCTAGCCAAGTCCATATCAGGCCCTCAGATACTAGCTCTCTAGAAAATCAAGTGATTCAATATTTGTCTGTTTTCCTAACTGGTTGACTATTCAGTAGATTGGGATACTAATAATTTTCTTTCATAAGCCAATAGCAGCTACTACTACCTAACTGCTTAAGTAAAAGATTTAGGATTCTGTATATGAAAATTTATACAGTTGGGACATATATTTTCCTATGACACTAACTGATATCAATTAAATTCTTTTTATTCCAGGTAAAAAGATACTTTATAATGAGAAATTAACATGAAAAAGCTCACCATTTTATAACACATGGATTGGATTTTGTAGTTTCCCAACATATATTTATGGATAATTCACACAAAAATACTTTACTCCCATTCACATATTAAAAGGACATCAATAAGCAAGTTAAAAAGAAGACCAGAATACCTGAGTTTAATAGTCATAATACACCTTTGTGTCTGAATCCACTTAACAACTTTATACTAGAGTTGAAGCAAAGTATCTGGCATGGGGGTTTCTATGACAACTTAGTTTTCTGGTTGGTGAAGCCATTTCCTCTGTGAAGCAAACATTCAGAGCTTTATCTACTTCACTGCTAAGATCTTCCCCAGTGGCTGCCAATGTCGCTTTACGCAGCACATATTTTAATGTTTCGGACAAATGCATTATCCAGTCGCATCTCCATCTGTGACAAATGCATTATCCAGTCGCATTTCTGTAGAATATAAACTCTGTCCCAACCAGTTAAGTGTAGCATTGCACTCTGAGATCAGAAGCCATTTTTGTGCCCATCTGAGAAAATGTGTTTTTTAGAATAATCTGTGAATTTACAGAACAAACTCAAACTAAATAGAAAGAATGCTTAGCTGGAATTTTTAAAATCTGTGATGATGTCTTTTTACTTTTATTCTTTTGTTTTTATGCCTAGTGGAATGTCCTAATCTTGAAAAGGAATTCCTAAAAGCTTCATTCATTCTTTTATTCATTCAACAAGCATTTATTAAGCCCTGACTCTGTAGCACAGAATCCTTTTCAAATGAGGAATTTGAGACCTGGGGGAGTGAGTGATATGACTACTTTACAGGGGAGCCAAACCCAAAGCCAGAACTTTTTGCTCTTAACCCAATGTTCTTTCCACAGTGTACTATGCCGGGCATATCATAGGCATATATGATATATGAGCATATCTGTTTTAAAACTTTGTCTCCCAAAGCTCCCAGTTGTGAAAAACTAAGCTCAGGAGTCCTCAGTTTAATTTTTATGTTGATGTTGTTTTTCAATTATTTACCTATCCACTCACACTCAAAAAATTCTCAAGAACACCAAAACTTTTTCTCATCAAGAAAAGCAGTGAGTACTGATTAGGGTGGTGGGGCATGGGGGGATTAAGCACTTTCATTTAGTGCTGGAGAACATGTCAATTAACACAGTGTCTTTAAGGAGAAGCAATTTGAGAATAGCCATCAGAATTCAAACATTGTATATTGAGTATTAATTCTAGAGAAATGTCAGCCTATGTACTCCAGGATATGCATGTAAAAATGTTCACTAAGTCACTATTGATAACAGTAAAACATTGGCAATAATCTCGTTTATCAAATTACCTAAATTATGGCATGTTGCATTCATGATCTGGAGTACTAGACTGCTGTTAATAATGAGATGGACCTACGTGTCCTGGCATAACTCTCCAGGACAAACTAGTTGGGGAAATATATATATATATTCAAAATATATAAATGGATCATAATCAAAATTATGATCCATTTATATATTTTGAAATTTCATATATGTGACTCTGGTTCCATCTCTATTTCTTTTTCTGTCTCTATGATTATCTAAATGCATATTCCCCAAGAGTTGTATTGGGGCCCTGGCTGGGTAGCTCAGTTGGTTAAAGCACTGTCCCCATTTCCAAGGTTGTGAGTTCAATCACCCGTCAGAGTACATACAAGATTCAAACAGTGAATGCATAAATAAGTGGAACAACAAATTGATGTTTCTCTCTCTCTCCTTTTCTCTCTCTCTAAAAACACCAATAAGTAACAATTTTTTAAAAAGAGTGGTATTGGGGTAGCAAGGAGATACATTGAGTCATTTCCTCTTTCTTCTTCCATACCATAAGGATTTTTAAATAAACATGTATTGATTTTATAAATTTTTAAAATATAAGTACTATGCTGGGCATATCTGTTTTAGAATTACTGTCTCTCAAACAGCTGAGAGAAAGGCAAGGCCTTTCTTAGTGATCCCACCACTGATGTCTACTGTCCTAAATGAAACTCATTATACCCATCACGTTTGTTTTATTCTTGGAAATTTGCTCCTACGCTTTCATTACCCATTTGATGGCATATTAAGGTACCATATGGCAGCTTACTAGACTTGACTACACTGCAGAAACCATTTCTATAAATAAAATGGTTGACAATTACCTTCAGGGCATCAAGAGATGGATGTGGGAGCCAATCAGAAACACAGAAATATCCCTTCAGTTCTAACAACCGTAAGCTCTTTTATTCAAAAGTGTGTTGGCTGTGGCATAGGGTGCTAAGTCAATCAGTTCCAAGACTATTCGTTAGTACTGACCAACAAAAAAGTAAAATATGAGAAATGCTGCCCAGCTGAGAATAGGACCTTGCATCAGTAATGAAAATATCAGCCTGCACAACCAGGATCAGGCTGACAAAGCAGAGGAAAAAAGAGAAGCATCCATTCCTTCATCCTTTTTCCTCATCAGCACATGAAGAAATGATGAAGGCTACAACTCTGCATTGCAAACCAGGGATGAATAGGCCACTGGGAAACACTCTGGAAACCCAATGATGGAGGCAATCCAGAATCTCAACTGCCTGCTGGCTTAAATTTTGCCTGTATACCAGTCCTATTTGGAGGGGAGGAAAGTAACTGACATAGCAGTAGAAAAAGAACTGCACAAGGACCACCAGCAGCTGTAAAACTCCCAATTTCTTTTATCTTGGAGCGCCACAGATAAGCTTGCTGACTTCCATTTTTCTCAATTTCGAGCCAAGTGTTTGGTTTTCCTGGAGACAGAAATGCCACAAATGTATTTCAACACAGAGTAAAAAACTTGTTCTGTAATCATCCCATCTGTGCTCTGTCAATTCTCATGCTACATAATAATCAGAGGAGGGAAAGGGAAAATTTGTTTTGAGAAATCAATTTTCTCGCTGGGGTGGAAAGAAAGCCAGGAGACCCATTAATTACCAGTAACTGTTCAAAAAGAGTTTCTTTGGTAATTAAATGAAGGAGTGAGATTTTAATAGATTGAAGAATGAATGGGTGCCAGCAATGTACAGGCTGAGGTCAAGTGGGAGAGCTCCCCCTCTATTCGAAACGTCAAGCCAGGCTGGAAGGAAAGGAGAGGAGAGGCAGGAGGTAGGGAAATGGAGAAGGTCAAGAGGGAGAGATTCAAACGTAAAAGCAACAAGCAAAAACTACGCCACCGCTGCCTTCGGGGAAAGAGCCTGAAGGCTGGGGACAGGGAGGTGAATTAGAGGCACTGCATGTCAGATGTTAAGGGTAAAACGGCAAATAAGACATGGCCCACCATCTAAGGCGCTTGGCATGAGATCCAACTTGCACTCCCTGCGTGGTAAGTCAGGTGTGCATGGGGCCGGGGTAGGTGGGCAGAGAAGGCGAATAAGAGAGGAGACTAGATAAGAAGAGAACCAGCCTTCAGAAAACATTTTAAACGACAAATGAAAATTGTATCTTATACTTAGAAAAATGTAGTTGGCAACTGTGCTGCTTCTTTTGAAACCTATTTTCAGGTGCTTCTTAAAAATGTCTTTATTGACTGAATTTTTAGAGAGAGAGGAAGGGAAAGGGATAGAAAGAGGGAGAGGATAGAGAAACATCAATAAGACAGAAACATCATTGTTCTGCTGCCTCCTGCACACCCCCTACTGGGCATCGAGCCCACAACCCTAGCATGTGCCCTGACGGGGAATTAAACCAGCAGCCTCTTGGTTCATGGGTCAACACTCAACCACTGAAGCACACCAGCCGGACTCAGGTTCTTTATGTCAACCTTTATTTCATAAAAATATGAAGCAGATAGGCCGTAACTGTTCATCAACACCAAAAATTTTAAAATGCACATTTGCTCCAAAATAACTTTGAATTTTATTAGCATTGATGCTCATTCTTAACTGATCCTAAGCCATGAAATCCGGTTTTCTAAACTATCTATTTTAATACTACTGATGAATCTTACTTTAAATTATAGGGATGAATATCTACCTTTAAAAGTTGCTATGTACTGAAATATAGTTTTCAACTAAATTACAGTATTTAAGCTCTCCAGCATTGAATAGTTTTTACCTTTTCCCTGTAAATACTACTGGTCCCTCTTTGACAGAATGGGAAACTGTCACACTGCTGAAAAAATCAACAACTTCATTTATACTGGTTTTCTACAACTATACTAACTTACATTTGAGGATACTGAATCAGAAAAAGAGCAGAGTAGTAAATTTTGACTACATTTATTCTTCTCTGTTATTCAGTTCATTGAGAATGACTAGAACACCATTTACAGACCTACCTGACAACTCAATTTACTGAATGTCCTTATTTTTATATTCTTCATGTCATTTAAAATAAGAAAAAAATACATGATCAGCCTACATTTGAGTATGAGTCATACTTAGATGGGGAAAGCCCCTCATAGGTTATCCAGCCCAGGGTTTCTCAGTCTTGGCACTATTGAGATTTTGGATGGAGAATTCTTTGTTGTTGGCAACTGTTGTGTCTGTACTGTAGGATGCTTAGCAATAGCTCTGGCTTCTGTCCACTAAATGCCAATAATATCCCCCAAATTGTGACAATCAAACATTTCCTCCAGACGTTGCCAAGTATCTCCTGGGGGGGCCAAATCACCTCCTGCTGAAAAACACCAACATGCAGATTTGGAAGTCGAATCGCAGAAAAGTTCAAGAATATACTCAAAGCCACAAATCTGGAGTATAGCATCCCTGGGAATAAACCCAAATTATCTGAATCTTAGACTAATGTTCTTTCAACAATACCTCTCTGTTTCTCCCATTAGATATTACTATATTAGGTTTTAAAAAAAGTTGTTTTAATAATCTGATTCATAATGATGATGCTCAATAATAATAAACATTTTTTAAAACTCTAAAAAGTAGTTAACTCTATTTGCACTACATAAAAATCCCCCCATCCTCAATTTCCTTTAGCTACTTGAGAGAAAGCTACAATTTAAAGATTGGGATCATTTAAGAAGACGCCCAACTTTAGATAACATATTTAGGCTTCCACTTCTTATACCTACTATTAAAGTTGACCCAAATTTTTCATGGTCTGAATGATTATACTAGGATGTAGCCAAGATACATATCTATTATCCGTCAAGTAATTTAAAAATGCAATTTTTACATTAACCTCTTTTAGTCCTCTGCCAAGTTTCTGCTCGTTACAACCAAACTTCATAAAAGCCTGTCATTAAGGTAAAATTCTGTAACTGAATGGTTTTGAACTTTGCAAACCATGAACTTCAACACATTTCTCTTTTGTAAAACAAGCACTGAATACCTAGCATACTTATCTGCTAAATCCTGTGTCTAAAGGTAGACGAGACACAATGCTTACCTTTAATAAATTTATAATCCAGTGTTTAATATACACAGTTCATTTTAAAATAATTATATAAAAGGTGCCATGATAGCAAAAGTCAAGGACAATGAGCCAAAACTGGTGTTGTAAAGTTTCTTAAAGAAGGCTGCACTGCAGCCACGTTTTGAAGGATGATGTATTAGTGCCAATCAATCAAAAGTGACAAGAACATATCAACAAAGATAATGGCAACAGCAAATGCAAGAAGCCATGAAATAGTGGGAACTCCAATTTGTTATTCAATCTTTCAAACTATGAAAGGGATGATCAAAGATTGGGTTGGAGAACTAAGAGGAGGCCAGGAGGTAAGGGTTTTCAAACAAACTATTCATTAGTATAGGATACATCTATACTAATAAAAAGGTAATATGCTAATTAGACTGGGTTGACCAGACATCTTCCGGTCATCCGGTCCTCCTTCAGGACAAAGCCACAGTGGCAGGGGCCAAGGCAGAGGCAGTTAGGGGCGATCAGGCTGACAGGGGAGGGCAGTTAGGGGCAATCAGGCAGGCAAGCAGAGGTGGTTAGGGGTGATCAGGCCAGCAGGACAGCAGTTAGAGGCAATCAGGCAGGCAGGCAGGCAGGTGAGCAGTTAGGAGCCAGCGGTCCTGAATTGTGAGAGGGATGTCCCAGATTGGAGAGGGTGCAGGCCGGGCTGAGGGAATCCCCCCACCCCATGCACAAATTTCGTGCACTGGGCCTCTAGTTTCTTCATAAAAAGGGTTAATTTTTGTACACATGAATTATGTATAAGTATCTATGTTACATACACTATTATCAAACCTACACATGATTGCAAAGTAAAAGTTATTTTTTTCCATAGGAGGCATAATCACAACTTCTGAGTCCTGAGTTATGACATAGCCTACTGGGGGAGGGGGAGAACCAGAAAATAATCTGAATAATCTATTGTATTCTAGGCAAACAGATTTTTCTATCACAGTTCCCCAATAGTGAATCATCACAATCCACAAGGCCATAATTTATAGATGTTGTCGATTAGACCAATTTATTGTCAACCAACAATCTTTAGTCTCTCCATAAAACAGAGACTGAAGGTGTCACAGCTCACCAGATCTCACTGCGAAAACTGACTAATCTTCAGCACACTCATCCACTTCTGATCCCTTTATTTAATTTGTATGGCCTTCAAGAATTGGTTGTGCTTTGTCCTGAAACCACGTTATGCCACTTGTACTTATTATTGTAATTATGTAATTTGAGTTAAATAGCATGCAAACCAATGAAATGTGTAAAAAGTTGGCATTTCTCTGAAAAATAAGTTGAAAGCTTTGGAAACACTTGACAAGGCTGAGTCACGTATACAGAAATAATTGCTATAGAATAAGCAACTATAGTAATGAGGCAAATCATAAAACACTAATGAATTCTGCACTTAGGTTGTTTTCACATGTGTCTTAAGTCCTCCTAAGTGATGAATTTCAGGCATGATTTATACAAGAAAGATAATGTAAAACACAAATTTATGGATTCTTATTTGAAGAATGGGTCTTATTCCCACATCAAAAGATTAGTGAATCAGCTTAAGTTTTTGTTTAAAATAAAATGTTCAGGAAATGAAAATATCATACTACTTTAATGAGTCTCTCATTTAAAATTCTTTTTCCATTGTCCCCCAAAAAATCTGTCCTGAGCATTTAGAGTAAAGGGGCTGCTAACTCTGTTTCTGGTGGTATTAAGAAAGTCCATTACACATCATATGTTACCAGGAAAATGCAAATTAAAGCAATCAGACACCACTACACACCTCTTAGCCAAAATCCAGATAATATCAAAACAAGTGAGTAAATTATACAGTATGTTGGAAGATGATAAATACTACAAAGAAAAATTAAGCTGCAAAAGAAACAGAGACTATCAAGTAGGGTGGTTAAGGAAGACTCCATGGAGAATTTGGGCTGAGTTGGAGGTAAGGGTCAGCCAAGAAGACAACAGGGAAGAGTGTTCTTTGGCACGAGGAATAACAGTGCCAATAGTTGGGACTGGAAAGTGCATGCAATGGTTGAAGGACTGGAGCAGCGTGAACTTAGTGTGGGGGGAAATAGTACAAGTTGAACGAGGACATTATTTAGGTCCGTGGGAAGTCAACAAAGGATTTTGAGCAGAGAAATGACATGACATGACTTCTGTTTTAATCAGGTAACTCTGAGCTTCCGTATTGAGAATACAGCATAACAGCCAAGTTCAAAGCAGGGAGGCTGCTGATAATACTGCAGTCAGGAGATGACAGTGGCTTTGACCTGGGTGGTGGTGGAGGAAGGAGTGAGAAGTGTTGTATTCCAACATATTCTGAACCCATATTCTTTGCTTAAAGAAAGGACTAGCCTTCTATTTTTGAGATTTTTCTTTTGGGTAAAGCAAATATAAGGCTAAAATTATTTTGGTCATCCTACATGAAGTAGATTTGTGGTCTTTAAACCCTTTTGCCCCTGTATGTCTTAAAGATTAAAACAAAACAAAAACCTATGCATTCCCTCCTGAATTTTGTATTCCCCCATGAAGTTAAGTTGAAATCATCATAAATTGACACATGATTGCAAAGAACATCATTTCTGGCATATGTAAATAGTGACATTTTCAAACAGAACTTTCATGTCCCACCTGGGTAGTTAATTGCATGTTTCCATCTGGGCCACAAGGTGCCCAGATTTTGATCAAACATTGCCCTGGGTGTGTCTGTGAGGGTGTTTCTGGATGAGACTGACACCTGAATGAGTAAAGCGATCTGCCCTCCCTAATGTGGGTGGGCCTCATGCAGTCAACTGAAGACCTGAACAGAACCAGAAGGCTGAATAAGAGGGAACTCCTCCTTCCAGACTGCCTTGAGCTGGGACATTGGTCTTTTCCTGCCCTTGGACTCATTTGAAATATTGACTCTTCTTGAGTCTCCAGCTGCCAGCGTTTGGACTGGAACGAACACTAGTGGCTCTCCTGGGTCTCCTACTTGCCAACGGCAAAATGTGGGACTTCTCTGCCTCCATAATCAAATGAGCCAATTCCTTATCTCTTAATATCTCTCTCTCTCCCTCCCGCTGCCCCATGTGTATGTTACTAGTTTTGTTTCTCTCTAGAGAACCCTGTCTAATACAAACACCATTATCCATTTTTAAAATAACTGACCAAGTTCAAGCTCTTCCTTAGCATCTGGAAAATTTGTAGGGTTAGGTTTTTTCCCCCCCGCTTTAACTCTTACACTGAGTCCACTTCCCACAGAACTTTATCCCAATGTAGTCTATGTTTATATTGGAAAGTCTGTTATTGCTCACACACTACCATACTTATTTGAGAGGAGAGTATTTCAAATCGCTGTTCTGTTCAGGGCCCGGTGGGTTTTATACCACTGCACAATACACAACAGCAATATTTTGGGAGGATAAGAGAGATTCCATTCTTTGCTAAAATAGGCAAGAGTGATTGTGAAGGGGGAGGTGAGAAATAAAAACTGAGCATATATATAATCCAGAGTTTGGAAACTGATGCCTTCAAAACCTGTACTTGGCTAAGTGTTTGGATATATCCCAGGAATACCTGTTTCAAGGCCCTGGAGATGACCACGCATTTGTCTGAGCACTACAGAATCTTCTGTGTGGTGTGGAATTGTGGCTCCACTGCTTGGTTCCCCCAGTGCTGCCCTTGGAAATAAGGAGGGCAGCCTGCTCTTCAGGCAAATGTGTTTGTTAGCAACTCAGCTCGCTCTAAGGGATGCTAACCCCAGCTTTAATTTGACGTTTGGCTAAGGCACCAAGTCTCAACTGGCCACAAAGAAGAGCTGCAATCTAGGCTTTATGAATCTTGGAGTAATGCCACCTCAGGTTCAATGTCAATGAATAATTCTCAAAACCTCAGCTGAAAAAAACAATACACAGGGAAGAGTGCTTGAAGGACAAGTACTACACCTACTCTTCATGTTGCTGGGCCAAATCGGATCAATAGGGAATGGGGTACCTCAGCAGAACCTTACAGTTATGAAAAGGCCTTTTACAGAATTCGGCTTTGAAGCAATGCTGTTAACACAAAAGTGTTGATGGAGAATCGGCCATGCAAAATTTAATGATTTTCATAACAAAACACTGTGTACTCTTTATGGAGATTCCTGGAAGAACTTCTTCTCTCATGTTGGTGCCAAGAATGGTTATAATCATCCTGAGCAACTGGTTTCTCTTTGTTCCTGCAAGTGTTTCCTCTTCCCATAGGCTGATGGGAAGCTTACAGCCACAGCTATGGCCCCTGTACTTTACACTTAGGTCATTCTGACATGCAATTTAATTGCATTCCTGGTTCCATTTTGTTCCCGCCTTTTCTTCCTTGCTTTTTTATCTCTTTTTACTCTGTCAAATATTATGTATTTGTATCAGCACCCTAAATTCCTCTGGTATGAGGTTATATGCACCTGAATACCTATGTATGTATCTTCATACTATAGTTTCATGCTCATTCCACAACCATCTACAGAGCTAGTTCTCTTGAAAATATTGCCTATTCTTTTAATGGCTGGAGTCATAAATATGCTATAGACTGTCACATAAAACCAAGTCAGAACACAAGGACAACCATTAGGTTCTCCAAAAGAAATTAAAAACTAAACAGAGTCCAGGAGTATTTCATCAATAGAACAACAACAAGAAGACACTAAGAAGCCCTGGCTGGGTGGTTCAGCTAATTGGAGCATCATCCTGTACACCAAAGGGTTGTAGTTTCTACTCCCAGTCAGAACACATAACTGGGTTGCGGGTTCCATCCCCACTTGGGGGAAGTATGTGAGACAACTGATGGATGTTTCTTCCCCCTCCCCCCACTGACCCCACTGCTTACTCCCTCTAAAAAAGCCATTTAAAATATCCTTGGGTGAGGATTAACAAAAAAACAAAATATGTTTCTAAGTTTTGATCAACAACCATTTTTTGAGGTCCTACTTTGTTCCAGACATCAAGCAACAGGTAAAGAACTAAAAGGAAAATAAGAATGGTTCATGATTCAAAAAGACTACTATAGTCTGGGAGGAAGGAGAAGTTACATATGCATACTAGTACTAGTATATGTCTGTATGTCTATATGTCTGTATATATATGGATACATTCACACACATATATGTTACATCATTAACACTATGACGTAAGTCTATATAACCTTATAAAAGCCGGGGCCAGTTAATTCGACCTAAGGAGATAACAGGAAAAGGGATTTTTTTATTGACCGCTATGATTTCAGGGACTCCTTAATTCAATCAAGATCATGATTGATTTACTGTAAGTACAGTTAACTGGGGGGAAAATATGTCAGGCTATATCACTTCATCAGTATGACCAAGAGAACAGTCTCCAGTCCTGTCCAGTTCTGATCTCTACTTGTCCCATGCTGTGGAAACTTACCTAGTTCCCAGTGACTAGGGCAATTTGTGGCATGATTTTCTTCCTCAATTTTGCAAGGGAAATATAAAATTTTATAAGCAGTCTAAAATCCTCCAAAAGTCTGGGTCTGACAAAAGGGGTATCTGGCTGGGATCCATAAAATCTTTCATGAGTGTATTTTCAGTTTCGTCACCTAAGACACCACATGATTTACAGAAACACACTTACTATTTGGAACAGAGGCCACTGCATCACTCAAAGATAACTTCCAGAGATAAGGGAACTAGCCTTGACTCTACTCTCTGAAACATTTTATTCCTTTTGCTAAAGGAAAAAAAAAAAATGTACCTAAGCTTTAGAACGAACTCTTTCAGCTTAAAGCACTTGGTAAAATGTTAGGCAATGTATAATTTTCAGCCATATTTAATTCATTTTCCCCACACTCCCAAGCCCCATTATCTGTGGGTCCTTTTCTGTGTCCCCACATTGTTCCTCACCCATGTCAATCCCAATAGGCTGCCAACTTCTTATATTATCAGGGCCCTAATTACTATTTGCTGAAAATTCTCAGGATGTGAAATTGCTTAAAGTAAATTTAAATGTATCAATATTATTGCTCAAGAAAGTAGTCACCATTGATATACTTCCAATTAACCCTATTTTACACAGCTTCCCAGAGTAAGGAAATTCCCAGAATTCTCTATGGAACCATTTCATACATTTCAGGGTGGTTTGCCAAGTACACACAGATGCATAAAAGCTAACCCTTTAGGAGTTCCTAATGGCCCACTCACCATGACCCCTGGCTCCCAGCCTCCTCCTCTGTCACTCTGCTCTTGTGTGCCTGGCCTCCTTGCTATTCTTTACTCATGCCAAGTGTAATCTCTCCTCGGGACAGGCCTTTGCACAGGAACATTTTATACCTTTTGTTCCCTATGCTTGGGCATCTTTTCCCATATATCCCCTGGCTCACACCCTCCCTCCCCTACTCAGGGCTCTGCTCAAATAGCACATTGCTGAGAGGACTGCCCTGGCCAGCATACTCCATGCCACCTTTGCTTTCCCCTTCATTTGGCTTCATTGCACTTACAATGGCCTGACATCAGCTTATTTATCAGCTTCTTTGTAAGTCTCCTCCTACTTAAATTCAATCTCTTTGGGAGCAGGGAGCATATTTATTTTATACTAGTGGCCCGGTGCACAAAATTCATGCACATTAAAGGGGAATTAATTAGAGGAAATATTTTAATATTGCTATTTGCCCTATCTCTATAATAAAGTGTCAGAGATGAAAGAAAATTAGTAAAATGTATAAAAATCTTCCTCCTGTCAGAGTCTGGGGCACACCATGGGACCCAGAGTCAAGTCCCCACCCACCTGCGTGCAACTTGAAATCACACAAGACCCAGACCTGGCCGGCCCCACTCCCATTGGGTGAGATCCAGACCCGGTCCACCCCACCCCTGTCAAGCCCCATTGGGTGGGGGGGGGAGGGGCACAGCCTCATGTCCCCTGGCCCAGCACCAGGGTGGGATGCACAGCCTCAGTTCCCTCAGCCAGGCACCGGGGCAGGGGGTGCAGCCTGAGGTCTCCCAGCCTGGCGCCGGGGCAGGGAGTGCAGCCTGAGGACCCTGTCAAGCCCCACCGGGCGGGAGCACAGCCTCAGGTCCCTGCTGATCTTTAGTTACGGCTCTTTACAGGAACCCCGCCTCCACTGTGGACACAGCCAACTTGTGTTACAGGAACCCTGCCTCCGCTATGGGCACAACCATCTTGTGATGGAGTGAGGGTCAATTTGCATATTACCTCTTTATTGTATAGGATGCTGCTGAAGCCTAGACTAGTGCCTGGCCTTTCAGGTGATTGAAATAAGTAATTATTGAATGAGTGAATCTTACATAAGGTCCCTTTGTTATTCCTAATGCCTAATGAGAAATCGTCTCTCCCGGGGCCCACTATTATCATCTCCACATCAGTATTCCTCATTGTATACACCAATCCTTCTAATTTGGACTGCCATAGTGATGTTATCTACAATCTGACCTTGTCTTTCTCCTGCTCAAAATTTTGTCCAGTGCCTACAGAATACAGCAAAACCTCCTTTCCCTGTCATATTAAGCCTTTGGCAATCTGGCCTGAGCCTTCTGGCTAAGCTCCATCTCCGACATCGCCCCAAAGAATAAATTACGTGCAGCTCACTTATGCCCCCAGTGTCTTTGCACTTGATCGTTTCTCTGTTTGGAGAAGCCTCCCCTGCTCTGCAACTCATCTAATGGCCTCAGTGCAGATGCTACCTCCTCTGCCCCAGGACAGCCTTAAACCTTCTCCTTCCGTGCTCCACCTCCACCCTGCAGATATTTTCAAGAAAGAACATTACCTTATTTTATTATAATTATTTATTTTCAGGTCAGCTTCCCAGTGAACAGCAAACCCCTTCAAGAAAGGGGCCATATTTTATTAGTATTCATATTCCTAATGCTTGGCCTATAGTAAGTGCTCATTAATTGCCTCCTGAGTTAATTACAGACAAATTAATTAATAATAAGGCAATGATACAGAACATTTGCAGAAGGATCTGAGCAACTGGTGCTCTGAATTTGGGAATGTGAAGACATTTATTAAAATCAGTTGCAAATTTAAAACAAATGTTTTTTTAGAGTTAGATGTGCAATTCAAAATATGGACTTTTAAAGGAGCGATAAAAGAAACAAATGAGTCAATCACATTTATGTGTATAAATTTTCAATATTTCCCCCAGGTAATTTTTTCATTCTATAGTGCCTAAAGAACACTCCCTTTCTCTTCTCATCCCTCAATACTCCTAGAAATGTGTGAAGACTAGACAAGGAACTATCATAAAACCATTTTGAATAATTTATTTAAAGAAAAAAATACTATCTATATATATGTGTGTGAGAGAGAGAGAATAGGAAGAATACTTTAAAACACTACTGAGATTCATAAAAGAAGATATGAATAAATAGCATATATCCTGTTTGGGGACAGGTTGGAACAATTTTACTAAAAAAATTCTTCCTAAGATAATTTATAAATTTAATTTAATCTTTCCCTAAAACATGTTTTTTTTAAAGAACTAGACAATTTCTAAAGTTCATACAGAAAAAAAATAAGCATGTAAGAAGATCCCAAAAAATCCTGGGACAAAAAATAAATAAATAACAAGAGGAGATCAGCCATACCAGATACTGAAACACATAAAACCAGGGAGTTAACAGTGTGCAGCTAGCCAACAAGTTGACAGTCAACAAGATAGAGCAGACTCTCCAAAAACAGTTCTAACTGCATAAGGGGATTAATAGAGGATGCTACCTTTTCAGGCAACCTTCACCCTGACCCAAGTAAACATCACCTTTCTCAAGAATTAGCACCTCCCAGGCTAGGGAAAGACACATTGTTCGAAAAACATTTGGAGGGAACTGAGTAGTTACTGGAGGAAAATAAAATTGAATTGCTATTTCATTACTACACCAAAAATAAGTGTGAACTAACAACACAGGCAAAAATAAAATCAGAAAAACACAAAAAGAAATTGTGAAAGAACCAGAGTTATGTTCCCAGAGCGGGTTAGGCTTTTCTGATTATTAGCCCAAATCCAGAAACTACAAAAGACAACTTGAACTACATGAAAATAAAGAAGTTCTTATGCTCAGAATATCACATATAACATCAAAACACAAATGACAGATTAGGGGAAAATATTTGGAGGGAAATCATAAGGAAATGTTCATTTCTTTAACATATAAAGAGCTCCCAAAACTCAAAAAGGCTAGCACTCATCTTTTACAAGTGAGTTCACAAAGGGCACCAACAGCCTGTTCCCAGAAGAGGGAAACACAAGGGAAACACATGAAAAGATGCTCAAATTAAACTCTTCACCTAGCAGACCAGCAAATACCAGCATGTTAGTGGGTTTAGCAGTGAGGAAGGACACAGGCATTCTCCGTTGCTGGTGGGAGGGTAAATTATCACACTTCTATCAATTTGGTAAGAGTTATCAAATTTTTAAACTCACATGCCCTGTGACCTAGGCATCCATCCACTTTTAGAAATCCTTCCTATGTACTTACTGGCATATAACCACTTCTCCCTAGTCACCCTCCCCCCATCAATCCCATCCTGTCAGCTATTCTCTCCAGGAAACTGCAAGCTACAATGCACCACCTGAGAAGCAACCATCCCTAACACCTCTCAAATACCAAGAAATTATAAAAATAGCTGGCCAGTGTGGCTCAGTGGTTGAGCATGGACCAGGAGGTCATGGTTCAATTCCAGTCAGGGCACATGCCCGGTTGTGAGCTCAATCCCCAGGAGGGGCGGGGCTTGACAGGGGACCTCAGGCTGCACCCCCTGCCTGGCAGGGCTTGACAAAGGTGGGACTGGCCAGGTCTGGATCTAGCCCAATGGGGGTGGGGCCGACTAGGTCTGGGTCTGGGTCTTGCGCAATTTCAACACACACACGGGTGGGCGAGGACTTGACTCTGGGTCTCATGGTGCACCCCAGACTCTGACAGTAGGAAGATTTTCAAATACATTTTACTAATTTTCTTTTATCTCTGACACTTCTATTATAGAGAAAGGGCAAAGAGCAATATTAAAATATTTCCTCTAATTTATCCCCTTTTAATGTTCAAGAATTTTATGCACCGGGCCACTAGTATATATATAACACACACACATTAGGGGCCTAGTGCACGAATTCGTGCACCTTGAAAGAAACTGTGGGGCCACGAGGCTGCAGTGGGCACAGGTGCGGGTCTCAGCCCATCCTTCATGCCCCAGCTTGGCCCCTCCCACTGCAGCTTCCCCTGCCCCTGTCCACCTACCAGCAGCCCCACTCCCACCGCTGTTGCTCCCATGAGCTAATGGCACCAGTCCCACTTGCACCCACTGATGGCGCGAAGCAATTGGGGCCATTGTCTGCAGCAGATGCGAGCAGTGGCTGCTGCCCCGATTGCCCTGCAGAAGCAGGGGGAGGTGGAGAGGCCTTCAGGGGCTATTGGGACCAGCAGCCACCGCTCGCACCCTCTGACAGCGCCGAGTGATCAGGACTGGTGCCGGGCGCCGGCTGTGGGTATAAGTGGGGCTGGTGCCGGCAGCAGGTACAAGAGGCAGCTGCCAGCCCCGATCGCCCCTCAGGAGCAGGGGGAGGTGGAGAAGCCCCAAGGGGTGATCAGCACCAGCAGCCGCCGTTCGCACCCACTGACAGCACCAAGCAATCGGGGCTGGTGCCAGGTGCCGGCCGCAGGTACGAGTGGTAGCTCTGGCGCTGACAGCGGGTGCGAACGCCAGGTGGGACCGTGGCACACGGGAGCAAAGAATTTTCAGTAACCACCAGAGGCTCACCCTGATGACAGCGACCAGCGCCCTGTCTTGGTCTGGAGCCCCCGCTCACCTGCTCCACCATCCCACCACCGGCTGATGCCCCCCATGTTCTACACGTGCCCCCTGGTGGTCAGCACACGTCATAGCAACCAGTTGTTTGGTTGTTCAGTTGTTCAGTTGCTCCGCTGTTCGGTCTATTTGCATATTAGGGTTTTATATATACAGATGTTGGTTTGTATTTTTTTTTGAAAAATGAATTTAATCTTATTTGCTGACATTTTGCTCAGTTTTCTCTTTTCTTGTCAGAAAGTCACTTACTGTGTCTAGTAGGTCCCTCCTCCCATGGATCCCTGTGGCCATGTAGTCCTTCAGTTCCCCTGTTCATACATCACTGAGTCAGACTTACAACCAACTGAATTCCAAATCACAACAAGCATTTAAGCGACTGATAACAAAAACTGTGAAATCCCTCCAAAAAGCTTCATCATAAAACCATTAATCAGAGACATGAAGAGGAAAGGATGATCATAATTATTAAAGAAAAGTTCTGCTAAGCAAGCAAACACATACATTTGTGTGTACCTGTTTTCTAATACCAGAGAGACAAATAATGATAATAACAAGTTAAACAATTATTGGGCAATGTAACCATCTTGAAGGCACTGAGCTAAGCACTTTCTCTGGACTATCTCATTTAACATCCACAGCAAACCAATGAGGTAGAGGCTGTTAGTAATCCCCATTTTTTTAACTGGGGACAATTATATACACAGTGACTAAGTAACCTGCTCAAGGTCCAAAGGTGAGTTAGTGGCAAAGGCAGGATGGGAACTGGACTGTCTGGCCCAGAGCCCAGGCTCGTCACCACCAGGAGATACTTTCCTGTAAGTCCTAATTCTTTTAGAAGCAAGGTAGAACAAATAGGTGAAAAGCTTGTTTGGAGTAGAATGAAACGTTGATACTGAGTTAAAGATCACCAATGAACAGAGATTGGGAATTTGGGGAAATCCATAAATATTGCTTCTTTTTTTCTCCAAGCACCATTTCCATTATACAACTCACCCAGATGTTCCACATTAGGCAGAACCTGTTTTGGTAAATGTTGCTCATTAATATACATATGTCTCTCTGGCTTTCCCCTCTCCCTCTTCTCTCCCTCTTTTCTTCCCAAATTGAAAAACCTTGCTAAATTGCTTCTGCGTTCACTTTCCAATCCACTTCCACCTCCCTCTCCTAAAGAGCTGTGTTAGCTGCTGATGTCAAATCGTGTCTCTGTCCCTTCCCAGGGTCAGAGCTCTCTGCACTCAAGTTACCAGGCTGCAGAAGAACACCCCAACTTGCTCCCTTCAAACTCGAGCAAGAAACAGGTCCTTTTCTTCCCCACATTCTTTGTCTAAATTCTGACAACTTTACCCTTGAGACAAATACTCAGGAGCCTTGAAGTCCATAGTACTTTTCCTTCCCGTCAATTCAGGAACCAAAAGCTTGTTTATAATTCTTGTTCCTAAGTACTCCCAATTGTTCCAACTGCTAAATTTATCTAGGGGGGGAAACCCTCAAGATTGTGGTTTATGATAGACTAGATAGAAAGTAAATATAACAACAGTGAGCTAAGAGCAGTGAATGGAGAGAAGATAATTTTAACAGAAGTATAAGTTTTTAAAAAATGGAAAGAAAGCCCAAATGTGAAGAAACTAGTAGCAAAGACATTCTTCATTTTCTTTGTCTCCATAATGCTTACACCACCTGACATGCTCTGTAAAGGCTAAGGTGCTTGTCTTGTCCTCCCGGCAAGATGTTGACTGCTTTGTCCACTCTGTCATATCCCCAGTGTCTAGAACTGAGCCTGAAGCAAAGTACTTGATGAATGAGTGAATGAATGAATGAAACTTCTTTTCTATCTCATTATCTCTTGCTCTATGAACAAAATGCATTTGCTTCCATGCTCTGCCCAGGATATCTTGAGATCCTCCTTGCCACTCCTCAATCCTCTGAGGTTACTTTCAGGCTGGGGAGTCATCTGATCAGATCCAGTTCTGAGATGCACAAAACTTAACTTGCCACTCCCTAAACATATGTTACCTGATTCTTTCAGGGAAAAAAAACACACACACACAAAGGTAGGAAGAGGCACACCAGAAATCATACACTTTAGGGATGAACTTAATCATCACAGACAGAAAATCCTAAACCACTTTTCTTCTCTATGAAACTAGCTTATGCATGCATAGCCCAGCTAGTTCATAAAATGATTGTATTCCTTGTAAATAGCATGAAGTTAATTGCCAAAGAAAAAGAAACATAACTAAGTTATAAGTAATAAAGCACCAAAGGGCCATGGGGTTTTTACACTCTGGACAGTATATTAACAGATACTTCAGTAACCTCAATCTCTCTCTAAGTCTAACGGATTGATTTAGGTTAGATTTCCTGGCTTCACTTCCTTGTGATGACTTTGAACGTCAAAGCGTACCCTCAAGGGCAAAAGGGATGGTTGAGAACAATCCTATGCAGTTGTGTACTGAGCGACTGCCCTTCTTCCCTGCTGAACACGGCCTTTTGATTTAATTAAACCTGAGGAGAGATTCCAAACGAATTTCCATTTGGCTTTTTTCTAGACCATATTAATTATCTTCCAACTTGCAGAAACAGACTGCCATTTAGATACTACTCCCATCTCCCCTATCCAAAGATTCCTCACCTTCCTCTGCATTTTCCATTCCCCTTCCCTCAGCCCCCCACTCTGCCAACTGCCCCACCAAAGCCACCTCATTATTGACACATTATCAAATCTCTAGCCAGCTCCTCTTTCTAGAATGCCCTTTCTTCCCTCTGCCTTACTGTACACATCTACAGCCTACTAGAGTCTCTATTTATAACAGTCTTCGTTGTAACCAGGTCATCGACACATGGAACAAATTCTTACTGACTTGTGGTCTTTTGGAGGACAGAAATTATGCTTACTTTTTTTTTAATTTAAATCATTTTTTTTTGTTTTTCAATTATAGTTGACATACAATATCATATTAGTTTCAGGTGTATAACCTGGTCATTAGACATAGTGATCATCCTGATAAATCTTATACCCCTCTAACACCATATGTGGTTATTAGAATATTACTGACTATATTCCTTATGCTGTACTTTATAGCCCCATGGCTATTCTGTAACAACCAAGTTGTAGTTCTTAATCCTGTCACCTTTTTCGCCAATCTCCTAATCCCCCTTTCATCTGGCAACTGTCAAAATGTTCTCTATATCCATAACTCTATGTTCTGCTCTGCTTGTTTATTTTTTGATATTCAATCATTGATAGATATGCACTTTTGCCATTTTATTATTCATACATATTTTTACCTTTTTTTCTTCTTAAAGACTCTATTTCATGTAATACTGGTTTGGTGGAAATTAACTCCTTTAGCATTTTCTTGTCTGGGACATTCTTTATATGATCTTTGATTCTAAATTATAGCTTTGCTCGGTAGAGTAATCTTGATTGTAAGTCCTTGCTTTTCATCACTTTGAATATTTCTTGCCAATCCTTTCTGGCCTGCAAAGTTTCTGTTGAGAAATCAGCTGACAGTCTTATGGGTAACTAACTTTTTCTCTTGCTGCTTTTAAGATTCTTTGTCTTTAACCTTTTGCATTTTAATTATGATGTGTCTTGGTGTGGGCCTCTTTGGCTTCATCTTGTTTGGAACTCTCTGCACTTCTTGGACTTGTATGTCTATTTCCTTCACCAGATTAGGGAAGTTTTCTGTCATTATTTTTTCAAATAGGTTTTCATTTCTTGCTCTCTTTTCTCCTTCAAGCATCCCCATGATGCAAACATTGGTATGCTTGAAGTTGTCCCCAAGGTTCCTTGCACTATCCTCATTTTTTTTAATTCATTTTGCTGTTCTGATTGGGTGTTTTTTGCTTCCTTATATTCCAAATCACTGATTTGATTCTCAGCTTCATCTACTCTACTGTTGATTCCCTGTAAATTAAGTCTTCATTTCTGACTGGTTGTTTTTTATGGTTTTCACATAATTTTCTTATGCCACTGAAGTTCTCATTAAGTGCATTGAGCATCCTTATAACCAGTGTTTTGAACTCTACGTCTAGTAGGTTGCTTGTTTCCATTTTGCTTGGTTCTTTTTCCTGTTCTTTCATTTGGGACATGTTTCTTTGCTCAGACGGAGCAAGTCCAGGTAAGTCTGTGCATGGGCCCTTTAAGAGGAACTGCCTGGGGATCCTTGCTTTGGCAGCCTCCCTGTATTTGTTTCTATGTACTAGGAATAGTTGCTACATCTCCTGGACTTGGTAGATTGGCCTTATGTAGTAGGTGTTCTGTAGGATCCAGTGACTCAGCCTCCCCATCACTGAGCTGGGGCACTGCAAGTATACCTCCCCCGACCCCTCAATTTAAGCTGTGTACATTCTCCTGTTGTATTTGAGAGCCTTGATTGCTATTGGCACATCAATGGGAGGGATTCACCCTCAAGCTAGTCTACTGCAAGGACTGGCTATGATCATTGACCACTGTGGAGGATCAGCTATGCAGGGGCTTACCCCACAAAGCAGGACTTACTTTAGCAGGGCTCTGGTGCCCGCTGAGTTCACCTCTTGAGTGTGTTGCTTGTGGATGAGGTTAAGGAGTGCGTTGACATGGTCTGAATCTGTTCACCAGGTGTGCTGGCTCTGAGGCCTCCCAGGAGGTGAAGACCAAGGTCAGCCACCACCTGTGTTCTGCCTGGTTAGCTACAAAGCGATCTGCAGATGGCTGTTACTTGTTTACTTTTTTAGAACTCTTTTGGAAGCAGAGACCATTTCTGAGGTTTGCAAAGAATTTCTAATGGCTGCCAAACTCTTGATCCTTCTCACTATAATTCATACAATCACACTGCTCTGAAAAATTCCTTTTGTACATAGAGCAGTAGTCACCAATATAAAACCATCACCACTGGTTTTAGATAGTCATTCCTAATCTACATGTTCAACAATTATTGGTTATCTGCTATAGCAGTCACTGAACTAGACCTTGCAGTATAGAGATAAAAATAAAGTCCCTATCTTCAAGAAACAAAATGTCTATTTGGGAGAGAGAGCCAAGTAGACAAATAATTACAGTATAGTCTATTAAGTCCTATGAAATCTTCATACTAAGGAATGCAAGAGACAGACATGGTCGACCTAGCTCAGCTTTGTACAATAAGAGTCACACAAAGGTGATAAGCATCAAAAAGCTTCCATGGGAGATGATATCTGAACTTGCCCTGGAAATTAGTCTGAAGAAAAAGGAGAGATCTTCCAGGCAGAGGAAACAGAATGTGCAAGGCACTAAGGAAAGCAAGAGCTGCATATTTCTGAGCATTGCAAATGTTTTGGTTATCTGGAACACTCTAGGGGGGTTGCAGAAGAAGAGGCAGAACAAGAAGGCAAGGGTTGTCCATTATGATGGACCTGGTATGCATGGCCAATTTTTTATATTGAAACTAGAGGCCCAGTGCACAGATAGGGTCCCTAAGCCTGGCCGGCGATCAGGGCCAATCAGGTTCCCCGCCTCCTGGCCTCCCTGCCTCCTCCTTCCCTCGCTCCCTCAGAGCCCCGCCACCGCTGGTCACCCCCTGGTGGTCAGCGCACATCACATGTTCCGCGCCACCCCCTGGTGGTCAGCGCACATCACAGCGAACGATCGAACTCCCGGTCTCCTGGTCGAACTCCCAAGGGGACAATTTGCATATTAGCCTTTTATTATATAGGATTCTGCTTTTCTTATGAACATTTCAAGAATTTCATAAACACTATGCTTAAGTCTTCCCTCATGCTTGACTATTTAGTTGATTATTTATTTCTGTTTTGCAAAGGGGGTGATGCTTATTCACCCCCTGATGCTTATTCACCTGCAATTTGTTCCATGGACACTGTGCAATTCAGACTATCAACTGAGGATTCCAGGCAACAGGTAAATTTGGCCAAAGAACGGGATTGTCATTTCTTAAGTTAGAACAATACAGCAAACAAGCTTAGCGAATTAATCTCTTTTGTTCCTTCAGGTAACAAAATCAGAAGCTAAAAATACTGTGTTGGAAAACTGTACGATATGTGTCATGATGACAGCAGAAGTGTCTTTTTATCAAAGGAACTTCTCCGTGGAATAATCATGGACAAGTACTGTTTTCTGACTGGATTTTTTGAGAAACCATGTGAAACAGTAAGCGATCTATGGCTAAAGATGATCAACTCCATGAAGCATATCTAGATTCTGAACTTCCTCAAAGCAGTGGCTGCATCCGGCTGTCTCACCACTGATTTCAACTATCTGGCATTAGGGTGAACACAATTGGTACTCAGTAAGTAGTACGTGAATGAATGGATGAAGGAATGAATACATAAGCATCACCCCCTCTCTGCAAAACAGAAATAATCAACTAAACAGTTGAAGCATAAGGGAAAACTTAAGCATAGTGTTTATGTAAAATTCTTGAAATATCCATAAAAAAAGGCAGAATTTCAATATAAAAAATGCACTTCCACACGAGCATGAACAAATTACCATAAACATTTGCTTGACGTGACTCACTCTGACTGGTACAGCCACGTAATCTGCCTGAAATGAACCCAGAAATAACGGACCCCAGTGAATTAGATGCCACAAAGCAGTTTTGTGAGCAATGAAAGACACAGCAAGTGTCAGCTGTGTTTTGTGGAAGGGGCCTACACCAGGAATGAAACAGGTGTCTGAGTAAATCCATGAACATTGCACTAAACTGTCCTGCCCAGGTGCTAACTAGGTCTCCTACCCTGAGGACGGCACTTAACTTCCCTGGGCCTCAGCTTCCCTATCGAGAAAGGAAGAGGGTAAGTGACCTCCAGGTCCCTTTGGATGGTAAGGAGAGACCGTTCAAGACGTCCCAGGGTAAGCAGCTGGTCAACATATACACATGAGCCCTGTCCACGAAGGTTCAACATTACCACACTTTTCTGAGGAACTCTGATACTCATGTCACTGTCATAGTTCTGTGGGCTTTGTAGGGTCAAGGGAAGATATAGCCCGTCCCCTCCAGGATGTGTCCGATGCTTTAGAAATTACCATCTACCCAGTCAATATCAGAGGTAAAATAACAGTTCACAATTTGTAATGGGTGGGGGAGCCCTCTGAGATCATCGGGCCCAAGCCCAACGTAGAAGACATGAGTTTGGATCTTACAGCCAGTTAGCGGCTAGTGCTGGACTAGAACCTGGGAGCCTGAAGATATCCTGTTGTGACTGGCCAGGGTCTCTGATGATCTCCAGACACTCATTCCCTCTCTGACACTCACAGGAGGTCCCCAGTGGGAGACCAACTGGGAAAATGTAAGTAAGTGAATTCCTGCTGTATTACAATATATCTGCTTTCTATAAGAACTGGCTGTTGGCTCCCATAAGCCGGAAGGTCACTAAGCAGATGCCTAATTAAGGGTCTACGATTTGTATTAGAGAAAAGGTCCTCAAAACCTGTCACCACGTGTTTTTTACCAATCTCTTAGCTCTTCAGACTTAAGAGCCAATGGTATTTCTGGAGAATTAAATGCTAACTATAGGGAAGAATTTTCCCCTTTCATCTTGCATTATTTTGGGGCTGTGATTTGGTTCTCCTCCAAAATTCTGCCATCTCCCTCTACCACCCATGAGATATAACTTGCAACACAAACATTTATGACAGTCTGGTTAGGTGGTTATACTACTGAGGACATGATGTGTTTCTGCAAAGCTGATTTAATGACTATAGTCCTAAACGAATTCAGTAAGGAAGCATGGATCAAAATGCAGCATTCAACACAGCTCGTGAGCATTTCTATGTTATACAATCTGTCTGAGTTGCCAATTGCCTAGCAAGTTCCTTTCAAAGTGGATCACCACAGCTGGTATCAGAAGTGGTTTTGAAACTCTGTTAAAGAAGGGTCCTTCCTCTACGCAACTTTTTATGTGGGAGTTGTGCATTACTCATTTTACTCAGTAAAATAAAAAGGGGGGGGGTTGGCTTGTGGAGAATAAAGGGAATATATTCACTTAATTGCATTGGGAAAAGCAATAGAAAAATTCAGCCAACATCCTTAATGATACTGTTCATTCAGTTCCCAGAGAAAGGTTATATCACATAATCAAATGATTTTACTTGGTATGACCCATGAACTCCCCCTCTTAACACAAAGACCTTTAGATAGTAAACATGTCAGGATTTAAGGGCAGTCCAACCTAGAAAGATGCAGGATGTCATGAATTAAAATGCAAAACTGATTCTATTTCTGGTCCTGGCAATGAGCGATGGGAAACAGTTTCCACGACAGGAATGTCTGCAGAAGCATGAGGTTGTATTTATATTAATGGGAGCGATTTCTTCTTTCAGCTATGTGATTACAGGTTGAACACTGGAGTTTGGTTACTAAAAGAGAAGCTGTAGCCACCTCTCCCTTAATCGCCAATTTTCACTGAGTTTATGTGTGTACACATATGCAGGTTCACGTATAGCCAAAGTGGGCAAGAGAGAACACAGAAAGAAAGAGGATAAAAATGGAAAGCAGTGACTCACAATATAAACTGCCCGTTTCAAATGAAAAACAACACAGGGAAGAGAAGAAACAGAGTGAAGAGAAGAAACACTGTTTCAATGATAGCTGTCCTTAGTAAAGAAATGTGCAAAGTGAATAACTGCATCGACACCAATCGAAGTGATTCTAGAGCCATTTCAAAGAACTTCGACTTGCTAGGGTTGCAGGCAAAATCAGTTGCAAGGCACAGCAGCTAAATTAGCACGCGCAAATAAAATGTTGCGGTGACTTCGTCACACCAAGAGGCTAAGGGTTCTACTCAGCACTGCTTTTGTCCATTTCTCCTGCAGTAGTTTTCTATGCTGCCGCTGGAGACCCTGCAAAGAAATTAACATGACACTATGCCCTGAGACAAGGGAAGGCTGAAGAATGGCTCTCCAGATTCAAAGCAATTCCCAAAGGTGTTATATGGAGGAGGGGAGTGGGGAGTGGGAAAATCCCTACCAGGAAAAAAAAAAAAAAGTTAGCTAGAGGATAGAGAATGCTAAGCAATTTCTCCTTATCTCAGAAATGTTTCTTCTATTCTCTAAGTGAGCATGCTGCAGCTATTAAAAATATGGACAAATAGTCACAACTAAACAGTACATTCGTATCTAAGCATATATATGTGTGTGTTTATATATGTGCAGTTCTGATTGCAAAGATCAACGTTGTTGAGCAAAATAAAGCAAGTCTAGGAATTAACCTCCTAGCTAAAGTTGCTACTAATCAAAATGAAGTCTTTCCTACTCACATCTGAAATTGCCCGCAGTGTGAAATATGTGTCTATTTTCATGACACCTAAGTTGATGCATGCTTCAAGCTGAGTGGCCAAGCACCTGATAAAATTCCTTGCAATTGGACCCAAAAATTTTTTAAGAAGGAAAGTAAACAAGTAAACATTAAAGAATCATCAAAGGAACAGAGAAGTCTGTCAGACAAAGCACTATCTTGCAGGGAACCCTCCCTAATCAGGGTAGGAAAGAGTGGATTCTAAGACGGCTCAGCTAAACAATGCTGAAAGTAACTGAAACATTAAGGATGCAGAGATTGCAGTCCACAAGGATCTTAATTTGTTGC
Organism: Corynorhinus townsendii; assembly: GCA_026230045.1. NCBI lineage: Eukaryota > Metazoa > Chordata > Mammalia > Chiroptera > Vespertilionidae > Corynorhinus > Corynorhinus townsendii. The sequence continues at coordinate 203,793,988 of JAPDVU010000003.1, read as the reverse complement.
TGTTGCTGTTAACCCACTGTGGTTTTACTCCGCAACTGGACTACTATTTAAATAAAGAGCAAGAATTTGCGGAGATTTATATGCATGCTCCCATATACGCAAAGAATCCTCCACCAAAATTAAAACACCAAACGTTTTTACTCAGGACCCAGGGAACAGGTAAAAGCATATGTCATCACCACGATTTTAAGAAAAATCCACACGGGTGGTGGAAAGAAAAGTGGTGAGACTGAGCAGGACGTTAAGGAACTGGATATTCCAAACTCCCAGGCAACAGGGCGAGAGACCAGCAATTTCACTCCACAGTGTTTTCCTCCTTTATCACCCATCCCCCACCCCCCAAATCACATGGATGAGTACAGTATCTTCTAAACCACAGTCTGAATTCCACGGAATGGGAAGCTTCCCGAGAGTGAAATGGACCAGAATTAGAAATCGGGGAAGATGACCCATCTCCAGCCCAAGACTAGAAAAGAAGGAAGCAGAATGATAACTGTGACGTTTATTCTCTGGGATGCTGCATTGACCAAAATAATTCAACACACCTGCTACCAAAAGTAAAAAAATAAAATAAAAGAGGAAGAAGAAAATGTCCCTGTGAGGAGAGACCCCTTTGATCACAGGCTCCACAAGGTGAGAACTATACCAAAATGTTTCCGGCTTCCCTTGGGGCTTCAAGAGGCAGCCAGGGATGGACTTGAAGTTGTGGTACCCTCTGCAGCAAGCCTCGGGGGACCAGCTGAACAATCAGAACCCTAGTTCCAAGAGGAATGCCCTGGGGTAAACAATCTGCCCATGGATACTGCAACACGCATGTTCTTCCCTGGAAACCTGCTTATTTTCTCTTAGAAAAGTCTAGCCGTTCTCACAGCCTCACAGCATTTCACCTCCCAGCGGGAGGGTGAAACTATGTTGTCAACTCAGAAAGGTTCCCATCGTCACTGACACACCACCCTCCGAACAGGATGCAAAATCTGGTTTGCAGAACAGGCACCCTGAGACTCCACAGGGAAAGCAGCGATGAGGTCATGCAGTCTACCCCCGTGAGCCAGTGCAGGATTCTCCCCGCCGCCAATGTTACTGCCCAAGTTGTTCAAGCCACAACATCCAGGGCCATCCTGGACCCACCGGCAGGTGGGCAAAGCACCACTGCCCGCAGCGGACTCCGACACCACTCATGCATGTGCTCGCCTTCACCCAGAAAGATGGAAGAGTTTGCACCGTGGGTGGATCAGCCCCAAGCCTTCCGGATTCCCAGAGAGTGCCCCTCCAGACGCCAAGAATTCATTTTGCCCAAATGTGCCAGAGCCCCCTCCACAGATCCCCTGCACACTGCTGCAATTCACCATCCCGAACACATTTCCCCAGCTGCTGCTTCAAGGACAAAGAGAGAGAAGTGCTTATGTTTCTATCGCAGCCCCAGAGCTGGGGTTTAGGGCAAAGAATAAAAATCAAGAGGCAGGCGATCCGGACAAACGACTCCTGGCATTTCAGGGAGCTCCCCTGACATGGATGCATGTAAACAGGGGGACCGCAGAGAGAAGGTCACCAAGCTGAGCTGGGAAGAGTGAGCCAGCGAGAGCATTCGGTTCACTGCCGCAGACCAGCTCATTCAAGGCAAGCACTTACCATAAAAATAGAAAGAGTCAACAGAAGGAGAAGGGATCCTTCCTCAGCGTCTCAGGCAGGAAAAGAAATCCACCATCAAGCTCCAGGCAGGGGCTGGGGATGCGGCCAGCAAAGTGATGAAAGGCGATAAAACCGCCACACACGAGTCCTTTTCAGCCTCCCCAGGGGCCCGCATACAGTTGTCTGTGCCGTAAAAACCCTGAGAAGTCTGGAACAGGACTCTCTCGAGAGCGAGAGAGAGCCGGAGTGAAAGCAGCCTGGCGGATTTCAGCAGCCTCAGAGCATCACGCCCAGGACTGGTCCTCCCCCGGGTGCAGGGGCGGCAAGGTCTGGGGAGGCTGAGCAGCGCACCGGGTTGGGGGTCAGGAAGGCGAGAAGAGGAGCCTCTTTGGGGTGGAAGGAACTGCCGGAGAGAATATCAGTATTCCACATCAGTTATTGCCAGCGACCAATCAGCCCAGCCAGGGGGCCGTGTCAGTGTGCAAGAGAGCAGCCGCCGATGATAACAGCCGGTTCTGAGAGGCAGAACAGCCCCCTGCCTCCACCTAAGTTTAGAAAGATGGGCAATTTACCTTCCACTCAGTTGCTGATAAGATCTGCTTGTTATTGAAAACAAGAAGCAATGCCCCATAGTTACACCAGCCACTCGGGAAGTTTTTCCTACACACCCCACAGCATCCGGATCCGAAGCCGACCTGAACCCCACTCTAAATGATGGCGATGCCTCTCACAGACCAGACAGCCCCGCTCATGTGCTCAGGGAGGTCACCACGAGGACAGCAATGGCACTTTGCCCCAAACGCAGGATGATATGACCAGGGACCGGCCTCCCTTATTTCACAAGTGAGAAATTTAGACAGAACACGTTAAGGGTCTCTCCAGAAATCTGCATCTCTGTTCATTCATTTTCTTGGGCAATATGTTCAGGATGAGTTTATCAAGATAGCGAACATTTTCCTCTGAGGTCTCTGAGCACACCCATAAGACACCGACTATGTGGTTCTGGATAAACAACCCTGTAAACTTCACAGTGCCACTGAAGTCTGAGGAAGTCTGAGCTAGATTAAGGGAAGCAACAGAGGAGACTAAAGGATAAGTGATGAATTTTACACTCCTCCCACTTGCCCCATTCTGTTTTCATATGAAACCTATACACTTAGTACCTATATTAATTACTTAGAGTTAGGTGACAATTAAATTGGGGAAGTAAGTTCTAAAGTTAAATGTCAGTCGAATTGGACTCCACAGTAAAACATCAGAACTCTTTTTTTTTTTTTTTAACTTGGAGAGATTGTCCTGGATCACCTGTTATTTTTTTTGTTTTTTTGTGTGTTTTGTTTTGTTAATCCTCACCCAAGGATATTTTCCCCATTGACTTTTAGAGACGGGAGTGTGTGTGTGTATGTGTGTGAGTGTGTAAGAGATGTAAGAGATACAGCAATTGGTTGCCTCCTGTATGGGCCCCGAACGGGGTCTGGGTTTGAGTCTGCAACCCAGGTAACCTGCCCTTGATTGGAATCAAATCTGAGACCCTTTGGGTGTGCAGGCCAGTGCTCTGATCACTTAGCAACATTAGCCAGGGCCTGGGTCACCTTCTTATCTTCGCAGGAAAGGTTAATTCCCTTGTGCTAGCCAAGAGTTAATAGGAAAATACAAATATCCCTGAGTTTGTTTTCAGGTGACTTCCATGATATGGTTTTTCATTTTTGTTCTCTGCTTTTACCTCCAAGATGAAGTATCATCTGGACATTTGGTTGCGATGTCTACGCAGAGGCAAGCTCACTCTGGGGAGCCTGGATACCACAGCTTAAAACCAGGGCGAGGTTCCCAGGGAACAGTTAACTCAGCACCCAAGTGCATCCTAAGAGGAGGCCATTAAAAAGTTCCGCGTCAAAGATGAATGTAATAAAATTAAATTTTTGCAACTAGGAAAGGATGCGGTGTTAGGGCAGTCCTATGTGCATTAACTAGGAAAACCTGGGAGCCTGAGTCTCAAATTCGGTGTTATTGTTCACTTCGGTGCAACTCCAGTGAGCATACATTGAAAGGGCACCCACTATGTGTCAGGGGTACAGAGATGAGTGGCAGGCCCTTCCTTCAAGATAGTCTCAAGGACAAATTTAAATTTTTCTTCCCCAAAATTTCAACACTGTGGTGCTTGCCAAGACAGAAAATGTTCTGCTATTTTAATGTCCCGCAGATAAAACCAAACCATGAGGTTGGACTTTGGACTCAAAGTTCCAATTTAGCCTAATAAGGTGTTTTCTCATCATCAAAACCATTTGGGAAATATAAATGCACAAATCATTTTTTTAATCTAATTGAAACATGAAAAGGGTTTTTAACTCAATGTTTGCTTTTATCAGCATCATCAGTTTCTGACCCTGCAAAAACATGGCCAGCATAACAAAGACTATATTTAATAAGGGAATGTGATTTCAAGCTCCCCAAGTAATTGAGATTAATACTGTTTGCAGAACGGATTCAATACCTTGACTATATCGGCTGAAAATGAAGCATGAAAGTGATAAACCTGCAGAATTATAAATTACTTAATAGGTTAAATAATTAAATTATATAACAACCCGTCAGTGAAAGCAGGCATTCCGGTCACTTCCTCAAATGTAATTAATTTTTAAAGTTTGGCGACTCCTCCACTCCTCCCTCCTCAAGAGAGGATAGAAATCACCTCATGTTTCAGACAGGAACAATCACCAATTAATCTCTGTAGATTACAAAATATTTACAGAGGTCGATTAAACGTGGGACAGTTTGGAGGACCGTTTTTTTGCTCACTGGTGGGACGTGGTACCTAATGCCTCGCGGGTTCTCAATAGCTAATTGTTAGATGGCCATGCGAATGGCCAAGTGCCTCTGGCGAAAATTCTACAGCAGCATGATTTAAGGTCTTTTAAGACTCCAAAGTTCTCTGAATGATGTGGCTATACCTGCCATTTGTTTAGGAAGAAAGAAAAAAAAAAGATAGCTTTTTCAGGAAATGTGCTTCAGTCTCTTGCTGACTTGAGTTTTATGCAGTCTAAAAGCCAATGATTCCTAAGACGGATCACGAGAATTCTCGCTTCATATTACAGTGTTTTACAAAGTATCATACTTTAAAAAGATATTAGCTTGTAAGAACATGTAATAAAGAACTTCAAAGTGCAATGGGTATTTAATTGTAAAGCGTGCCTTTAACATTTATGTAAAACATTTTTTTTGTACTCGTTCAATAGAAACTTATCTGGCCACTGGCTGGGTAAAGCTAGCAATAAAACCACTGGTCCGCAATGTGTTAAAGCTCAGTCTTTCAACAACGGAACTGGTTTCTACTTCCCGTAAAGAGCCTGAAGAGAAAACAGAGACACGTCTCTTTCCAGATCACCATAACATTGTGGTTCCTTACCTACCATGTACGTTCTCCATCAGCTTTCAGGGGGGGGACTAAAATGGAGAGAGCACAGGATGCGCTGTTACTCTTTCCTTACCGGAGGTCACTGGCTAAGAATAATTTCCCCAAAATGCTTAGTAGGCGGGCTCTCTCCTATGCAACAGTTCCAAATACATAAAAGGCAAGTTACCTGCAGCACATACATATAGCCATGGCATGCACGTCTTCAAAAATGTGTTTGCTCTCAGCATTTATCAACCTGAAGAATCCTATGGGATCATCCAAGATCAAATCATAAAGAAAGAATAAGAACACAGACCTATAACTTTTTCTCCTGTTTTTGAGGCTAGAAAAATAAATCAATGGCCAAGCTTGAAGAGTCAGGCAGAAATTGAGCCGAGTCTGAGGAAACCAAAATACGGTGCGCACGAGAGAGAGAGAGAGAGAGAGAGAGAGAGAGAGAGAGAGAGAGAGAGAGAGAGAGAGTGTGTGTGTGTGTGTGTGTGTGTGTGTGTGTGTGTGTGTGTACATGCAAATGGAAAACTAGTGTGTGCATCCAAAATCCACTTGGTGTGTCTCTACATCCAATTAGTCCTTCCGTCTCATCAGTGTCATTGCCACATTTCTCCTCAAGACATAACTAGGGACTACAACCAATTTGGAGCCTTGTTCTTTCTCCTCAATTATTACAGTAGCTTCTAGACTTTCCCCTGATTCAATCCAAACTCCCCTTGCCAACAACATTTGCTTTTGAAAACACAGCAAATATAATCATGCCATTTTCTTGCTAACAAGACTGGGATGGTAAGGTCAAATACAGCTCCTCCTGAGCCTGGCATCCAAAGCCCCCCACCATCAGACTTCCACCTGCCAGCATCATTTCCCACCATTACTTCCTATACACCCCATTCTCTCCAAACATACCCTTACTTACTATTCCCCAAAGACACCATATTCTTCTATTATAATAATATCTTTTCCCTAAACCTTTCTTGCTTTTTTTCTCCCTGGGGAAACCCTGCTATTCATCCTTTAAGGCCCAGTTTTTCGGTCATCTTCTTGGTAAGGCCTTCCCTGAATTCCCCAAAGTACTTAATCACATCTTCCTCTGTATTCCTCTAGTATTTTTTTTCTTGGCTTGTATTACAGTGCAAACAGCACTATGCCATGTTAGTACCTTCCAACCTACTTAATTAGGATCCTATGATATTCCCAGCGTCTGGCACACAGCAGTTGCTCAGTAAATACATGATGAATGAGTCCATCTTTTATGTCTCTTCTTCAGTGAAAAGCACTTTGAGGAAAGTACAAATCTGTCTTCTGGCAGGCTGGAGGACTACAAGATTATGAGTCATAAATATCTCCTCCTTCAATCTGGAGTTTCTGTGGTTTGAGGAGAGAGCCCTCAATTAGAATCAGAAGAGCCATGTTCCAGCCCTGTTCCCAGTGTCACCTCAGGTAATTTCTTAAGTGAGAGAAGTAAAAGCTGTCCTGCTTACCTTTGAGGGCTCTTCTGAGCTACAAATAAGACCCTGCAAAGCAATTTGCAAACTATAAAAGCATGTGGTATGGGCACAATGACTACCACTGTTGTCATCATTGTTTGACAGTCATTGTTGTTAACATCCCATCAAAGCCATCCCACAATTCATTAAAGCTAACCTAGGAGGCCAGTGACTCAGCATTTAGTCATTCCAATTGCCTTGCTTCAATTCTGCTGTCTGCGATTGGGGGAGGGATGGAAAAGTAGGAGGCCCTGACTTAGGTCCTAGCTCTGCTACTTCCTAGCTATATAGGACTGGTCTCTGAGATCTGGTTACTTCCCTTTGCTAAAAGTAACAATGCCTACCTCATTACATTGCTCAATGAGATGAAGTATACATCTATATGTAGTAGATATACATCAATTATATTTCTGAGTCTCTAATAGCATTCCAAGACTGCTTGGCAAAAGGTAGCCATTTTTCCCTGACTCTAGAATATCTACATACCCTCCAACCATTGCCCTCCTTCTGTATCTTGAACTCAAAGAGCTCATTCCCACCGGAGGGTCTGTGTCTGTTTCCTCTGCCCCACCCTTTTCCTTAGATCCTGGCACAGCTTGTCAAAAAAGATTCCTTGACCCCATCAATCATTTTCCCCATTACTTTCTTCATCCTTCTCATAATGTCTATCACGATCTGTGACCATTTTATTTCTTTGATTGTCTATTTAACATTTGCCCTCTGTAGTACAATATATGCTTCTGTTAGTCAAGAATTTTTTATTTGTGCTTCTCATTGTGCCCAGAGACTAAAATAGTGTCCAGAACATAATATATACTTGGTAGACATTCTTGAGTATTTACAGCATGATCAAAGTTATATAGTTGTTCCCATGTTCTTTACATCTGCACAAAGTTTCAATTATCCTTAACTACTGAAGGGGGATGAAAACTTGAAGGTCACGTAAAGAGTACACAGGGAGTACCACAATGTTCAAATTTATATAGATACTTAATAATGTGTAACACTCAATAACAGACATTAAAAATGTGGTCAGGGACAAGGATCACCTATCAGTAATATGCCAACTCCTGCCTCATTAGAAACAGGGATTACCAAGAATGGCAAGCTGGCCCTAACCGGTTTGGCTCAGTGGCTAGAGCATTGGCCTGTGGACTGAAGATGTCTCAGGTTTGATCCCGGTCAAGGGCATGTACCTTGGTTGCGGGCACATCCCCCGTAGGGAGTGTGCAAGAGGCAGCTAAATTGATGTTTTTCTCTCATCGATGTTTCTAACTCCCTATACCTCTCCTTTCCTCTCTGTAAAAAAATCAATAAAATACATATTTTTTAAATGGCAAGCTGACCCTCATCTACATAACCAGGACTGAAATACTGAGCAAATACGGTAGGTTATGTTTATTTAATAAATCAGGAGTTTACTCGATCTTTATTTCACATTTTGTGTTAAAATTGCTCTATTCCAAGCTGATCTTCAGAAGAAATTGACATGGTCCTTGATCTCTGAAGCATCAACTGGAACAAATGCTTTCGGAGGATCAGGCGCCCAGGAATCTAGACAATTTCTCCTTCCTCCCAGGGAGCTGTCTGGAAAGCCAGATCCAGAAATCCCCCGAGCCTGACCATGCCATCCCTGTTTTCTGATTAGCCCAGCCTGAGAGGAGGCCTGATAAATAAATAACCATGGCAATCCTTTATAATGTATGAAGGTTACTTTCTCGTCGTCATCTGGAAGGACATAGTTTTCAATTAGAGTATTTTCAAATTAGAATTGCATGCCAATGTACCAGAGTCCTGAATTTGTCACTGGCCGGAAATAGCAAACAGGTAACTTGTTTTAAAAAAAAGAAAGAACATTCTAGACCGAACACTGAACACACATTTTTTCTCCTAAGCCTGTTCTTCCTCTGGCTTTCTTTTTTCCTGTTTAAGAACATCATTATCTACTCTGTTGCCCAAAGAAAATGACATTTATTGGGCTCTTACATAGAAGACTGTTTAGACCACTTTTTAGGGTATCTAGAGATGTCAGTGTCATCTTTACTTTAACTCATCTTATCCATATCACCTCCTGAATCTTTCTTTCTTCCTTCCATCCACTGCCCAAATATAGCCACCAATTCTCCCTGGGCTAATGTGAGAGTCCCAGAAGTAATCTCCCTACCTTGAGTCTCTCTCTGTCCAATCCATCCTTCCCAGCTACCTAACGGTTTTTAAATGAAAACACCATCATATCCTCTCCCACTAAGAACTATTCTCTGCTTCTTATCACATGCAGAAGGAAGGGCACCCTTAACCTATCACGAGAGCCCCCCGTGACTGTTCTCCTACCTTTCCTCTTGCTATTACACCCCACTGGGGTCCTCCCATTCATCCATGTCCTAATACTCAGAACCTGCCAAGCTGCTTAATTTCAGGGACCTGGCACAAGCTTTTCCATTATTTAGAATGTCTTATCCCTGCCTTATTCTCCAAGACCCGACTCAAGCATCTCCCTCCTCTTGGAAGCATTCCCTGACACTCACTCTCTATACTCTAATAGAGTTAACCATGGCCAAGTCATGGCACTGATCACACAGTATTATAACTGGGAAGTTCTAGTCCTGAGTTTTACTCTCCTTTGCATCCCCAGAAACAGACTCCCCCTGGAGACACTCAAATACATGGTTATTGAAAGTCTAGGTCTTACAAGACTATTCCCTGAGGGATAGTAGAGTATCTTACCTATCTGTCTAACTTCTCAGCTTATTACAATGCCTGGCACATATGGATGCTCAATATATATTTGCAGAGTTGGTTTTAATAGGATTGGCAAAAAACAGGTCCTTCAATTCAAGGAATTTAGAAATCCTCCTGAGCTGATTTCTAATGAGCTCATTTAAAAAAATTAAATCTAAAAATTCTCCTCCTTGAGATTATAAAGCACCATAAGCATTAATTTACTCCACAAAGATTCATCCCCTGAAGCTCCCAGCTTTTAATGGTAACCCAACTAATTGAGGCACCTTAGGGAAAATAAAGATTCCAAACATACTTTCTACTTTGAATTGCCTGGCAGAGCAAAGGGTATTGATTCTCTCAGACAGATGGGGCTTCCTGGAGATGTTTCACCAGCATTTCAATTTTGAGGGGGAAGAGCCCTGTCCTTCTAAGTGCAAAATTCCACTGTTAAGAGCAGGGCTACTGGCCCAGCCCATGAATCCATGAACCCATGAAGCAAGAGGCTACCGGTTTGATTCCTAGTCGGAGCACAGGCCCAGGTTGTGGGCTCGATCCCCAGCAGGGGGTGTGCAGGAGGCAGTCAATCGATAATGTTTCTCTTTCATCAATGTTTCTATCTCTCTATCCCTCTCCCTTTTAAAAAAAAAAATCAATAAAAATATATATATTTTTTTTAAAGCGGGGCTACCAATAGGCTGTGGGTGTTCCTTAGAAACCCAGTGCTCTGCCCAACATATAGGCACTGTTATAAAAGAAGGGGTGTGGCTTGAGGAGAGCTGGCAAGACCCAGAGCTTACAATGGACCCTCCAGACCAGTCAGAGGATTATCCAACTTCCTTGCCCACTCCCCCACCCCACAGGAAATTAGCTACAATGCATAATTTTGTCTCACTTTCTGCAACCAAATTTGAGTTCTATTATTTGAGCTCAGAGGAGAAAACAGAATGGAGCATTTTAAAGGACTGTGACATGCTTTTATTTGGGTGAAATGAAACTAGGCCATACACTGACCGCTCTACACCTTTGTAAGCATGGATTTTTCCTTTATGAATTTTTAAGAAGTCCCTTGAACCTATAACAAGAAAAATAATCTATCACTGGTGGGAACGTAAAAGTCATACAGCTATTTTAGAAGACAGTTTAGTGTTTCCTTACAGAACGAAATATACTCTTAAGCTCTTACCATGCAGTCCAGCACTCCTTGGCATTTACCCAAAGGAGATGAAAACTTACAAACACACAAAAACCTGCACATGAATGATTAGAGCAGCTTTATTCATAGTTGCCAAAACTTGGCAGCAGCCAAGATGCCCTTTAGTAGGTGAATGGATAAACTGTAGTATACCAGACAATTAAACATTATTCAGTGCTAAACAGAAATGAGCTATCAAGTCCATGAAAAGGCATAGAGGAACCCTAAATGTGTGTTACCAACTGAAAGAAGCCCGTCTGAAAGGCCTACATACATATGATTCCAACTATATGACCTTCTGGAAAAAGCAAAACTATGGAGACAGGTCAGAGGTTGCCTGGGATTGGAAGAGGAGTGAGGGATGATAGGTAGGACACAGGAATTTTAGGGCAGTGAAACTACTCTGTAGGATTTTATAATGGTGGACACAGGACATTATACATTTGTCAAAACCCATAGGCTGTATAACACAAAGAATAGTAAGCCCTAACATAAACTATGGACTCTGAGTGATAATGTGTCAGTGCAGGTTCTTCAGTTATAATAAATGTACCACTCTGCTAGGGGATATGGGGAAGGCTGTGGGTTTGGGGGAGTGGTATATGGAAATTTTTGTGTATTTAATTTTGTTGGGACCCTAAAACTGCTCTATAAAAAACTCTATTTAATACCAAAAAAAAAAAAATCTGAATTTCCCTGTAGACCAGATAATTTTTTTTTTTTTACCAATTTCAGTTGTCATATGAAATAGATACGTCTTAAAACAAAGGACTCCCATACCCCACACAAAACAAAGTTAAGTTCTAAGAAAATCACTGTGACATACACACAATTCACATGGCCCTGGTTTTATACCTCAGAACCCGAACTATGAGTTTTATACTGGCTGGAATATTTCGCTGACCCAATTTCCATGGTCAGGGTCTAGCAAACCAGAGCACTGTGAAGATATTGTAAATAACCCCTAAAAAAGAGAGAGAAAATTCTTTCCTTCTAAGGCTCCTCTCCTTCTAGATCTATGCTGTAGAACTCCCTAGCACTAAAACAGAAAAGTACATTTGTTTATATTTTTAAAAAATAGCATGCATGTCTTTATGCATGAGCAAGGACAAAAGCAGCTACAGAACATTTACGTACACCTATCAATTACCACTTTTCAACGGCAATTGAAAGGAAATGAGAGAGAGTGAAAGGGGTGTCTTTACAGGAGAAGAGAACTGGAGTTGCTGGGTCTGGAGAACAGGAGACAGTGGTGAGGAAGGAGGGGCACCTCAGTGGAAACTGCTTCCCCGAAGTTCACAAGGCGGCAGGTAGAGGAAGGTCACTCCTGCTCAAGCTATGGCCAGAAGGTAAGAGAGAACTGGGTCAGGAGTGAATCCGCTCATTCATTCATACCTTCGACAAATATCTGGTTAGCACCTGCCAGGGACAGATGTTGTAGATGGTGGAAGACAGGGAGTTCAGCAAAAGGTGACGAGCAGTAGCAAAACCACACACAGCAGAGAGCCTGGTGAGAGGGATGCCAAGAGTGCCTTGCTCACACCTGACTCCTCGTTTATTTCAGTTTCCCTTCTCACACAGAGGCCAACACACACACACCTACTGTTACCAGACTCCTTGAAGCTGGGACTCCGAAGGACAATCAGGTTACACTAATTCGGCGCATTTGCATGAGGTTTGGAAGGTTGAAAGGGACGCAGAAACCATCTTCCTGACCTCTTCTGGCTGCTTTCCACTCTGACAAGTAAGATCATGGGGGGGCTGAGGTTTTTCTGCAGCACCATTCCGAGATCCGCCATCGCTCTGGGCGGGGACAGGCGGTGGAGGAGCAGTGGGGTCACTGGTTTCCTGGTTCATGAATAACAGCATTGGCAGAAGTTCTTGAACTCCAGGCTTCTGATAGAGACCTGAGAGGTAGCCCCTTCTTCCTGTGCCTGCTTCTCTAGCCCTGCTCTGATGTTCTAATCCCTACCCGCATGTTAGATGCTTTCCTGATTAAAATACCCAGAGTGGCCTCTGTTTCCCATACTGAATCCTGACCAGTACAGCCAATAAAGAGTTTTAAGCAAGGGAGAGATATGATCAGATCTGTGCTCCAGGAAGTGTGACCTTGACAGCTGCTGGAAGACTGACTGGAGAGAAGGCGAGTGAACTAGAAACAGATCCAGAAAACCCTTACGAATTCCAGCTAAAACTTGTTGCCTGGAATACTTGGACTGAATGAAACATGTGCGTGGGAATAGAGAAGAAGAGAAGGGAATACATTATTTCATAAGTAGACTTGACAGGATCTATTGGAAATGGGGTGGGATGAACTGGATCTATTGGAAATGGGGCGGGATGAACTGGATCTATTGGAAATGGGGTGGGATGAACTGGATCTATTGGATCTTGTTTAAACAAGTTTAAACTTGGCCCATGACTTCATCCCGCCTCTGCTGAGACCCTTTGAAATGCTCCCATCGCACTGTGTTCTTCACCATCAGAGTACCCATCACACTTCCTTAAAACAGAACCTCTCCTCATGCTTCAGACCAGCCTTCCTTGCTTTTTGTTGCATCCTCGGCACAAAGAGCAGTAAAAGGCCCTGATAGAGGGCTCAGTGTACACTGGTTGGATAGAAACAAGGGAGGGAGGGAACCTGCCCCCTCAGAGCTGCTGGGAGGATTGAGATTCTGTTAACCTGAGCAAGGAAGTAATCGCTGGCTGAGCCCTGCTTGAATAATGTTGACTCTTGGATTACATAGGGCATCCAGGTAAAGAAAGCTAGCACACTGGTAAAAACAGGAGTCTGGAGGTTGGGAAACAGGAGCTTAACACAGTTCCAAATTCACTGTACAGGAGGAAAGCTGGCTGCTCCATGGGAAATGAGGGTGCCTCCGTAAACTTGCATAAAAGCCATATTATTAACAACTACAAAGAGAAGAGAGTTAATAAAATGCCAGTCACTATATTAGAACCTATACCTATGTGTCCTTCTCATCCTTACAACAACTTCTCAGGGAGGTATTATCACCCCATTTTACAGAAGAACAAACTGAAGCTCAAAGGTAAGCACTGCCCAAGGTCATCTCGCTGGTGATGACAGAGTTGAGGTTCAAAGCCAGGTCTCTCTGACTCCAAAGTCTGTGCTCCTCATTATGCCCCCACAGCTTCTATGAGAACAGGGAGTTAGAGATGGGCAGAGAGGACAGAAAAGCAGCAGAGAAATGCTATGACACAGAAGCAGATCAATAACATAAGGGCAGACTAGAAAAAGCCCAGAGGAATCCATAAGCAGGTGACCTTGGATAGGGCAAAGTAGGGGAGAGGTGTAGAAGCTATACTTGTTGGGAGGAAAAGAAGAAAGAACAGGGACTTCCTCTGGGCCACATTCCAAAAGCTTGGTGGTAATTGGAAGGAGGGAAGTCAGACTATTATAAGATGGAGAAACCAAGTCAGTCATGAGGTGCTCATGGGGCCAAGAACAGTGAAAGGTGGAAATCAGAGACGTAAGAAGTAAAGGCCTCAAAAAGGAAAGTCCTGAAAAGATGGAAAGAGTGCATGGCCCAGCCACTGAGAAAGGAGGGAAGGCCCCCATTTGATATCCACGAAGGAAGCAATGCGGATCTGAGGCACTCCTGCCAGTTTGCCAGTGAGCCTGACAGATATGATGCATTTGCACTGGTCAGGCAGCGACACACAAACAGAAACGAGTTCTTTCCTTTCCATGGGAATCCTATCAACCCATTTGGGAGCTCTGGTCATATCTCAGGCAGATAGCAAGCGCGGATAAGAAGCGACACTGGTCTTCGGTTAGCCAAAAGAAAGCCATCGCCAATTCTCATTAATTGAATGCTGCCTTTTTCAGTCTTCCAAAATTCATGGTAAGGGACATTAAAAACATCCTCCTTAGCAAAACGAACTGTCAGTAGACTTAGAGACTATGTCAGCAGAACTATAGAAATGCACAGAATACGAACAGATATTGTTTTAAATAACTACAAATGGTGTGGCCAGAAAACAAATAGAATACAATCAAGCAATAAATACAGGGTGCCCCCCAAACATGTATACAGTCTGCAAGAAAAAATTACCTTCAAAGGAAACGAAAGGCAATGGGTCCTCTGAAAGGCATTCGCTTTTCCATTTTTTATCTTTGTGGAAGAAATAAAGGCAGTAGTCCAGTGACCAGCGGATGGGTTCTGACAATGAAGGGGATTTTCACAAAAATCTTAATTTAATTTAATTAATCCTTAAAACCAGCTCTTAAAGGCTACCATTAGTTTTACACAAATTCAAGTACCCCCTTCACATTAAAAGCTACTCCTGTCCAAACAAGAGACCACTAAAAGTATTTCATCAACAGGTTCCAGCTGTTATACAAGAGCCTGAACCCCATGACCCTGGCAATGAGAGGTCTAGAAAGAAAAAAAGACATCTTCCCAAGCAGGCAGGGCCCTCCCTGGGTCATTGCTGGTTGCCAAATCCCTGGAGTGATTTCGAACCAAACCAGTAACTCCCCAAGCTCTGGCTTGTACCTGGGTCACTGCAGAGGGCTCTCAGGAGTTTGTTCCCACTGCCTCAATCCCACCAGCCCCTCCCTCACCACCCAGAACAGGCCTGGGAGCCAGACCGCCTGGTTTACACATTCCTGGCTGGGTAACCTGGACAGGTCACATTACCTCTCAGTGCCTCCACGTTCGCTCTTGTATAATGGGAATAATAATACTGTCACTTCATCAGTTAACCTGCTGGCTCCTTTGCTCAGGACTATGTTCATCAAATGGCAATTAAAAGTCTGCAGTTAAGAGTCCCAACTGCAAATTTTTTTTAAATCATAAGTGTCTAAAGACACACAGCTGGAAGAAAGCCACTCACATGCTCCCCCTCTTAATAAGCAAAAAGCTCTTAACTGCAAAATGTCAGAATGGCAATTAGAAAAAGAAAAAAAGGTCTGTACTAGTTGTTCATAGCTTCCCCCCTGGAGTGGCCGCTAACGAGCATGGGAACATCATGCTCATTTTTCTCACTCCTTTATTACATTCCAGGCACGAAGTTAAGACTCTTAAGTGCACTATTTCATTTAATAACTTAACACTATGGCAAGGGGTCAGTCTTACTTTCACTTTTCAGGCATAGTAGGTAACATTCTGAGACAACAAACATCGTCCCCAAGATCACGCAATGATGAAGTGTCAGATCTAAGACTTGAGCCGTGGTCTAATTAATGATAAACTCTGTATCCCACTGCCGTGCTTCGTGCATCAGCATCACGTACACCCTGCTTTCATGAACCACATAAAGGAACTTACAGTCAAAGATGTGCATTCACAGGCCCATGGTTCAGTCTTCTTTTAGATGAGAGAGCTGCAGTTTGGAGCTAAGGCCTCTTGTTGATCTCAAACTCTCCCACATTCCACACATCATTTTTTTAAATATATTTTTATTGATTTCAGAGAGAAAGGAAGAGGGAGAGAGAAATAGAAACATCCATGATGAGAAAGAATCATGGATCAGCTGCTTCCTGCAAGTCCCCCACTGGAGATCGAGCCCACAACCCAGGCATATGCCCTTGACTGGAATCGAACCTGGGACCTTTCAGTTTGCAGGCCAACACTCTACCCAATGAGTCAAACCAGCTAGAGCCCACACATTATTTTTAAGTAATACATTTCCAAAGAGCTGCACTTCCAGCAATTACTCCACTGGGGAAGGAAAAATAATTCTCTGTCTACTTGAAAGACTACTATTTTAATGTGCTCACCAGGGCCCCAAACAAGCATTCTTTAAATGCAACTGAAAAGCAAGATGTGTTTATATATAAACTAAAGGCTCAGTGCATGAATTCACATACGGGTGGGGTCCGGCCAGCCCACCCAGATTGGGGCCTATCAGGGCTGGGCTGGCTGGGGGGAGGGGTGGGGGAGGCCAATAGGGGGCTGGGCTGGACCAGCTAGGGGGAGGGGCTGCAGGAGGTTGGCCAACTGGCCCCACCCCAAATCAGGCCAGTTGGCTGGCCACGGTGCACGTCATAGCAACTGGTCGTTCTGGTTGCTTGGCTTTTATACACTGAGTGGCCAGATTATTATGATCTCCGAATGCATAATAATCTGGCCACTCACTGTATATCCTATATAATAAAAGGCTAATATGCAAATTGTCACCTCGACCAGGAGTTCAACCAGCAGGCAGGCAGGCCAACCGCCCATGTCCCCTCCCCCTGGCCAGGCTGGCCGGACCCCAACCATGCACAAATTCATGCACCGGGCCTGATATATATATATATATATATATATATATATATATATATATATATATATATATAAAATACACACACACACACACTGAATGGCCAGATTATTATGCGTTCAGAGATCATAATAATCTGGCCACTCAGTGTATATATAGACTAGAGGCCTAGTGCACAAAATTCATGCACGGGTAGGGTCACTAGGCCTGGCAGGGGATCAGGGCTGATTGGGGCCTTCTGGCTCCTGGCCAGGACCTCCCTTTGTTCCGCACTGCCCCCTGGTGGTCAGTGCACGTCACAGCGAGCGATTGAACTCCTGGTCTCCCGGTCAAACTCCTGAGGGGACAATTTGTATATTAGGCTTTTATATAGAGAGATAGTGTTTAAACTGGAGGGGTAGGGAGGAAGGTGGTATCATCAGGCGTTGAATTGCGTGTCTTCTTCTCAGATGACAATTCACTCTTTGCTTAAGCATGAGAGACCTTCAGGTTGAAATATGGCTGGAAGGAGATATCACTCTGGATTTTTTTTTTTAAATTAACTTTACACAATCATTTGTCTTCAACCGCACTTCCCCTTTAGGCAGTTAAGATATTCCCTAATTTTATTTTCATTTATGAGATTGTCCAAAGAAAACGAAATTAGTTTTGCTATTGGGAAATTGAGGGTTGGAGAAACAATTAAAGCCGAAATTTTTTGTTGAAGAAGAAAAAATATGGATTGGCAATGGCCATCTGTTCTGCTTTGTCTTTGACTAAGCATTATTCCATGTACATGGGAGTGGAGGCCACAGAGCATTGGGCACATGCACTTCCCAAATGTTAGGTACAGAATGACGTATGCTCTGGCTCCGTTTCCTATTAAGACTTTTCTTCTGTTTGGATGTTTCACTTCTCACTAAGGAATAAGTTAATCAAAAAACTCAATCTGTTTCAGGTATTTCCTTCTCGAGGGATATAATCTCAAGATGTTGATCCCTTTTTCTATTCAATTAGTTATACTCTGTGACCTAATAAATTATTGGGTTGCTCCAGTCTTCCAGTTATAAAATGTTGTTGATACAATTCAACACACCCTTAAGGAGGTCAGCATTCACAGATAATTTGCTTTGGGTTTAGTTTCTGGCTATTCTTGAGATTTCATTAAAATTGATCATACAGTTTGATATTTTTGAGTGTTATGATTATTTAACTTCCTTTTCTCAAACAAAGATCTGCTAGACTAGTTTTATTGGGAGGATGAAACTGATGCCATTGTAATAGCCTGGTGATTATTTAACAACTAAGGAGGAAAGCGCCATTTATACACTTTGCCAAAGAGCTGCATCTAACATTCTCCAAGTCTGTCTCTGCTGATTGATGGGGAAGGGACTAGACATAGGCAGTTTAGACGCGTGCCCAGTAAGGTCTGCGTGAAGTGGGAAGGTGCCTACCCGTCTGCCAGTCAAACCTGGGAACAAATCAGTGGCCAGGATGGGCATGGCCATTGCAAGCACATGAAACCTGAATATTAAAACTTCCAAACAAAGAAGTGAGCTCTCTCTTCTCCTTCTCCCACCAAGTTCCTTGCCCTCCTGTGGCAGGGGGATGTGTTCCCCTGTGCCCAGATGGCTCACGGAAGCTCTGGACACTGGCCTTGTTTCTGGTTCTGCGAAACTCCCAGCTGCCCCTCTTTCAGGACTGGCTTGGGGGAAATGGGACATTGGAAACTGAGGAATCCAACTCCATGCCAATAAAATCTTCTACTACCTCTTCTCATCCTCCCATGGGGGCTTCGGAAAATTCTTATTTCAGCAATGCCTCAAGAACCCCCTCCCAACCCCCGCTCACAAACAACAGAGGAATTCCACTCATGTATTCCTCTGGCAGCAAAACCACACAGGTCATAGAGGTGGTTAAGTTTTTCCAAGGCAGACTCTAGAACAAAGGTTGGCAAACTTTTTCTACAAAAGGCCATTACAACAAATAAATATTTCCAACTTTGCAGGCCACATGGTCTCTGCTGCAACTACTCAACTCTGCTATCCTATATAATAAAAGGCTAATATGCAAATCGACCGAACAGCAGAACCGCAGATGCCCGATGCAGGAGCTGCCCCCTGGTGGTCAGTGCACTCCCACAGGGGGAGCACCACTCAGTCAGAAGCTGGGCTCACAGCTGGCGAGTGCAGCGGTGGTGGTGGGAGCCTCTCCCGCCTCCGCGTCAGCACTAAGGACCCCTCAGAGGATGTCTAACTGCCGGCTTAGTCCTGCTCCCAGTGAGCCTATTCAGGTTTCATATGCTTGCAGTGGCCACACCCATCCTGGCCACTAATTTGTTCCCAGGTTTGACTGGCAGACAGGTAGGCACCTTCCCACCTCACTTAAATTGGCAGTCAGACATCCCCCAGGGGTCCCAGACTGTGAGAGGGTGCAGGCCGGGCTGTCGGACCCCCCCTCCCGCCCCAGTGCATGAATGTCGTATACCAGGCCTCTAGTTATAATATGAAAGCAGCCTCAGACAATATGAAAACAAATGAGCATTAGTGTCCCAATAAAACTTTATTTGCAAAGCCAAGCAGTGGGCCATATGTGGCCCAAGGGCCACAATTTGCCAAGCTTCTCCAGGTCTTCCCAAGAGACTGAATTTCTAAGAGTGGCTGATTTTCTACCTGGTATCACAAAAGAGGTTATTTAAAAACTGAGTGACTTGAGTGCTAAATAATATTTATTATTGTGTACATTTGTGTTGTATGCACTTGTCTGGATACGTGTGTTCTATTTCATGATCCAGGGAATCTGGTTGGTCAAAACTTAGAGTAGGATACAAGGGGAACTTTCCTGGATAGGTCAAAGATTTGTACAGAGACTGAGAAATTTTAGAGTTGGAAGAAACTTAATGTTATATAGTCCAACCTCCTTCCCGGGGGGAGGAATGCTTTTTACAACATCACTGGCAGGTATTCCATTAACCTCTGCAAGAATATATCTATGGCTCGTAGAGAGGAAAAATTACTATTTTATAAAGCAAAATTGGCCCTCTCTAAATTATTTTATTCAATTAATATTCATGTGGGCACCAAAGACAAAGACAATAAAACAAAAATAAACAAGTGAGACTACATCAAATTAAAAAGCTTCTGCAGCACAGGCGGTGTGGCTCAGTGGTTGAGCACTGACCCATGAACTAAGAGGTCACTGGTTCAATTCCCGGTCAAGGCACATGCCTGGGTTGTGGTCTCGATCCCCAGTGTGGGGTGTGCACGAGGCAGCAGATCCATGATTCTCTCTCATCGTTGATGTTTCTATCTCTCTCTCCCTTTCCCTTCCTCTCAGAAATCAATAAAATATATTAAAATCATTTTTTAAAAATTTCACCATATGGTTTATTATGATACATAGCCAAAAGAAACGATCAATAAAATGAAAAGGCAACCTAACAGATAAGAGACCATATCTGTAAATGATGTATCTGATACGGGGCTTATAGCCACAATATATAAAGAACTCATATAATTCAACAGAAAAAAAATATCTGATTATAAAATGGGCAGAGGAACATTTTTCCAAAAACAGGTAGGTGGCCAAAGGGTACTTACCACACTAATCACCAGGGAAATGCAAGTCAAAACCACAATGCGATGTCACCTCCACCTTTTAGAATGATTGTTATCAAAAAGACAAAATAGAGCAAGTGTTGTTGAGGACGTGGAGAAAAGGAAACCCTGCTTCACTATTGGTGGGAATGTAAATGGGCACAGCCACTGTGGAAAACCGCGTGGTGGTTCTTCATAACAGTCAAACTACTGCATGATCCAGCACTTAGAAGCTGCAGTTCCCAAGAACCCACCAGTGACATTAAGTGAGGACTTACTATACTGCCAGGCACACAGGAAACACTGAGCCAGCTGTCACCAGTCATCATCATGGCTGTCACTGAGTTATTATTATGTGCTCATGGTGGAAGTATAAATTGATATAAATAATTTGGAAATCAATTTGGCCTTTGATACAGCTGAGCAGATGCATACCCGATGGCCCGGCAATTCCACTCCTGTGTATAACCCGAGAGAAGCTCTTGCACATAAACACATGTGCAAGACGATTCAAAGCAAAATTGTTCTTAAGTTCCCCAAACTGGAATTACGCAAGGGCCCATAAATGGTAGAATGAATGAATACACAGAGTACATTAATACACTGGAATACTAGACAGCAGCAGAAATGTATGGGTTACATCTGTCCACAACATGAATAAATCTCATCAAATTTATCCTGAAGTGAATAAAATATTATACTATATGAAATTTAAAAAAAAAAAAAACTCAGCTATGTATTGCTTAAGGATAACAGTGTATAGAAAAGCTATAAAGTAAAGCAAATAGATGAAAACCCCCAAATTTAAGAGGGGAGTTGCCTCTAAGATGGAGGTAGAAGGGATAAGGCCAGGGAAAGGCCACAGGAACCTTCAAAGGCAACAATTATGTTCTTTCGTTTAAACCGAATGGTAGCTAAACAGGTGTTTGAGGTCACGTGATCCTTTATAGCTTATGTACACTTCATAAATATTTCATATCTACTCAATAATTAATAAAAACCTATTTTTTAAAAAGAATTAAAGAAGAAAGAGAGGTCACTTCTGTCTGGGAGAACGTGGACTGATTGGTCACTGTGGCAAACTGGATATTTTTGGTATCAATTTAACTGGTCGGTAGCCGTTTACTGAAATGCAGCCATGGGATTCTACAGCTGCATCAGGCTACCAGGGAAAAAATCTACAATGAGCAGTGTCTGCCCTAGTCACTGATCTCAAAAGTGTCATTAACTCCCAGAGGTTTGGGAAGCCCTGGGTTGAGGTTTTCCTGGCCCATTGTCATACCACATGGTCTCCGTGTGAATCAAATGTCCTCTGTGTTGGGCGTTGAAGGAGATGTGGAGATTTGGGGGTGAGGGAATACAGCATGCCAGACGGAGGAGCAAGAATAGTACAAGCATTCAAGAGAAACCAAAGAGCACTTTAGGTCTGGCCAAAATTTGTTAGTTCTAATTTAACATGTTTCTTTTCAATAGTCAGTGGTATGGGGAGTATTCGAGGGTAAACAATATTTTAAAATCACTTAGATTTGGCTCTGAAATGTAAATTTTTAAAGATAGGTATATCAAGTGATATAAAAATTTTCAACAACTTAAACCAATAGATTAAGTTTGGATTCTGGCCACCCATCAACACCACTAATCTTCCCTCCCTCTCTCCCTCAGTTCCACTGTGTTCTAAATGCTAGGCATTAGGCCATGTCTAAGAGATATAACACATAATAAAGTCCTGTACCCAAGGATCTTAGCATCAAACAAGAGGCAGATAGGTAAATGCAAAAAACCACCACACCAAGACAGCGCCTCTTACACTCTGTGAACTTTGAGATCCGGGGGTCTCCAGTGCCTTCCTGTCTAGCCTGCACCATCACTCCTGCCAGAGAGAAGGGGTCAAATAGCAGCCAGCAGGCTCTAGCCACAAGTTCTCTTCCCACCCCCTCCCATGCCAGCGCTGACCCGAAGTCCTCACTTACCCTACAGGAAGAGAACACAAGGCAACTGGCAGAAAGTACTCCCTTTGCTCGGACTCAGTTATGGTTTTAGTCATTTTGCCCTGCCTACTTCCAAGAGGGTTGATGATATGGCTTGATAGATCATACTGACAGATAATATGACTTTCAAGATGGAAACATAAAATCAAAACTCATGTAATGGGCAAAAGAAGCAAGAATCTGAAATCCTAAGCCAGTTTTCAAACTGTAGTGCGCCTAAGAATAACCCGTGTTCTGTCTAAAATGCAGATTTTCAGACCCGGGGTTCAAGAAATCTACATCAGTAGATCTGGGGTGAGGTCCAGAGTCCATATGTATGGAATTCCAGATTATTCTGATGCTAGTGGTCTAAGGAGAGCCCTCTTGAATACCACTGCCATTGGCTAAAATAGTCACTATAATAAAAGTGGCAGGCGTGCAAGAGGCAGCCAATCGATGATTCTCTCTCATCATTGATGTTTCTCTCTCCCTCGCCCTTCCTCTCTCTGAAATCAATAAAAAGAAAACATTAAAAAAAGAATTGATCCAGTGTTTTAGTTAGTATATAAATTGTAGCAGGTTAAATTGAAAAAAACTGTCTCCAGTGTGAGACTTGGTCAGTTCATCCATGCATCCACCCTTCACTCATCCATCCATCCACCCACCCATGCATCCACCCAGTACATACAAAGTTCTCACTCTGTGCCATGTACTGTGATAAATCCTTGGGATAGAAAATTGAGTAAAGCATCACCCCAGTCTAAGGAGCTCAAAGTCTACAGGAGGAGATAGATAAGTCAAGTATTTTAATTCAATGTGATAAGTGTTTAGAAAGAAGATCTCACATTAGGTGTGCAAATACACATTTTTGTTTTAAACTATTTAATTAGTATACTATTAAAATACTAATAACAGTATTAAAATATGCCATTATAAAATTATAACATTAAAATATATTAGTGAAACATATTGGATGCAAAAGATACTATTAAATTATTTCTTCAAGTAAAAGAAGATGAATGTGAAAGAACCATAAGGGGAAAGTTTGGCAACTGTCTCCCTCTCGGATATTCTGTGTAGGTGTGACACAATTTTGGATGACCAAGCTTTACAATTTTCATCACCACCATGACACAAAGGAGATTTTTTTACTCCCCACCCCAGCTGATTCTCAATCACTCCCTTTCATTGTACTCAGTTAGCAGCTGCATGCTGATGACTCCAGAGCAGTATTTCCCTGTCTGCTTTCTCTGACAAGCTTTAAAGATGTATTTACAACTGCCTGCCATACTTTTCAGCCAGGATATATCTCATCCATTTCACAATTTATGTTCCCCAAATGGAACTTTTTTTCTGGTTGCTCTCAAAATTCAATTTCTTATTATCTTTAATGGTCTCACTGTCCATTCACATTCCCAATCCAAAAACTGCGTTTCCTTATGCTTAACCCTCTGCTAGCTATCAGCCTCCATGGCCAGCTGGCTAACACATTCATATGTCTACCTTAGAAATATCTCTAATTCGGAGCCTCTCCATTCTTACCGATACTATCTCAGTTCAAGTTCTCATCATCTCTACCTAGATTAATGCAGCCCTCTTGTAACCAGCCTCCCTACATCTTAAGTCTTTCATGGCCACAAGGTAAGCTTGCCCAAATTCATATCTGTCTCCCTCCCTTTTTTCCTTCCTCCTTTCCCCTTCCACCTACACCTCCTTGAACACTTCTGTTGCTTCCCCAATGCCAATAGAATAACGTGTAAACACTTCATACATAGTACACAGAGCCGTCCTAACTAGCTTTAGGCAACTCTCCAGGATCTCTCACTACTCTCTACAGATGCTTCCACACAGTAGTTATAGTTAATTCTTTAATGGTCCCTAAAGATTCATGATTTTGCACATACTCTGCCATCTGCTTGGATGCCCTTTCTTACATCTCCTCCTAGGACATTTATTTTTCAAATCTGGCTAAGAGGTGACTTCCTCTATGATTTCCTTTCCCTTTCCCTCAGCATAATCATTCTTTCTATTCCATTGGTAATTCCTATAGACATCTTGAATTCTGCTCGTATTATACTGCAGTGTAATTTTCTTTTCATATGTCTGGTTCGTCTACTAGATGCAAAGTTCTTGAGTTAAGAGTTAGTGCCTTAATCATGTATTTGTTTGGTCAGTGACAGTTGAAGAGAGAATCAGGCATAGAAGACACATCTGAAGAAATTGGCCCAAATGTACTATAGAGAGATAGAAGCTAGAGAAATAAGGAGGAGGAAGTTGAAATATAGAAGACAGAATGAGAAATTCCAACATGCATCATTCTGGATTCAGAATCATGAAAATGAGAGAGAGAGAGAGAGAGAGAGAGAGAGAGAGAGAGAGAGCGAGCGAGCTAGCTAATGTCTGAGAATTTTCCAGAATTGAGGAGAAACACAAATCCTCTGATTCGTGAAATAATGATTGCCAAACAGAATAAATAAAAATAAATCCATATATAAACATATTATGATGAGTCAACAAAAAAGAGAAAAATCTTAGAAACAACCCAAGGGGAAAAGATTACCTACAAATGAGAAACAAACTAAGGATAGACTTTCCAACAGTAAAGAAGACAGTGCATTGCTAACTTCAAAGTACTGAAAGAAATAACAATCAGTACAGAATATTCCAAATCCAGCTCAATTATTATTGAAAAGGGAGGTCAGCATAAGAATATTTTGGGGAAAAGACTGGGAGAGTGTATCCAATGCATATCTACTGAAAAAAAAATGAACAAAAAACCTACTTTGGAAAAGAAGGAACTTGAATCGAGAAGAAAGGGCCAAGATGAAGGAAATGAAAGAAAGTATATTTATATATTTAATTCAAAAAGATCATTCTAGAAGGATTGTTTTTAAGCAGGAATGTTTTTGTTTCTTGAGGAACATCTGGCAATGGCTGGAGATATTTCTGGTTGTCACAACTGGACAGGAGGCATTAGACATCTCCTGGATAGAGGCCTAAAATGCTAATATCCTGCAATGCATGTGACATAGCGCCTACCTCATTATCCCATGTTCATCATTAGTTTTTAATGCTGCTTCCTCCCTTTGATTTTCTCTTCCTGTGTGTCATACCTTGACCTTGCAATTGACCCTGCCTCTATGGCATTCCCTGGGCTCTGCTCTCTCCCCTGGGGCTGTTCTTAATAAAGCATGTCCTCAGCACTTTTAATTTTTCCTTTTTCATGTTTCATCATGTCCTTTAATCTCCCTATATTGTATCTCATGCTGTCCCCAGGCTTTTTCTCTTCTAAACTGATACCAGTTTCTCAACTTTGGCACTGCTAACATTGCGGGCTGAGTAATTTTTTGCTGTAGGGGCTGTTCTGTGCCGTAGCATCTCTGGCCTCTACCCAAATGAATGCCAGTTGCGAGAAGCAAAAGTATCTCCAGACGTTGACCAACGTCCAGGGTTGAGGGGATCATCCCCAGTTGAAAACCACTTATTAACATCAACCAAGCCTGGTCCTATTCTCTGGAGCTCGGAGAGTGGGAGTAATCTGGTAGTCTAATCATTGAGAATGGGCTTGTGGGTTATAGTGAGTTTTACCCTATCTTTAACAAGGATCTCTTGCAAACTGTGCCCTAATCAAAATCCTGGAATGAATTTCTTTCCAAAGAGAGATTTTTTTCTCTCCCTTATGATCCAGGTGGCACCTTTGATACTTGCTCGCCAGTCCCCAGGATACAGTCCTCTGAAATTCTGCTATAAATAGGGGTGCCTCAATTTGTGCTCCAGACCAGTGGTAACCTCCCCGCCTCTCCATACACAGCAACGAGTGAGAACTCATCCCTTTTGCCTTACGCCCTCCTTCCCTAGTCTCTTCTCTCACCACTTTCCCCCCAAGTGGTCTCCTGGTAGAGTGGAGTTTTAGAAAGAGATCCTGAATGAATTCCAAACATTCCTTAGGGATTTTAAATATGTTCCTCAATTGTGAAAGGGAAGGGAGATGAGAAATGACTATTCTCTATTCCAAATCACTGGTCATTTCCCAAGAATCTAGGTTTCACCTGTGTACGACAGTCTAAGCACAGCACTGTGTCTAGTCATGGGGTGGGCTGTGTTCATTTACCTTTCTTCCTGACTTTGTTGCCAGGTGGTGCTTACTGGTGCTTCTCTATGTGTGAGCTCTGAAAACTTGAGATACGATGCACTGTGGTGATGCCATCAATTGGCCCGAGGTGTGGAGTACCTTCGAAGAGGTACCCGCTTAATAGCACTAATTTTTTTCAACAAATTGAGATCAAATCCATTCAGAACAGATGCCGAAGGAAGCAGGGAGGTTTTGCATTTCAGAGGTCGGGTGCCACAAAAAGTGACCCTGCATCTTGAGCTACTGATGTGGCCAGGAGATGCGAGTCATCTGACCCAGCTGAGAGATGGCGTGCTCCCATTTAGGAACGCTCACAGATGCGCGCTGACTAGCCCCCCTGTGTGCAACCATGTTCCTAATCAGTCTAAAGCTGAAATGTCTACGAGTATCTATGCATGAACCTTTTTGTGCTTTTGGCTGACCTACTGCTGCAGGAGCAGCTACTGGTGGCCGGTGGGCTCCACTCTCAGTTCACGTTGGTCCGGGAACTTGAGTACAGCCATGGGGGCTCTTGGGGACTGGCCTTGACTTCTGCTGTGACTTGTAATCCCATTTCTTCCATGCATCCCTTAATCCATCCCTCCTGCATTGAGCACATGCCAGGCTTGGTGCTACACCCTGACAATAAAACAGGAATACACACTCCTTAGTCACTTGCTTTCTGGTTTCTAAACAAAAGGCCCAGCACACTTGGTCCCTAAATGGAAGACCTGTTCCGCATTTCAAGGAGAAGTAGCCAAGATTGGGGCCATGTTTGGTTAAGAGAGGCCTCGAGGAGACACAATACGTTCAGCCGCAGGCTACTGTTAAACGGTGCAAACCCTCCTGATACCCATGGATGGCTGGGGTAATTGCCAGGTGATTATTTTTGTTGCTCTGCTTCCTCGGGGCATCATTCAATCACACCTGTTTTTCCAGAAGGAATAGAACTGATTATGTGTAAAGTGCAAACTAATGCTATTGGTCACACCGTTAGGGAGGAGGACAAGAAGCGAGTCAGCCAGGCATTGCTGGTTCCAGGTGAGCTCAGGGCGCTGCTTGCTCCATTATGCTGCTGTTGTAGTTGGGAGGGTTTGCAAGAAAGTCCTTGTCCTTTCCTCAGATAGGAAGTTCTGAGGAAAGTTCTGAAGAAAGTTCTGAGGAAAGTTCTGAGGAAAGTCCTCAGAACTTTCCTCAGATAGAAAGTTCTCTATCTGAGAAGGACAAGTGCGTAAAAAGTCAAATGGCTTTGAGAAATATATAGAAAAGGAATAAAAGTGTTGCAAACCTTGGTTTTGTTAAAACCAGAGGGAGGGAAACACTTTTTTGATGTCCCGTGAGGACCGCAGAGTAAACCTCTTGTGAAGAAGGACTGTGGGAAAGCCTAGATTTTGAGATGGGCTCCTCTAGGTCACCAAGTCCCAGCTCTACAACTGGTTTGCCAGTGACTCTTAGACAAACCTAAGTTCCGGTCTGATGATCCACACTGAATAGTACTTTAGGCTGCCTTTGGGTAACATTTTAAATATTTTTTTTATTAATTTCGGAGAGAAATGGAGAGGGGCAGAAGATAGAAACATCAGTGATGAGAGAGAATCATTGATCGGCTGCCTCCTGCACCCTCCACCCCCACATGGGGGATTGAGCCCACAACCTAGGCATGTGCCCTGACCGGGAATTGAACGGTGACCTCCTGGTTTTTAGGTTGACACTCGACCACTGAGCCACACCGGCCGGGCACACATGAACTTCTTCATCACAGTGGGTGGAATGAAGGTGATGGAGATGACAGATTCTTTGAAACCCATGGAAAAAGTTATGACTCGACCTTGTATGGTTTACATGTATTTCTGCCCTCATTTGACTGCATTGTAATTTACATGCTTACATATCATCCAGCTCTCTGTTAGGGCTCTGGGTGCCCCTGGGTCAGGAACTTTGTCTTATTTCTGTTTTGTTTTGTTTTGTTTTGTTTTCCAGTGTATTTTTAGCCCAGGGCCTGTGCATTCTAGGTCCTCAATGTCTTTGAATCAAATTGCTGTATTTGGTTTGTTTTATCTTTGAGTTGTAAATGCCATATTTTCATGTTAATATTTTTTTATAAATACAGAAAATACTAGGTGTACCAGTTAATAATGCAGATTTTTTTCAATAGATTGAGTTATACATATGTTGATATATATGCAATTTATATGTATGCTATTTTGTTGTATTGAAAACAAGCTTTAAAACTTCATATGTCATGGATATAAGACACCGGGGTGGGGGGGAGGGCGGGCAGGTGAAGGCATGTACTGGGGGGTAGGGGAGGTCGGGGGGAGATCAATGGGGGAAAAAAAAGGAGACATATGTACTACTATTTTTAATACTTAAAACAATAAAAAAAATTTTAAAAAAAACTTCATATGTCAAATTTGCTGACGGTGTTAACATCATAGATATTTTTACATTTAAAAATGTCGAATTTCGTGCCAAGAAAAGAGCATTTGTGGGAAGTTTTAATTCATTATTTTATTTTGAAGAAAAAGTTATCATATACTTCAGGAAGCTTATGGTGAACACGCTCCATCCCCTGATACTTGTGAAAGCTGGATCAAACGCTTCAAAAGTGTTGATTTTGATGTGAAAGACAAGAAACGTACAGGTCAACAGAAAAAGCTTGAAGATCAACAATTACAAGCATTATTGGGTGAAGTTGCGTGTCAAACTCAAGAACAATTTGCAGAAAGATTAAATGTTGCTCAGCAAACAATTTCCAATCGTTTATAAGCAATAGGAAAGATGTGAAAGGAAGGAAAATGGGTGCCAAATCAACTGAACGAAAGACAAATGGAAAACCGAAAAGTCATCGGTAAAATGTTGCTTCAACAGCACGAATGAAAGTCTTTTTTGCATCGAATTGTGACTGGCGATGAAAAGTGGATTTATTTTGAGAATCCCAAATGCACAAAATCATGGGTTGATCCAGGTCAACCATCAACATCGACTTCAAGGCCAAACTGCTTCGGAAAGAAGACAATGCTCTGCGTTTGGTGGGATCAAGAAGGTGTGGTGTATTATGAGCTTCTAAAACCAAGTGAAACTGTTAATACTGATCACTACCGACAACAAATAATCAATTTGAACCACGCTTTGATCATGAAACGACCAGAATGGGCCAGAAGACATGGCAAAGTAATTTTGCTTCATGATAACGCACCATCACACACTTCAAAACCAATTAAAGACACATTAAAAGATCTTGCCTGGGAAGTATTAACCCACCCGGCATATTCACGAGACCTTGCTCCTTCAGATTACCACTTGTTCTGATCGATGGCACACGCACTTTCTGAGCAGCACTTCAAAACATAGAAGAGGTGGAAAATTGGGTCTCTGAATGGTTTACCTCAAAACAAGAAAAGTTCAATTGGGACGGTATCCACAAATTACCTGAAAGATGGGGGAAATGTGTAGCTAGAGATGGCCCTTATTTTGAATAAAGCACTTTTGATGTTTCTCTTGAAATTATCGTGTTTTCTTTGATTACAAAATCCACCATTATTAACCGGTACACCTAGTACTTTATTTTTCTGTAACTTAAAATGCTACAATTTCCTGATTTCCCCATAGTGAGCTCACAACATACTCGGTACAATTCTGTTTTTATAAAATCTGAAACAGACTCTGACTTCCTTAACTCTGAGTAATTTACAGATATTAAAAATGCCATGTCATGAATCTTGGTGCCTGTGATAGCATCGAATGTGTGGAAAGCCATCTGTTTAGGTCGCTATTTATGATGCATCAAATGCTTCTCTGGCTCCAGAAAACAATGAAAATACAAAGACAAAAAACCTATTCACAGTCATTTTTAAACCTACAAAAACCCATGCTTTCCCACAGAAAGACTCCTGACATCAATTTTTTGGGGTAGCATTCATGAAGTTATATAAAACTAGTGACCCGGTGCACGAAATTCGTGCACGTTAAAAGGGGATTAATTAGAGGAAATAATTTAATATTGCTATTTCCCTTTCTCTATAATAGAAGTGTAAGAGATGAAAGAAAATTAGTAAAATGTATATGAAAACCTTCCTCCTGTCAGAGTCTGGAGCTCACCATGGGACCCAGAGTCAAGTCCCCGCCCACCCACATGCACCTCAAAATTGCATGAGACCAAGACCTGGCCACTCCCCCACCCCATTGGGCTAGATCCAGACCTGGCCAGTCCCACCCTTGTCAAGTCTTGCCAGGCAGGGGGCATAGCCTCAGGTCCCCTGGCCCGGCACCAGGACGGGGGGCATGGCCTGAGGTCCCCCAGCCCAGACTGGGGCAGGGGGTATGCCTTGGGGTCCTCTGTCAAACCCCGCCAGGTGGGAGACATGGCCTGAGATCCCCTGTCAAGCCCTGCTGGGTGGGGGGCATGGCCTGAGGTCCCCCATCAAGCCCCGCCAGGTGGGGGGGGGGGGGTGCCGCAGCCTCACTCAGGTCCCCCAGCCCAGCAATGAGAGGGGGGCACAGCCTCAGGTCACCTATGAAGCCCTGCTGGGCAAGGGCATGGCCTGAGTTCCCCCAGAACTGTGGGTGCACCTTGAGGTCCCCCGTCAAGCCCCACTGGGTGGGGGGCGCTGCCTGAGGTCCCCTGTCAAGCCCAGCCAGGCAGGGGGGCACAGCCTTAGTTCCCCTGGCCCGGTGCTGGGATGTGGGGCGTGGCCTGAGGTCCCCTGTCAAGCCCCACCTGGTGGGGGACGTGGCCTAAGGTCCCCCAGGCGCTGGGGTGGGGGGAGCAGCTTGAGGTCCCCTAGGCCAGCACCAGGACAGGAAGTGCACCTTGAGGTCCCCCATCAAGCCCCACCAGGAGGGGGATGTGGCCTCAGGTCCCCTGGCCTGGCACTGGGGTGGGGGGTGCAGCCTGAGGTCCCCTGTCAAGCCCCACTGGGGCGGGGGAGGGTGTAGCCCCAGGTCCCTGCTGATTGCTCGTTAAGGCTCCTTATGGGAACTTGGCCTCAGCTGTGGGTGCAACCATCTTTGTGATGGAGTGATGGTCAATTAGCATATTTCCTCTTTATTATATAAGATTATGCCTCCTTATCTGTCTCACTTCCATCATCAAGGATGCAAGGATGTCCTGAGAGGTATGCATTTGCGACTTTAATACAAAGAAAAGATCCTAGGATCTAGCAGGCTCCTGCAGTGGACCTGACCTCTTCATCAATAATGCAGAAAGATGAACAGGATATTCATGCAGATAGAAATATAATTGTTACTTTGGTGTTATGATCTAACAATAACCGTCCAGAGTGTGGTCATCTTGCTGGAGTGGAAGAGGCCACCTTGCGGTTACATCTCATCTCTGCCCTTACCAGCTGTTGTCCATGGACAGTACCTCAGGGTCTCTGAGCCTGGTTTCTCTATTTGTGATATGAGGCTGTTAGAAATATGCACACAGGGTGATCATGTATTTAAATGAATAGGAAACATCTTGATATGAACTATGAAGGGATATACAAATATAAAGGATTAAGCTAGAAGGGAAGGTCATCTGTATTGTAGGTTACTCCTAGGCAATCTTTGTCCACTCTTTGGACATAATTAAGTTCAGATTCATCCTATATAATAAAAGCCTAATATGCAAATCGACCAAACAGCAGAACAACCAGTGGAATGACCAGTCACTATGACACACACTGACCACCAGGGGGCAGATGCTCAATGCAGGAGCTGCCCCCAGCCTGCAGGCCCCAGGCCAGTCAAGGCAGGTACCAGCAGGGGCCCCCCAACAGCCCCACCGGTAGCCTCACAGATGGGCCCTGATCGCCAGCCAGGCCTAGGGAACCTACCCATGTGCGAATTTCATGCACCAGGCCTCTAGTGTTAGAATAATACACATTCATTCCCATGTCTAATATGACCTCTTTTCTGTCCACTCCGAAGTTCTGTGCTAGGGCTCTGTTAAATCACTTGGACTGAAACACTTAAACCATGAAAGCTCTCTCTGGTGGAGGCTTAGGAGCCAGAGGCAGAATTATAAATTGGTTGTAAGATATTGGCTTAACACCCATTTCCAGAGCAAAATGAATTTAGAGTTTTATTGAGTATTACTTGACGTATATCCACAGATATTTTTTCCAACCAGATTATCTAAACTTTCAGGAGATAGCATTTACAAGTTTCAAGTAATTCAACTTAAAGATTGTTTATTATGTAGATTGTAATAAAAACACATTATATTACTTTGAGGATTTATAAAATGTTTGTCTCTCTGAATATATAATATATAATATTATTCCGTACTAGTGACCCAGTGCACGGATTCGTGCACATTGAAAGGAAATTAATTAGAAGGTGGCCGGCGGGGCAGGACTGGGCAAGATGGGCCAGATACCCCCTGGAGCCAACCTCCTGCCGTCCCTCCCCACCATCTTCAGAGTAAAGAGGGGTCCCTCCAGCAGGTGGGGTCCCTTGGCCTGGACTGCAGGGATTGGGCCGAAACTGGCTCTCCAACATCCCCCAAGGGGTCCCAGAGTGCGAGAGGGCACTCTGCAAAGTTGTTGTCGCACAGGGTGTGGATTGCAAATACGTGTGCAGTTAGCCAAATTCAGGCTGAGAGTGCCCCAGCAACAACATAACCCATGGCCAAAGTGGAATCACGTGGCCCTGCGAGGAATCAGGCTCTCTCCGCTCTGGTTTCAAGGTGCATCACCCAAGAACCACCGCTGCCAAGTCACTGCAGCTTGGCAGCTCCCGAGTTGAGCATCTGTCCCCTGGTGGTCAGTGTGTGTCATAGCGACCAGTTGGATGGTCAGACACTTAGCATATTAGCCTTTTATATATATAGATTTCTTCTTTTTGCTTCAGTTACTAGGAAAATCAAGCTCTACTTCTTTTTAAAAATATGTTTTTATTGATTTTAGAGAGAGAAGAAGAGAGGGGTAGAGAGAGAGAAACATCTATGAGAGAGAAACATAAATCAGCTGCCTCTTGCATGGGGATTGAACCTGAAACTCCAGGCATGTGCCCTGACTAGGAATCAAATGGTGACCTCCGGACTCATGGGTCAATGCTCAACCACTGCACCACACTGGCCAGGCTGAATAAATTCTTTTTTTTTTTTTTTTAAGAATAGTTTATTGATTTTAAAGAGGAAGGGAGAAGAGAGAAACATCAATCAGCTGCCTCCTGCATGCCCCCTACTGGGAATCAAGCCCACAACTTAGGCATGTGCACTGACTGGGAATTGAGCCAGCAACTAACTGAGCCACATTGGCTAGGGCTGGATGAATTCTTAAACATAAGAAAACTCAACCAATCAATAAGAGTATAGCTGTTTTGTACCTACAACTTGTCAGCTCCCCCACATCAGACCTGCAGTTTATGCAGAAGAAAGACAGCTTAGAAATATGAAGGGATGTATGTCTAGCAACATGTGGAATTCATAGGGCATTCTGATACACTTGCACTGACTTACCTCACTCCACTTTTCTAGCAAAAAAAGCAACATATATATATGTTTTATGTGTAAAGAAATACTCAAGTTTATTTTTAAAAAAGCAAAAAGAAATGATAGAATCCTTTTGAAAGAAGACAAAAGGAAGGCCAAGAGACACATGAAAACATGCTCAAAGTCACTAATTATCAGAGAGATGCAAATCAAAACAACAATGCGGTACCATCTCACACCTGTCAGAATGGCTATCATCAACAAATCAACAAACGACAAGTGTTGGCGAGGATGTGGAGAAAAAGGAACCCTCCTGCACTGCTGGTGGGAATGCAGACTGGTGCAGCCACTGTGGAGAACAGTATGGAGTTTCCTAAAAAAACTGAAAATGGAAATCCCATTTGACCCAGTAATCCCACTCCTAGGAATATATCCTAAGAAACTAGAAACACCAATCAGAAAGGATATATGCACCCCTGTGTTCATAGCAGCACAATTTACAATAGCTAAGACTTGGAAACAGCCTAGGTGCCCATCAGCAGATGACTGGATCAGAAAACTATGGTACATCTACACAATGGAATACTATGCTGCCATAAAAAAGAAGGAATTCTTACCATTTGTGGCAACCTGTATGGAATTGGAGAACATTATGCTAAGTGAAATAAGCCAGAAAGAAAAATACCACATGATCTCACTCGATAATAAAAAATACATTATAAACTGATGAACAAAAAGATAGATACAGAGGCAATAAAGCATCAAACAGACTGTCAAATTACAGCGGGAAGGTTAGGGAGAGATGGGAGAAATAAGAGATCAGATCAACCGAAGGACTTATATGCATGCATATAGGAATAACCAATGGATGCAAAACATTGGGGGGTGAGGCATGTATGGGAGTGGGGTGGGGTGGCAATGGTAAGATATGTACACATATAATACCTTAATAAAAAAATGGGGGAAAAAAGAAATGAACTGGAAACTTTCACACAAAAATATTCAAATCCATAATTCCTGTAAGAAATCAAATAGATTTAATAACTGACCTACATATAATCACAATTGAAATGTACAGAAGCTATACTGGCATCTAAAATTTTCTATAATAAAACACCACATGCTTGGGTAATGCCATCTTTAAATATTCAGGCTTCCTTTGTAAGTATACGAATACTAACAGCACCAGTTGCTTGGGAAAATCCAACGTTTTATTGCCAATGGGATGTCCCAGGAAATGAAGAGAATTATGGGCTTTTGTTTTTGAAAACCTACAAGTGAACAATAGAAGCCTCTTCCAAAAGTCACAGTACAGTGTTCTATGCAAAGGGAGAAAAGCCAACTGCAAGGGAAAGGTGGTGAACTGTTAATCTGACAGCTGCCATTTCACACACTTCTTGGTCAGGAAATGTCATAACCTTTCCGCAACCTCAGCCAAAGGCAGCACTTTATTCCTCCAACTTCCGATTTTACGAGACTTCTCAAGTAAGCAGAGGCAGGTTTCCTTCACAATAACATCAAAACCCAGGAGATTTCACACCTTTGTTTGGAAAAATGGTCACACCCTCCATCATGATATTTCTGCTCTCAAACTAACCCTCTACAAGGACAACCAGAAAGATGGTTAGTTTGGCCAAGGCAGGGCTGATGGTAAGCAACTGTCCCCCAGGGCTCTACAATATCAATCTCTTGGACTTCCATCTAGCCATCTAACCCAGTGGTCGGCAAACTGCGGCTCGCGAGCCACATGCGTCTCTTTGGCCCCTTGAGTGTGGCTCTTCCACAAAATACCACGGCCTGGGCGAGTCTATTTTGAAGAAGTGGCGTTAGAAGAAGTTTAAGTTTTAAAAATGTGGCTCTCAAAAGACATTGCAATCGTTGTCCTGTTGATATTCGGCTCTGTTGACTAATGAGTTTGCCGACCACTGATCTAACCAGACACTTTGGAAGGAGTCCCCCAAGGTGTGAATGAGAACCTCAAGAATCAAAATCCCAGGAGGGGATGAAGAATGCAGGCTGCTGAAACTCACTCTGTGCCATGGACTCAGCACCCCCTGGGGCAAGCCCGGGAATCATCATTGTTAACAAGTGCAATTGGAGTCTGCAAACCCCGCTGCTTTCCAGATGGCTTTTGGTAATCTAAAACTTCTGCAGCACCACCGTCTCACCCCTAGATGGCAGCATCTGTGAATTGTTGAGGGGCATTCTAATGCTGAGGGTCAGCATTCAGACTGATCTCCAGAATAGGAATTACCAGTACACTTGGCTGACTAAAACCATTATCTCTAAGAGCTATAGCTACAGAAAAAAATAAAAGTGGCTGAATGGATTTGACATAATTTAAACCTCCAGCTCAGACTTTTTATTACAATCAGATTAATTGCCTATCCTTGCATAGAGAGGTAAAACTTTCTGTAACTCATTTAAACTATAATGCAAATTATAAATTTGTTGTTGTTGTTAATCCTCATCCAAGGATATTTTTTCCCATTGATTTTTAGAGAGAGTGGAAGGGAGAGGGGGAGAGACGGAGAAAGAGAGGAAGGAGGGAGAGAGAGAAACATGGATGTTAGAGAGACACATCAGTAGATTGTCTCCCGCACATTCCCTAACTGGCACTGGGGATCGAACCACACTCAGATACATGCTCTTAACCTGGAAGTGAACCTGGGACCCTTTGGTGCACGGGCCAATGTTCCAACTACTGAGCAACGCTGGCCAGGGCATAAATTATAAATGTTAAGGCAAGCTGTTATAAGCAGTTTCCTTGCCCTGGGTGTTTAAGTCGTAACTCCCGAGGATCACACAGAGCAGCAGTCAGCAAAGATTTTCTGCAAAGGGACAGATAGTATATATTTCAGTTTTTCCAGCCCAGATGGTCTGTGTCACTACTCACCGCTGCTGTTGTCACGCAAAAGCAACCACAGATAACACATAAATACAAGAATGAGTGTGGCTGTGTTCCAATAACATTTTATATGTGAACACTAAACTTTGACTTTCATATACCTTTCAGGTATCTCAAAATATTATTCCTCTCTTAATTTTTTCCAGTGTATGATCTGAATGTTTGTGTCCTTCCAGAAATTCATATGTTGGAACCCTAATGCCTGATGTGAAGGTATTAGGAAGCAGGGCCCCTGGGGGATGCTTAGGTCCATGAGGGTGGTGCCCTCACGAATGGGATTAGTGTTCCTATCAAAGAGCCTCCACAGAGATCCCTCACCACTCCTGCCGTGGGAGGACACAGTGAGAAGTCTGAAACCCAGAAGAAGGCCCTCATCCAGCCGTGGTGGCACCCTGACCTTCAACTTCCAGCCTCCAGAACTGTGAGCAATAAACTACCCAGTCTGCAGTATTTTCTTATATCAACCTGTATAGACGGAGACACCAATCATTTCCAAAAAGTACAAACTATTCTCAGTTCTTGGGCTAAACTAAGCAGGCTGGATGTGCCCATTGGCATTGATGTGCAGACCCCTGCCATGGATCAGATGGACGGAGCAGCATGAATTGGTAGTAACTAAGGTATTCAAAAATGACTTTTGGAGGACTTTTTCTAATATAAGAGTTTAGTACCAGATAGATGCCTTGTCGCTAAATAGAGGATTCGAGCAATTAAACAAGCCAACCCAAAGTCCTATGACAAATCTTGGGATTCCGATTCAGGGTTGATCTCTGTCATTTTACCAAACAGAACGAGGTCAAATATAGACTTAGGTCAAATATTTATATACACATCCAACCTTCCTCCTGTCACAGCCAAGCTATTCATATGGGAGTTGGGGGGTACAGGGAGAAATGTGGGAGTCCGTGACACCACACAAGCAGAAACACAGATGCAATCCGGTCAGCAGGCAGATGAGAGGACCTTAAAGACACTGAGTCCTGAATCTCCAACAGGAAGCCAACTCTTCTTACCTGTCGTGTCTTGACTCAGGGTTTCCTGGCTGCTGCTGCTGTAAGAAGGCACTGGAGTGATGGACAGTGAAGCTGGGCAAGACAGAGGCGTGGCCAGCTCAGTCTTGCGGGTGAGGGACTGGTGATACACAGGGATGCCTGCATCTTTGGAGACGAAGAGAGGCAGATCTGATGGGACGGTAGGTCGGCCTTGGGCATATGGATTTTTCCAGTGGGTCACCCCAATTGCAACAGGCCCAGAAACGTCATAACCTGGAGAGACAAGACACATTAGGTCAGGAGCAGCAATGGAAGCCTCACACTACAGTGGTTTTTATATTTCCCATCCGACATATCTGTGAGTCAAACCACACAGCACTTGAGATAAGGATGCATGTTACTTTACAAATACACAGCTTAAATTCATCATACTTGATTGATCTTGTTCACTTATTTAACTTATTATATTATTATTAAGCACTTACTATGTGCTAGCTGCCCAGGCTGTTCCTTCAAGGAGCTCAAAGGAGATTAAGCTCTAGTGAAGGAGATTAACACTTACCAATACCTGAAGACTTACTTCGCATAAGTGATTCTAATCCTTACAGCAACTGTACAAGGGGACTACCTCTTACTATTTAAGTTTTACAGAATAAGAAACTGGATTTGCCCTAGCCAGTTTGGTTCAGTGGATAGAGCGTCGGCCTGCAGACTGAAGGGTCCCAGGTTCGATTCTGGCCAAGGGCACATGCCTGGGTTGCAGGCTCGATCCCCAGTACGGGGTGTGCAGGATGCAACTGATCAATGATTCTCTCTCATCATTGATGTTTCTATCTTTCTCTTCCTTCCTCTCTGAAATCAATAAAGATATTTTTTAAGAAAGAAAGAAAGAAAGAAAGAAAGAAAGAAAGAAAGAAAGAAAGAAAGAAAGAAAGAAAGAAAGAAAGAAAAAGAAACTGGATCTCAACCTGCCCCAGGTCAAGCAGCCAGTAAGGGCCAGAAACAGAACTGGAGTCCAGATCTGCCTGACTCCAAAAATCTATGTTTTCTCCCTAAACTGCAAGTAACTTTAGTACAAAGCAAGATGAAAGAGTTTACAAGTAGGAGATAAATTTCCTCTCAGGATATCAAGGGAGAGAGCCTTCTTAGGTGGAAGGACTAGGTCATGGAGTGATAGCATGAACTTGACCGAGGCAATGATTGCAACCTAGTGGCCAGATGGACAGATCTGTTTTGCAGATGTGCTTTAATTCGTCCACACTTTCCTAATTTGAAATAGAATTCAAATAAAAATTCACAACAATAAAACTTTAGAGAAAAATCCAGCTTTCTAGCTTCTTTTGAAAAATCTCTATGTTCAAGCAACCCTGGGCCCTATCCCCACACGACAACTGTCAACTGGAGTAACCACAGCAGTCACCTTCTGAAGGTGCGTGAGTCTTGCGTGAGCAAGGGCTCTGGAGCCTCTGAAAATATTCAGCGAGAACACAGATTTTCCATGTTTGGATCTGCAAGGAGCCAGAGCCGCAGTAAAAGACCAGAGTGAATACCACGGACCCAGGACCAGCCTGAGCGTGTCTGCTGGACTAAACCTCAGATGCAAATTTGTTTGTTTTGTGTGATCCATGCTCTTGGATCTCCCACACCTGCTAAGAGTGAACTGGGCCGTAGAAATGAAATTCCAGAATGCTCCCTTTAAATCAATGTCCCATGAAGTTTTTATTCAAAAGCCGAAAACATATTACTTTCTATGTACACCAGAGAATCCTCTGAGAAGAAGAAGAATTACAGGACCGTGTTTTCGCTTGCCTGGCTGCTTTATTCAGAAACTCAAATCCCTCTTTTCTTTTCCCAGGCCCACGGTCCTGGGGATTCATTACTCAGAACAGAGCCCAGTATGAAAGCATTACCTTTAACATTCCCTGGGAACTCTGGACTCTCCACAATGTCAGGTTTTATCGTCTTTTAAATAAAATCAGAGCTGATTTCTAGCATATACTTAATTTTTAAAAGGTATTGTTCACATTACTAACAAGCCTGGTTTTTTGTTTTTGTTTTTGTTTTTTTTAGCTTAGGAAATTACCACATCATTTACTCCAGAAATGGTGTTCATTAGCAAGTAATTTAACCCATGTTATTGATACAAATGAACTACAGTAAGATCCGTAAACTTGTTGGAATATAAACAGACCAGCCTAAATGGAAAAGTTGCAATGAGGTCAAAGTATTTTGAGAGGATAACCACCCACCCAGGGGGAACAGCTGGTGTCCAAGTGTCCCAGAGGCAAGTGCAGGAATGTCCCATTCTCCCTCACCACCATCCTGTCCCCACTGGGGAGGGCAGTCTTGGCTCTCCTTTGAGTTCTCTCACCCACTAGACCCAAAATCATAAAGAGAAACATGTACGGAGCACTCAGAATTGAAGGCTGTCTTGAGAAAGAATGATGTCAATTAGCTATAAAGTTCTTAAATCTCTCATACATGGGTAAAAATGGGAGTTTACTCCCAGAAAATAAGGACTTAGCTAAGGGTCTCCTGGATAAACAGAAAGGTTTCAGAACGAGCCATTTTTCTGTCTCTTGAACTTTTTGGCAACTCTGCATTGTGCAGGAAGTAGGTTCCCACAGGAAGTATGTTAACAGGAAATCCACACGTGTGCTGTTCTCTTCAATGGAATCCCTCACAAGTACGACACTTCTGTGCGAGATGACTCTTCTGTCAGAAGGACCGCAGTGCAGGAGATGAAGGAAAACAAAAGGAGCATTTACAAAAGGACTCCTTGGATGATCCTGCGATCGGTCCTCCCTCCAGGACCTGGAGTCTGAGGTTGTTCATGACTTTCTATTTTCATTATAAATATTGCAAAAGTGCTGGGTGCTGAACAGACTGTGGGCACTCGACACCGCCTGATGCCTGTGGAGAATGCACCCGCCCTTACTGATCCCAACAGGGTTGTATTTTGTTTGGGGATTCAGCCCTACCCCATGCAGCCACGAGACTCAGGGCAAGTGGACTCCCCCTTACCCCCTGCAACATGGGTCTAAAGATGACCCTTGTCAATGATTGGTTCAAGGAGGAATGGTCATGTGAGGCTACCGGGAAAATAGTGCTGATAGACTTGCTCAATGCAGAGTTGCCACAAACCTTCAATTAGTAAAAAAAAACCACACACAATAGCTGCAAAGTGGTATAACATGAACTTTTGAAAAGCAGGGACTGCCTGTACTGATTTACACGTATCCTAAGCCACGTGCTTGTCAAGGGCAGACCTAGATTGAAATCTTGGGCATGTTCATTTGTGGCTGGGTAGCAAAGAGCGAGTTTCCTCGTCTGTAAAACGGGGAAGTAGCAGTACCTTCCTCACAGAGTCCTGATTAAGTAAAATGGTGTATGTCAATCACCAAGAGCAGTTGGCAAATAGGGAGAACAAATGAATGTAGCTGCAATTAGCGTCAGTATTTTTTTTTTCTTCTAAAGCGGCGGCCAAGATTTTGGAATCTAGAAATATTTGAAAGGACATGGAAGGGAGAGGATGAGTTCCACAAACAGGAAAGTAGCCAGGGTCACTCTTCCCTTTTTGACCAAAATAGTGTATGTTTAAGGTTGAGCAGGAAGGCAGCCGGCAGCCGGAAGAGAGTGTATGGTGAGCACGCAGTGTCCTCCCGTCTCCTGGAAGAGTCTCTCATCAAAAAGGGGAGGGACAGCCCTAACCGGTTTGGCACAGTGGATAGAGCATGGGCCTGCGGACTGAAGGGTCCCAGGTTAGATTGGGGTCAAGGGCATGTACCTGGGATGCGGGCACATCCCCAGTGGGGAGTGTGCAGGAGGCAGCTGATCGATGTTTCTCTCTCATTGATGTTTCTAACTCTCTATACCTCTCCCTTCCTCTCTGTAAAAAATCAATAAAATATATATATTTTTTTAAAAGGGGGTGGAGGGACAGAAAACAACGCACCCCAACTGCAGACTTCATGTTTCTGAGAAGTAAGGGGACAGGGCAGCTGGTACACACGATGTAGCTAGCATTCAATAGTACTGATTTGTTGTTACGTATGCATACAGGACCATCTGCATTTCTCATATATTGCATGCACACATCTCATACACACTTATGGGAAATAATGTACATCTTCTATATACCAGGGTGATATAAAATTTCTTTTTCAATTAGATGAATATAAAGCTTAAAAGGTAAACCAGTTTTAAGATAAAGCAAATGGCGAAAAGCTGAGCAAACCGGGATTTTTAAAATCTCTCTGAATCACCCTGCCTCTGTCCATTTCTATGTACATGCAATGAGGATCCACAAGAGGGCGCCCCAGCAAGGTGTGTCCACAAGCAATTACTCTAAATCTGAAAATAAATGCTCGTGATTGCATTTTCTACTTACTCCTTCCTTAGCCTCCAAATTCCCCACTATTCCAGGCAATAATAACTGTCATAAAACAAAATAACACAATTTCTCACCTATGGTGATCTGGCTGACACAACTGTAGTAGCTGCCCGTGGTTGCGGTGGAAAGGTTATAACTCGCACTGCTCACATCTTTGTCTGTTAAGAAAATAAAAGAGAAGGTCACATATTCTGGGACACACCATGAGCACCATGTAACTATGTGACTGCTGATAAATAAACCAGTTCTCTGTGTCTCATACTCATTCAGCCATCACGCGTAGGGGTTGCTAGGCACCAGGCACTGGGACACTTCAACAAACAACCCAGACCACCCACACAGACAATAACAATAACAGTTATTCAATGTTACTAGAGGCCCGGTGCATGAAAATGTGTGCACTTGGAGGGGGAGGTCCCAGCCTGTGCCCTCTCGTAGTCAGGGATCCCTTGGGGGATGTCCACCTGCCGGCTTAGGCCCGCTCCCCTTGAGGAGCGGGCCTAAGCCGCAGTTGCACATCCTTAGTGCTTGCAACCACCAGCCTGGCTTGTGGCTGAGCGGAGTCCCCCCATTTGGGAGTGCACTCACCCCCAGGGGGCAGCTCCTGCATTGAGCGTCTGCCCCCTGGTGGTCAGTGTGTGTCATAGCGACCAGTCATTCTCGGCCGCTCCACCATTAGGGTCAATTTGCATATTACCCTTTTATTATATAGGATTATAATGGAAGTTGAAGAGCACTGGGGGAGAGGAGCTCAGGGTCAGATGAGAGAATTACCTGATCCAGACTAGAGGTATCAGGTAAGGCTTCCTGGAGGAAGTGACGTCTAAACAAAAACCTAAAGGTGCAAACGATCTGACTAAACTAAACATAAGGGGGCTAAATGGAGGAAGAAAATCCAGGCAGAGAGCTATCGTCATGTCTGGAGGCTCAGAGGCCACCGCCACCTTGTGACTTGGCCGCTGAATGCATTAAGAAAAGGAGGGGTGAGCAGCGGCCAGACTACAAAGTGTCTAATAAACCATGTTAACAAGTTTGGATTTTGCCTAGAGCAGTGGTCGGCAAACTCATTAGTCAACAGAGCCAAATATCAACAGTACAACGATTGAAATTCCTTTTCAGAGCCAAATTTTTTAAACTTAAACTTTTTTTTTTTTAATATATTTTGTTGGTTTTTTACAGAGAGGAAGGGAGAGGGATAGAGAGTAAGAAACATTGATGAGAGAGAAACGTCAATCAGCTGTCTCCTGCACACTCCCTACTGGGGATGTGCCCGCAACCAAGGTACATGCCCTTGACCGGAATCAAACCTGGGACCTTTCAGTCCGCAGGCCGACGCTCTATCCACCGAGCCAAACCGGTTAGGGCAGACTTAAACTTCTTCTAATGCCACTTCTTCAAAATAGACTCGCCCAGGCGATGGTATTTTGTGGAAGAGCCACACTCAAGGGGCCAAAGAGCTGCATGTGGCTCGCGAGCCGCAGTTTGCTGACCACTGGCCTAGAGAGCAGGATCCCTTTTTTTTTTTTTCTTTTTTTCCAGAAAGATCACTCTGTGGTGGCATGGAGAACAGGGAGGAGGGTGAGATGAGAGACAGAAAGACTCCTATGAGGCAGTAAATTGAGAAGCGACGGAGGCAACAGTGGCCAAACCATGAGAGAAGTGAAGTGGAGACAGCGAAGTGGATCTGACTCCCTTCGAGGCTAAAAGGATAGCACACCACACGGGCTTCCTCACTACTGAGAGCAGGAAAGGTCCTGGACAGAGGGGCTAAAGAAACACAAATGTCACATTCACCTAACATCTCAGCAAGTCACCCACATCAGCTCATGCACCAGGTAAGACAGGGCAGACCCCACCCACACCTGAGATGGGAAGGCTGAGACTCGGGCGCTG
Organism: Corynorhinus townsendii; assembly: GCA_026230045.1. NCBI lineage: Eukaryota > Metazoa > Chordata > Mammalia > Chiroptera > Vespertilionidae > Corynorhinus > Corynorhinus townsendii. The sequence goes on along the minus strand of JAPDVU010000003.1, from coordinate 203,750,060 downwards.
AGGGCCTTGTGCAGGTCACACTACAGCACGTGGCAGAACCGAGCGCAAATCGAGACAAGAACTGCTTCAATTGTTTATGACACATGGCAGGGCATAAATAACTTCTTCTGAAATATCATGATAAATCCCTAAGATCATCTAATATAAAACACCACAGGTCAGAGACAAAGAATCATTACAGCAATGGTTGCAAAACTGGCCTGAATGGAAATGAATACTTTATGTTCTGTGATACCAGAAAAACTGTGAAACTCTGGACTACAATGGGGAAAATTATAAGTCTGAGGGGGAAATAATAATTACAAACAATTAGTCAAATGCACTCAAAGAGAAAGCGTTTCTGGAAATGTCAAGATTCAATTTTAAAGGGAGAGTGCCGTGGGTTGGTGGAGAAGACGGCTTCACGGGTGAACATTCTTAGGAGGGAAGAATTGGGGCCCCCGGTCTGAGAAGGCAGGACCTGGGAGTCACCGGCGGGGCGTCTGTATGTGCTCACGCTGGAAAGGAGTTGGAAAGTGTGGGGAAAAGCAGATGGGGAGCCAGAGGGCGGAAAACCAGCAGTGGCCCTGCCTGGTCACATCAAGGCCACTGCAGGCCCACAAACAGGGAGGTACCATGCGAAAGAATACTTTTAAGCTATTTTAACCTGGGAAAAATAATTCTAGCAAATGCATGTGGCCCGCTCCTCCTCGAAGAACTATTCCCAGACCACCTCCATTTCCCAGGGTGCTTCCTGAGTACGAGGCTCCCCCCTCCTCTTCCTCCCCCTTCCCCGCCCCCCCAGCAGCGCTGAGCAGGTGAGGTTGCACAGGCAGGCCTCAGAGATACCGCGGGTTCAGTTCCAGAGCACAGCAATAAAGCAAACAGCACAAGAAAGCAAGTCACACAAACGTTTTGGCTTCCCAGTGCATAGAAAAGCTATGTTTATAGTATACTACATTCTATGATGTGTGCAATAATACCATTATGTCTAAAACAAAGGTGCATCCCTTACTTTTAAAGTATTTTATCACAAAAAGATGCTGTCATCTGAGGCTGTTGGGAAATAATGCTGGTAGACTTGCTCAAAGTGGTGTAGCATGAACTTGTGAAAAGCAGAAACTGCCTGTACTGGGTTGCATGTATCCCAAACCATGTGCCAGAGTCAGAAACATTGATGAGAGAGAAACATCCATCAGCTGCCTGACTGTCATTTAACACTGTCCCTGGCATAAGCAAATCCTCCACACATGTCCATTGGTTGAAAAAAAAGAAAAAAGGAATGCCCGAAATTAAAGAATAAACCAACGGCCATTCCCCCTTCCTACTAGTTATCATTGCAATAGAGGATGCTGGGCTGGGAGTCAGAAGACCTGGGTTTGAAGCCCAGTCCTACCGCACATCAACTCTTTGAACTTGGCCGAACACCACTTTGCTTTTATGGAAGACCTACATTGGTACCCGTTTTCTCTAACCAAAAGAAACCCAAAGAGGATTTCTGTTGTTAAATGAATGGTCACTGTTTCTTCACTTTTCTCCATTTTGGTGTCTTTTCCTCCTGAAAATGGTGACAATAATGCTTATCTTTTTTTGGGGGGGGCGGGGGCGGGGGAAGGGCGGTGGCAGGAAAGATGGGGGATGGTTAATAATTCAGCTACACAAAATGCATAGCTAGCAAATAATTCAGTCTATATTTGTGGAGTGAGCTGAATCAACAATTTCCAGACCTAAAGCATTTCGCACTGCTCTAACTACTGTGAAGTCGTCATTCCTTATTCTTCTTCAATGCATCACTCAGGATCTGTCCGTGAAAGATTCTGGAAGTGAGGAGACCTTCAGGGACAAGGTCAATAGCATCACAGGTGGAAGTGAAAGAGGGAAGGTGGAGGGGGGATAAAAAGGAAAGAGAGACTGATTGAGATTTACAAGCACAGAAATGCCTATGGAGGGGGAGAAGAAGAAAACAAATGGGGGAGAAAAACACACTTAGAAATTAGTAATCAACAAAGAAGCAGAATGCTTAAATTAGGAACGAATGCCCGGGAAGAGGCTGTGAATAAATTGGAATGGCAAAACTACTAAAACATGAGTCATATCTGAATGTTAAAAGTGGGGTGTAATTTTGCTGTCAATAAAATTGACAGGGTCTGGCTGGTTTGACTCAGTGGATAGAGCATCGGCCCAAGAACTGGAAGGCCCCCAGTTCGATTCTAGTCCATCGAGGTACAGTAATTCAAGTACCTCAGTTGGGGACTCAATCCCGGCCCCGGTTGGGGTGTGTGCGGGAGGCAACCAGTGGATGTTCTCTCTCACATCGATGTTTCTCTCTCTCTGTTTATCCTGCTCCCTCCCACTCTCTCTAAAAATCAATGGAAAAATATCCTTGAGTGAGGATTAACACCAACAACAAAGACTCGGAGAGCAAAAATACAAAGGCGTGTGGCAGTTACATGCCTGGTGACTCTGAATAAAGGAAGGTGTGTCCTCTCGGAATTAAAACAAAAATGCTAGATTTGATAGGAGAATATCCACTTAATCCTTTAGGAGCCAACTGAAGTTCATTTTTTTTAAAGTCAGGTAACCAGTGGAAGAACTTGAGACTCTGCATGAGATTAATATACCTCCCAAACTCCGGAGTCAGTTTTATTTTTTTTGGTTTTTTTTATATATATTTTTATTGATTTTTTACAGAGAGGAAGGGAGAGAGATAGAGAGTTAGAAACATCGATGAGAGAGAAACATCAATCAGCTGCCTCCTGCACGCCCCCCACCAGGGATGTGACCGCAACCCAGGTACATGCCCTTGACCGGAATCGAAACCGGGACCCCTCAGTCCGCAGGCCGACGCTCTATCCACTGAGCCAAACCGGTTTCGGCCGGAGTCAGTTTTAGATTAGACACCTGGTTCCACTCTCAGGCACAGAAGTTCATCTCCCTGTGGCTCCATCTCCCACGTGCACAATGGGAATAATAAAGGCACCTCCTTATAAGGCAGCACATAGAACGTGTTCATTTAATGCTGTATTGTTTTTATTTTATACTTAGAAAGACCAAGGCTATCCACGAAATGAATATTCTACAGCAAAGACAACGAAGTAAAGCTACACAAACCACTATGGGCATGCCTCACAATCATGTTGCATGGAAGAGGCAACACAAAACAATACATGGTTCTATTTATGAACATTTCACAACAAAACTATAGTCTTTTTTGTTTGTTTCTTTTGTTAATCCTCAGGGTATTTTTTCTATTTATTTATTTTATTTATTTTTTTTTTTTTGAAGAGTGAAAAGGAGGGATGGAGGGATGGAGAAGAAGGGAGAGAGGGGAGAGAGAGAAACATTAATGTGTGAGAAACACATATTTCATTGCCTCTCAGACATGCCCTGACCAATCCAGGATTGAACCTGCAACCTAGGAATTGCACTTCTAACTCTTCAGTGCATGGGCTGGCACTCTCATCACTGAGCAACGCCAGCCAGGAAAACAAAACTATATTCTTTTTAAAAAAATATATGTATTTTTATTGATTTCAGAGAGGAAGAAAGAGGGAGCTACAGATATAAACATCCACGATGAGAGAGAATACATGATCGGCTGCCTCCTGCACACCCCCACTGAGGATCGAGCCCACAATCCCGGTCTGTGCCCTGACCAGGAATCAAACCGTGACCTCCAGGTTCATAGGTTGACGCTCAATGACCGAGTCACGCCAGCCGGGCAAAACGGTATTCTTTACAGATGCATACGAGGAAGGTGAAAAGGGACAGAAAAGTAACACAGTAAGTAGCAGCAAAGCCGGCAGGGTGGTTCCTTTGGTGGGAAAAAGGCAGCGGGACTGTGGAAGGGCAGGGAGAGCGCAGGGTGGGCTCTGCGGTGCTGGGGGTGTTCTGTTTCTTGATCTAGGTGGTGGTCACATGATCACATTCACCTTATAATTATTTGTTAAATTACAAATTCGCCTTACCCACCTGTCTGTATGTAAATTACAGTGCACCGGTGCACTGTAATTTACGTACAGACAGGTGGGTAAGGCAAATTTATAATTTAACAAATATACACACACACACACACACACACACACACACACACATATATATATATATATTAGAAATAAAGAGGGACAGAAATCGTGGCAGGGCAAACCAGAAATGTAAATTTTGGAAAAAAAATAACCAAGGAAAAGAGATGGCAGTACAATTAGAAGACACTAGCTAAGGAGCACTTTCTCTTTGCCCGGCATTGTGCTCAACATTGTCATTTGCATCCACTATGTCACCTACGCTCCCAAACCACTCCGGTCGGGTAGCTATATTATCCCGCCGTACAGGCGAGGACCGAGGCCCACCAAGCTGAGGAGCCGGCTCGGAGGCACACTTCTGAAAAGTCACAGCTGGAAAGAAAACCCAGGTCGGCCTGGTGGCACCAGGCCACTGTTTGAGAAGGGAGGCAAAGACAGAAGGAGGCCAGATGAGTATCGCAGGCTGGGGTAGGTGGCTTCCTGCTGAACGCGGCGCTACCTCGCCGACAGGCTTATCTGACGTGCAAAGCTCTGCGGTTCTCCAGGGAACGAGACGGACATCCTCTCTGTGTGTGCTTTTTGTCTCAGCGCCTTTTTCATCTAGCACTTAAAAAGCTACTCCACCTTCATTTTGGCTACAATTTGCTTGCGGCAAAAGATATAAAAACATACAGCAAGCAAATACTAACCAAAATAAAGGTGGAATCGCTTTCCTAAAGATAAAAAAGGATCAATAAGTAACGATAAAGGGTTCCGGTTAAATTCTTCAGGAAGATATTTTTAAAATGGACCTCGACTTTCTTCCTTATATTGTGACTGAAATGCATTCATTCAAAAATCACTGCCTGCCCCCCACACAGGGTAGACAAGGGCTGGCCCCAGGTAGGAATTGGTGCTTTGGGGGTTCTCTCTAAGATGCTGATGAATTCAAGTCTAGAAAGTGTGTTTCCCCTCACCAGATAAAAACAGACCTCTCTAATTCTACAACAAGGACGATAAACACATCGTGGTGTTTTCCCGAAACTTTTGCGTCCGCTCGTCCATATGATGTTTGCAACAGCACGAGGAGACAAACAGGGCGGCAGTAGCATCCTCTGTATCTCCCACTGGACCTGAGCTACACCCAGACTCCTGGAGGCCATCCCCTCCTCCTCTTCTGACGCAGCCCCTGGCTCTACCGAATGGTAGGAGTCACCATAAATGTTTGCCAAAGCCTCGAGTCAGCTTTCAAACACTTGAACCATCGTTCCTGCATTTTAAACCCTGTGCCTGAGACTCCTCTCAGCTTCCCTTTGAAGGGAAGGGTCCTTGACTTCCTACTGTCCCTGCTCCGCTCAGTGTTCAAAATCGTACATTCTATTTCCGCTTTTTCTGGAACCTTATCATTACACTGTAAGATTCATGATAACAGGCAGTTTTTGGTTTTACTTCCAGAACCTACAACAGTGCCTGCCTACACTCCCAAAACATACGTTGAATTGTTTGTTCTAGGAACTTCCTTGGCAGCTGTGGGCCGTTTGTCTAGGATTATGCTCTAGTAGAAAATGCGCATGCCTGTTACAAAGAACACCGTGTTTTACAGGAAAAGATTAAAACGCTTCTGCATGGGATCAAAGTAAAAATTTAATTTTGCCCTAGAAACTTCTAACATGTGAAGGGCTGCAGGTCAAAGGATAAGCTGTACATGCTTTGCTACAGCTTCTTCCCCTCCCCTTTTTTTTTTAATTGGTTTTTTGTGTTCGGATACAGCTTTATTTTTTCATTTAATTTTATTTTTAAAAATATTTTTGTTGTTGACAGTATTACAGATGTCTCTCATCCCCACCCCCCCTTTACCTCCTCTGCCCAGTCCCTACCCACCCCACCCCTCCAGGGTGTCACCACCTTATTGTCCATGTCTACGGGCTGCGTGTATAAGTACATAAGTTCTCTGCAGCTTCTTAATCGAAAGGATCCTAACTGGTGTTCAGCATGAGCGTCTGGATTGCATAATAACAAGCCAGGTGGTGGGAGGCCAACACGAGAGAAGTCATCAAATCGCTCTTTGGATTGATTTTGTAGTTAAGCCATGAGTTGCGTTCAGTTGCATGCATCTGATCTGACCACATAGTGTGGACACATTTGCTCTTTTGTGTGTTCAGTGACAAAAGCTCTTTCGCTTATTTGCGATAGGAAAATGCACGGTATACTTGTGCATGGTGTACTGACCCCTGCTATCTTCATTCTGTCCTTCAGTTGGTGGGACAGCTAAGATTTGATGACCTACTATGTGCCCTTGGGGATTTTACAACCAATAGAGGGGAGTGTTCCTTATATTCAAAATGAAGAGTGTTAGGGGGAGGACTTACCCTGAGAGGTCCCAAGAGAAGAACCAAGTCAGATGGGAAGGCTGAACAAGAAGAGGGAGGAAGCCTCATTAAAGGCAGAGGGAGGTGTGTTTCGGAACAAGGTCCAGACACTGGAGAAAACCTGAAATCAGCCACTACCACCTCCCTCTGTAAAAGGTGGGATGGCTAGGGCTAGGGTAGCAGGAAAGAGGGGTGGTCTGCTCCTGGTGAGCCTTGTTTGCCAACTAGGGAGGTTAGACTTCAACCTACAAGCAGAGAGGAGCCCTTGAAGAGTCTGACGCAGAGGAGTAACAGGATCAGATTGGTATGTCAGATGGGGAGGGGCCAGGACAAGGGGCAGGGAGACCAGCTGGGGAGGCTGCCACTGCAGTCAGTGAACACCAATGGCAGCCTGGACGAGCAAAAGAGCAGTGGGCAGGGAGAGGAAAAAACAGAGAAAGACTTTGAGGAAGAACAATCAATAGGACTTGGTGGTTGAAAGTATCTTCACTGGGAGAGGCAGCTGGTAGTAATAGCTAATGCTTACTGAGTACTCACTATGTACCATTCATATGCACTTACAAGTGCTATTGCACTTAAAACCTCGTCATGGCCCCATTTTACAGATAAGAAAACTGACGCACAGGGGGTGAATTAATTTGCCCAAGGTCACTGTATATAATGGAAAGGGAGGACTCCCAGAATTGTGACTTGGATGACTGAATAGAGCATGCTGGTCCCTGCCAATCTCTCCTAGCTTAGATATCATGCTTCACCAAGGCCATGCTGCTGGCAGCTGTATCTGAGTCCCTTGCCATCTCTCCCCTTCATCTCTGTTCATGTTGTAACCCCTCCCTGGGATGCCCTCCTTCTCCCAGTTGCCCTTTTAAGATGTGTCCTCCAGGTAACTGTTCCTGACCTATCCCTCACTCCTCCCAGGCCCTCCCCTACAACCGGGCACCATAATTCTCAGTTTAGGAATCTATCTTCTCCAGCTGACATTGCTGTCCGTGAGAAATGGTGAGGTCTCCTTTATTCTGGCACCCTGGGTTCAGGCTAGAGTCGGGGCTCACAGTTTGAGCTCGGTAGCCATAGTTTTCTATAGGAAACAGGTATGGAAGAAGACTTCTGCTTTGGACACACCGAGTTTGAGGCACCGGAATGCAAAACAGATTTTAAAAGTATAGCAGACAGCTGGGTATCCAAGCATAGCACACACTCAACCTTTCTAATGCCACAACCCTTTAATACAGTTCCTCATGTTGTGGTGACCCCCAGCCATAAATTTCTTTTCATTGCTACTTCATAACTGTAATTTTGCTACTGTTATGAATCGTAATGTAAATATCTGTGTTTTCCGATGGTCTTAGGCGACCCTGCTAGCGGTTCTCAACCTGTGGGTCATGACCCACAGGTTGAGAACTGCTGATGTAGAGCCTAAGACCTTTGGAAAACACAGATATTTACATTACGATTCATTACAGTAGCAAAATTACAGTTATGAAGTAGCAATGAAAATAATTTTATGGTTGGGGGTCACCACAACATGAGGAGCTGTATTAAAGGGTCGCGGCATTAGAAGGGTTGAGAACCACTGCCCTAGGGAGAAGTTTTGAATGGGTGATTTTGGTCTGGGAATCAACTGAATAAAGACGAAGTCACAGGAGGGGACCTTTGCATCCTAGGGTCTCCTCTCTTTGCTTCTCTCAATCCCCATGTCGCATGATTAGGCTTAGCTCTCACTACACCCCTCTCCTTTACCCCCTTCCAATCACAAGTCCTGAACTCTGGTCATCCACTGTCTTTAAGCCTTTGCTCAAACCACGCCTTCTGCCTGGAATTACCCACACAACCCCACACACATTGGTTTATTTTCTGCCTCTTCTTAGCTCTCCCCAGCGCCAGGTGCCACAGCCGAACTCTCTAGACCTGCATTTGGACTCCATACTGTTATGTGAGGCTAAGTAAACTCTTCAGTCTGTCTGTGCCTCAATGAATATGGAGCTAACATTGGACTACCTTCTTAAAGGCTGCCGTGAGATTAAAATGAGCTAACTCACATAAAGTGCCAGTTATTATTGTTCATGTCCCAGCATAGCCCACACTTCAACTTACCGTGCAAAACACTTTGTGACCCCACTTTACAGGCCTCCTGCTAAGAGAATGACCCTGCGCTTGGGGCCATTGTCTTGCCTTTGTGGATAACTGATCAATGTCATGAGCATGACATTGTTGAGAGTGAGATTATAAAGTCAAGGACAGAACCCAAGCAAACACCAATATACTAGTAAAGGGAAGGAAGAGTCCACAAAAACAGATACAATTTAAGAGGCAGGAGGAACAGGAGAGAGAATAGTAATAACAATACTGGATCTGATTGCATTTCCTTCTGGCCTTCTACTTGCCCTCTCTACTCCACTCACAGGAACCTTCCTTGAATATGACATGCTTGTTCCTGCCCCGGGGCCTTTGCACATACCATTCCCTTTGCCAGGAATGCTCTTTCCCCACATAACAGAATGGCTATTCGTTTCCTTCATTTCAGTCTCTGCTCAAATTACCTCCTCAAGGATATTTGAGACAATGGCCCCAAGTGTAGAGTCCGTCTTTCAGTGGGAGGTCTGTCACCTGGAGCCGTGAAGTTTTCTGCATTAAGTTGAAGTGTGGGCTATGCTGGGACATGAAGAGATATTTGAGCAGAGGCGTTCCCTATCTGAAGTAGCCCCACTGTGCTCTGTAAGCTCCGCCGGCCCCTCAGTAGGCCTCCTCAGATCTGAAGCTAACAGCTCAAGGCCAGGGTGACAGGTCCAACCATAAGTTCCTTCCTGGTTCAGCCTGGCACACCCTGCACCTTCTCTGGCATGGCTGAGAACGAATCAAGTCCCAGTCATTTCTCTCTAAAAAAGACTTGTCACCCATCCTTGGTCTCATGCATGTGGTTATATAATGAGCTAAAAGCAGTTAAGAACCTAAATCATTTAAAGGACAAGGAAAGAGAAAAACCAGCGGTGAGTACAAAAGGTCGAAGCACTAAAAATCCAGAATTTTAAAAATTGCATCCTCCATTGAACATATATTTTTTAGAGGACATATTATAGTTATTGATTTCCCTAATCTCAATTCACAGTTCTGGAATATATGAGTCTAGATGGCTGCCTGAATGTCAGAATGCATGCTAAAATACAGAAAGAGCCGGTTCCAATATAGGATCAAAGATGCATATTTAGGTGGGAAGCTAATGAGGTTTAATGGGAGCTGCTGCTAATGAAATGCATGCATAAGCCACATTTCTTTCTCTTCTTAGGAACCTCACACACACGGTCTCGGGTATAAACTGTTCCCTTGGCAGCCCCTATGCTAAAGCTAGGACCTAAGGCATTTATTAAATCCAGCAAATGAATATAAAAACTGAACCCTATAAATTCTAGGTAAAAGAACTCAGATCATCCCTCTTCTTGATATCTTTACCCAAATCCAAGAGAACTGAAAGGGAACATTTTTAAAAGAAGCTCGATTGTCTGAGAGATGATTTGTAGAAGGTTCCAGAGCTGGGCCAAGCGCTCACCAGATAATGATCTCGACAGCACCCAGAGGGAGAGGAATATATTCAATGTGCTCCATTTTGTTTTTCCTTGACGTTTTCACTAGGTGGAAACCCTGATGGACTAATTCAGTGGTTGGCAAACTGCGGGTTTGTCGCTCTGTTGACTAATGAGTCTGCCAACCACTGGAATTGGGTCTTAATCACAAGGAACAACAACAGCCTGTAATTATTGGAATCAAGAGTCTAGGTCAGTGGTCGGCAAACTCATTAGTCAACAGAGAAGCAAACCGCGGCTCGCGAGCTGCAGTTTGCCAACCACTGGACTAATTTATCTTGTCTTGTCTCAGGTCACATCGCTATGGACCAAAGAATTGATACACACTTTGTGGCCAAGTATATTCATCACTTTAGGGAGGGGGGAGGAAGCAGAGTGTGTCAGGAATATATTTAAAATAGTACAAATTCTAAATGGCATATATATTTAAATCTGTTTCAGTTCCCTCTAAGGTTCTAAAGAGGAGACTGTGTGATTCCTACTTGCCCCCCACCTTTTCCTTTAATGACTGACACATACTTGCTTTTCAAACACAGTTCCACTACTTCTGGCTTCATTTACTCCACCTGGGTGCCCAATGAAGCTTTTAAAACTTCTAGAAATTTACAGAACTGATTTATTATGTAGACCTGTGACTGACAATTTCCACAGGGCAGCATGTGACATCTAACGTGACATAAAAATAAAACAGAAGTTAGAGCCCTTGGATAGAAAAAGGAGTAAAAGATAGATTCCTGCCAATGAATATGCCTAAAACACCACCAGAATGCTGAATTATCCCCAGATGGTAACCCAAGACTGACAATGATGTGTGTTACCTGTGCAGCAGGGGCAAGAGCAACACAACCCAGCAGAAAATGCTCTAAGAAGAGGGAAAGAAAAGAAAAAAAAGCCACTCGTGTGTAATCTGTGACCAGCTCACGATTTGTGCCCAAGCATCAAGGCCACCTGAGTGATCCTCTGAAACAGCTTAAATCCTACCAAGGAGAGACCGACCTCTTTAACCTTGGGGACAGGTGCAGGGGATATCACTGGCCTGGAGAATGAAACCTCCCCTTCAAGGAGCAGAAACTTCCCTCCCACCAACTCCAGGCTTGATCAAGGATGTCCCTTCAGAACACTCCCCAACAATTGGTCACAACCGTCACATTTACAACGCCAAAACTTGATGTAATCACAGCAGCTGCTTGCAAACCAGGCCAGGGAGGGAGGTCTGTTTGCGTTTCTGCCTCCTATAACCCTGTCTCTGCAGCATCTCTGCTAAGGGACTACAAAGAACCACTTTACCCACACAAGTAGGGATCCGTATTGACAAAAAGCCTCACTGGCTTCCCCAGCGCGCTGGGATTTCTAAGTCTGAAACCTTCCCACTGTGCTTTTTGTTTTCCTTCAGAATTGTACAGTGCCTTTTAAAAATAATAAAAGCATACATTTCTTTACTCAAAATTTTTTAAAAGGAGGAATAATGCCTTTTATGTCCATGGAATTTTTCTTTCCAAGCCGATTTTTTTTCTGCATTAAGAAAAACGTATTTTGTGTACTAGTATATTATTTAAGCCCATAGCATCTGTCAGAGAGATACCCTCGTCTCTGATTGACAGGTGCAGAAATTCAAGAACAGGAAAGTTTAAATAACTTGGCCAAGGTCAGTCGTGACAAGAAGCACTGGCCGAACGAACGCACTTCTCAGAACTCCAAGCCCCAGGGGGTTATAAAGAACTTAACACGGGAACCTTCCCCCTGGGTGGTCTGAAGCGAACTGGCTGTTTCTGGAGTCCCAAAGCTCCCAGATACCTTCTCAATTTCAACCGTTTTCACTCCACCGACTCGTTCTGCAAACACCCTCTCTTCCAGGTTCTCGGCAGCTCGTTCCCCACGGAGCATCATTCCCCCAGGTCAGCGCGCGCTGCAGCCGACGCCCTTTCTTCCCCACCCTCCCGGAGCCGAACCCCGAAGTTTCCCGGGGTAATGGGATGGCTCCCGGGCCCCGTCCGCCCCAGCCGCCCCGGGAGCCCGCGACGGCCCGCCGTTACCGTAAGCCGAGAGGGAGTCCATCCTGCTCCGCGTCCTGTCCAGGCTGGCCAACGCGTCGGCGAGAGCGGCCGCCTGTGCGCGGCGCCCCTGGACGGCGGGCGCCCGGCGCGGCGATTGCATGCGCTTGGCTCCCGCGGCGCCGGGCCGCCCCGCTCCGGGGCATGCCCCGTCAGCCCGGCGTGGCCGCCTGCAGAGATGCCCCGGCGGGTTCTTGCTGCAAGGATGTGGGGAGCCTGGGCGCAGACGGGCCGCGGCGCACTGGTGCCCGCGGGAAGTGAACCTGCTTTGCGGGGTGCGGGACCAGGGACCGGGAGAGAGGAGGGGCGAAGCGGGCGGTGGGAGGCGCCGGGCGGAGGCGCGGGGCGGGCGTCGGGCGGGACCCCGGCTCGGTCTCCGCCTACAAGGTGCCCCACTGAGTCGCGGCGGCAGGGTGACGCGGACAGACGTGCGATGGGGAGTCCGGAGCCGGCAACAGCCTCCCGGACCTCGAGCCTTCAGCTGCCGCCTAGACCCCTGGAGAGCACACCGCCTGGGGATGCCGAGGGTGGATCCCGGCGCCTGGGACTCGGGCGCGATCCCCACCCTAGGGGACGGTCAGGAGAACGTTTGTCCCAGAGCCAATGTGCAGGGGAGAATGGCAACTCTGCCCTGCGGACTTTCACCAGTGAAGTTAACCGAGTTCTGACACCAGCAGTTCAGACCGTCCCAGCGCATCCTTCTCTCACGTTATTCGTGCGTCTGTCTCCCCACGAGGCGGTGCGAGAGTCTGATTGCGCTCTGCCCGGCGCCGCGATCAGGGAGCTAACTTAACCAAGACTTGCATGACTCAAGGTCCGAGCCCCTCCCAGCTCGCGCCCCGGCCCCCCGCTCCCCGCCGGGGAGCCCACACATCCTATTGTGGGGGTTCTCCGTTTGCAATAGGCTGTGTGGGAGGGAAATGGGGAGTAGGAGAGGGAGAGAGACAGAGAAGCCAGGGGCACCCATCGTAAGGGTGTTAGGGGAGTGGGGAGAACAAGAGAAAAGGGGAGGCCACCCAACGTCCCCTCCCGGTCAGGTGCTCCAAAGGCTTTGTCATTCCCAGTGGAAGGTCACCACCACACGGGCTTCCTGGCGCGGGCTGACCGGATCCCGGGAATCGCGGCCGCTGCGCCTTCACCTCCCCTATCTGTAAAGTGGCGGTAACCGGCCTGCCTTGTCCACTTCACAGGACTGTGGCAGGGACCAGGCGGATGCGAACGGTGTCATTCTCTCTGGGGCATTGTCCTGAAAGCTGCTCTCTGCCTGGAGTTTGCCCTCCAAGGGCCTCGACATGCCTTTCCCCCAGGTCCCTTCAAATTCACCCTCCTCCGGACCCCAAGCCCCCAAGTCTAGAGCGATTAGGAAACCTGCCCCCAGCCCCAGTCTTTGATGGAAAGGGGATTTGGGCCTAGGGCAGTGGTCGGCAAACTCATTAGTCAAGAGAGCCAAATATCAACAGTACAACGACTGAAATTTCTGTTCAGAGCCGAAAACCCACTTCTGCGCATGGGCCACAAAGTTTCAATCGCACTGTATGTGCGCGCCCGCACGTGGTATTTTGTGGAAGAGCCACACTCAAGGGGCCAAAGAGCCACCTGTGGCTCACGAGCCGGGTTTGCTGACCACTGGCCTAGGGGCTTCAAAGGAGGTCTGGCTCCCGCAGTGCACCCATAAGCAGGCATTACATCTTCCGGGAGCCTCTCTGCTCCCCCTCCCCCAACACACACTCACACGCACACGCACACACACACTCCTCCAGCTCCTCAGTATGGGGCTCTGGGCCCTTGCCTCAGCCTGTTCTACCCAGAGTGCCTCTCTGTGCCGCCCTGGAGTCCAAGGCCATTTGCAAGTTGTCTTAGGACCTCCACCTCTTTCTCTTCTCCTTACCTCCACGTTTCAGCTCAGGGAGGGTCACGAAGAAAGACGACCAAAATGAGTTACAAATTGCACTGTAATTCTTCTTGGCAGCTCTTTTTAATTAGGAGGAACTGAAACGTAGTGTCCAATTAATTAACGTCGCTTAAGGGCACCTGCACATCTGCCCACACAATACCATCCCAAATCCTTGAGATCGTCAATCCCCTCCATAGAATTAAGATTGAGAACACCGGGTCTCGTGGCTGAGGAGTTGATGGATGGATAGATACTCCTCATGCCTTCACTGTCAGGTTTGCTGGGAGCCCTCCTGTTCTTCACAGGCCTGTGCAGCAGGTGACACAGACCTTCAAGCAGCCCCCCTGTCCCTGGTCGGCAGCAGGATTGGGTGGTCTCCCTACCCCCCCTTCTTGAGGGGGACATAGGCCAACAAAGAATTATGATGCTGTGATGGAGAGGCTGCTGAAGAAGCCACGTGGTGACCACGCGATTCTGCCTTTGCAGCATTCACAGGGGAAAGATGAGGTTGTTGCCAGTAAAATTTCCTAAAGACAGGCTTGTCATTCAAATGTTCTTATGTTTTATTCATTCTCCGTGTTTTCAGGAGTAAAATATGAACTGCCACAAACTGGATGAAAGCTGCGTTCTAAAAATTCCCCGGAAAATGCTTTGTTCAGATGATTAAGGGAAAAAAATACGTCTCTTTTCAGCATGCTCTGAACTTGAACTATTTGACTTACTATCAACTACCCTGAATGTAATTAGATTGCATCTGACACTGGAAGAGGCTGGCTCTCTGTGATTAACGTTGTTATTTTGTGATTAACATTTTTAATAACTTACTTTAATTTTGTCATTTACAAACTACTCTACAAATACTCATTCCGTAAAACTGTTTGCATATGAAAAGTAATGTAGTTTTCATTTGCCCACAATCAACTTGACTTAGAATTTGACCATTAAAGATTTAACAAATTGAACATTTAAAAGTATTGCTGTTTTTAAAGTAAAGAACTTGTATACTTACTAGAGGCCTGGTGCATGAAAATTCATACACTTGGGTGGGTCTCTCAGCCCAGCCTGTATGCTCTCACAATCTGGGACCCCTCGGGTAGGGTCCAGTCCCATCATAGCATGGCTCTGGCTCTGGTTCCCCAGGCCTGCAGGCCAGGGGGGGGAGGGGGGTTGGGGGGGAGGAAAGGGGAGGAGGGAGGAAGAGACTAGTCCGATGGCAGCATGGCTCCATTCCCACAGCTCCCTCCAGCCACCACACTGCAGGCGGCCTGGACCCAGGACTGACTCCCACTGTGCCAGCCGGGACACTAGCCTGGTGTTCGGTCATCCATCCAGTTGTTTAGGTCATGACAGACCCTGGCTTTTTATATATTAGGATATGCACAGCCCATGGGCATAGGTAGTAGGGTGGTGAAGACCTTGAGGGGTAGGTAGGAGCTGGAGAAAAGGGTAAAGGAGGGGAAAGAATGGGAGACATCTTTATATAAAAAATATACATTTTTTAAATTGCTATTTTTACCTTTTATGTTTCTATCTCTTCTGTATTCCCATAATGTTGAATATCTTTATCACATCATGGATCACATCATACTATAATTTTCCTATTTACCCATCTATCTCTGCTGGAAAACAGGGATCATGTCTTATATTTCATTATATTCCAAAACCTACACATTACTTGGCCCATATTAGTTACTTAGTAAATTTTAGTTCAATGTATAAGTGTGATTATGAGGAGGAGGTATTGGGGTCAGTGCTTAAGAAACCTGAGCTATGGCTGACTTTATTCTATAGATTTCAACCATCTTCCTCACTCAAGAAAGACTACTGCATGAAAACCATTGTACTTTGGCCAGGACAAAGAACTGCAATGTCTGTTTAGCTGAGACACAAAAAATGGGTTTCTTATTCCAGAGTCCATAAAACTCTCCCTGGAAATGAAGTGTTTGGGAAAGGGTCTGTGCGTGGGCTTCATAGGATTCATGAGTTCTCTGAAAATGACATTCAGAACTGCATGGGTACACACATTTTTTTCTGAGGTCGGGAAGGGATCCATAATTTTCATCAGATTTTTAGTGATGAGACTGATCCAACAAAGATAAAAAAATTAATGGCATAGCAAATCTTTCACATCCCAAAATAGCCTTTAAAGAAGAAGAATTACAATGATGGAGCATTATAGCAGCATAGTAGATCCTTTTGCTGTAACAACGAATAATGGCCCCTTAGAACCATACTATAATTTGCTACAACCTGAAAAAAATATAGCTAAAATGAAACGACCAGCTTTGCTTTTAAAAATTACAAAATTAAATAAATTTGAATTATATAAAGCTGTTAGCTCCTCACAATTAAATTTGGGGTTTTTTAATGGAAGTGTTGTATAATCCTCAAACTATATTTCTAAAAAAATATCAAATAAGCAGGATTATCAAATTCATATTTTAGAACTTTAAATTAATGTTTGTAACACATTCCTATAAAATTTGGCAGATTTGTAATAATGAATGTAGCTGAGTCTATTGTGTACCATGAACTGTTCATATATGTAATATTCATATTCCATTCTTAATATTATTTATTTATTTATTTTGTATATATACACTCAATCAATACTTAGATTAATGAAACAGATACTATTGTTATCACCATTTGATGGTGAGGGAAACAGAGTCACAGGGTTTTCCTATTAACTCTAGTACTAATTATTAGTAAGGGATGGATTCAAGATTTGAAACCAGATTCCAGAGCTCATGATATGCTTCCAAATGTTGTTGAATATACATAAACCATCTGATTGTTTTGCCCTCTAAATCTTATATTTAAATACAATTTTATTTATACTTCTTTCTTAAGAAAAAAAATAGGTAAATTGCACTGAAAGGCAGTAAGGAGTGATAGTAGAGAAGAGACTAAGTGAGGCTTTCCTAAGTACATCAGGGCCAGCCAGCTGAAGCAAACTGCAAAAGTAAACATGAACAGTGAGTTCTCATCTCAAGGAAGAGAGTGGATTCTTTTCGTTCTAGCTTCGTGGTCTCCATTTCTCAAATCACACAAAAATCTCTCTTCAGTTCATAACAGAAAAGCTTTGCCATATCAGCTATGTCTGGAGACTGCTTTGTGCATTCTGTCCTTGTATGAATGCCTTTTATAACATAACACACACTAATTATTGTCATGACAACTAAACTGAATTTAGGATAAATAGAATTTGCTTTGCAGGGGGTGGGGGGCATTGCCTCATTAACAAATACGATGCAGAGAAATTTTATTCTAGGAACCAATCACCTTTACCTTAAATACGCTTTATGTTGTTTTATATGTCACATGATTCTTTTCTAAAATGGCACATGTTGCAATGTCTGTACAGGTTAAAATGTTTATATTCACTTCCATTTCTCTGGAGTTCAAGTTAAACGAACTCCAAAGTAATATTGATATATAATATTACCACAAACTTCCATCTCAATGTGAAAGGCAACAATTTCTATATTCAAAAACAATTTCTCCTGTTCTAGAAAGCAATATATGAAAATACTGCCCTTCTGATCTGCAATGAAAACCATCAAAAGGAGTCCTATATACCAAATATTTCCTCCAGAATTTGCTCATCAAATGATCTCTCTGACATGGAGAGGGACTGTGTAGGGTCTGTGCTGTCCAGAGGAGGAGCTTGACTACATTCACTAGATCAGGGGCAGGGAACCTTTTTTCTGCCAAGGGCCATTTGGGTATTTATGACATCATTCTCAGGCCATACAAAATTATCAACTTAAAAATGAGCCAGCTATCTTTGGTCACTCATTTAACATACATCTAATGTTTTGATAGGACCAGAACAAATGATTTCATGGGCCTTATACAGCTCAAGGGCAGGACATTCCCCACCTGTGCACTACATAATGAACTACACAAAGACAGGATTTAAGTCTTTTTTTTTTTTTTTGCCCGTGTGCTCAGCAAAGTGCTCTCGTTGGCAGGAGCCCAATAAATGCTTATTGCTTAGAGACTAATGAAAGGTCAGAGCCATGAGGAGACTTAGAAAACAGCCCTGGTGCTGGGGTCAGCCTGAATTCAAATTTAAACTCTACCACGTGTTAGTTGTGTGAACGTGGGCAAATAAGTTCACCTGGATCTCAGTTTTGCACCTGAAAATGGGGGTAAATAATAATAGCTATAGCATAGGATAGTTGAGAGTGTTGGGTGGGTAAATATGTAGAAAGCCTTTAGAACTTCTCAACAGATGTTAACCTCTGTTATTATTATTTCCACTTTACCAGGATTCCCTCAGGAATGCTGATCAAGTAGTAACTCCTTTCCATTCCTTTCATCAAGGAGTAATCCTATATAATAAAGATGTAATATGCAAATTGACCCTCACACCCTCATGTCACAAGATGGCCACCCATGTCATCACAAGATAGCCACCCCCACGTTGTCACAAGATGGCCGGCAGGGGCGGGCAGTTGGGGGGGACCAGACCTGCAGGGGAGGGCAGTTGGGGGTGATCGGGCCAGCAGGGGAGCAGTTAGGTATCAATCAGGCCAGCAGGGGAGTGGTTAGGGGGCTATCAGGCTGGTAGACAGAATGGTTAGGGGCAATCAGGCAGCCAGGAAGGTGAATGGTTAGGAGCCAATAGTCCCAGATTGGGAGAGGGATGTCCCACAGGATCGGACCTAAACGGGCAGTTGGACATGCCCCAAGGAGTTCCAGATTGGAGAGGGTGCAGGCTGGGCTGAGGGATACCCCTCCAGTGCACAAATTTCGTGCACTGGGCCTCTAGTAATAGTAATACTGAACAACCAAAACAAACCAGGCACCAGCAGTTAAACAGGGACCTCCTAGCATGCCAGAGATAACCCTTTAACTGCTGGGTTGTGGGGAAGTCCAAAGGGACCAAGGTGCCAAACAATAGGAGTCTTGGGGCAGTGCCTGTTGATTACCAGTATAGAAGTATTTCAATAGTTTAAGACTGACCACCAGTCTGTTCTACTTCCTACCTTCCCACCCTAGACATCAAACCACTGCCCTTCCTAATCACTCCACAAAGCCAACTAGACCTCATCTCAAACATATTTTAGTTTCTACATCCCTGCTGAGATGAAAGCAAACATAATGGGATTATCAGAACACACATAACAAATTGATATTTAACATGTAAACACTATTTATAAGAATGTTTTAATAAGAGCTATTTTAAATATCTATTGAATAGAGCATGTATGGGAAATGAGCAGTAAACTCCAAGGGATTTTTAAATAACAACAACCAAATCATCAAAAATAAATAAACTAATAACCGAGAAAAATGATGAACAATTGTTCGAGCTGCCTGCTAAGAATAAGTTTCACGTGAGAAGAATATGGTCATTAGGGAGGAACATATTTGCCTCTGCTGCAGGAAGCACGCTAAAAAAATAAAAAGTAAACAAAACCCAGAGAAGATTTAAGAAACAGTGGACCAGAGTCCTGAAGTTAAAAGAACACGTTTGAATGAAAGAATTCCCCAATTCTCTATTTATTGACTTGAACTGAGATTTCTCCATTTGGTGAAACAACCCAAAGCCCAAAAGAGCTGGGTCACAACAAATTCTGTCCTTCATACCTGATTAATTCTAGGAAGGTTTTTTGGTTGTTGATTCTTTTGGATCCTCCACATAACTGATCTTGTTATTTGTGAACAAAGACAGTTTTATTTTTTTCTTCCCAGTCTGGAATACATACAAAATTTAATTTGAAATGGATCACAGCGTTAAAAGTAAGAGCTGAAACAATAAAATTTTCAGTAAAAAGTGTAAGAGAAAATAATTGTGATCTTTCAAACATAAAAATTATGAACCATTTAAAATATTGTTAGATTTCATCAAAATTATAAATTTTGCTGTTCAAAAGACACCATTAAGAAATTAAAGACAGCCCTGGACAGGAAGAAACTATTCACACTATTTATATCTTTCAGAGAACTTGTACCTAGAATATATTTTTAAAATCTTACAACTCATTAATAAGACAAACAATTGCCTGTCCAAAAAAAGAAAAGGGGGGGGGGGGGGCAGCCCAACCAGTGTGGCTCAGTGGTTGAGCATCAACTCATGCACCAGGAGGTCACAGTTCAATTCTAGGACAGGGCATATGCCCAGGTTTCAGGCTCCATTCCCAGTTGGGGGTGAGCAGAAGGCAGCCAATTCATTGGTTCTTTCTCATCATTGATGTTTCTATCTCTCTCTCCCTCTCCCCTCCTCCCTGAAACCTATATTTTAAAAAATGGACAAAATATTTAAACAGATACTTCCCAAAAGAAAATTGCAAATCGTCAATGAGTACATGAAAAGATGTTCAATTTCTCCACAGTTCTTACCTGATGCCAAAAAATATTCAGCACTGAAATCAATTCAGTGAGCTAAGGCATTATCTCTTAAGTTCCCTTTTTCATTTCAAGCATTTATTTAGGGAATAGTTATTGAGTAGCTAATTATGAGACAAATCTTCTCATATTCAGCAAGGAGGTGGCCTGCACTTGTTCAGATGTCAGCAGTGATGAAGGGTCAAAAGAGCATCAAGAAAGGACAAGCTTTGCTGAGCACATAGTTTTCAAACCTCTTCTGTGTCATGTTTGTGGGCATCATTTGTCCAAAGCAAATCACATGACTAGGGTCAGACTCCATGTGAAACAGTCCTTAAACTTATAGAGCAAGTGGTATGACCACATGGAGGGGAAGAATTAGTAGCCATTTTTGCAGTCTACCACTACAAGTAACAATACCCAAATCAACCCAAGTTAAGCTATTATTGGTTACGTTATTTTTTTATTTTTTATTTTATTGAGGTAACATTGGTTATTAAAATTACTACAGGCCCGGTGCACAAAATTCATGCATGGGGGGAGGGTGTGCCTCAGCCCAGCCTGCACCCTCTCTAATTGTGAGAGGGATGTCTGACTGTCCGTTTAGGCCCAATCCTACCGGGCAGTCAGACATCTCTCTCACAATCCAGGACTGCTGGATCCCAACCACTCACCTGCCTGCCTTCCTGATTGCCCCTAACCACCTCTGCCTGCCAGCCTGATCACCCCCTAATCACTCCCCTGCCAGCCTGATTGATGCCTAACTGCTTCCCTGCCAGCCTTTTTGCCCCTACTTGCCCTCCCCTGCAGACCTGGTCCCTCCCAACTGCCCTCCCCTGCTGGCCTGATCACCCACAACTGCCCTCCCTTCCAGGCCTGGTCCCTCCCAACTGCCCTCCCCTGCTGGCCATCTTGTGTCCACATGGGGGCAGCCATCTTTGACCACATGGGGGCAGCCATCTTGTGTGTTGGAGTGATGGTCAATCTGCATATTAACCTTCTATTAGATAGGATAGAGGCCTGGTGCATGGGTGGGAGCCAGCTGGTTTGCCCTGAAGGGTGTCCCAGATCAGGGTGGGGGTTCCCTTGGGGCATGGGGAAGCCTGGGTGAGGGGCCTGTGGTGGTTTGCAGGCTGGCCACGCCCCCCAGTGACCCAAGTGGAGGCCCTGGTATCTGGGACTTATTTATCTTCTATAATTGAAACTTTGTATCCTTGAGCAGAGCCACACCTCCTGCTTGATCCATGGCCACAGCCATTTTTGTTGGGATTTATTTATCTTCTATAATTGAAACTTTATAGCCTTGAGTGGAGGCCTGAGCCTGCCAGGGTGTACAGAAAGCTTTGCTTCCTCCATTGCCTGGGAAACGCAAGCCTCCTGCTTGCTCCATGGCTGCAGCCATCTTGGTTGGGTTAATTTGCATACTTGCTCCTGATAGGCTGGTGGATGTGGCTGGTGGGTGTCACATAGTGATGGTTAATTTGCATATTACTCTTTTATTAGATAGGATGTTTCAGGGATACAATTGTATAATATATCATCTGTATATTGTATTGTGTGTTCACCACCCCAAGTCTCTTTTGCCCTCTCCTACCTTCTACCACCCCAATTCCCTCTGGTAATCACCATACTGTTGTCTGTCTATGAGGCTATATATTTTTTTGCTAATCCCTTCATCCAGTCCCCCAATCCTTTCCCCTCTGACAGCTGTCAGTCTGTTTTCTGTACCTAAGAATCTGTTTCTATTTTGTTGATTTATTTTGTTCATTAGATTCCACATATAAGTGAAATCATATGATATTTGTCTTTCTCTGACTGGCTTATTTCACTTAGCATAACACTCCCATATCCATCCATGCTGGCAAAAAAAGAATGATTTCCCTTTTTTATAGCTGAGTAGTATTCCACTGTGTAAATGTACCACAGCTGTTTATCCACTCACCTACTGTTGGCACTTGGGCTGCTTCCAACTATTGTCACTTGTAGATAATACTGCAATGAGCATAGGGGTACATATGTTTTTTTAATTAGTATTTCAGATCTCTTTGGATATATTCCCAGAAGTGAAATCACTAGATCATAAGGCTGTTCCATTTTTAATTATTTGAGGTAACTCTATACTGCTTTTGACAGTGACTGCACCAATTTGCATTCCCATCAACAGTGCACAACCTGGCCAACACTGGTTTTTTTGGTGACTTATTGATGATAGTCATTCTGACAGGTGTGAGGTTATATCTCATTATGGTTTGAATTTGTATTTTTCTGATGATTGTTGAACATCTTTTCATATGACTATTGGCCATCTGTATATCCTCTTTGAAGAAATATCTATTCAGGTCCTTTGCCCATTTTTAATTGGATTGTTTGTTTTTTGGTATTAAGTTTTATAAGTTCTTTACAAATTTTGGATATTAACCTGGTTCAAGTTATTGAATATTGTAGAGAAACAATTATGAGTGAACCCAAGGGTTCAAATGCTACCAGCAGAACTCAATCTCATTCTCACCACTTCTTTTTTTTTTTTTTCTTCATCCTATAAAGTTCTCACTTTGGTCACAAGATGACCTTCAGCAGATACAGACTTTCATCCTATCCTCTCAACAACCCTAATAGAGGAAAAGTGGGATCCCCTCCCCTTTCCAGTGGAATTCGTAGGATTAAGTCTTCCTGAACCAACTTACGTGAAGCACCCATCCCTGAACCTATTTCAGTGGGCATATGACCTAGGCCAGTGGTTGGCAAACCGCAGCTCATGAGCCACATGCAGCTCTTTGGCCCCTTGAGTGTGGCTCTTCCACAAAATACCACAGGCGGGGTGAGTCTATTTTGAAGAAGTGGCGTTAGAAGAAGTTTAAGTTTAAAAAATTTGGCTCTCAAAAGAAATTTCAATTGTTGTACTGTTGATATTTGGCTCTGTTGACTAATGAGCTTGCCGACCACTGAGATAGGCTGAAAGAATCAATTGATTCCATCTTACTGACGGCTGAAATAGGGAATGGAAGAAGGACTGGAGATGTTGGTAAGCGGCACTAATACCTACCCCACTCAGCTTCCCTCATCACCAAGCTTCCAATGTGCTCTTTCCTGCACACAGAATCCACTCACACTTCCCCAGGAGATAACCCAGTAGTGCCATTGTCCCCAGGGTCCAGGATAAAGCATACTTCAGGTCCAAATTTTGCTTCTCTTGATCATAGCAAAGTTCATGAAGTGTCTGGCACAGAACAAATTCCTTATGACTAGTAGTCAGTAAGAGCAGGTTAATAAGAGCAGCAATAGTGATGTCTTGCCAATTATGTTGTAAGATAACAACATCATCTTAGTTTGGACATTTTAATAACTCAGGACATCCATTGTTTTGGAAACTGAGTGTCCAGTTCCCCTCTTCTTAGGGCATTCATGTCTTCTCATCTCAGTCCATGTGATTTATATGGACATCTCTAGTCCTTCTTCCACTCTGGGTGCACAGAAGCATCATATTTCCCCAGCTTGTGGAAGTTAGGCACTTCCATGAAACTATGTATTAGTCAAAGAAATGTGAACAGAACTTATATGTGCCACTTCTAGGCTAAAGTATTAAATTGCCATGGTGATCATGCAAGAATATGTTAATGTGCAGGTGCCAATAAAATTGAGGCAAAGTGGAATGTTGAGACCGGGAGGGTCACCTACACCCACTGCAGATTTTGCTTGAGTGAGAAATATGCTTGTGTTATGGAAGTCACTGAAGGTCTTGGAGGCATTTGTTACTAAGGTAGAATCAAGGCTAACTGGACCATCATCACACACTGAATAATACTATAAGTATATTTCACTTTATAGGGGAAAATACTGAGGCATAGAAAGTTTGAACAAACTGCCTAGAGTCCCCATATCTAGTGAAGGACAAACCAAGATTCGAACCCAGATCTGTCTGATTCCAAAGTCCATGCACTCAATCTTCTTACCCCTAACCACCCAGAAAGGAAGGAGGGAGGAAGGGAGGGAGGGAAGGAGGGAAGGAGGGGAGGAAGAAAGGAAGGAAGGAAGGGAGGGAGGGAGGGAGGGAGGGAGGGAGGGAGGGAGGGAGGGAGGATAACAAAGCAAGAACAAGGACATTATTTAAAATAGCTCTAGCCCTAGCCGGTTTGGCTCAGTGGATACAGCGTAGGCCATGGACTGAACGGTCCAGAGTTTGATTCTGGTCAAGGGAACAGATCTCTGTTGCAGACTTGATCCTAGGCCCTGGGCACATGGGGGAGGCAACCAATTGATGTGTCTCTCTCACATCAATGTTTCTCTCTCCCTGTCTCTCCCCCCTCCTCCTTTCCACTTTCCCTAAAAATTAATGGAAAAATATCCTTGGGTGAGGATTAACAAAAAAATAAAGATAAAATAGCTTTGTCTTCTCAACCTATCCTCAAGCACATATATACAAAATACGAAAATATAAAAAGGGGATTTTTTTAGCTGAGTAAGCATGCAGTTCATTTGCATCCATTTTTAGTGGAAGAACTTATTGTAAAGATAAGAAAGCCCAAGTTCTACTTCTGATTCTCTATCTCTGTGTCCTTTATATCACTTAACTTCTCTGATTACAATATGTATTTGCAGGTATTTTTAAGTTAGTGAGATACTAGGTCCACTAACAGTGTGATAAATGAGAAGATGCCTCTTCCAGCTGCCTCTCCTTATGCACCCATCCCAACCTCATTCTCATTTTCCAAATGGTCTATAAATTGATTGCTCTCACCAAATGCATCAATTGAAGTTGAAACATAATTTTATTTGTTCAGATTTAGGGAGGAGCTAGTTCATTCCAGGTACACACCATCACTGTACAGTATATCTGTATAAATCCACCTTAGACACTGCACCAAGTGGTCATCGGGTTTGAAACAAATAAACACATATAAATGGGCCTTAAATTATATTAGGTTTTCTTTTATACTCTTCCATAGTTGTCAAATTTTCCATGAAGAACATAATATTAAAGCATCACCAACTTTTCAAAAGGAAAATATGAGGGCTAAACAATTTAAACATATTAGAACAAAGATATTAGGGAATAAGAGAATTATGTGTAATATAAATAAATGCTACAAGCTAAGGGATTGTATTTATCTTACCCATGACACACACATAATTCATTAACTTTTAAGCAAGGTTAAAAGTAAAACCAAAAGGAAGACTTCATATTTCCATTGTCATTTCTGACAAACATAGTTAAATGCCACACAGATGAGAAAAAGCTTAGACGGGTTCCTGCCCAGCACTCACAGTGTTACCCAGCCCTGAGGATGGATCATTTTTGCAGAATCAGGGTCCAAGAGTTCACGTTGCAGGCATCTTCATGAGAAACTCCTGAGGCATGGCCTATTTTATATTGCACACCTCAGGACTCTTAAGATCTATTTATATTCTGCTCAAGCTCCTGATGCAGTTTGCATCTTGTTCAAAACTTCAAGTTAATTGGTGAATTTGAGAACAACTAATTTCAGTTCATTAAAACTGATCTCTCAAACAAATTCTAGCATGTTCTTTTCCCTAAAAACATGTTGTTTCAGAAAAATCAAAGTAATTTCACAAGAATCTCTATTACATTCTGTAATTGTGGATAAATCATATTGCCATGACATTGTTATAGCAAAATGTCCTCCTGACTGAAAATATGATTTCTAAGTCTTACCATAAATATTTCTCAGTATAATGGAAGTTTAGAGAGAGCACTGTGGACACCTCTTTGAAGTTTCTTGTGATATGTTTTAATCTCCAGTAAATTCACAACATTACTCCTCTCATTCTTCCCACGAAGAAAATGATAGTGGATCCAAGACATAAACATCGATAACATTTCTAGGCTTGCCTCTGAGAGCAGACTGTGTTGGTTGCCTTCCCAATATACTTTCTCAACTTTCCCTTACTAATAGAATGCTCAGTGTGTCCTGGATAGCAAGGTGCCCAGCTAAATACACAATTTCCCAGCTTCTTTTGCAGCATAGCCACACAGATGTGCACAGTCTTAGCCAATGAGACATATGCACGAGTTTGCTCATACTGATAGTCTGCTGGGGATTTGTGGGAACTGCTTATTCCCTACCCCTGCCTCCTTTTTCTTTCCTTAACTATGAACATAATGATAGAAATTCCCATAATATTTTGGGACAATGAAGGAAAGGCAAAAAGAATCTCAGAGCTATAAGTATGGACATCATTGAGTTGATAAACCAATACCTGCAATTATCTGTTTCTTAACTTCGTTTTATATAAGTATAACAGTTTGCTTAAGCCACTAGTCATGTATTTTAGTACTTCCAGTTAACAACATTCTTTGGTTACCGCCCCTCAGCCCACTCTTTCTGTGTAATCAGGTAGAGAGCAAAACTTTTCTCTGATTCTTCATAGAAATCAAGAATGAGGATTCCTAGCACATTAATTAAACAGCTGCCCTTGCACCTGTCCCAATAATGAGCCAGGCAAAAAGACTTTTTGCTGTCATCTGTAAAATCGACTGTCAAATAAGCAGTATTTATATTATTCCCAAAACTTCCCTACTCCCAAACCTCAAACCCTACATCTGCTGAAATAGTCATCTGTTTGAAATGGGGTTGTGTGGATGACAGGTTTCCTTAGTTCTTCGTGTTGCTATTATGGCCCTAGTCTGAGCATTACAGACAATAGGCTGTGAAAGAAAATTACACAAGGGGAAAAACACCGAGGGCAAGATTATTCCAGATGATTAAATGAAATCGCGGCTGGTTGCAAAGATCTAAGCTCAGAGGAGTCAGGGGTGCATTAAACACGAGATGCAATTTCTATGAAAGGATGAACCATGTAATTTAGAATAAGTACCACCTATAAGAAGTGCATAAAATAAGAGTTTTAAGACTTGAAATACACTATAAAAATCTTTTGGTTAAAATTGAAGATAAATATACCAAATGAAACTAAGAATACCTAATTATAATAATTCCAATGAACTTTTATCGCTTGCTCTGAGCCAGGCAATGTCCTTTATGTTTATTTTTCTCATTTAAGCCTCTCCACCATACCATAAGGAAGTCACTACTAGTAGAGCCATTTCATAGTGGAGGGGGAAACAAAGACTTAGAGAAGTTCTACAACTTGCTTGAGGTTAGGTAGCCAGTGAGAAGCAGAGCATGGACTCAACCCCAGGCCCATCCGATGCCAAAGTGCATGCTGTCAGCACTGCTCTGTAACCACTGAATTGCACTGCCTCTGCTGGGGATCAGAAAATGTCAGATCTGGAGACCTGGAGCAAGCATCTAGCCCCATGGCTCCCAATATTTTCAAGCATGAAATCCCATTTTATTGATCATTCTTTTTAAATTTCCTGACTGAAAACATCTAGTGACAAAAGTAGCTATAAAGTCAGTAACACTCTTAAATGACTCTACATTATATGTATCTTTCCTATTCCTTTGGAAAGTGGCGGGTCATATAAATGTAAGACCTGGGATTCCAAGAGTCTGAAGGCATTGCTTGCTGCACATGGAATTTCTGGACCCTTCGAAGTATTTCCCTGATCCTCTCACCCAGGTTGGAAGTTGTGTCAGTGCTGGTTCACTGAGTAGAAGAAGCTAAGACAGGATTCGATGTTCAAAAGCTTTATGGAGGCAAATTTCTGTGGAGGATGAATGGGATGGCAGCAGAACCAGGCCAGTCGAGCCTTGAAATCACAATATGCAGATCCAACACCTTGTCAGGAGAGAGGGAAGGAAGAATTGGGTGGGAAGAACCTCAGCGTAGTTCTGAGAAAGTCTTGACCAGAATAGGAGGAGTTTCAGAAGACTATTGTGAATTTTAAAAGAGAAAACACATGAAAATGCTTAGCACAGGACCTGGTATCCTATATAATAAAAGCCTAATATGCAAATAACTGCAGACGACCAGTGGAACAACCGGTCACTATGATGCGCACTGACCACCAGGAGGCAGATGCTCAACTCAGGAGCTGCCCCCAGCCCACAGGCCCCAGGCCAGCCAAGGCGGGTGCCAGCAGGGGCCCCCTAATTGCCCTGCTGGTCACCCCGCAGAGGGAGGCCACCGGCCACAGCAGTGGCAGGGGGCAGGGCCGGCAAGCAGGCGGTGCCAGGTCAGCCAAGGCAGGTGCCAGTGGGGCCCTCTGATTGCCCTGCCAGTTGCCCCACAGATCGGCCCTAATCGCTGGCTAGGCCTAGGGACCCTACCCATGCACAAATTTTGTGCACCGTGCCTCTAGTATAGCAATAACTCAACAAATGGTAGCAATTATTATTTCTAAGCCAATGTTACTTCTACTAGATATAGATTAACTAAAAATACAAATAGCATCTTATTATATCCATATACTTTCCATTTTATCTTCCGTATTCATGAAAAGTAATCCAGTCCCATGAGAATTATTCTTAAATTACTCTCCATGTTTGCAAAAATCTCCAAAGTTTAAAAATATTATCAATATTCTAAATCTTTTCAGTCAGGTGTCCTCTGTGCTCAGGGAGAGACAAATGTACTACAAACAAATAATAGTTCTAGGAAGACAACAAGTATTTCAAGTTGAATCATTTAGTCCTTTCGATATGAACTCCGTTAAGTTTTATTCAAAATAAAAATAAGCCTCTGATCTTTAAAATTCATTTCCGTGCCCTAAAATATTTACTAAAGTAGAGGGAACAAATCAATGCTACAAGGTCAGGGAGGAACGTGAAGATTCTTGGAGAGTCACAGCTGCTCCCAAGACCGCATCTCAGGCCTCTCAAGGAGCTTCCTAAAAGACCAGCCAGCAGCTGCCTCCAGGTGCCCTGTGATAACGACAAGTGAGAGTCTTATTAAAAGCCATGAGCTCTCACTTCCAGGGAGGGCACACATTCTTCCACCTTGGTTTAGAGACTGCTCTCCACCCACCTTAAAAACAAAACACAGACTAGCCCAACCATGTGACCATAGCTGACTCCACTGAACTGTGCATTAAAAAATGCTTAAAATGTGGGAAAAAAAAAAAAAAGCATTGGGGAACTCTGTGTAAGGGGTGGGGAAAGAAGATTTAGGAATTCTACTTACTGCTAAATTTTTCTGTAAACTGAAACTGCTCTAAAAAATAAAACTCATTTATTTAAAAATATGGTAAAAGACAAAAGGTCATATGTTTGATTCCATTTATATGAAATATCCAGCAAAGGCAACTCTATAGAGACAGAAAGTAGACAGTGTGTTGAGGTGGGGGTGGCCAGGGAGAGATGAGCAGGCAGAGCACCGAGGGATTTTAGGGCAGTAAAATACTCTGTGTGATATTATAATGATGGATACATGCCATTATGCACGTGTCCAAACCCAAAGAATGCACAACACCAAGAGTGAACTCTAAAGTAACCTATGAGCCTTGGTGATTATGATGGGTCAATGTAGGTTCATCCTTGCTAAAGACTGTACCATTCTTGTGAGTGATGCTGATAAATGGGGGAACCTCTACACGTGTGGGTGCAGGGGGTATATGGGAAATCTCTGTAAATTCTTCTCAATTTTGTTGTAAACCTAAAACTGCTCTAAAAAAATAAAGTTGTTTAAAAAAGTAGATAGTGGAGTGAGGAAGAAATGGGGAGTGACAGCTACTGGGTATTCGGGTTCCTTTTTGGGGTGATGAAAATATGCTGGAATTAGGCAGTGGTGATGTTTGCACAACTGTAATCAAACTAAAAACCACTGCACTGTACATATGTAAAGGGTCAATTTTATATTATGTAAATGATACCTTAATGATAATTTTAAACGCCAGTGTGCTGGGCATAATGAAGGTCATCTTTTTTTATTTGACCAGGAGACAGTGGAATGCTGTCCAAGAGAGTGGAGTGTGGAGCGAAAGGACCCAGCAAAGGTGTTGCTCTCTTCTGCCTGGGGACCATGCCCTTCTCCCTCCGAAGAACCATCCGGTGATGCTGGCTGCTCAGCCAGCTCTCATCCTCTCACCCTCTCACAGTCCCTGCGGTTATGTGTGTTGGAAGGGCTGTGAGGTCCTCTGCTGCAAATTGCTTCTTTGGTGCTTTCATTTCTCCTTTTCTTAATTTATCTGCGGACTACAGTTATATTATCTCTTGATTTCTCTTTCACTCCTTTCCGTTCAATACACACTCTTTCTATCGCACTGTTTATTGTTTCCCCTTCATCTGTTGTTCTCACAGACAGAGAGGTGAAAGCCCCTCTGCCAGGCTCCCTCCTTCCTTCCTTCCTTCCTTCCTTCCTTCCTTCCTTCCTTCCTTCCTTCCTTCCTTCCCTTCCTTTCTTCCTTCCTCCCTCCCTCCTTCCCTTCCTTCCTTCCTTCCTCCCTCCCTCCCTCTTTCCCTTCCTTCCTTCCTTCCTCCCTTCCCTCCTTCCTTCCTTCCTTCCTTCCCTCTTTCCCTTCCTTCCCTCTTTCCCTTCCTTCCTTCCTCCCTTCCCTCCTTCCTTCCTTCCTTCCTTCCTTCCTTCCTTCCTTCCTCCCTTCCTCCCTTCCTCCCTCCTCCCTTCCTCCCTTCCTCCCTTCCTTCCTTCCTTCCTTCCTCCCTCCCATCCACTGATTTACCCATCTGTCCATCTATCCATTATTTCCTTCCTTCCATTCATCCACTCATTCACCCATCGATCCATCTACCCATTATCTAGCTGAGGAATCCCCACCATTTCGGAAGAAACAGTCTTACTTCCTGGCAACACCATCAGATAAACAGCTCCCTAAGGAAAGAATTACTGTTATCTCCTAGCTTCTGTGACCAGAAACTAGTGAGTTTCTTCCCTTCATAATATTTCTAGTTGCTACCACATAAAAGAGAAGGAAGCAGCTGTGCACTGAGGCCAGGATCTGTCCAGGAGACTAGCAGGTATATTGTTTTAACATTTCGACAAGGACTGTTTACAGAGGATGCTTACGTGATGATGAAAGAGGTTGACACAAATGGCTTAAGTGCTGTCTTGGCATATTCTGTGTATTTTATTTATAGAGAAAACCAGAAATTTCCTACCCCAAAAATACCTCCCCTTTAATTTCATAAACTGCAGATTTATACAGGGGGTAGACTGAAGGAAATTTGGTGAGCAAATTATTATTTTTAGTTTCAAATATCCCTTTAGAGGAGTATGTTTACTATGGATTCAACTATTACTATCAATTAATTTAATCATAGTCACACCTGGATAGAATCAGCCTGGATTGGAGCTTTATATGTGAGGAAGAAAGAACCGGTCTAGCGTTGGGTCATCCTTTGCTGCCTTTGAGAAAGCTTCACCCTGGGAGCCCTGACACTCTCTACTTACCCATCCACTGACTCTTCTTTCCAGTCTGAGTTCAAGAGCTGACTCTTCTTGGAAAAAAGTTTTTCTTCATGTCTCCAGTTTGGGGTTATTTGTCCTTCAGTTCACAAATAGCACACTGTGTGAGATACAGCTGAGAAAAATATACTAGTAATACATGTACTAGTACTTGACAAGGAATTTTTATCAAGAATATCTATAAAGAGTTCTTACAACAATAATAAGACAGCCCAATTTTTAAAATGGGCAAAAAATGTGAAAAGAACATATATAAAGAGCCAATCTATATATATAAAAGCCTAAGCAACCATTATGACCAGAAGACTGGCAAGTAGCTATGATGTGCACTGACCACCAGGGGCAGACAACACAGGAGCTGCCCCCTGGTGGTCAGTGCACTCCCACAGCCAACTTCCCATGGCCAGCTAACCTCCCATGGTCCCTCCCCCTGGCCGGCCCCAATCAGCCCTGATGGGCCCTGATAGGGACTGGGTGAGATGGCCCCAATCAGCCCCAATCGCCAGCCAGGCCAAGGGACCCCACCCGTGCATGAATTCATGCACTGGGCCTCTAGCTATCACATAAAAAGATGCTAAAAATTGGTTACCAAGGAAATGCAAATCAACACACCATTAGAATGTCTAAAATTAAAAGACTAATGATACCAAGAGTTGGTGAAGATGCGGGGTAACTAGAACTCTCATTCATTGCTGGTGAGAATGTAGAATAGTTACAACTTCATGGAAGAGTTTGAAACAGAAATTCTGCTTCTAGCTAGTCATCCAAAAGAAATGAAAACATATGTCCACACAAAGACTTGTATATAAATGCTCACAGCAATTTCTTAAGAGTCCCAAACTGTAAACAGCTCCAATGTCAATCCATATGTGAATGGATAAACAACTTGTGGTACACCCAGGCCATGGATAAATGAAAAGGAACTAATGGCTGGTATAAACAACACCATGGATGAACCCCCAAATGCCATGCTGAGCAAAGGAAGCATGACACAAAAGTGCCACTACTACATGATTCCATTTACATGAAACTCACTGGAAAGTTTAAGTTAGTCTGTAGTGACTGACTGCAGATCAGTGGTTGCCTGAGTTCAGGAAGGGGCAAACAAGGAAACTTTGGGGATGACAGAAATGTCCTAAATCTCGACAGTGGCAGCAGCATGGGTATACATGTTTATCAAAACTCTTCAAACTGTACCCTTAAAATATGTGCACTTTATAGTTTATAAATTATTGTTTGTAAGTTGATTTAAAAATATGTGAATTCTCCTGCACCCAACTCTTAATCTCCTGTAATCTACCTACACTCTCTTCTCTCCTCTTTATTTTATTTTTTAATTTCAGAGAGAGGAAGGGAGAAAGAGAGAAACATCAATGATAAGAGAGAATCATTGATCAACTGCCTCCTGCAACCCCCCTACTGGGAATGGAGCTCCAAACCTGGGCATATGTCCCGAACAGGAGTTGAACAGTGACCTCCTAGTTCATGGGTCGACATTCAACCACTGAGCCGGGATCTCCTACTTCTCGTAGACCCTGGCAGTTACCCTTATAACCTTCAAACTTATTCTACAGAAACACTGAGGCCTCAAGTCCGTCTTTTCACGTGGTCACTGGTTACCTCCGGATGTTAACTGTGTTGGGCCATTTCTGACCGCAGGCTTAGCTGAGGGAATGGCCCAGAGGACAGGTGTTTTGCATCCTTCGTGAGAAGTCCTGAGTCAGCCATCCGCCTCCATCTCCAGCCCTGTGTGCATTTTTGGCAGATTTCTGGGGACTGCCTAAGCTTAATGGAGATACTCTATTCTTTCTTCCTGCCCATGAGTGAAAGTGGTTTGTGGACTAGAGATGTGTGCTCGCTCTCACCTTACTTCTTTAAGAAGGTGATTTTCAGATCAATAGGACAGCTGGCCAGGCTTCTCTTTCCCCCTGGTTTGCTTGCCCAGATTCACTTGTGGACCGCGCACACTCGTCTTCCTCTTTACTTCAGATCATGCTGGCAAAGGGCCAATTTGATCCCCTGCAAAGCAGTTTCATTCCAACTGTGGGAAATGATCTTAATTTTCCTGAAATCTTTCTCTGGGTCACACAGTGGAGCAGGGTTGACCATTCTGCACTTGCCAAACAATAATTCCAATAATTCAACCCCTCTTGCATTTAGTGGTTTGTTTTGCTAAGTGGAAGGTTCTTAGCAGAGAACCTCTTGAGGAAAATTGCTGGGCTTAGCAACCATTACAGATATTGTGGAGAGTTCAATTTACTTGCTGAATAAAAAAAATAAAATAAAAGGAAAAATCGAAACCACAGAAGTAGTCAAGTGAACAGAACCCTTGGACTATAATGTCTTGTGGGTGTAGCTGCTGCTTTGCCAACCCCATTTCCACCCCAGCATTCCTTTGGGGCACACTATAAGCAGAAAACAATTCCAGCTGTTATGTGACAACTTTGGATGTCTTAGAATGTTTATTCAGTGATTATAAAGATGTCCCAAGCTGCCCCCAGCCAGTGATGAGAATATTCTACATGAAGTATCCTGCTCAAGGCCTCTAACAGCATCGGACAAGATGGTTCACGCACATAATTGCAGGTTCAAGGCTAATAAGTCTGTCTTTGAAACTGATCTGTTTCAACAGTGCTTGTCCTTATTCTTTCTGAGGTTTTCCAAATCTTTGGGATCCAATAAAATGACTTGTGAAAGTCTTTGGTAAACTTCATTGTTATAAATAGAATGTGATGACTTTTAGAATATGAGCGAAAAATCTACCTGACAGTAAAAGACATTCTCCTGTACCCGACAGTTCATAAAAAAAGACACACAAGTGGCCTTTAAATACATATATGAATAATGCTCAATTTCACTCACAGTAAGAGAAATGCAAATTAAAATTACATTCAACCATTTCTCAACTATCTGGCAAAAAGTCAAGAGTTTCATAACATGCTCTATGGCAAGAGTATGGAGGAAAAGCACTTTCATATGTTGCTGGTGGGAGAGAAAAATAATGCAGGCCACATGTAAGAGAATTTGGAATTTTCTAGCAAAATTATATATGCATTAACCCTTTCCCTTATGAAGTTCAGTATTAGAAATTTACCCTGAAAATACACAGTCACAATACCAAAAAAATGTACTAATTAATCATTACATTATTTATAACAAAAAAATATTAGGAACAACCCAGATAGTGAATTATTCATAAATTATGCTACATCTACACAGTGGAATACTATACAACCATAAAAAAAGAATAAGGAAGGTCTCTATTAACTGCTATGAAGTGATTTGCAGGATATACTGTCAAGTGATAAAAAGCAAAGTGCAAAAGAGTGTTAAAAGTATGCTCTTTTCTATAAGAAACAAGGGGAAATAAGAATATATATGTATATATTCCCCTATTTTTACATAAAGACAATCAAGAAGGACAAATAAAAACTAATGAATATAGCTGCCTATAAGGGGTGTAGGTGGGCAGAGTTTAGGGAGTAGGATACAGTCAAGACTTCTCTGATTAGAACTTTGTTTACTAGTTTTAACTTTTAAGCTATATAAATATTTTATATATAAAAACAAATTAAATAAAATGAGAGATAAAAGAAAACCTTAATATCAAATACAGAAAAATGAATCTTACTATACACTAGATAGATAACATAGCCACACAGAAAAATAAAGACTGTATATTATTAATAAATTATATCTTAAGATCACAAAATTGCAAAAGCATCTTG
Organism: Corynorhinus townsendii; assembly: GCA_026230045.1. Lineage (NCBI taxonomy): Eukaryota > Metazoa > Chordata > Mammalia > Chiroptera > Vespertilionidae > Corynorhinus > Corynorhinus townsendii. The sequence goes on along the minus strand of JAPDVU010000003.1, from coordinate 203,714,838 downwards.
AAATTTACTTCATAGGTTTATTGGTGGCAGTGTTATTGGTTGTTTTGTTTCTGAAGCTATTTTGTGACTATTATACTTCAGCATAAACACTTAAACATACTGTATTAACATTGAAAACTAAGACATTCACTGTGGGATAAGGAAACCACACATTTAGAATGGGGAAATTAAGGTGTGGGTTTTCTTAGAATTTGAACTGAAGAATCATTATGAATATATCATTTAATTTTTTTCCAGCTCTGTATAGGAAAAGGACCAGAAGCAATGATACTCCAGAAGTAATTAGCATACCTCACACTCAGTCCTTTTTTCCTACGTAGCACTTTCCACTCAAAGAAACCAGGGCTTTTAATGGACATGGCTGGCTCCAAGTCGGGCAGGGAAAGTTAAAGGTGATATGGAGACATCTTGTGCCAGACAGCAAGGGCATGCTCAAAGGTTATGAGGCTATGTCAAAAGGACAAAAAAGCATTGGAATTTTTTAAAATTATGAACCACATTAATACTCAAGAAAGAAGGAGGGGGAAGCTCTTCTTTAGGAAGACTATCAGCAAATAAAGAAAAAAAAAGAAAATGGAAGAAATAATAGAATTGAAAACTCACAATTTTCCCACCTTCAATATATTGATTGATTAATGCAAGTACCATCAATAGATGCTAAAAACATTGAAGGAAAGATTTTTGGGGATAGTCACAAAATCTCAAATAATCATAGATAAGTCATTACAAGGGGAAAGTAATGTGAGCAATGAAGAGAGCTGTGGTCATTCTTTTGACCACGCGATCGAACTGCATACCCCCAGGAGTGGGACAACCTGGGGCAACTAATAGAACATCCCCTATGGCACATTTCAGCCAAAACTGTTTCAGCAGAGTCTGGGCATGAGGCAACAATGCCTCCAGAATCTACACAACAACGGGCTCAGACACTTGAAATGCCAATGTCATGGGAGGCAGCGGGGAAAGCAGAGGCTCTGTTCTGATTTAAATAGATTAAAGAGACATGATAGGGGAATGCGATGCATAAAATTTGAATCCTGGATCAAGCAAAAATGAAAACAGGTATAAAAGACATTCTTATGGAAAACCTGGGCAAGTTTAAACAGACTGTCTATTGGAATGTATTAGAGAATTGTTCATTTTCTTACATATGATAATAGCATGGCTAATGCAGAAGACAGTCCTTTTTCTTAGGAAATGCATGCTGAAGAACTGAGGAGTGAGATGCCATTATGTCTGCAACTTATTTTCATATTTTTAATTTAGGAAAGACCTATCTATCTGTACAGAGAAAGCGCAAATGTGGCAGAATGCTGACAACTGGCGAATTTAGATAAAGGAGATGTGGCTGTTCATTGTGTGACCCTTGCAACTTTCCTATAGTTTAAAATATTTCAAAAGAAAAAGGAAAGAAATCCTACCTGATAGAAACCTGACAAGGTTCCTCTTTGCGTTGCAGACCCAGGTGTGAGAGCCACACCCTCAAAGCCTACAGTGAGAAAAAGAAAGGGGATCCTCTTCAGATGCAGGAAAATCTCTAATCCGGGCGGTGGTTACATGCTTGGGCTTTGGAGACAGACCCAGGCTGGAAACCTACGTTAAGTTTCTCCAACTCTCTGAGCTTCACTTTCATCTATAAAATGAGGTTAATAACAGTACCCACCTCGAAGGATTGTGGGATGAATGAGATAATCCATGTCCAGTGTTGGCACGAAATCCATCCAGCACATGGTCGCCACTCGCAGGTGTGAGCTCTGATTTTCAGTGTGAGGTGTAGGCGTGGCCTGGTATTTGCCTGGGGGACATAGATTATAGCAGTGCTTCTCAAACTCTAACTGCATTCCAATCCCCTGGGGGTCATCTTGTTAAAATGTGGACTCTGGTTCCCCAGGTCTGGGGTGGGGTCTGAGACTCTACCTTTCTGACAAGCACCCAGGTGACATTGATACCACTGGTCCAGTGATAGACACACTGTAAGTAGCGAGGAATTAGAGGCGCTTTCTTGCTTCGATGTGGTTTTCTACTTTGTTCCTAAAACCCTCTTCTTGGTGAAAATTATTCCTCCCTATTTATATATCAATTTTTGGATTCTCTGGTTTTACATATTTTCACATAATTAAAATTCACCTTAGTGGCTTCTTATTAACACAAATATTAATGAGATATTTTTGTACCTCATGTCCTGTGACCCAGTTTAAAATGCTGGCTTCAGTGTTCTCAACACTACCCATTTATCCGTTTACCTATTTTTTATGAGTTTTCTCTGAAAAGTCCTAAATTAAGAATGTAATGGAACTGGTAAGAGATCACGTAGAGAGAAGGTAGAAGATGACTTCGCATTTCCAAGTTCAAGAAAGTACCAATGGGGAGGAGAGCTAAAGAGAACATACCTTAATGTAGAGTGCTCAAAATTCCCAAAAGGCAGGAACAATTTCGGCAGATCTTAATTTTGGAGGGGGTCACAGAATCCTTTTAGAATCTGATAGGCTGACTACCCAGAAAAACAGACACAGTGACATGAATTAGGAGCTCCTGGGCCCTCTGAGGCTTGTTCCTGCATCAGTAGGTGAGCGTTACTGCCTCATAAATAGGAACACTGTGGAACCACAGGGCAAAACCCTCACTGTCCGATGCCTCCATGGAAGATGTATGCAATCGCCAGGAAGCATTGTACTACAGCTAGAAAAGGAGAATGTACACAGGGGTGTGTGGGTTTTATGATTCAACCTTGGGAGTAAAAAAACAAACAAAACCAGATTCAAAATATGTGAGCTGGATCAGAAACATCAGGCCCTTGGGACAGATGTTCTTGGGGAGCAGAGATGCCAAGGAAAACAGCTAGACCCAAGTGTCCTGCGTACATAACGTAGGTAGAATCCTGGGAGGGGGCTGAGGGCCATATTTTGCTCACGTGGAGAACCTTGACTCTCATCCTCACTTGGGCTCCTCTAGGTCAGAATCCAGGGTCAACAAAAATGAAGAGCGTGTGAGCTCAGCAACTGTGCAGCTCACAAAATGATTTATTGGGAGTGAGCCCACTCTGTTAGGAGAACTATTTATAGTTGTGGCATAAACTCACCGACCACACTTCGGAGGATGTACAGTGGGTTCCAATAAGAGCTTCCAGCCTTCCTCCTAAGTATGTGGTAAGAGAACTTTCGGCGGGGAGGTTTTGTCCAAATCCTCATCCTTGTGCCCTGCATTGCCCTTGTCGCCACAGACACCTTGCTAAAGAGTCTTCCTCTTTCCTCCCACAGGCGCTCAAATTACAGCCCTCCCTTAGCTCGGGTCCCCATCCATTGATTACAGAAGGAAGCACTGCATCCCTCCTACAGACCCTGTGAGATGCTGTTTATGGATTTGTGACTTGGAGCGTGCTCTCTCTCTCTCCCCCGCCCCTCCCCCCCCCCCCCCCCAAGTGCTCCGGTCCTGCTTCTCTCTGCACAACTGCCCTTTTCAGCCCCAGGGATAGCATTCTCAGAGTTTTGCCAGCAGGGGCATTTGAGAGTCTTTTGAGGAGCCCCCATACTGTCTTCCCTGGTGGCTGTGCCAGTTTATATTCCCACCCGCAGTGAATGAGGGTTTCTTTTCCGCCCTAACCTCTCCAACACTTGTTATTACTTGTCTTGTTGAAATAGCCATCCTAACAGATGTGAGGTGGTGTCCCATGGTAGTTCTGATTTGCATTTCTCTAATAGCTAGTGCAATGGAGCATCTTTCATATCTGTTGGCCTTTTGTATGCCTTCTTAGGAGAAGTTAGATGTCAGTTCACAAAATGATTTATTGATCATGACTGAGCCCACTCTGTTAGAACTATTTATAGTTGTGGCATAAACTCACCCACCACACTATGGGCGATGTACAGTGGGTTCCAATAAGAGTTTCCAGCTGAGGCAGGAACATACCTGGGGTGAGGGAGGAACAGCAGAATGCCAGTGTGTCTGGAGCGAAAAGAACAAAAGGGAGAAAAGTAGGAGGTTACATCAGAAGGGAACATTCACACGGCATGGCCCCTGGAGGCAGCTGGAGTGCCCATAATTGTTTTCCTTTACAGATGCCTTGTCATTTGTATCCTCTGTCTACTGTCATTTCCCCCCTTCTCTAGCCTTTACTCAACAGACATTGTCTTTCCTCTTTCTTGAGAGCATTTGTGATTTTGACTACTGAGAATCCTACTCCTCCTTTTCTAGAATCAGCAAGGTAATTTGGGGGGGGAGGGGTGGAGAATAGCATTGCTTGTGTCAATCACAGTGCTCCTCATCCCCCTCGCCCAGCTCAGCCAGTCATGCTGTCTGTGCCTGGAACTAGATTCTTCATGGGGATGGAGGATGATTGAAGTGTAATTGACCTAATGATGGTGCCCTGGAAAGATTGTCCAGTAGTTTCTGGTCCCCATTTCCCCAAAGCTGCCCTGGTTTCTGTCCTTTCTGGGACTTGACTGTCCAAATTTTCTCTCAATTCCATAAGCTAACCAAGACCTTTTTTAACTTCACAAAGAATCCCTAGCTCGTCACCAATCCACCTGGCTCTTCTTCCTGTCATCACTGCTATCATACGGTGTTCCGATAAGTGCTGGGTTATGGCCTTGTGGGAATTTGTCCTTTCATAGCTAAAATAAGTTTGTCATTAAAAACTAAATTTTCAATATGATGAAATTTCTAACATTATTCAATCGATTTATCAATTTAGTTTTTTTTTTAAAGTAAACCCATAATTTGCTATGATTGGACACATTAGAAGAAAAACATATCACCATTACATGGGGTGGAATTAAAAATTAATTAATAAATATAAGAAGGGATTGTGATTAAGCTCTCAAGCTTTGGAATAACTCAGTCTGAGTCTGCAGCTCAGCTCTGCCCCCTGGAGGCTACACAATCTTAGCCAAGGACTTATCTTCAGTTTATATAGAAGCAGACCCTCAGATGAGGGTTCCAGTGCAAGTATTTATTTAGGAAGTGATTGCAGGAAACATCAGTAAGGAAACTAAGAGAGGGAAGTGGAGGAAGCCAATAAAAGGTACATTTTCAAGCCATATACCTGTGGGCCACTGGAGCACAATCCTACTAGGAGTCTCTGGGAGCCAGCATACAAAATGTACCTCAGTTCTCTCCCACCCAAGGAACACGTGAGCTGGTTAAACTCCATTTAGTCACTGCTTAAAGGCTTCTGGGTGGGGATGGGCATACTTCCCCAGCACTCTGGCCCACTCCAGTGGCCAGGGAAAGCCCTTGGGCAGACAGACACAGACCCTGGCATTGAGAAGTCAGCCAGTGCCCAGGAACACAGGGAGGCCCTGAGGGACACGGGAGGGAGTCCTGACAGATTGCACTACACCACTCCATCTGTATGCCTCAATTTCTGCATGCATAAATGGGAATAAAATAGCACCTCACAGGGCAGCTATGAGGATGAAGTGAGATGATGTGTGTGTCATCCATGTGAACACTGGGAAGGAGACAAAGAGGAAAGCACAGGGAAGGCCAGGGAGGGAGAAGTGGGAGCTGGTGAATATTAAAAAAAACGTTCATGAATTACAAACACAAAACCAAGGTTGTGAAAGCAGCCATGTTCTCCAGCACATTCCAGCAGCCGCGGGCTTCCCGCAAAGAACTTTCAAGAGATTGGCTTCTTGAGGTCAGGAAGAAGGCTTGAGCAGCAAAACCCTCCATTCCCCAAAAGACAATAATTTCCAAAGACAGTAGAAGGGGAGACAAGAGAAGGGAAAGGATCTATTTTTCTGAAATTATGCTTTACCAGGGAGGAAGGTAATTAGTTCTTTCCAGATGACAAGTACACAAGTTTCCGCCTTTTCTAAGAGGGAAAGAAATTTGGTTCATAAAGATGTTGGCTCTATTAAAAAAAGAGAACAAAGCTCTTTATCAATGTTAGATTAATTTATTTTTATCAACTTATTCGTAATGGGCCTGGGCTCCGGTGTTTTTTTGTTGTTGTTGTTTGTTTGTTTCCAACAAGCCCTGAAGCCTGTACCTCCTTATTCAGTCCTCTTCCGCTCCCTCCTTAGGTCAGATTCTCATCATTCCATTTCTTGCATAGATGTCGGATGCTTCATTCCACAAATATTGACTGCATACCTACACTGTGCCAGGTCCTATTCCAGTCACTGAAGGTACTTCACCAACAAAGTCCCTGCTCTATGGAGTTTACACTCGGGTGTGTGTGTGGTTGGGGGTGGGGGTGAGAAACAATAGATGATTCACCATACGTGACTCAGGAGGTGTCTAAAGGAGGAAATAAAGGACCTTCAGGGTGTGAAGGTGGGCTTGTGCTTTCCTTTGGGTGTGGGCAAGAAGGCTCTGGTAGGAGACATTTGAGTTGAGAGCTGAAGGAACTGAGAGGGCATGTAAATGCCTTCAGAAGAGAGTATTGCAGGCAGAGGGAAATGGCCAGTCCAAAGGCCCAGGGCAGGGAAGTGCCTCACATGCATCTAGCACACAAAGGAAGCCTGTGCGGATGGAGTGGGCTGAGCAAATGTGAGTCTGGAAGCAGCTGAAGATGCCATCTGAGGTTGGAGTGAGCATGTAGGGGGAGCGGGGGGAGATGGGAAGGGGAGGAGGAACAACAGGATGGGACTTGTAAGAACTTGGGCTTTTATGGTGCATGAACGAGATAGAAAGTCAGTGGAGGACAGTGAGCAGAAGAGTGACATGATCTGACTTCTATTTTAACAGGATCCCCTGGTGCTGTTTTGAGAAGAGACTGTCCAGAGGCAAGAGTAGAAACAGGAAGCCCAGGTGGAGATGCTCTGTGAGAATCCAGGTGAGCGATGCTGTGGCTTGGAGCAGGGTGGTGATGGCGGAGGTGGTAAGAACTGGTCCTATTCTAGATCTATTTCAAACAGAGAACCAACAGAAAGTGCTGATGAATTGGAGGTGGGGTGTGAGAGAATAAAGAGGAATCAAGGACGGCTGGATTCATTCAGGAAAACATGTGTGCTCCCTCCCAGACACTGTCCTCAACACAGTGAAAGAAACAAGAATTCCTGCCCCCATGAAGGTTCTTTCTAAGTAAGCAAACTGAACTCACACAAATATAAATGTGAAGTATGTTGGAGGGCAGTCAGCACTGAGAACAAAACCAAAGCAAGGATAGGGATAAGGAGCATCTGGAGTAGGAATTGCAATTACCAAGAGGGTTTCAGGAAAAAGCTCGATGAGAAGGTGAGACTGGAGTAAAAATCTGAAGAAAGTGAAGCCGTGAACCATGAGGCTATCCTGGGGAACAGCATTCGTAACAGAGGGAATAGCAGGTGCAAAGGCCCTGAGGTTTCAAATACATTGATTTTGAGATGACAATTCAACATCAAACTAGGGCTTCCCCATGGGGAGCTGGATCACAGAGACTGAGGTTCAGGGGAGATTACTGAGACAAAGTCCCAGGTGATTCTCTTGGCTCTGGACCCACCCTCCTACAGGGTCCCATGGGACTAAGGATACGAACTTTCAGTGCTAAAAACAGGACAGTGCTGGATAAACCAGAGAAAGAGTGGGTCACCCTGCTTCCAGGCGATCCTCCACCCTGCTGCCAGGGGGATACTTGTAAAATATAATCCTAAAAAACACACCCTAAAAATCCTTCAATTATTCCTTCTAGCATGAAGGATAAAAGTTAAAATTCTATAGATCTCAGCACAAACGTCTCTTCCCACCCCGGCTCTAACAGCTCTCCTGCCCCTCCCTCACCAGCACCCTATCTCCTACTGGCTACCCCCCGACAGCCAACAGGCCATTTTGGCCAACCACCCAGCTCTATGGCATCCTTGAGCTTCCTGAATAAATTGAGGTATTTTAACCCCTCTCTACCCCAGCCTTCACACATCCCGTTCTCTTTGCCCACTCCAGCCCCCACCCTCCGCTTCTCTGTGAGGCGAACATCCTTCTCTTACTTAAGTCTCATGCCATGCACCACTTACTGGAAGCCTTCGCGGCTGACACAGATGTTTTATCTGCACAACCACAGCATGTGTATCCTGCTGAGGGCTGAATCCAGGCTTGCTGGGCCCTGAAGTTCAGACAAACCTGAGGGGTGCTCTTTAAGAAAAATAATACAAAATTACAAATACAGATTTAGGTATAAATGTAGAGATTTGCCCTAATCGGTTTGGCTCAGTGGATAGAGCATCGGTCTGCGGACTGAAGGGTCCCAGGTTCTATTCCGGTCAAGGGCATGTGCCTTGGTTGCAGGCACATCCCCAGTAGGGAGTGTGCAGGAGGCAGCTGATCGATGTTTCTCTCTCATCGATGTTTCTAACTCTCTATCCCTCTCTCCTCATCTCTGTAAAAAAAATCAATAAAATATATATTTTTGAAAAAAGTAGACATTTATCTAGAAAGGACACATACAAATGAAGAATCCTGAAGCTTAAGATTTACAATCACTCACCCTCTGATGCCTCCCTGTCCATCCCAGGTTCTGTAGGTTCACTTGTCTGTCTTTCTCCCCAGGCTGTGAGCTCCTTGGGGGCAGAGAACTTAATTGAAATGTCCTTGCATCCCAGAGAACTTAACTGAAGTGTCCTTGCACATGGAAAAAAAACAATGGATGTTTGTTGACTATCACTAAATGAATGGTCAAGCTGGGGGTGACCAAGAACACTGGTCTTTGAGTCACATCCTGGTTTTAGTGACCCCTGCCACTGACCAGTAGTATTACCTGGAGACAAGGAGCTTAACCTCCCAGAGATGACAAGACACTAGTTGAGCTACTAGTGTGAAGTAGCCAGGTGGAGGGCCTGGTGGAAAGAGGTGCTTCATAAATACTGGTTTCTCCTCTTTTCTCATCCTTGGGTCTGTGTGCCTTCCATCAGTCCCACACCCCCAGGGCTGAGAGGCAAGCCAGGCGATGCGGCTGACTGTGAGTACATGAACTTGCATTTCAGAGCCAAAATCAATGTAGCTAGAATATTTCCCTGCCACTCACGCGTTGAGATGAACTAATTGATCTTTGACTCATATTTGTCTGCAGGTCGGAAGGTCCACCTATAATGTGCCACTGGGCACCTGAACTGGGTCCAGGCCTGTAAGTAAGGATGAGGGAGTGCTGTTTCTGCTACTTAAGCCAATCGATGGTCCTGTTTTAAAGGAACCGATTTCCTTCCTTGTAAACCCAAGTATATAATAAATGAATAATTCAGCCTCTCTGCGATATTTATTGAAGATGCGTGGTGTTCTGCTCTCTGAGAAAAGCCAGGTGTCTAAGAATTGGATGCATTCGGGCAGCACCAACACCAACCACAGCAACTCTGTCGGTTGCTCTCGGTCATCTGTCTCCTGCCCACAACAACCTTGGGGGTTAGAAAGAGCGTCTCCGTTTTAAAGACGAAGAAACACAAGAAACATCAAATTGTTTCAGGGCGAGCACGTTCGGGAGACAGTATTCTAACTGGCCTCCTTCGGGCACACCACTCCCCTCTGAAGTAGTTCTTATTGAGGAGGACTATCCCTGAAACTTTCCTGCTGAGCCATTCTGCCAGCCCACCCCACCAGCCTTTCCCTGCGCAGACGGATTCAGGTAGACAAAGGGACTTCTCTCCAGTCAGCACCCTGGGAACCAAGGTTTGCTCCCATCACCTGTTTCCACCACCCGACCCCAAAACTTAGAGGAAGTTGTTAGGAAACTGGGTCGGTTGACTTCCACCCAGCAAGCCCAGCAGATTCTCCCATTTGAGGTAGATTTTTCAGGCGTGAGTGGTCACTCCTGCCCCCTTGCCCCCCCCCCCACTACAAACACCCCACAGACTGAGCAGGAAGTCCAGTCCAGCCACAGGCTCAGGCCATGGGAAAGCCTGCTGCAGCCCAAAGCTCTGTGTCACCTCCACGATCTTCCAGGCCTGAAGTCAGGACACCTGTTAGCTCCCACCTCAGGTGGCCGGCCCCTTCTTAACGGCTGCTCAGGAACTTAGCACAGGAGTCAAGAATAACACAGCAAAATAACAATAATCCTATATAATAAAACCCTAATATGCAAATCGGCCAAACCACAGAACGACCAGTCGCTATGATGCACACTGACCACCGGGGGCAGGTGCTCAATGCAGGAGCTGCCCCCCCCCGCCCCCCTCGTGATCAGTGCAGTCCCTCAGGGGGTGCGCCGCTCAGCCAGAAGCCGGGCTCACGGCTGGCAAGTGCAGTGGCAGTGGTGGGAGCCTCACCCGTCTCTGCAGCAGCACTAAGGACCCCTCGGGGGATGTCCGACTGCCGGCTTAGACGAGGGGTCCTGGACTGCGAGAGGGCGCAGGCTGGGCTGAGGGACACCCCCCTCCGGCCTCCCCCCCAGTGCATGAATGCCGTGCACCGGGCCTCTAGTAATAATAATATTGTATTAGCTATGTACGGGCCGGGGGGGTACTTAAAATATCAGGGGGACCACTCTGTAAAGTATATGGTTGTCTAACCACTATGCTGTACACCTGAAACTAATACATAATAATATTGAATGTGAACTCTAATTGGAAAAAAGAGATGGAAAATTGTATGTTATATGTTTTTCATAACAATAAAAAATAAAAATAAAGAAAAAGAAAAATACAGCAATTGTGAGAGCCTTTGCCGCTCTGGAGCCCCTGTTCCATGCCTGAGCTGTGAAGTTGCTTATGTAAACCCAGTGCTCTTTCTTCTTCTGAGCATTTCGCTTTTCCAAGACTATTGGCCCCCGGCCTCTGTGACAGCAACAAATATGAGGACACTGGGGGCTCTGACAGAGCAAATTTCCTTCTGGAAACCGTTGCAGAAAGGGGACAAATGAGGCCAAAACAAATACAGATGGTAACAGAAAACCTACCAACCCCAAGGTGTCTTTCTCCCTGCTCCCCCCCCCCACTCCCCCCCCCCCCAAGCTTCAGCTTGAGCTCACATAGGGACCTCAGGGGATCCAGGAAAGCCTGCTGCCAAAAATGTCAATGCAGCTAAGTTCTGCTTAGCCTCGCCCATGGCTCCTCTCTCACCTGGCAATGTAATAATTACCTGACAGACTGAATACCCTCGAGATGTGTTCAACGCTCTGTTCATGTCCCTGTGCGTTCAGGACAAATGGAGAGAATATAACCGAGATGTTGACAGTGAGCAATGACTACTTCCTGACCAAGCACTGTTCTCAGCAAAGTCTGATTCAGTCTGGGCAGAGTGAGGGGAAATTCAAGGGCACAGAGCGAATGGCAGAGCCTGGCAGATGCCCTAGACTTTTGTGCACGCTTCTAGTGTTCACTGGTCCTCTAATCAGAGGCAGGCACTGTGAAGTACTTACCTAGTTCCCTCCTTAATCTGCCAAACAGGTACCCCTGAAGTGGCATCCCTGCTGTCACCTGGGCTCCTCTGTGACTTGCCATGGCTTCCACATGGCAAAGAAAAATATCCCAAAGAGAGTCTGACCAAGTTCTTAAATCGTGACTGTGTCAGTCAAAACTCAGTTGCAAAAGATAGCAAACATCATTCCAACTAGCTTATGGGGGAATTAACAGATGATCTAACTAACTTCAGGCATAGCTAGACCCATCCTGTATAATAAAACCCTAATATGCAAATCGACCGAACGGCGGAACAAACGGTCACTAGGACGCACACTGACCATCAGAGAAGATGCTCAACACAGGAGCTGCCCCCTGGTGGTCAGTGCACTCCCACAGGGGCGAGTGCTGCTCAGCCAGAAGCCAGGCTCGGTCTCACAGCTGGCGAGCACAGCAGAGGTGGCAGGAGACTCTCCTGCCTCTCGGCAGTGCTAAGGACCCCTTTGGGGTCCCAGACTGTGAGAAGGCACATGCTGGGCTGAGGGAACACCCCCCCCACACACACACACACACACACACACACACACACCTAGTGCACGAATGTCATGCACTGGGTCTCTAGTAGACTATTAAATGTTACATGGACTAACCCTATCTCTCTTCATTGATCTTTTTATTTTATAAAATTGATTTTAAGGGAGCGGGATAAAGAGAAACATCTATGAGAGAGGAACATCATTGATTGGCTGTCTCCTGCATGCCCTCTACTGGGAATTGAGCCTGCAACCAGGGCTTGTGCCCTGACCAGGAATCGAACCAGGGACCTCTTGGTTCCTGGGTGGATGCTCAACCTCTGAGCCACATTGACTGGGCTTCACTGATCTTTTTATCTTGGCTTGACCTACTTCATTGTGTGTATGAACTTTATTCTTTTCTGCAGAGGTTGCCCCATGAAAGCAGGAAGATGGCCACGAATGGTTCCAGCCAGCGTTTTCATTTATCTCCTGATCCCAGAGGAAGAGGGAGCCTTCTCTTTCAGAATCCATGTGTAATCTCCCAGGGAGGACTGCTTCTGTTCAGGTCACATCCATCCCAGATGTAATGAGAGGTCTATTCCAGATGTGATGAGACGTCCATCCCAGATGTGATGAGATTCATCCCAGATGTGAGGAGAAGTTAAATCCCAGGATTGACAGAGTCCCAGGCCACATGGAGAGGGAAGTGGTGGCTCTCTGAAAGGAAGGTTGCTGGACCAATGACCCAGGTGTCCATCAGAAATAGAATTTAGGAGAGCGAGGTGGGACTAACTTAGATGCAATTCATCATGAACTTGGGTCAACCATGTTCACGGTGCTCATTTCCTTTTGTTTGACATGCTCCCCAAGATCTGTGATATACCTGTGAAAATGGGATCTGAGTGACAAATGAAGATGCACCGAGAGAGTTTGTGTTTGTTTTTATATTAAGAGACAGTGATTAGGAATTTTCTTTCTAAACCAAAGTACCTTGTTAAGATAGAGTTCCCAGAATCTATAAAACTTTTTAAGAGAATGCAACATCACCTTCTGGTGTTCTTGCCAAAAATATTTAACCCAAATCTAATGAAAAAATAATCAGATAAATGCAAAAAATATTGGTCTGGATTCTCTAAAAATGTCAATTTCATAGGAGATTAATTTTAAAAAAGCTGAGGAACCACTCCAGATGGAGACTCAAGAGTCAGGACAAATAAATACAGGTTGTGATTTTTTTATTAAATTCTGGATGTACTTTTAAAATTATAAATGGCATTTCCAGAACAATTTCAGAAATTCAATACAAAGATCTATATTTTAGATAAGGGTAAAGGATACTGTACCAAAGCTGCATTTTTCCGAGTGTCATTGTGGTTATGCAGACGAATGGCCTTGCTTAGGAGACACATACTGAAGCATTTAGGGATGAAGAGTCAGGGTGATGTAACTAATTTTCAAATGATTCAGGGGGGAAATGTATACACATATGGGAAGAAAGAGAGAGATAGGGAGAATGTGGTCAAATGTTAAGAATTGGTGAATCTTAGTGAAAGGTATATGGGTATCCATTATATATTGTACTAATCTAGAGAAAAGTTACAACTTTTATCAATATTTCAAAATTTTCCAAATAAAATATTGATGAGATAGGAAAAAATTAAGGTACAGCCTTATAACAATCTAAAATTAAACACCCCACCCATAATAAATGAAACCCAAAAAACTCAGCCATGCAAATATGAGGCCATTATTGCCAGGTTAATTAAATAATAGGCCATTTTTTGTTTTCTTTTTAATTTTTATTGAATTTATTGGGGTGACGGTTAATAAAAATTATATAGGTTTTAGGTGTACAATTCTATAATACATCATCTGTGTACTGTACTGTGTGTCCTCTACCCCAAGTCATCTCCTTCCATCACCTTTTCTCCCCCCTTTACCCTCTTCTACCTCCCTCCACCCCCCTTTCCTCTGGTAATCCCCATACTGCTGTCTATCAGATTTTTTTTATTTATTAATCCCTTCACCTTTTTCATCGAGCCCTCCAACCCCCTCCCCTCTGACAGCTGTCAGTTTGTTCTCTGTGTCTATGAGTCTGTTTCTATTTTGTTAGTTAATGTTAACATACATTAACTTATATATAGAGTCTACATATAAGTGAAATCATATCGTACCACAATGAGATATCACTTTACACCTGTTAGAAGGGCTATCATCGATAAATTAACAAACAACAAGTGCTGGAAAGGATGTGGAGAAAAGGGAACCTTAGTGCACTGTTGATGGGAATGCAGACTGGTGCAGCCACTGTGGAAAGCAGTGAGTTTCCTCAAAAAATTAAAAATGGAACTGCCTGATGACCCAGTGATTCCGCTTCTTGGAATATATCCAAAGAAACACAAAACGCTAATGCACCTCTTTGTTCATTGCAGCGTTATTTATAGACAAGATTTGGAAGCAGCCCCAGTGCCCATTGATAGATGAGTGGATAAAAAAGCTGTGGTATACTTACACAGTGGAATACTACTCAGCTGTTTAAAAGAAGGAAATCTTACCTTTTGCGACAACCAGGATGGATGGACCAGGAGAATATTATGCGCGGGGAAATAAACCAGTCAGATGACAGCCAAGTTTCAACAGCCAGACCTGCGAGATCCAAATCTGTTCAAGTCCCAGTCACTGCGGTTGGCGCCACCTGGTGGCAGGGGTCTGCTTCAGCTTCAATAAGGATGGAGATTGTTCTGGGTCCTATCAGGAGTAATTCCAGGAATCTAGAATTGCTGTAGCTAGTAGCAACCATTTGTTTAATCCAGTCGAGGAGTTTGGCCAGGGGCATTCTGAAAACAGAGAGGCCCACCCTCCCTTTTCCTACTTCCCAAGGAAGGTTGCATGTGGTGGCCGAGGTGGAGGTGAAGGTGACCGGGTCCAGTCCACATGAGGCACTGGCATCAGATGCTGCCTGGCTGTGACTGGGCAGCAGGCTTAGCTGCTCTGTGCCGATAACAAAATCGCAGGCTATGGGACCCTGCAGGCTAATGTCCATCAACCCAATGGGGAAGTATTTGGAAGCGTTATATCGAATCATGCCTCAGAACATAGCACCATTTAACCAGTGACATGAATGGTAACACCGACAATCTTGAAAACTCAACAAACAATATAGAAATTATGTTATGCATTCTTTTCACTTAGCATATCATTTAAAAGAGTTTTATTAGAGAATAGGAGGGGATGTATTTTTAAATTTTTATTTATATGTGAATTTAGATGACTATATACTTTTAAAGTATTTTTAATATCACCTGTGCACATAAGTATGTTTTGAATACCAACCTGTACACATACATATACATAGGACATGGATATATATTCACACACACACACACATTTATGGAACATAGGTGGCATTCTAGCTTGTTTCCTGAAAGGAAAATCGTTCCTGTAGTAATACTTTCAGGTGCCCTGTCCCCACTACTTGCTCTTATTTTAATGAACAATGAAAAAATATTTACAAGATTGAAAAATCATCAAGAGAAGAGATGAGCAAGGAGTCAGCTAAACAGTCACAAATTGAGCTTTAGGTTTCTTGGTGAGCATAAGGAAAACAGGATAAGCTATTGCTTCTGGTCCTCACCAGGGTCTGGTCTGGCTGGAAGGGTTCCTCAATGACTAGAACAAGTAAGAGACAAAGACTGGCTCAGTGGCAGCACCCGATGACACTAAAACAAGAAGAGGGGCATTATGAGGACCTGGGTGAGAGGCCAAACTCTGAAAGCCACAGGAGCACTCTGAATGGGCTGGCCAGGCAGGAGACCAGGAAAAGAGCATTCCTGAGTAACAGCTGTTGGCCACAGCTGGAACACAGGCCAGCTATGGGGTGAAAGGGAGTACTATATTGAGGACCAGGGATGTAAAGAACATAGATATATCTCTTTGCCCCATAAGAGAAATCTATGTTCATCTTTTATATAGGAGGCACTGAGTCACACTGTGACTCTGAATTTTGTAAATGATACAGAAACATTGTTTTCATGAGTGCTTCTCCTAATACTCCTCTACAGAAGATAATGCCCATGGTAAAAAAAAAAAAAAAAAGAAAAGAATAAAAAAAGAGCTAAATGCATTTTGTGAAAATCAATAGCATTCTATATGAGAGACTACTGGAAATATAATGAGAACGAGATTCCAGTTATAGTCGCAAGAAAAAGATAAGGTACTTTGGAGTTTTTATGAGAAATGTGTACGACATCTATGAAGAAAATCCAAAATTTTATTGGGAGAGTTAAAATACTTGATTAATGGAAAGCTGTGCTTTATTGGAAAACTAAAAGCATAAGATGTCAATTCTTCACCTTAGTTTTCATTTCTGATGCTATATTGTATATTGCTTAGTTGATATATATTGATTTCATATTTGCTCCTAGAGACTTAACAGTGAAGAGAGGTTAATTGGTTATCTGGCCCATTGATTTTGTTTTTGCTAAAAGAATGCCTTTCGTTTTCAGCAATCCTATCGGTTAATTGCAACTCATACCATGAATGAATTCTCCAAGCTAACTTCTGTTGATGTCTAATGCTTTCTGAGTCACACAATATTCCTGTGGTGATTGTAGTACTTGGTCATGATTGCTTGATCTCACACTTCATTCTTATTTCCAAGCTCCCTCAAGTGTTCCAGATGTGTAGGAGGTCTCCAGGGGGACCCCCTTCCCCCCCTCCTCCCCCCCCCCCCCGCAGTAAATTGTAACCCTATTCTTTGTCCAGGCTCTGAGCAAGCTGAGAAATAAAATAATGAGTAAAGATAGAAACCAAAATGTTAATGTTATTTATAATAAAAGCTAGATGGTAAGGTAAAGTTTAGGGAATTAACTGAATGGGTCTGCTGACTGACTGGATTAGGCAAATTTAAGCATCAAATTCCAGGCAGAAATGAACCTGAAAAGCTCCCTCCCTCATTCACCCATCCACCTGCCCACCCCATGCTTCTGGGCAGGCAGGCTCCTTCCCAAAAGGAATAAGGGGAGAATTATTCAGAAATTTACCAATCAGGTACGTTACTATCTCCCCAAGGTGGAGTGAGGAAAGGGAGAGAGGACAGGTGTCACACTGACTGAGACTTTTTTATGGGAAGGAAACATCAGAAGATGAGAAGAAGGGTTCCCCACTAATGAGATGCATATTGAGAAGCAATTAACAAGAAATGGAAAGAACAAGGCGATAGGAGTCAAAAATTTTGGCATTTGCCCTGATTTTGCCATATTTTCTAGCCACGAGGACTTGAGCAAATAACAGCACCTCCCTGAGCCTCTGTTTTCTCATCTGTAAAATGGAGATGATAGCTGTTCTTCTTATCCAAAGCTTTTCAAGATGACGTCAAATAAGGCAACATAAAAAACTGCTGAGTATGAGGGTATGATATTAGCAGATAAAAACTTCTTCACAGGATGAAGAGTTTGTTCTCTTAATAGATAGTTTCTTTCTCTCGGCTGTTAAGCAGTGTGGCTATTTTTAGACTTGGTTCTTAAAATGCTCCTCCTAAGTTCCTTCCCCTTCCTTCTGTGTACTCCTTACTGTGCCTCTGAGGTGACAAGAATTCCCCCAGGGACCTCCTGGCCATTTCTGCGCATTTCCTTCCCTGTACTTTCTTGCAACCAGGGAACAGATAAAAGCCCCGAAATAGTGTCTAACAAAGCAAATGCTGGGTTCCCAGGAGGCCTCATATATGCCACCCCTCACAATAGCCCGATCCTTCCTCATTGATGGGCTGGAAATCTGCTCCTCCTCCAAGGCCTTGGCTCCCTGAATAGCAGCAGCAGCTTCTCAGTTGCTAAACCAGAAACCTGGGCTTCCTTGCTGCTTCCTCCAGCACCCTCCCGGTCCCAGGTGAAAGTGACAGTTATCATTCACTGGGACGTTGTTGCTTTAGGTGCATTTTTTAAATGCTTTACACGTCTTGTCATATTTAATCCTCCATACAGTCTCAGGAGATAGGCCCTATTTTTATTCCCAGTTTGATTTCACTGTTGAGGAAGGTAAGGCCCAGAGAAGTTCAATAACTTTCGTAAGTCCCACACCGGGTAAGTGGTCTTACTGGCACTCGAACTTCCACATTTTACCAGTTGCCAAGTCCTGTATATTTGATCTCCTGTTTTTCAAATCTGTCCCCATCTCTTCACCCTTATCGTCTTTGTCCCCTTCAGGGGTGGGGAACGTCCGGCCCACGGGCTGTAGAAGGCCCACAAAACCATTGGGTCTGACTCTGCCAAGGCATTAGGGGTGAGTTCATTAAATGTCTGACCAAAGAGAGCAGGCTAATTTTTAAGTTGATAATTTTGTATGGCCCGTGAATGATGTCATAAATATCCAAGTGGCCCCTGGCAGAAAAAAAGGTTCCTGAACCCTGCTCTAGTATCGAGGCCTTTTTGTCTCTCCTCCAGCCACTTACAAGCTTATAACTGAAATGCCCTGCCCTCTCCCCCTGGCCTCTGCCTACCATCTCCAAATACATCTTCTCCAGTTCTGCTCACTTCACATCCTCCATTCATCCCTAGTTTTGCAGTTCCCAGAATATAATTTGCCATTTCAAGTTTCCAGGTCTTTGAACATACTTTTCCACTTTTCCTACTATTTCTACTTGGCAAACATCTACTTGATCTTCAAGACCCAGTTCAAGTATCTTCTCTCCAAAGGCTTTCCAACTGTCCCAAGCGTGGTTGATCATGCCTTCTTTAAGGTTTATATGTATTTGTGTATTTAAGTATTCGTTTATCTGTTTGTCTTCCCGAACTGACACAAACCCTGTGAGAGAGACAACTGCTAACAGTAATTGTCATAACCGTTTGAACTAGTACAAGTTCCCATTTACTAGATGCCTGGCATATAGCACCGGATACCCTACTGGACACTTACAATCTTCACCTCTACTCTTTACAACTGCCTCGTATGGCACACACTATGATCCCATTTTACAGAGTCCAATAGCAGAGATAGTCCAGACACACCAAGGATCACAATAAATGTACATGGATTAAATTTACATAATAAAGAGATTTCCAAATTGAATGAAACAAGCAAAATAGGATCTTTGCATGTGAAACACCTAAATGGGATTCTGGTTCCTCTGAGCTGAGTGTGTGTATGTGTGTCTGTGTGTGTGTGTGTGTGAATGTGTGGGTGTGGGTGTTGGGAGGAGGTGCTAATTCAGTGTACATGCTTTTGGTGATTTTGATGGCACTTAAAAGTTTGGGGACCCAGCAGCACAATTTTAACTCTTGTATACATTTTTTTACAAGGTGCAATTTAATTAATTAAGATATTTTTCACTGAAAGTCCTTCATCTGAAAAGTACAGAATACTGAATATGAAGCAGATCACATGAGTATTCAAAAGGGTGATATTGATGAGAATGATTAAAGAGACACCCCCAGCCCTGACCGATTCTGCTCAGTGGATAGAGCATCGGCCTGCGGACTGAAGGGTCCTGGGTTCGATTCCAGTCAAGGGCATGTACCTTGGTTGCGGGCATATCCCCTACTGGCAGCTGATCGATGTTTCTCTCTCATCGATGTTTCTAACTCTCTATCCCTCTTCCTTCCTCTCTGTAAAAAATCAATAAAATATATTTTAAAAAAAGAGAGAGACACCCCCAAATATCAGCAGGTTTATTCACTGTATGGGAAATAGGTTAACATTACCATTTTGTTCTAAATGTGGCCATTAAAATCCCAAGGAGGGAAACTTTCACATATCACTGATTATTCACTTGGTAATTTTAGCTGGAAGATCTTCATTCTTTTCAGGGGCCTGTATAAATCCATTGTAACGAGCTGTGCAATTATCATTCTTGCAACTGACTGCTTGTGGCAGATTTAAATTCCATTTTGCAAAGCAGCCAAAAACTGTCCTTTACCTCCTAAGTGCTGAAGCCAGAAAGCAGCCGAAAGTGGTCACTGCTTTGTTCTTGAATGGAGCTAATTGCAGAGTTGTCTGCAACAGGGCGGGCACCAGGCAGTCGGGGTGTAAATAGGGACAATGAGAGCTCGTTTTAAACAGACATGACTTCTAAAAAAAGGCAACAGAGCTGCAGGGTTTAATTACTCTCGCAGGAATTGCTACATCACACAGACCTGACCATTCTTTCCCCTCACAATTCAATTCAACAAACATGACAACTCTCTGTCATAAGAATGTTCTAATTTTAACTTTCTACAGATGGTTTGGTAAGAATGGGAAGTTTAATTCCTCCCTTCTTTCCTCACTAGATTGCTTTTAATCCTGCATCACGGTCGGTTTAAAATAATTTGCATAGAATTGGAATGTGTATGTTCCTACAGCTTCTTAGAATCATTATTTTTTAATTCTTAAAATTCAACCAAGCAGCCATTCAGTAAACCCTATATACAGGGGTGGGCAAAAGTAGGTTTGCAGTTGTGAGTACTTTGTGGATGAAAAGAGGCCACATGCTGACCTGACAAGTTCAGGGAAGGCCTGCATGGCGGCCTTGCAAACTCACAGACCTAAAGCAACCACAAGGATGGTCTGAAGTTAAAACGTTAACTAAAAGCAGTTTATGGTGGGCGGTCATGTCCTAGGTCAGTCTTCACCTTAACTGAGCCTACTGTCTTTTTGCATCCACAATAACATATCGTTAGAAAGTCTAATTATCTTTCCTTTTTTCTAACCCCTCAAAGCACAGGCACCACTCTGCAGAGACACAAATGCCCTCACTGCTATTGAGTAAATTGTTGGCTGTTAACTATCTGCACCACCAATGTAAAAGAAGCATGTGTCTGTCATTTTACTTTTTATCCAATGCCATTGGTTTCCTGGCTTTGCTTTCTCCAGCCTTCCTAATGTATCACCAATGGATTTCACGCAACCCACTTACATCTCTTTTGATTGTAACATACAAAACAAGGTACAAAACGGTCATTCTCCAGAGCATTATCTCAATCCGTTGAGATTCTGCTTGCTGGCATTTGTCCACAGTTTGGCTCAAATAAACTCCCCAAAAATTCTTCAAAGGTTTGAATGTTCCTTACATTGACAACATGAAACACAGAGTTTATTTCTGTATTAATTATGGCATTACTTATTTGCATCACAACTGTAAACCTACTTTTGCCCACCCCTGTATGTTTTCCAAGCATTTCGTTTAATGATTTGCAAACATTTTCTTGCTTAATGCGGAAATCTGCTTTATGAGGACCGCTGTTCTCACTTTAGAGCTCAGGAAATTGAGGTGTGGTTACTTGGACAAGGTCACACACCCACTAAGTGGTGGAGCCATAATTTAAATCGAGCCCACCTCCAGAATCCTTTCCTGTCAGCAGAATTTGGAAAGCAAATGTTGCCTGCCCCCAGGAAACTTGGCCAAACCGCTGTAGGAATTGTGGCCCCGTGTGGGTGTGTGTGTGTGTGTGTGTGTGTGTGTGTGTGTGTACCGGGAGGGGATGGATCGTGGTGATAGCAAAGAAGCACCTCAGATGAGCCGGCCCGTGCTCTTGGCACTTTTATATTATGGTCCAAGATCAAGTGATGGCACTTTCTCTGAGACCTAAGGACAGATGACTGCTTTTAGATGCTCCTTCTTATTCTGATTTATTTTTATTCTTCTGGGTCAGTCTTCTGGCCCCGGCCACATGGCATTCCCTCACGGATTTCCTGTCCTCTCTGTTTTGTTGTTATGTTTTCTCTCTCTATTATCCACATTACACAAGTCAGGGGTGCATTCTCTGTTGTTCTCGACGCTGTTTGTTTGTTTTCGTAATGACACATCTGTTCAGACAGAGGCGTTGTCCTTAAGTGATGGCTTTGGCAGGAACAGCAAAGCCATGTGCCAGCATGTTTTCTAACCCACAAAGTCCCTCCACGGAAATAAAAATTGTATCATCTGCCAACTGTTCATTGAAATCGATCAGCAATTCTTTTTCCTTTCCTTTTTGTAGCCAGACCCTGTTTAGCCATGCCTAGAATCCTGTATAGTATACAGACTTGGGATTTTAAAATAAAATGGGCTACACGGGGGCCAGGTGCTAAAGAAAAAATAGAGGTAGGCGAGTTCCTTTTCTAATTTCTGCTCTGTCTCGCTCCCTTTCTTTCTCTCTCTCCCTTCCCCTCTCCTTCCCTCCCTCCCTATTTTTTTCCCCTGGAAGGACAGTATCACAGTTCAAGTTCCGGAAGGAACGTATCATACTTCATGTTTACTGGGGAGTGCTCTCGGGTCAACACCTGTAGGGAAAGGACAGAAGAATCCTTAAAGCAGGATGGGGAAGAAGAAGGTGGGTGTGATGCTAATCACAACAGACATCTCAGGGAGGGCTGGAGCCGGGATAACCCTCCAGAATGGTCTCAAGTGGAGGCAGGGAGGGAGAGCCTTTCTATCTGTATCCAATCACTGACTACAGGTTGCCCCAACAGATGAAGTGTATCTACTCAAATAAAGGGGATGGAGGACATTCAGCAATCATCTGAGAGTAAGGAGACACACCCACCAAGCTCTGGGTGCTTGGAAGCGAGTACTCAGGACTTGGAGCCGAGTGAATCTGGGGGGCACAGAACAGTAGCCACTCCAATTTTTGTTTTGTTTTGTTTCCAAAAATATTTTTCTTGATTTCAGAGAGGAAGAGAGAGATAGAAACATCAATGATGAAAGAGTATCATTGATCAGCCACTTCCTTCACGCCCCTTACTGGGGATCGACCCCAAAACCCAGGCATGTGCCTTGACCGAGAATCAAACTGTGATCTCCTAGTTCACAAGTCCACACTCAACTACTGAGCCACACAGGCTGGGCTTGTCTTGTTTCTTAATTATGAAACACTTCAGACATACGAATGGAGAGTAACATAACAAACACACACATACCCTAAATCTATCTTAGGCAATAGAACATTACAAATTCAGCTGAATTATATCCAGCATACCTTTGCCCAAACCCACTTCTCCCCCTCACTCAAGAAGTAACTGCCATTCTAAGCTTGATGTTTCTCTTTCCAGGTAAGGTGACCAGTTGTCTTGGTGTGCCTGGAACTGGGGGGTTCCTCCGGACAGGGAACTTTAGTGGTAAAATAATGAAAGTTTGAGGCACACCAGGAAGGTTGGTCACCCTATCAGGCATATTTTATACTTTTTTTTTTAATCTATCTCAATTCACAAATAATATATTGTATTCTATTCTATGGTTAAATTTTACATAAATGGGATCAAGCTGCATTATCATTCTATAACTTGCTTATTTTTAAGCTCAATATAATTTTATGAGGTTGAGTCACATGGGTAATTACAGCTCAAGTCCATTCAGTTTCATAGCTCCCAAAGATTCCACTGTTGAGACACAATCACACTTTATTTATCCATTCTGCTGCTGATGGGAATTGGGGTTGTTTCTAGCTGTCCATTTCAAGTCCTGCAATTAGCATTATTGTGTCTGTCTCCATGCACATGTCCGAGTGCCTTTCTATGTGAAAGGAGAACTGCTGGGCTCTCTCAGACACACAATGTCACCTTTACTAAGTAACTGGTAAACTGCTCTCCAAAGTGAATCTACTAATTTCCCTCCCCACTGGCTTTTTTTTGTGTGTGTGTGTGTGTGTTCTTTTTTTTTTTTTAATTTTATTTTATTTTTATTGTTTTAAGTATTACAAATAGTAGTACATATGTCTCCTTTTTTTTTCCCCTTTGATCTCCCCCCGACCACCCCTAACCCCCAGGACATGCCTTCACCTGCCCACCCTCCCCCCCCACCCCAGTGTCTTATATCCATTGGTTGTGCTTATATGCATGTGTACCAGTCCTTCGGTTGGTCTCTTACAGCCCTCCTCGCCCAACCACCCCTGTCTTCCCAATGTAGTTTGACAGTCTGTTCAATGCTTCTTTGCCTCTGTATCTTTTTCCCACCATTTCTTTCCTTTAAAAAGTTTTGCCTTTGCAGACTGGAAATAAACATATAATAACAAAACAAGACAAAACAAAAAAATGTTTGAGTCCCAATTTCAATGTCCAACAGTTCCTTATGTGTACATGTCAGCAGTGATATCTGGATGGTGGGCACATGGTGGCAATGCAGGTCTGACCCTCTCTGGTTTGGTCCTAGGTAACCTGCAGCAGTGCACAGCTGCTGACTGCTCCCATGGCAAGGCGTTGTCAGCGTCTTCCATCTCTGGACTGTTTTTTCCTCTTGTCTCCGTGGTTGGAGCACTCCTGTCAATTCCTCTCTGTTGCAGGAATCCATCTGGTCTTGGGGTTGTTTTCTGAAAATATACAAATATATTCTCGACCACAAGTTAATAAAGGAATCTTTTCTATATAATTGATTTGGGATCCTTTTTATTTTTGTTCAAACGATTTTCCTTTGTCTTATTTAGACACCATGTGTGTTTTTAATGGCCGTCTTGCTGTTAGCATTGCAAATGAACCTTAATTTGGTAAAGTAAAAATTTTCTAGATGTAGTTTACTTATAGGATATTTTTCCTTACATGATATTGCCCTACTATCCCCCCCCCTTTTTTTTTTTTAATGGAGGTTTTTGTAAATTTTATAATGCAGTCTTGATAACTTTAAATTAAAAAGAAAAAAATTTTCCCCCCACACATATGACTGCTTTAGGTTCATTGCATATTCAGGAATTTTACCATGAGATGAACTACCAATAGAAATTTTAGTTATTACTTTAAGAATAGCTTTTTGTCCAGTACTTGAATATTCACTTATTTCAATTAGGCTATTTAAATTAATCTGAAAACTCGATTACTATTTTACTGTCAAATTTAATACTCTACCAACAATCTTAGTTTACCCTGTAAATATTAGTGGGAAGGATTATTTGCATTCTTGAGTGGGCCCTGAGCATTCCAAATGCTCAGCTGAATTTAGATATAGGGCAACTGCTGTCGGCCAAGTCTCTTGTCTGTTACCTGGGTCCCGATCTGAGCTGGGCCAAGTCTCTGTCTGTCACCTGTATCTCGATGTGAGCTGGGCCGGGTCCCCACTGGCTTTGTTCTGGGGGGGTTGCTGTTGCTACACATTTTACTAGAGTTTGATATTAATCAGACTTTGAAAATCTATGGGATGTTGAAATCTAAGGAATGTGAAACTCCTTTTAAATAAAAATCTACTGTTTGTACTGTTCCCTACTGATTTTTATGTGTATTACAATGTAAATATTCTTCATATGTTGGTTCTGCAGGAGAATGATTTTGTTCTCACTGTAAACTCCTTGAGGACAGATCCCAGGCCTAATTATTTTGGGGAACCCAAAACCATCACAATGCTTGTCATAGAGCAGTCAGTATATGCTTGTTCACTTGGTGAATGATCCAATTCATTAAGTGTCCTATCTCTTGCTAATGTTTTTTTTCTTACATATTTATGGAGGTCCTAATAGTCATTCACTTATTCAACACCTGTTTAGCAAGTACCTATCATACTCCAAGCACTGCTCTACGTGGGGGATAGCAGTGAACAAATTAGACAAAAATCCTTGTCTTATAATCTATTGTTATGTACTTAGCTCCAAGCTATAGCAGATGGAGATACAGCATGAAGTGGTCAGAGAAGGCTGCGTGCAGGAGACAAGGCTGAAGCCAGCCTGGGAGGAGATTTCTAAAGAGAAGGCGCAAGGGCGCTGAGATGGAAGAGAATGCAGTGTTTGTGTAACAGTGAAGAGAGGGTGTTTAGGGGGAAGGAGGATTTTAAAGTTTGAGCCAAGGAGTAGACTCAATGAAGAGCCTTGGAAGGAAGTTTTAAAATTCATATTTGTAGAGTAAGAAACACTGATTCTCAAGTTTTGAAGCAAACAAGCAACATGGCAAAGGAAGGATCTGTTCAAGGAAGTTAGGTCTGGTTGTGGCCTGCAGAAGGTGTTCCTGTGAAAAGTCTGGAGTCCAGAGTCAAACAGAGGCTGCTGCAAAAAGCCAGAGGCCTAGGAGCCTCCTAGACTCCCTTCACACACACACACACACACACACACACACACACACACACACACACACACACACACACCTACCTGCATCCAGGGGGTGGCCAAGTTACATCAATCCTGTCTCCTCAGTAGCTCCTGGGACCACAATGCTGGCGGATGATTTTCCTAAAAGGCAAGTCCAATCATGTCAGTCCTCTGTTTACATCCATCAACCGCCTCCGTATGCCTCATAATAAATCCAAGTTCCACAGGTTCACCGGGCCCCACAGGTCCTGGTTTTGCCCACCTGTTCCCACACCCTCACAACTCTGCATTCCAAACTGGGAATGATGTTTCACATCTCCATACCTCAGCATCCTCCACTCTTACTGCTCCAAACAGGCATCCCCAGATGGCTGGAAACTCTCATTCTTTCGAGGTCCAGTGACGGCATCCGCTTCTTGGAGAAGACTTTCCTGGACACTTGAAGAGGTCACCACTCATCCCCAGTGCACACCTTCATGCTTCCATCACACTGCATTTGTAGTTTTGCGTACAAGTTTGTGCTCTCTGCTAAAGAGTAGACTTTTTGACAGCACAATCTAGGTCAAACCGTGTGCATAGATAGTACTTTCATTAGACTGGAAGCTCCATAAGAGCTTGACCCATATCTATTTGTTCACCCTTACGCAAAGCTAAGCACATATAGGCAATTAATAAATCTTTGTTGGATTTGTGGAAGATAGCAAATACTTAATAAATGTGGGATGGATGGATGGATGGATGGATGGATGGACGGATGGAGTTGCAAATGTTAGGTCATGGCAGGGGAGTTGGACTAAAATTTCCAACTATCTAGGGATTGAAACTTTTTGACCCATTTATTGTTGGTTAAAACATTGTGAAGCTAGTCATCTGCAGGAACCCAGTTTAGGTAATAGTGTCCCCTTTGTGATATGCCTAATATTGTATGGCTCACAGCCAGGCCTTTAGTTGGTACATCTGCACTGTAAGATGATGATATCATTTATTACAGGACAAGTATCCTGTTTGTGATTAAAGAACTGGAAGTATCAAGGGACTTAGTAACTATCTCAATCTCTCCCCCTGAAAGATACAAATTCTTCTGGTTTAGGTGTATTGCCCTCACCCAGAGGCATGTTCCTTCTTAGCCAATACTTCTTTTTTGTGCATATTCCATCAACATCATTGGCAAGTGAGGTCAAGCCATTTAACTTCAAACAAATCCCACCAGAGCATATGACCTTGAGACTTAAAACCACAGAGTGAGGACAAAGTGAACAACCATTTTATGTACTTCCTGGACACCACAGATCTTTTTTCAGACCCAAGGTCATTTCATGGGATGCTCTCCTACAACTTCAAAAGGGGAAACATTAGAATGGCCCAACAAATGATTTGTAGTGGCATGCTCCAAAACCTCAGCACAGCGCCAGCCCATAATAGGTTCTCGCTGGAATGAATGAATGAATGCAAGCATGAATGAGTGAATGTTCACTCCTGATTTGTGTTGTAAGTATCAACGATGGCAACCATATAAAGCTTGGGCGGGGAGAAACTCTTCATTAAATTTGTGATTTTTATTCTTTTTTTAAAGTATATTTTTATTGATTTCAGAGAGCAAGAGAGAGAGAAAAAGAGAAATATCAATGATTAGAGAGAATCATAGATCGGCTGTCTCCTCCACGCCCCCCACTGGGGATCGAGCCTGCAACCCGGGCATGTGCCCTGACCTGGAATTGAATGGTGACCTCCTGGTTCATGGGCTGATGCTCAACCACTGAGCTATGCCAGCTGGGCCTCTGTAACATTTTTTTGACCAGATTATTCTCATATCAAAACCTATTAAGTAAAGTTACAACTACTTAGCATCTCTTTCAAGATCCTTCAATATAGACTCAAACTTCCTACTTCCCCTTTTCTCCCTATTTTTCCTAGCAACTGGGAGGACTCACATAACCTGCAGGACTACCACCTCGACTACCTGCTGCTCAGAGGTTGGTTTACTCTGCAGCTAAAAGGCTCTATCAACACGTTCCCTGGCCTGGGAGTTTCCTCACCTGTTCAATGCGAAGAATGAACTAAGTACCAGCAGGACTGTGCTAATCTAAGTCTAAATGTTATGCTCTGAGTATGCTCTCACAACTGTGAAAAGAAATATTTTAAAGCAAAAACCTGGATAGTAAGTTGGGAAATTTTAAACTTTTTCTTCTGTACAACTGCAGCATTCTATGTTGTGTGGATGTAACAAAAGAGATCTGTATCTTTAAGGACATTCTCACTACCTCCCTTCTCCTCTCCTTTCTACTCCTCTCCAAACTAAAGTCACGTTTGCAGGCTTCTTCAAACTCTACCATGACATTGTCTCAGGAAAAATCCTTTCCCAGCAGGTGGATCAACAATATTAAACTAGAGGCTCACTTTACACACACTGATGCTTATTTCCATCAGTAAAAGGCTATTTCCTTTCCTCCACAAACATTTAGACATTAAACGCAGGAGACGCAATCGTGAACAAGTGCGACATGGGAGTACCCATCCGAGGTTTGGTGAGGGGTTTAGATAAATAAATGGGAACTAGTCTAGGGGCGATGCAAGGACAGGCAAAATATCAGCTGGGAAGAAAGTACACTGGAGGCATCCGACCCAGGCTTGGGGGGCCTGGAAGTTCCCACTGTGAGCTGGGTGAAGGGGTGGGGGAAAGAGAGGGTCAAGTCAGAAGAATAGTGACTCTCCTGCTAGCATGTCCTCTGAAGGCTCCAAACTTTCACTTCTTAAGGTGCCCTTTGAGCTTCATTGATTTCAAAGGCTCTCATTCTCAGCAGTGTTGATTTTTTTAAGCTGTAAGGATACCTGGGACTTCATGAACTTCAAAAATGGTTTTTGCTGATGCTTAATATAAATGGAAACTATTGCAAATTACTACTTCAGAGCACTTTCACTTTATCTCAGTGCTTAGGATTAAAAGGTTAAATGTCGTTTCACCCTCCCAATGTGCACCACTGTTTGGCCTCTTCTTTTCCGGCTGCTAATTGGGCTGCCGTGCACCTAGCACGTGCAATGAATTATTGGAGGGACCAGCATGACATAACTTTTACCACATTTTCAGGGCTGTGTGAAAGAAATTTATTTATTCCTTTTACAAGAAGCATAGAAACCTGCTCACTTATTTTTAAACTAGAAGCTCGATGCACAAAATTTGTGCACTGAGCTGGTGGTCCCTCAGGCCAGCCTGCACCCTTTTGCAGTCCGGGAGCCCTTGGGGGATGTCCAACTGATAGCTTAGGCCCACAGTCAGACATCCTTGGTGCTGCTGCAGAGGCGGGAGAGGCTCCCACCACCACCGCTGCGCTCATCAGCCATGAGCCGGGCTTCTGGCTGAGCAGTGCTCCCCCTGTGGGAGCGCACCAACCACCAGGGGGCAACTCCTGCATTGAGCATCTGCCCCATGTTGGTCAGTGCATGTCATAGCGACCGGTCGTTCTGCTGTTCGGTCAATTTGCTTATTAGCCTTTTATTATGTAGACTGGTTTTTAAAACATAAGTTCTAGGGCCACCTACAGTCATATCTTTTACCAATATCTATTTTCATTGCCCTGTCATAAAATTATCTTAATTGCTAATATAATTATTTCATGCTAGATTTATTTTTCTCTCATCATTTATCATCCAGCAAATTTTACAGAGGATTTGATTCAGCAATTCATTATTCTAAGAACAATGCTTTGAATGCAGTTAAGTGCTTTATAAATGTTAAACTAAAAACATGAGCCCTGGCCAGGTAGCTCAGTTGGCTGGAGCATCATCCCATACACCAAAAGGTTGTGGGTTTGATTCCCACTCAGGGCA
This sequence comes from Corynorhinus townsendii, assembly GCA_026230045.1. Taxonomy (NCBI): domain Eukaryota; kingdom Metazoa; phylum Chordata; class Mammalia; order Chiroptera; family Vespertilionidae; genus Corynorhinus; species Corynorhinus townsendii. The sequence continues at coordinate 203,685,309 of JAPDVU010000003.1, read as the reverse complement.
CATGCCTAGGTTGTGAGTTCGATCCCCAATCAGGGTGCCTACAGGAACAACTTACTGATGTCTCTGTCTCTGTCTCTCTGTTTCTCTCTCTCATATCAATTAAAAACACACACATAGTCTCAGGTGAGAATGTAAAAAAATATAAGAATACACTAATCTCTTAATATATTCAAGCTTAGAATATTTCAAATAAAGGGTAATTAAAAACAATTAAATCAAGACTTTTCTCAGAAGAAATAAAGGCAGAATGAATTTTTTTAAATGCAAATCCTATTTTCTTTATCACATCAACCCGGAAAATAAATCAAGTTTGTGGCAAAGTATAAATAGGTATAAATAAATGTATCCTTTAAATAAAATTCAATTAGTCAATCCTAGAATTTTTATATTTATTCTTGACTTACTTGAGCATTAGTTTCCTCATCTACAAAAAGAGAGTTCATTCATTCGTTCACAAATATTTACTGAACTAGAGGCCCAGTGCATGAAAATTCATGCACTGCAGCGGGGGGGGGGGGGGGGGGGGAGTCCCTCAGCCTGGCCTGCACCCTCTCACAGTCTGGGAACCCTCAGGGGCAGGAGGCGACCCAGTGATTAGGGGAAGGTGACGCCCCATCACACCTCTGCTGCTGCCACTGCCATCAGCGCAAGTCTCGGCCAGCCCTGGTCAGCTGGGGGTCTGAGGGGACTAGGGGACTCTGGAGGCAGGTGTGCACCTGCCGCACCAGTGGGGCTGAGGGGACTGGGCACTGCCATCTTGTGGCTGTGGGTGCCACCATCTTGAGGGTGGGGCAGTCAATTAGCATATTCCCTCTTTATTGGCTGTGGGCACTGTCATCTTTGAGAGAGGAGCAGTCAATTAGCATATTCCCTCCTTATAGGCTGTGGGCGCTGCCATCTTTCAGGGTGGGGCAGTCAATTAGCATATTCCCTCCTTATTGGCTGTGGGTGCTGCCATCTTTTGCGATGGTATGAGGGTCAATTAGCATATTCCCTCTTTATTAGATAGGATGCTTAGTATGTGCCAGGTATTGGTTTAGGCTTTGGGGACACAGTGGTAAACAAAACAGGTGCAGTTCCTGTCTTTATGGTGCTTATACTCCAAGGAAGATCATTCTTACTATCCCATAGAATTGTTCAGAACACTGGATGTTATTGTAATTAAGTGTTTTGTGAGTTGCAAAGTGCTATATAAACCCAAGGTTCTTGAATGTGATGACTGTCTTATTCCTCTTTTTATCTCCCATAATTCAGTGTAGATGGTGATTTGAGCAGTGTTTCAACACTGCCACATTTGACCACTAGAGGTCCTCAACACTCATACCCAACTCTAATCCATTCTACCTATTTTATTCATTCATTTCAATATGATAACTTGTGAGATAGATTATGAAAAAAACATTTAAGAAAGTTGGTCCTATTAAATGAAAAGGTGTTTCATTATAATAGATGGAAATTATAATAGATAACACATGTTATATGCCCACAAATCACACAATAAGTAGTGTGCTGTTCCTGGCCAAATACAGAAAATTAAGAAATATTATATGTTAATACATTATCACTATAGTCTCTCAAAACAAACTCCTTCATCACCATACACAATTGTTTCAAAATAAGTCAAGCCTACATAATTTTTAATGGCTGCATGGTCTTCTATCGTGTGGTCATATCAATCTTAATGCCATGCTATGATTAACACACTTATAGCTGATTCTTTGTGTGTATTATCTCTTCAAGATCAAGTCTAATTGTACTTTTCTACAAGAATAGTATATCTATAGGAACACAGCTTAAATTTAATAAAACGTATCTTTATATTTTTAGATTTACTGTAAAATATTTTGTTAATATTTTCCTCTTACCCAAAATTTCATAAAATAAGTTTAAAAAATTAACATTCACAAATGGTTAGGAAAATTTAATAAATATTTTGCCTAAGTATTGTTTTTCTTTTTCTTTTTTCTTTTTTAACAAGGAGTACGTAGTGAATTAACTGCTTTTTATAATTGCTCTAGTCATGAACATAGGAAAAATATAGTATTTCAAGACTATTCTCACTGTATTGAACTTTCATTAAAACAGACTTACAGAAATTGAAAATTCCTACTATCAGTAGCTTTCTGTGAATACTTGTGTGATCTATGGAATTCTGCTTTAAAAACTGATAAATTAGTTCAATTTTCTCAGAGATTAATAAATATGAGTCTAGCCATATTGAGACAAACTTTTAACAAATACAGCAATTTGGTGATCAAATACTGTTACTTAATGGCGAAACCTTTTAATCTGGTGCAGTAAAATAGTTTCACAAGTATAAGGAGGGCATTTTAAATAACAATAAAATTAAAACTACTCTCAAATTTATGAATGCTTCATATATGCAATTTCTCACATGAACCAAGTGATCAGAACACACAAAGAAAACAAACTGAGAACTTGGCATATAGGCTTACATTTTAATACTTGAGAAAATATAAATCTGATACAAAAACTGCTGGCACAAGGAAAGAATTACACACATTTATATTCAAATAGTTTCAGAATGTGAACCCGATGTAAGAATATATCAGAACATCATAACAGCCTGCTATGGAAGCCTTTTAAAGAAGCAATAGACTTTAAAATCACAGAGATAAATAGTCTGCAGAAGGAACAGTAATTTTCTTTTCTCAGAAAATCTCCCTCATCCATTAAGAACTGTAAACTCACTCACTGTGGGAGGAAAGTTAGAGGAAATCTAATTTATCAAGGCATTTTGAAGAAATAAGCCTTAAACACCTACTGTAAGCCCAAACAATATAAAAACAATCAGAATTTCATGTTCCTCTGAAGATTAATTGGATATATTAGTCATGTTAACATAGCAAAAAAACTGTATTCCATTCTTTTTTGAAAGTACACATTATTTCTTCTTCTAGTTACTTCAGTAATTTAAGCTTAATATTAACTTATTAAATATTAAACACAAAATTGTTTTTACAAGCTTGCATTATTATTAAAAAGAAATAAAAACTTCTTTCCAACTTCAACAATATTTTTTTTTAATTGTGAAAATGATTAGAGACACTAGCCCTTCTTTAACAGCATTTGAAAATAAATTTGAAGAAAGTATCTTTCAGGCATTGTTTATTTCAAAAATCCTTTATTTTAGGATAAAATTCATTCAACATGACTATAAATGGAGAAATTCCCTACTAATGAAAAACAAGGCTATTTACAAATGATTTCCAATTTTAAAAAAAAGCAACACATAATTCTTGGAATTTGTGTGAGGTGTCTGGGATACTCATATTCCTGAAGACTCTCCACACAAAAGTTCACATATTGTAAAATTTACTTAGATTCAGAGCTTGGCTGTAATATCACTTACTTTTTTACAAATTCTACAAGTTACTTATACAGAAGTATTGTTTCCTCTTACAAGGAAATAAACTCCTTCTTCTTTGAAAGGTAAAATTCTTCCTCTTTGAAGGATACATGAAATATTACTGATCATTAAAAATGGAAGATTCTAGCATTTCTTGAACACTGACTTCACTTTCCAAAGATGTACATGTTATCTCTCAATGCCCAGATCAACAGCAGAACTAAGCCAAATATTTGGTGATTTTCTTTTATGAAGAAAAGCATTAATTATCCCCAAAACTAGCTTGCATATATTTTTTACTTTAACTATATGCCTCAGACAAAAGGTCACTTAGTTTTATACAAAGTTTTCTTACTTTATAATCTATACAGCATTAGTAGTCAGCTTAAAATGCTTATTCTCTGATTGCACATTTGTGTAAACCATTATTTTTCCTTAGAAAAGACATTACAGTTTAAAATAGAGAAACACAAATCTCAATATTGAATATAAAAACCTGTGATAACTGATAATACTATAAAGTTATTAAAAATACCCCTAAAACTTCTGAAAGTACATTAATGTTTTAAATATTCACAATCTCTTAAAAAACAATTTACAACATCACCTTAGATTGATGGTGTCTATGTGGTAATACATAATGTTTCTTGGAGAAGCTGACTACAGAGCAGAAAATGTTGCATATAAACTGTTACTTGTCATTGCAAAACTGAAGGCAGCATGATTTATAACAGAAAATTAACGTAGTGGAAGAATCTAATTAAAACTAGCATTGTGCCTTCCAAAGAAAAATAACCACATGAAAGAATTTTTATGCAGCACCATTCTAAGCTTCTTTATTGCCTTAACTTTAAGCCTGTTAAAATGTAATTCTGATGTTAAATTATATTAATGTAAAAATTCATATCTGCACTGGTAGGAAATTACATTATTGAAAATATTTTCAATATGCTAAAAGCTACTAAATCAGTTTCCCCTTTCCCACTGCACATTTAACATCCATCTAAAATGAAATGCATAAATTATTATAAATAATATTAAAAAATGAAGATTTTACTAAATTTCTGTTGACCTTTCAATATCTTGTTTCTTTTTTCAAACCAAAAATATTGGTAACAAAATATTACCCATGTTAATAAGTCATTTGAAAAATAGTTCCCACGGGGCAAGAGCGGCTCAGTGGTTGAACACTAACCTATGCACCAGGAGGTCATGGGTTTAATAGCCGGTCAGGGCACATGCCTGGGTTACAGGCTCAATCCCAGGTGGGGGGCATGCAGGAGGCAGCTGATCAATGATCCTCTCATCATTGTTGTTTTTATCTGTCTCTCCCTCTCCCTTCCTCTCTGAAATCAATAAAAATATATATTTTTTAAAAATCAGTTCTCTCTGATTTGGGAAGCTTAAAAAAAGTAGTAAGCATTTACCAAACCCAGAATAACACCAACCTAATGAGTGGCAGCCATTGGTATTTAGTGCTGTTTGATCAGACTATCCTGATCGGAAAATAAAGTTAGGTGCCTTTTGAAAGACAAGTGCCAAACTGTTGCTATTTTACTAAAATGCAGCAGCTAATATTAAAAGCACCCCTGTTGCTACTAGCAGGTATGCAACCTCTATATAAAAATATAAACCTATACTTAATATTTAAAAATATAGCAACCGTAGTTATAGCTCTAGTAGTGTTATTTGACTTTACAGTCCTCTTAAAGGGCAGACATTTTTATGTACTAAAAATCAGATAAATGTTTATTATTCATAAGAATCTTGTGATAATTTTACAGCTGCCTGCCTCAAAATATGGAGACCTCAGATCTGGAATTCTGATGAGCCCTCTCCTCACCACCCCTAGCTCCATCCCAACCTGCACCCCACACTACTGTACTTAATGTCTGAACCGATTTGGACAAACACAAACAGAACTTTTTAACTTGTGAAGCTAACACATTCTCTCTCTTCTTTTTCTGTTTGGTTTTTTTTTTTAAATGACACATTTGTATTTATTTCCTAGGTTTCTTACTTCCAGTCATAACAAAATAGTGGTCATCATCTTCCTTTTTCTTTGCAGTAGGCTTTTTATCCCCACTCACTGCTTCCTTAACGGATGAGGGTAGTTTCCTGGTGGAAGCCGGGGCTTTGCCACCTTTGGGAGGCCCTCTGGCTGAATGTGGGCTCCTGGTGGCAGTCTGTGCTGCCTTTGACACCGTGTGTGCTTTGGCAGAAGACTGGGGCAGGCTCACGACAGAGAGCGGGGTGCGACCAGGGGACTTTGAGGAGCCGGGTCCTGTCTTCTGGGATGTACTTATATTCTGAGGCTGCTTTTTGGCAACTGAAACTATCTTCTTATCTTTCGATTCCTGTGCTTTTGCAGGAGTGACTGAGGATACAGAAAGTGGCTGGTTTAAGTTCAAGGCTGACTTAAGTTTCTGTGCTGGCACCGCCCCTGCTTGCGGGGCTCCATCTGAAGGCTGAGACCGTGTTCCCAGACCTGGGGTTACGGTTTTGGAACTGGGTTTCGTCATTTCTGCAGGGGACTGGACTGAAGAAGAAGGTTTAGTTAGCTTCGGACACTTTGATGATGAATTCAAATGTGCAGCTGAGTGATATACTGCATTATCCCTGGAGGATATATGATTGTGTTTCAAATGCTTTAGTTCCGTTTTTCCTGAACACTTATTTGGCAAAAGTGTAGACTTGGACACATCTCTTGATTTTTGGGCTGGAGTAAACTCGGCCTTCGGAGCGTTGGGTGATGAGATACATTTTCTCAAAGACTCAGATCCACAAGGTGCAGTTCTTGGTAAGGCTGGGGAAGAAGTGCTTTTACCTCCTAAAGTGAAAGAAGCAAGCGAAGACGCTGCATTGTGGGAAGGAGCCTGTGGCTTCTTTGCTGTGCCTTTTGAAGATGTGAGTTTGAGATGAGAAGATGCTGCTGGGGGCTGTGGCGTTTTTGAACGGACTGACACGGAGCCCGGGTGACCTCCTTTTAGGGAAGGCGCCGGCAGCTTCTCTTTGCTCCTTGGGAAACCAACTGGCGTGCCCGGTTTTGATTTCTCTTTCTGAATCATGCTAACTGCTGACATCGGATTCATTTCAGGAGGCTGGGGTGTTCTGGCAGGGGAGTCAGGCACACTCTCAGTAGAAACGCCTTTCTGGAAAGCTAGGATTTTTTGTTCTAGTGTAGCAAACTGTAATATTCGACAGGGGTCATATTTAAGCAAAAACCCTTGAAGAGTATCCCAGCCTCCACCAACACGGACCATGACATGTTTTCCATGAAGCATCTTTCCCCCAAAAGAAAGCAAAAAGAACAAAGTTGTAAAACTGTATGGTTCACAGTTACAATTCACTAGCCAGTAGTCACAATTTGTGATGTCTGTGATCTATGAAATTCGGAGTATTTGCCAATAGCTTTACCGTAAATTGACAGTCCCTTCTTTGTATTATTGAAGGAATAAATTTAATCCATATCGAATCATGTAACTGACAAAGAGTATCCTCTAATTTGTAAGAAGATATTTACACACAACTTGCATCCTAAACAATCCAAATTACTAATATACAAAGTTGCAAGGGCAATCTTGTTCAACGAAGAATTGAATATTGAAGGAATAAAAGAGAGAAGAGAAAAGAGAAATGGGAATTTACAGGAAAAAAGCCTCATAAAAAAGCAATTATTATGAAATATAACAATCACTAAAATGTGTACTTTACAATTTAATAAATTACTTTTATATGTAATATATCAATTTAAATTTCAAAAACTTTGATATAATTTATTACTAGTTCTTCGAAGATGAGAAAATTACGGCTCTGAGAGGTTAATAAAATTGTCCCAAATCACACAGCTTGGCCTGGCCTCAAACACACCAGGCTACCCCAACCCAAATGGTGCTTTTGTGCGGATAAGGTACATCCTGAGTCTGCTAGTGCAGAACAAGCTGGATTTCAGCCTCCTGACCCCCATCCATTAAGCAGGAAAATCTGCACAACTGCATGAGAGTGCCCTAAAAATTTCACCTCTAAACCCCATGTTCTGTGCACTATCGCTACGTCATACTGCTTTGAAAGAGAAAGCAAACTAAAAGAAAGTACATGTAAGTGTTTCTGCATGTTGGGGTTATGGGGAGGTAATGACAATATATAAAATTAAAGAAAATAGGGATGTCAAAATTACTTTTAAATACTTTTATATTCTATTCCTAAGTTAGAAATAAAACAGCTCTTTTATCCGAAGTAGACAGAATGCTGAACAGTGAAACTTCAGTCTCCTCAGCAAAGGAGATGATCAGTTGCAGACTGCAGATGGAACAAAGGAAGGAAATGAACATATATATCAGCATATTGGTATATATACCAATGCTATGTCGATGTGAAAAGGTTTTATACTTAACACACACTGTGTATATTACTATAAATGGCAATGTATCTATTTTCTTTTCTTATTACTGACATTTAATCAGATTAGATGTGTTGGGTTTTTATGATGATGAAAAATGACTCCTTTTTAGAAAATCTGAAAAATGGAATAAGTTACCTGAGATATACAAACGTTTCCTCCCCCAATTATATTCGATGTCAAAATAGTCTCCTGCAGTTAACAGTTTGTTGTGTTAAAGGTGTTAACCTAAATTCGTTATATATTCATGAGAGCAAGAGTTTCGTATTTTTTTGTACAGTGAAATTCTTTCATTAATAACACCAATTTTTTAAAAAGTAAAAGCGGCCGAAACTGGTTTGGCTCAGTGGATAGAGCGTCAGCCTGCAGAGTGAAGGGTCCCGGGTTGCGGGCACATCCCCAGTAGGGGGTGTGCAGGAGGCAGCTGATCGATGTTTCTCTCTCATCGATGTTTCTAACTCTCTATCTCTCTCCCTTCCTCTCTGTAAAAAATCAATAAAATATATTTTTTTAAAAAATAAAAAGTAAAAGTGGAACAAAAGATTGGTAAAGCAATAAATCCAATTTAAAAACAAGATCTGTATGTGAATAGGATGTAAAGGGTGGACTTACTCGTATAAAGAGTATTTTATCTCCTAGTCGGTACCGTCCTTCAGATAAGTACTCAATAGAAAACCGATGAGAACAACTGCAAGGGGGATCTTCAGCAATGTGTGTAACCTAAGATTAAAAACAAGTAACAATCAGTGCTTGTGACAAAAAGTATTTTGTTCAACACTAAAACGCAAGGTTATTTGATAGCTGAGAAAACCAAACTCAAAGGTAAAAGTTGAAAGGCAATTCAACTTTTCACTATCTCTTTCCTTCACTGGTTGACAGATATTGAGATTAGACATTAGCTGACCCATTAAAACTAGCAGGCTGCAGTCCCGCGTCTCTCTCTCTCCCCAGTGCCGGCTTGTGGTGCTTCACTGACCACGGGAGAACGCCTGTGAACATGTACAGCAATGGAGTCCACTCAAAGCACATTCACTAAGCCACATTAGTTCATTAAGTTTGAATTCTTTAAAGCCCTGGACTAATGTATCTGTGTCAAATCAAAGATAGGTCAGTCAGATGAAGCTTATGTAAAAGCTCTCATTTGTCCCTAACACTGTGCTAACTTAATATGAGGGAATATCTAGATCTATTCCAAAGTTACTTTTAAAATAGTCAGAGACAATTATATCTATTTACCCAAGAATGGGTAAAATTCTAAAAACTGCAATGCCAGAGGCATTTTCTAAAAGTACTCACTTTGTTTCAATAATCTGCTAAGGAGATGAGAGTCAGGGAGAAAACCCTACTTCTACCCCTCAAGAAGCTTATAAAATTTTTAATTGCAGCAAATAGCTATAAAATGGTAATAACTAGAATATAAAAAATACTATAGACTGTTATTACATTAAACAACACTTTCCAAATGTTTATTAGTAATGACTTGTTATTTCTTTAAAATTCTGTAGATTAAGCACTTTCATAAAATACTACAATCCGAAAAAGACCACAAAATCTAAGCAACAACTGAAGCAGAAACAATGTTTGATACTCAGCTCACCTCCATTCCTTGTCATAATGGAGTCACTGCAGAAGGCACAGCCTGACCAAGTGCAATTCTATTAACTTCTAAGTAATGATAAATAAACAGCTGAAGTTAAGAAGACTTTCCAGTTGAGACTCACCATCTAACATGTATTCTGTCCCGGGGAACGTCCAGAAAATCCCCATCCATCGGCTCCCACAACTTTCCGCCACCTGTACTCTCCAAGTACCAGTGTACCCTGTACTTAGACACCTTAGTTGTCAGCCCAGATTTCTCACTCCTTGTCAGAATTAGATTCCTGCCAATCCCACCTTCTAAGTAGAAAAATACCTGTGCTCCTTTTGCCTTATTTCCACTACTACTGCTTGAGTTCAGGTTCTCATCATCCTATGTCTGGATTATTACAATAAACCACATAACTTCTGCATGGCCATGAGAGTAATCCTTATCATTTATAATTCAGATGATAACATTACTATGTTAAAAAAAAATCAATGAATTCTTATGGCCCATGGTACCCTTCATGATGGATTCTAGCTTTTTTGCCCCAACTCCATTCCTCACCTTACACAAGCTACACAAAGTCACCTTTATCACATAGTGCCTTGATCTCACCAGGAGTGGAAATTAGTACTAGTGTATATTCTAAGTCAGAAACATCATTTTAAACATAGCATCACTGGTGTCACACTCGAACACCAACACATCATGGTCGCAAGAATGGCAGTTACTTACAGCTTCATGCAGCTCTTCATGCTGACAGCACGATTTGGGGATGCTGATGGAATCTTCAGGCCCAGAAGTATTAAGTAAGGTCTCTTCTAACTCAATTTCCTTCTCAAGTTTTACTAATACTGGTGGTTCAACCCCATACCTGAAAAACAATTAGGAGATTCCCTCATTCCAGCAGTCTTTCTCAAGCACTTCCCTGAATATCACAATTGGGCTTATTTTATTTTTAAATAAAGTCTGTATGAGTCTCTTCCACCGATTATTTTACTGGCATATCTGCAAATGCTTTTTAATGTCCCACAGATTGCCAGAATTCAGATGATAAATTTCACACCAGAGCATATATTTGGATTACTGGATGCTCTCCATATTCAACCAAAGGTTTTGAAAGGCACCTTAAAAATCAGCCTGTGAGTAAAGATGGGGCTGAGGTAGATGGGGAGGACGCAAGGCCCAGCCTTCTATCAGCTCCTCTTTGTGTCCAGAAGACTTGCTCCCCTTGAACTGCTAAAAGGCCACATGCACTTACTTTAGTCTTAATATAAACATTTTAAATAACTACTTTTACACTAAATGAAGGCAAGTTATATGAGCAAGCAGATGTTGACACATGATATAGTTCACACAAACAGAATAAAGAAACAGAAAGAAAAAATAGAAAAAAAAGTTACTTTATTCCAATAAAAATTACTTTTATTTATAGAAAATCATGTGTTATCTAAAATAAAGTAGCTTAAAAATACTTAGGACATGAAATCCTGAAATATTGTGGAACACATACCTTGACACAATTCGACCAATTTCAAGAAGACAAAGATACACCTGTCTTGGATCTTTGTGCAAAACTGTAAAAAAACAAACATATTTTAAAGGACAAAATTAAATAAAGAAATATATATCTGGCATGGAAGAAGTAAAATAAAAGAATGGTGAAGACATTATTTGTTTGGATACTTTAAAAAGACATTTTTGTTATCTTCACATATTATCATCTTCCATTAATTTTTTTTAAATGGTTGACAAGAAGTGGATGAAAACTTGACATGCACCCTTATTTATATAGCATTTTAATTCTAAAAACAACTAAGGGATTAGGTAACATTAAGTTACTTATAATTCAGACCTCTCAACAGGAAATATATTTGAAGAGATACATCACCTCAATTTTATTCTAAACTATCTTTAGCATAGGACTATGTGGTAAAAGACTTCTTAAACTCTTCCAAAAAATAGAGGTGGAAGGAACACTTCCTACCTCATTTTATGAGGCCAATATTACCTTGACACCAAAGCCAAAAAAAGACATCACAAGAAAAGTAAAGACCAACATCCTAAGGCATTTGACAAAATCCAATACCCTTTCCTGATAAAAACTCTCAGCAAAGTGGGAATAGAGGGATCATACCTCAACATAATAAAAGCCTTATATGACAAACCTACCGCCAACATCATACTCAATGGGCAAAAACTAAAATTATTTCCCCTAAGAACAGGAACAAGACAGGGATGCCCACTTTCACCACTCCTGTTTGACACAGTACTGAAAGTGCTAGCCATAGAGATCAGACAAGAAGAAGAAATAAAAGGCATCCAAACTGGCAAAGAAGTAAAATTGTCATTATTCATAGATAACATGATATTATACATAGAAAAACCTAAAGACTCCATAAAAAAAACCTACTAAAATTAATAAATGAATTCGGCAATGTAGCAGGATACAAAATTAACACCCAGAAATCTATGGCTTTTTTATACACCAATAATGAACTCACAGAAAGAGGAACTAAAAAAACAATCTCATTTACCATTGCAACAAAAATATTAAGATATCTAGGAATAAATTTAACCAAGGAGGTAAAGGACCTGTACTCAGAAAATTACAGGACACTGAAAAAAGACATGAACAAATGGAAGAATATATCGTGTTCATGGATTGGTAGAATCAACATCATAAAATGTCCATACTACCCAAAGCAATCTATAGATTCAATGCAATCCCCATTAAAATACCAACAGCATATTTTAAAGACCTAGAACAAACACTCCAAAAATTCATTTGGAATAAAAAAAGACCCTGAATAGCTGCAGCAATTCTTGAGAAAGAACAAAGTTGGAGGGATGACAATACCAGATACTACAAAGCCACTGTTCTCAAAACTGCCTGGTACTGGCACAAGAACAGACATATAGACCAATGGAACTGAACAAAGAACCCAGAAATCAACCCAACCCATTATGCTCAATTAATATTTGACAAAGGAGGCAAGAGCATACCATGGAGTCAAGACAGTATCTTCAATAAATGGTGCTGGGAAAATTGGACAGATACATGCAAAAAAGTGAAACTAGACCACCAATTTACACCATACACAAAAATAAAGTCAAAATGGATAAAGGAGTTAAACATAAGATGTGAAACCATAAAAATCTTAGAAGAAGCCATAGGCAGCAAAATAGCAGACATTTGTCGTAGCAATATATTTAACGATACAGCTCCTAAGGCAATGGAGACTAAGATGAAAATAAACAAATAGGCTACATCAAAAAAAAAGCTTCTGCACAGCAAAAGAAACCATCCACAAAACAACAAAAAAGCCCACCATGTGGGAGAACATATTTGCCAATGTTATCTCCAATAAGGGTTTAATTTCCAAAATTTATAGGGAACTCATACAACTTAACGAAAGGAAGATAAACAATCCAACCAAAAAATGGGTAAAGGACCTAAATACTAGTAGACACTTTTCAAAAGAGGACATAGAAGGCCAAGAGACATATGAAAACATGCTCAAAATCACTAATCATCTGAGATGCAAATCAAAACAACAATGAGGTACCATCTCACACCTGTCAGAATGGCTATCATCAACAAATTAACAAACTGACAAGTGCTGGCGAGGATGTGGAGAAAAAGGAATCCTCTTGCACTGCTGGTGGGAATGCAGACTGGTGCAGCCACTGTGGAGAACAGTATGGAGTTTCCTCAAAAAATTAAAAATGGAATTTCCATGGGACCCAGTAATCCCACTTCTAGGAATATATCCCAAGAAAACAGAAACACCAATCAGAAATGATATATGCACCCCTATGTTCACAGCAGCACAATTTACAATAGCTAAGATTTGGAAACAGCCTAAGTGCCCATCAGCAGATGAGTGGATTAGAAAACTGTGATGAAAAAAAGAAGGAATTTGTATCATGGATGGACCTGGAGAGCATTTTGCTAAGCAAAATAAGCCGGTCAGAGAAAGATAAATATCACACGATCTCACTCATTGTGGAATATAATGAACAACATAAACTGATGAACAAAAATAGAACCAGAGTCACAGAAGCATCAAACAGACTGTCCAACCTGTGAGGGAAGGCTGGAGGTGAAGGGGTAAGAGATCAACCAAAGGACTTGTATGCATGCCTATGAACATAACAAATGGACACAGACAGTAGGGGGTTGAGGGCATGTGCTGGGGGGTAGAGGTGGCCGGGGAAACGTCAATGGGAGAAAAAGAGACTTATGTAATATTTTAAGCAATAAAGAATAAAACAAAACAAAGCAAAAACAAACAAACCTTCCTTTGACTAACTTTTTTTAAAAAAAGGACCAACATCCTTTATGAATATAGTTATAAAAATCCTTAATGCAAACTGAATTAAAAGCAAATGGGATTTATCCCAGAATGAAAGATTGGTTCAACATATGAAAATCAATCAATACAATAACCACATTAATACACTAACGAAAAAGAAACATGCAATTATCTCAGCAGATACAGAAAAAGCACTTGAAAAAATTAAAGACCCTTTCATAGTGAAAGATTCAATAAACCAGGAATAGATGGGAATTTTATGAATATGAAAATGGACACATATAAAAAGCCCACAGCTAATATCATTCTGAATGGTGAAAGACTGAAAGTCTTCCTCATAAGACAAGGAAAAGATAAGACTGTCCACTCTCACCATTTCTATTCAACATTGTACTCAACATTTTACTGGCGGTTCTAGCCTGTGAATTTAGATAAGAAAAATAAATAAAAGGCATCCAGATTAAAAAAGAAGGAAAACTCTCTATATACTGATTGCATGGTCCTTAGTATAGAAAATCCTAAATAGTCTACAAAAAAATAAAGTATTAGAGCTAACAAGAAAGTTCAGCAAAGTTACAGGTTACAAGATCAATATACAAAAATCACTGCAGTGTAAACATAACAAAAAAATAATTTGAAAGCACAATTAAGAAAACAATTCCATTTACAACAGCTTGAAGAAGAATAAAGTACTTACCAATAAATTTAACCAAAGAAGTATAAGACTTGTACATTGAAAACTACAAAACATTGTTGAAAGAAATTAAAGAAGATATAAATAAAATGGAAAGACATCCTGTGTTCATGGATTGGAAGACATAATATTCTTAAGATGGCAGTATCCTCCAAACTAGCTTATAGATTCAATACAATCCCTATCAATTCCACCAGCCTTTTCTTTCTTTCAGAAGTGGACAAGCTGATGATAAAATTCCTATGGCATCGCAAGAGACATGGAATAGCCAAAACAATCTTGAAAAAGAACAAAGTTGGACGACTCACATTATTTTCAAAACGTACTACAAAGCTATACCAAATCAAGACAGCATGTTACTGATAGAAAAATAGACATATAGACCAATGAAATGGAATTGAGCATGAAGAAATAAACCTATATATGTTCAATTGATTTTCAACAAGGGTGCCAAGACAACCAAATAAAAACAGTTTTTGCAATAAATGGTGCTAGGAAAGCTGGCTATCTACATGCAAAAGAATGAATTTATACCCTTACTTCCCACCATATATTTTAAAAAAACTGAAAAATTAAAAAATGGATCAAGGACCTAAATGTAAAAGCTAAAACTATAAAACTCTTAGAAGGAAACGTAGGTAAAAATCTGTGGGACCCTGGATGATTAGGCAATGGTTTTTCAGATTATGGCACCAAAAGCACAAGCAATCAAAGAAAAGATAAACTGAACATCAAAATTGAAAAGTTATGCATCAAAGGACACTACCAAGAAAGGAAAAGACAACCCAAATTATATATCTGATATGGGTCTGGTATACACACTAAATAAAAATCTCCTACAAGTCAACAAAACAAGACAAAATGACCCTTGGAATCGAGCCAAATATGTGAATAGTATATTTCTCCAAAGAAGATATACAAATGGCCAATAAGTTTATCAAAAGATGAAACATATCTTTAGCCATTAGGAAAATGTAAATCAAAACCACAATGAGCTAGCACTTCACACCCACCAGGATAGGTTGGTAATATAATAATATGAAAAAGAAGAGGGGAGGAGGAGGAAGAAAGAATAATAATAACAAGCACTGATGAAAAGATTAAGAAATTGGGACCACTATGCACTGCTAGTAGGAATATAAAATGGTATGCCCACTCTGGTTGTTTCTTAAAAAGATAAACATAATTAGCATATAACCCAACAATTCCACTCCTAGGTATGTGCCTAAGAGAATTTAAAACAAATGTTTACCCAAAAACTTGTACACAAATGTTCACAACAACATTATTCACAATAATCAAAAAGTAGAAGCTGATAATGGATTTTTAAAATGTGGTCTATCCATACAATGGAATATCATTCTGCCATAAAGAGATATGAAGTACTGTTACATGCTACAACATAAAGAAACCATTATGCTAATTAAAGAAGCCTGACAAAAAAGGCCACATATTGGATGACTGATTCCATGTATTTGAAATGTCTAGAATATATAAATCCATAGAGAGAAAAAAATAGATTGGTGATTGCCACAGGATGAAGGCAGGGAGTAAATAATTGGGCTTAGCTGCAGGTATGGCTTTTCTTTTTGAGTGATGGAAATGTTCTGGAATTAATTAGTGGTGATGGTTGCATGATATAGTGAACATATTAAAAACCACTGAAGGGTACATTCTGAAGTGATGAATTTTGTTATATGAAGTATATCTTAATTTTTTAATGCTATAAAAAAGAAGCTTCACATATTAAAAATGATTATGATCATACATTTTGTTCTGTATATTTCACCACAATTAAAACTATTTTAAATTAAAAAGGAACCTAAATGTTAAGCTTAAGAGTTCAAAAAGAGATCCTTAAAAACAATTAAGCAAAACAAAAGTTCTGAGTATTAGAACTTGTACTAAACGCACCAATATGGTAGTTATACATAGATCACCTAACTTTCCTTTCCTGTTCTTAGAATTAAAAGCTCTAGCAAACCCATAAACCCTAAAAATAGTTATGTGATAAATTGCATATACTTATACTGACTCCCTGAATGGAAATGACAGTTCTCTGATTTATAAATAACATCCTATCTAATAAAAGAGTAATATGCAAATTGACCATCACACCAAGACACAAGATGGCCACCCCCATGTGGTCAAAGATGGATGCCCCCATGTGGACACAATATGGCCACCACAAGATGGCTGCCACAAGATGGCCTGCAGGGGAGAGCAGTTGTGGGAAGTTAGGGGTGACCAGGCTGGCAGAGGAGGGCAGTTGGAGGAGACCAGGCCAGCAGGGGAGGGCAGTTGGGGGGGGGACCCAGGCCTGCAGGGGAGGGCAGTTGGGGGGGACCAGGCCAGCAGAGGAGGGCAGTTGGGGGTGACCAGGTCAACAGGGGAGGGCAATTGGGTGGGACCAGGATTGCAGGGGAGAGTAGTTGGGAGCCAGCAGTCCTGGACTGTGAGAGGGATCCCAGATTGGAGAGAGTGCAAGGGTGCAGGCTGGGCTGAGGGACAGCCCTCCCCCCGCCCCATGCATGAATTTCGTGCACCGGGCCTCATCTATTATATACCCCAAACAGAAAGCAATATAAAGCCCTATGTTTGACTTTAAAATTCATACCCAAAGGATTTTATCTTGAAAAATTTATTCAATTTGTTTCTCTGAACAGTCAGATTTACCTTTAAATAGTGTATTTATTTAATTGCTTTGAGTTCCTAGCAAAATATAAAAAAATGAAGCTTCTCATCTGTGAGACCTTTAGAAAGTGAAAACATTAGTTCTTCAGCTGAACGCCTAGGATTGAATTAATATTATTGGCACTGCTTCATTTAGTTTTATACTGACTGTAAGGACAGTGTGAAGATGTCTTCTACTGGGAATGAGAAATATATAATCTTATATCCGTTCAGAAGTAATAAACTGGAGCATTGAAAGCACTTCCTCTCCCCTCTGATCAATAGAGGCTGTATAAGCCATTAAATCAACTACATTGTCAATAATGATCAGCACACCCAGATTAAAGCAGGGTGCAAATTGGGGGTAAAACATCAACCAAATCCACAGGAGCATCCAGAGGCATAGTAAATGCATAGCAGTGGGACCAGCCCACCCTGCATGCAGGCAGCAAGTGTGTGCAACATCAGTCAAGAATTTTAAAACAATAATAAAACCAACTAAAAGTCAGTTTGGTTTTATTATCATCATGAACCAGCAATTCTAAACAGTGTCAGTGATAAAATACTTCTCTCCACCAGGGCAGACTACCCCGCCCTTGGAATGCTTTGCTCCTATTAAAACATAAATTCTGTGTGTCTGTGTATACACATATATAGAGAGATTGATAAATATGTATATACATGTATAAATACTTTTGAGGAAATATTTAGTCTAAAACTTAATTAGCTTTCACTTTAGTCACTGCACAGAGTTTGTCAATAATTATGCAGTAGAACATGACTTTTACAAATGAATTGTCAAAAACATTAATCCATTTAGATAATCAAGTTGGCAGCTGCTGTTTACAAGGTAAATCTAAAACCATGAATATGCATCCCTTAGTCTTCTGTTATTTCCATAATTATCTAGTTAAAGAGGAATTACTAGTAATTTAGACCTGGTAGAGTAATTCTTGATGAAAACATTAATTAGTAAAGCATCCCTTCAGTAACTTCCTGTAGCCAACTCATTCAGGAAGTAAAGTATTTCTAGGGTATTCTAGATATATAAGATCTTTAACTATACATGAAAAGCTTAATATATTTAATTTAGAATCAGATTCTCTAATTATTTCACATATACTTAAAGTATACATTTTCCTAGGAAAATGAGATGTGGCATTAGAGTCCTTATTTGGAAAGAAAAATTAGAAATGAGGTATTAAAAAATGCTGATAAACATTAAACAAAACAACACTTACCTAAACCTTCAGATTCAAAGAGGTATGTCTCATCAACCCCAATGTGCCTACACCAGTGAAGGAAGTTCGCAGTATTGTCTCTAGCAAAGAATGAACCAGAGGCAGCATCTTTCTTACAGGGCACTTTTCTCATTGGAAAATTCTGGAAAAGACAAAAGAATAACTTCAGAAATGCACCATGGATATTTTCATTAGCTATCCATTCTAATCACTAAAGAAATATTAAGTGCATTGAATGCAAGTAAAAAGTATACAACATTAGGTATCTTCAAAATTATTTTATCTTACTCTCCTTTAGTATAGCTCAGAAAACAATCTGGTTAAAATTAGCAGTAGGATCGAAGCATTTCTAACCTCTTTCTTTTTGAAATGACACAAGAATCTTTTCAATTTCAAGTAAATTAACTTTTAAAAATGACACTCTAATAATTCCAAAGTATATCTCCATAGTATCTCTCCATACATAGTTCAATACAAACCCAGAATTACTGCCCTGTTAAAGGTTAGTAGACACCTTCATGTTTGCTTCCTTCCCTATTTGCAGATTCATAAATATAATTCTGAGTTTCCTGAGGAGACTATCAAATAAGGAAGTAGTAGCCCATTCTTAATTCAAGTTCTTTGAAAACTGATGATCTAAGTCTTACAGAAGCCTAATTATTTGACTATCTGAACCAAGAGTATTTAGATAATCCTGCTGAGGTTGAGAGGCTTTTAGTTTTATTTCAGTTTAAATTTTTACTTGAATAAGCAATTCATGCATATGATTTTTTAAAATGCATTAGTCATAGTAGACACAACGTAAGTCTCTCTCCTACCCCTCCTCTCAGTTCCTCTCTCTCTCTAAAGCTAACCACTATTACCAGTTCCTTATATATCCTTCCTGTTGCTATTATTTTCCAGAATTAAAATAGTCTTGTTAGTTTCTCTAATGTATACAGAATATATGATCATCACCAAAAACATAAAGAAATAAAATCAAACGATACAGCTGAATACAAAGATGGTCAGTCTCAACTGAAATCCTCTCACCCACATTTTAGCAAGACATCCCCGGGCACAAGTATGCACTTGGTAGATATCTGTACCTACAGAATGTTACAGAAACACACTACTCTGCAATCTGATTGTGTTTATTGCTCATCCACATTTAACAGTAGGTTGTAGGCATCTTTCAGGGTAAAAAAGAACAGATTAAAAGAGTCACTTCTCATGAATAAATGGATAGTAATCAAGTGTGTTTAGGTACCATAACTAATTTTTAACAACTTCTCTATTGATGAGCATTTAGGGTGTTCCTAAGTTTTTGCATTTTTGTGAATTTGTGATTTTTCCCATAGAACAAATTCCTGAGAGTAGAATTATGTATCACAGGACGTGCTTTATTTTTTTTTTCCACTTACTTTTACATTCAATATTATTTTATATTAGTTTCGGTGTACAGCATTGTGGTTAGACAATCATATACCTAACAAAGTATTCCCCCTACATTTCCAGTAGCCACTTGACACCATACATAGTTATTACAATATTATTGACTATATCCCCTATGCTGTACTATACTCCCGGTGACTCTTTTGTAACTACCAATTTGTACTTCTTAATCCCATAAACTTTTTTAGGGTGGGCTCTATTTTCAATGTGATATACATCACCCACTGTCCCCCCCCAAAAATGACACCACTTTATACTTCACCAACACTGTGTGAGTGTCCACACGCCCTGTGAAAATGCCATGCTTGATGAAAAGAGAGCAAACCTTATCTCTTCAAATCATAACTTGAGGGTCAACAGAGAAAAACTGGCTAATAAGTGATTATTCATCAACCAACATTTATAGAATTTACTCACCAAGACAATATATGAAGACTATAAAGGTGATAATGATGATGATAGCTCCTGTGTACCAGAAACCACCACAAGCTCTTTTCTCATTTAATTCTCACAACAATCCTATATTATTGTTTTCAAGAAGAGCTAGCTACTGGATATTTACCATGCACTAGGCACTAAACTAAATGCCAAATCCTTGTAAATAAAGTCTACAAGTGGAGGTAAATGTTAATACCTCCACTTTACAAGTAAGAGTATTTGTCTAGATTCTGAAAAAGATTAAGTAAATTATCCAAGGTCTTATAGAAGTTGGGGTGGGAGTCTCCAACCTTGTAGAGACAATTAGAAATGTACATAAACAAAAGAGTCTGTACCAAGGTATAAGACCATTGCTGCCCACCATCTCCTTACCCCTGGTTCTCCAGAGCTGCAGGCTTTCACCATGTTCTGAAGAACATCAATCAGCTGGCATAACAGCACTCCATTATCAAGCTCTTCCAGTAATCTTTCTGCCTTAATTTCAATACCTAAGAACATATCCAATGTTAAGATTCTTCTAGAAACAATAAATTCAAAGAATATGGTTAAAATTTAATTAAATGTAACTAGATTATGGCTGAAATACTAGACAAATGTTAGATCGGACTATAATCATTCACTCTTCGAAGGTACAGCAGAGAATGTCAAAATGAAAAATGACAACTAAAACAAAAATGTCTGTGATGTAGTATAGGAAAAAATTATTTGACATGTCTTTTATTTCATTTAATTTTTAATTATTTTATTGTCTATAATTTCATTTTTAAAAGACCCAAGTGCTGTATGTTTCAATACTCAGTATTAAGG
Source organism: Corynorhinus townsendii (assembly GCA_026230045.1). Classification (NCBI taxonomy): domain Eukaryota; kingdom Metazoa; phylum Chordata; class Mammalia; order Chiroptera; family Vespertilionidae; genus Corynorhinus; species Corynorhinus townsendii. The sequence continues at coordinate 203,664,352 of JAPDVU010000003.1, read as the reverse complement.
TTAACTTTTGATTCACTGCACATTACTACTGCTTACACAAGAAAAATTCTCTATAAATAAGATGGAATTTGTTGCAACTTAAAAATTAAAGACAGTGTCCTAGCAAAGACTCAGGGAACACTAACTTTTCACCTCTAAAATACCTTCTTTGGAAGCTTTATTACACAATAAACTTAAAAAAAGTTTTTTCCTAAATCAAACTGATACTAGATATCTGGAGTGTTTGCTGTGTTTTAATGATCTCGGGAAGGTCACAGATGAGCTTCATATATATATATATATATATATTTTTTTTTTTTTTTCACAAAAACCTTGCAGTGTAGGCTACATGAAATTCTGTAATTCTGTATTAAAAGGAGATTTTTTTTTCTGCAGAGAAAATTCAGGGCACTTATCATATTGTTTAACTGAGTAAAGCAATATGATGCCAGACAGTCTCCAACCTGACATTTCCTCCTAGGTGTAATGAATAATCATTTTAACTGCAGTATGAATGCCATTCAGAATCCCATGCCTTATATAGAATTAAAGGGAGCGGGGGGGGATCAGTAAAATATAGATCCCAAAATTACACCTACATATTAAAAAAGGATTTTAATATTAACAGTGAAAATGTTGATTATTCAAAGCTTAATGACCTCTTCTGTTACCCCTCAAACTTCCTTACTATTCAAGCCCTAAGGGTCAGGGTGAAATAGAATATCCTCCCAACTAGAATATAAGCTTTGTGAGATTTCATTCACAGGAGTATCCTCAGCCTCTAGAACAAGCACTCCTTAACAAAGAATAAGGTTCTCAATAAATGTTTACTAAATACAAGAACACAATTTTGAATGTCCTTTCAAGCCTTACCTAATAAACCAGATAACCAGATTGACAGATCTTCTTGCATGGGCAACAGAGTGGCTTTGTGCCTCACAGCTATCCACTCATCATATTGACAAACATCAGCCAAACCTGGCCCGTGTCTGGGGATCAGAGGGCTTCGTGGGCTTACAGGCAGGTCTTCTCCAAACCACACCTAGAGAAAACGCCAACCAAATGAATGGATGTGACCTTGTTAAGTCAGCATAACCCACATCTATATTTATACATGAATTACAGACCAGGCATAATACAATATATGCAAAAATATATAAACAAGAAGCAAACTATTAGTCGAGATACTTGAGGCATTGTCAATATCCACTACTGTGGTAAATGTAAGTGAACCACCTAATTAATGAACGGATTCTACTATCAAGCCAAGAGAATAAAAATCAAGTTATATTTTTACTTCACTTGTTAGGTAAGTTTTTAAGTCTCAGCATCTTGGCTGTAAAATGGGTTAATGAACACTGCCTTATAAGATACATCCTTTAACATCTAGCATTGGTCCTAGCAATATTTTTTGAATAATGGATAAATTGAATGAATGCATAAATAGCATTTTAAATTTTAAATCATAATAAAGTATTATCTTTAAAAAAATATTCTAAATAAACTGGTCTGTCATCTGATTTTGCATGGCCCATAACTAAGTATGGTTTTTACATTTAAAAATGGCTTGTTATATAAAACCCACATAATTGCTTCGATATTGCCTGTTGACTCTCAAAGCCAATTCCTAGGTTAGAATAAAAATGGACATAAACATACTACCTGGCCAATTCCTAGTTTAGAATAAAAATGAACATAAACATACTATCAAACCAGCACTTGCAAATTTTTGAAATTTTACAAAACTTTAATACAATATTATTTAGAGAAAAGACTTATCAAAACTCAATGCAGAAAGGGAATAGAGCCCAAGTGAAATGACGGCCAAAAAGAGGGGGCGGTGGGGAGAGGGTTCTTGCAGGAGGGTAGCTTGAAATAAAAAGTCAGAGTTTGAATAAAGTAAGAGGACGTCCACTGATGAGGACAGCCCTGGGCACAGAGTCAGACCCTGAGCAGGATATAAGTCAGACCCTTTGGTGACGAAGGGCAAAGGTCCCAGTGCAGGGTGTCAAAGCTCAAGTGAGCTGAGAAGGGCAGCAGCTCAGGGCGGGGTGGAAGCAACAGAGGAAGATCAGTTACACACATGAAGATTTACCAAAGGGAACCAGGTCACTGCCAAAGAATAATGGTACAAATATGGAATGAGAGAAAACTAGAATGAATCCTATGGTGTTGCAATAGAATTTCTTTTGTCAAAAAGCAAAGAAGTACTCAAAGAATGATGAGGACATGCCGAAAGGAGACAGAAGCCAGCCTGCAGAGACTCTAGTGCAGCGGTTCTCAACCTTTTTAATGCCGCGACCTTTAATACAGTTCCTCATGTTGTGGTGACCCCCAACCATAAAACTGTTTTTGTGGCTACTTCATAACTGTAATTTTGCTACTGTTATGAATTGTAATGTAAATATCTGTGTTTTCCAATGGTCTTAGGTGACCGCTGCTGTAGAGCCTAAGACCATCGGAAAACACAGATATTTACACTAAGATTCATTAACAGTAGGAAAGTTACAGTTATGAAGTAGCCACGAAAATAATTTTATGGTTGGGGGTCACCACAACATGAGGAACTGTATTAAAGGGTCGCAGCATTAAAAAGGTTGAGAACCACTGCTCTAGTGGCTAAATCAAAAGCAATTTAAACATCAAAATAATGACATAAATGGGTTATAACACAAAGAATAAAATAAATATAAGTCCATCTATATATATAAAAGCCTAAGTGATCATTTGACTATTCAACTGGTAGCTATGACATGTACTGACCGCCAGGGGGAAGACGCTCAATAAACATGCATGGAAACATGGAACAGACTGATGAATCTCAGAGGAAAGGGGGGAGGAGGAGGGTGGGAAGAGATTAACCAAAGATCTTATATGCATACTAGAGGCCCGGTGCATGGATTCATGCACGGGGCGGGGGGGGGGGGGGTCCCTCGGCCTGGGCTGCGGGGATCAGGCCAAATATGTGCACAAGTGTTCTGACATCCCCCAAGGGGTCCCTGATTGCGAGAGGGCACAAGCCAGGCTGAAGGACCCCACTGGTGCATGAATCTGTGCACTGGGCCTCTAGTATAGATAGAAATGAATAAACTAGAATTTTGAGGAGGAATGACATTTTTATATAGTTTCAAAGTACTTCCTCCTAAAATAGTTACTACAAAGGGGAAAAGAGAGTCATTTTACAGTAGAGAAAAACCTGACAGGTGGCATCTTAACTGAGTGACAAAAGTGAACACCGTTAATAATGGGACAACCAAAATCATAGGCCACCTGACAGGATGCAGTGAGAAAACATAGCAGCCCTCGGTGATATTGCTGCCAAAGATGCATAACCTGAATTGAATCATGAGGAAACATCAGGCAAATCCAAAATGAGGGACACTGTACAAAATAACTGATAGTTAATATTCAAAAAGGGTCAATGTCATTAAAGGCAAGCAAAGGTTGAGATACTTCAGACTGAGAAGGACTGAAGGGAGATGACAATTAAATGAAACCCATGATTCTGAACTGAGCACTATTAGGACAACCAGCAATTCCTAAATGAGGTCTGAGAATTAGATGGTAGTACTGTATCAGTGTTAATATCCTGATTCTCATTACTGCTTCGTGGTTGTTTAGGAGGATGTCCTTGTTTTTGAGAAATACACACTGAAGTATTTGGAGGCAATGGCACATTAGATTGGCAACTCATTCTGAAATGGTTCAGACAAATATTTCTGTGCTATACTTAACAATTACTTTGTAAATTTGTGATCACTTGAAAATAAACTTTTTAAAGTATAAGTACAAGTAATAACAACATCCTTTCTTGGTTTTTAAACATAGTTAATTTTCTCCCTAAAATACATTAAACTTACTGAGGTTTATTTGAGGCAAGCCCTTTTTCTCAGAAAGTTCATACCTTTTCTCAGATTCTCAACAGAGAGCTGAACCAAAAGAGATCAGGAACTATTGTTCATTGGTTGTTAGACTGTACTTTTATATACTAGTCAAAATGAAAGACCAAAAGAAAAAGGCAAGTAAGATCATAATGTATTAAATTAATAAGAACCAATTGATAATAGCCATTTACTGATAACTCCTCTCTGTAAGGCACTTAAGAATAATTAGATAACTAGTATAGTTAGAAGAGAAAGAGGTTAATATCCTGGGAAGACACTTAAGAATAATTAGATAACTAGTATAGTTAGCAGAGAAAGAGGTTAATATCCTGGGAAGTGCTCACATTCATCACAGGTAGACAAGCAAAAATTTCCATGAGAGATGTCAAGAATGTGCTCAGAGAAGAATCAATATAGATGGATCTGTGGAATATAGATTAGAGGCTTTATGGAACTACTAGAGGCCTGGTGCACAAAATTCATGCGCTCTGGGGGTGGAGGGGGTCCCTTAGCCCAACTTACACCCTCTTACAGTCTGGGAGCAATCGGTGTTTGTTTGACTGATGGCTTACGCCTGCTTTTCATGGGGAGCAGGCCTATGCCAGCAGTTGGACATCCTCAGCACTGCCGCGGAGGCGAGAGAGGCTCCCGTCCCCACAGCTTCGCTCACCAGCCACGAGCTCAGCTCAGGGCTTCTGGCTGAGCAGCACTCCCCCTGTGTGAGTGCACTGATCACCAGAGAGCAGCTCCTGCATTGAGCATCTGCCCCCTAGTGGTCAGTGTGCGTCATAGTGACTGGTCATTCCACCATTCAGTCGATTTGCATATTAGCCTTTTATTATATGGAACTATAAGACAAAACTATGAAAATATTCACAAAGTTAAGAAAATATTAATGGCCATTAGTGTAGAAATGAGAAGAGCATGGCCAATGTGGCAATGATAAAAAAAAACACATATAAGAAGTCAAAAAAATATAATCAACATGAACCTTATGACATTTCTGAGACTTGGAAAAAAAAGAACACAAAGAATAGTCAGATAATAAACATTTTTGAGTAATAAAATTCTGAGCATACTCAATATGGATTTGAGAAGACCGAAGGGGAAGACTAAGACCTGCTAGGAGCCTACCATGGATTTCCAAGTCCCACGAGGAAAGCAGGATAATAGAACTCTTTATTAGTGAGGTAGAAGGATAAGCTGCATAGATAGGAGGGAGCACAAGCAGGGCCACATTCAGAGTTGTTCTTAACCACTTGATAAATTTTCTTCTCTGGCTATCACCCACTGTTAGCTAGATAATCCTCCTTTCTTAATAAAATAAAAATAAAAATAACGTAAAAAGAAAGACATGCATGACACAGGTACAATCTCCAATTTTACATCTTGGTCATTTTGTTGGACAAATGATACAACCAAACTTCTGAAGTGCTTATTATACAATACACATTCTAGTAGGCACTTTGTGCATGTAATGTCACTGATTCCTCACAGCTATCCTACAAAATAAGTGCAATGACCCTCACTTGAGGCACGGAAGCAGGCATTGGGAGAAGTAAAATAAAATAACTTGTCCGAATCTCACAGGGATGCAGAACTATGATCAGAAATGAAATCTGACAGACTAAAGCTTTCACTTTCCAAGCAATTTTATTATTAGCTGCTTGCATCTTTCTAGATAGATGTTCAATGTGATTTTTGTCTTTAAGTGACTAGTCAATCATGTTCCATTTATAGCAAAATAAAACAAAAAAAAACCTAAGAGGATATCAGAATAATATAGCAAATACTGTACCAAGCCTGGAAATCATTCAAATGTAAGATCATTCTGGTTTATCTCATTATCCTCATCTTGCTTCCCCGTCCCCATACCCCACCCCCAAAAAACACAACAGAGAAACAACAAGAAAAAAACAACCCACTCTCTAAATTTTAATAATTAGTTATTTATAGGCCTTATGAGGCACATGTACAATTATCTAAAATAAGATGAAGAAACAGCCTGCATATGAAAGAAAAGCAGGCATCACCAGAAAAGGAAGTAAACGAAATAGAGGCAAGCAACCTGCCAGAGAAAGAATTCAGAGAAATGGTCATAAGGTGGCTGAAAAGAATGGAAGACAAATTCGACAATATGAGTAAGAACCAAGAGGAAATGAAGAAGAATCAAGAAGAAATGAAAAATGACATTGCTGCTATAAAGAAGTCAATAGAAAGCATCAAGAGTAGACTAGAAGAAGCAGAGGACCACATCAGTGAGCTAGAAGACAAGATGGAAAAAAATACCCAAGTAGAGCAGCTTCTAGAAAAAAAAAATTAAAAAGCAGGAAGAGAGCCTAAGGGAACTTGGGACAACACAAAACAAAACAACATCTACATAATAGAGGTACCAGAAGGAAAGGAAACTGAGCAAGGAATAGAAAACCTGTTTGAAGAAATAATGACAGAAAACTTCCCTGATACAGGGAAGAAAAAAACCCACACAAATCCAAGAAGCTCACAGAGTCCCAAGCAAGATGAACCCCAAAAGACCAATGCCAAGGCACATTATAATTAAATTGGCAAACACCAATGACAAAGTAAGAATCTTAAAAGTGGCCAGAGAGAGACAGAAAGTTACATACAAAGGAACCCCTATCAGACTAGCAACTGATTTCTCAACAGAAACTCATTGGGCCAGAAGGAAATGGAATGAAATACACAAAGTCATGCAAAGGAAAGGTCTGAATCCAAGAATACTGTACCCAGCAAGACTATCAATCAAAATTGAAGGTGAAATCAGGAGCTTCACAGACAAAAAAGGACTAAGGGAATTTATTACCACCAAACCAGCAATGCAAGAAATGCTAAAGGGTCCACTGTAAAAAAAAAAAAAGAAAGAAAGAAAGAAAGAAAGAAATAAGAAGCGAAGAAGGAACACAAGAGGTAAAGAATAAAAATGGAGACAAATAAGTACCTATCAATAATAACTTTAAATGTAAATGGATTAAATGCCCCAATCAAAAGACATAGGGTAACTGACTGGATAAGAAAACAAGACCCATATATCCGCTGTCTACAAGAAACCCACCTCAGAAAAAAAGACGCACACAGACTGAGGGTGAAGGGATGGAAAAAGGTTTTCCAGGCGAATGGAAATGAAAAAAGCTGGGGTAGCAATACTTATATCTGACAAATTAGATCTCAAAGTGAAGGACATAACAAGAGATAAGGAAGGCCACTTCATAATACTAAAGGGAGCAATCCAACAAGAAGAAATAACTCTGGTAAACATATATACACCCAATACAGGAGCACCCAAATACATAAAAAAAAACTCCTGGAGGATATCAAGGGAGAGATTAACAGCAATACAATCATAGTAGGAGACTTTAATACCCTACTATCACCACTGGACAAATCCTCTAAACAAAAAATCAGCAAAGAAACATCAATCCTAAACATACGACTACCCATACGACTGTCAGCTGATTTCTCAACAGAAACTATGCAGGCCAGAAGGGAGTGGCAAGAAATATTCAAAGTGATGAACAGCAAGAACCTACAACCAAGATTACTCTACCCAGCAAAGCTATCATTCAGAGTTGAAGGTCAGATAAAGAGCTTCACAGACAAGAAAAAGCTAAAGGAGTTCATCGCCACCAAACCAGGATTACATGAAATGCTGAAGGGTATTCTTTAAGAAGAGAAAGAAGAAGAAAAAGGTAAAGATAAAAATTATGAACAACAAAATGACATCAAATACATACCTACCAACAAGTGAATCTAAAAATCAAGTGAATAAAAATCTGAAGAACAGAATGGACTGGTGAATATAATAGAATCAGGAACATGGAAAGGGAGTGGACTGACGACTCTCAGGGGAAGCAGGTATAAGGGGTGCGGGAAGAGATTGGACAAAAATCTTACTCCTATGGATGAAGACAGTGGCAGGGGGTAAGGGCGTGGGGTGGGGAATCAGGTGGAGGGGAGCTATGGGGAAAAAAAAAAAAAAAGGAACATCTGTAATAATCTGAACAATAAAGATTTATTTAAAAAAAAAAAAGAATAACCAACAGATGCAAAACATTGGGGGGTGAGGGCATGTATGGGAGTGGGGTGGTGGGGGGGAGACAATGGTAAGATATGTACACATATAATACCTTAATTAAAAAAATGGGAAAAATAAAATAAGAGATCAACCAAAACAAAATTGATGCTTAAAAAACTAGCACAATAAAAAACATTTTGATAATTTTAGTATTTTACTAATTATTATAATTTTATTATGTTAATCTCATAAAAATATTTTTTCCAAAACACTTACTTGAATTGCAGGCTGCATGGTCAGTAATACTCAAATCAAATTGCTTTCCTGAAAATAGAACAAAACATTAATATGCAGACAATGGCAGCTTTCCTACTTACTCCCCCAAAACTTCAAATTACAAGGAATCTGTTTTACTCTATTTGATTGAAAATCTAAAACTTTTTCTTCTAATTGGAATTATTTGACTATAAGATCAGTAATGATTCCTAGCTTCTTACTTCATAAAAGTACTCTTCATTTGAAACAGGAAAACCTGGAACACATTTTAATATTTAGTTTCTGATACTAGCACCAAAGTGATTCTTTTTATTTTTTCCTAAAATAGAGAAAGGATTCAAGACAGGGAATAGGGGTGATGTGGCTCAAGAGTCCTAGTGCACGCCCTCTGCTCACTCCTTTTTAAATTTAGTAATCTACCAAAAAAGAAAAGGCTATATAATGCGAGCTCTAACTAGCTATCTGATTGCAAGCAAGCCAATTCTTGAAACATCTGGCTTCAAAGTAATTCTTGAAGCTTCTGGCTAGCAAAATAAAATTAACAGTAACACTTAGCCAATAAGTCTTCCAGAATTCTCCCTTGTGGACATACTGTAAATACATATATCACAGCAACTGAAACTAAAAGTTATGTATCTCCCATCTGACCTTTACATGGAGGTCATAAAAGTTCATCTGGACTTTGTATAAATTCACAAGCTAACCATGAGCTTCTTTTGCCAGAGGAAAAGGTAAAATAGACACAAACATCAATTTTAATCAATTTTAACTATGAGACAATACTCAATGCCTTTCTATAATAATTTTTCATAAGTTATTTCCTCTACTAGGTGCTAAAGATAACAACAACAAAGGAACAGCACAATTTAGCTCCAAAGTAATCTTCTTGAAATCTATAAGAAGGAAAACCACAACTTTCATTATGTTAGGTTAATAAAATTCTTTATTGCATTATCAGAGAGGAAAAAAAATGAAGCTTAAAACACTCAGAATAATAAGACTATGTAAAACCTAGAAATCTTCACTGCTTAGAGCAGTATAATATCCTAGTTATTTTTTATTGTAAACCACCATTGAAAGAGTCTAAGAAAAAAATCTAGTTTATAAGGCTATAAAGCTATCAACTTCCAAGGAAAAGTTATTTTCTCCTCCAAGTTACACCAGACATACCTCCTATACAGTGCCAACTACATATACTGCCTTCCTCCTTTCAGGAACATTTCTTCTGGTACTGAAGTTGAACTTGAGCTAAACCTAACTGAAAAGTGTAATATTACATCATATTTTCTTTGCGGGAAGGCAAAGGATAGCAGAATGTCCTTTTTGATGTCATTTTTCCTCTATCTACCACAGCAAAAGGGCAAAGTACAACTGGGTATTATTAATGAGCTTGTTATGCTTCCCACGAGCCAAGTCAGTGGGGAATACATTTTCCTTTAGCATAAATAATCCTTTGTCCCCAACAAAGATCCACAGTAAGAAGCTTCCGAGACCATTTTTTAAAAATGCAGCAGAGAAGCTGCTCCCATTAAAATAAGGAGTCCCACACAATCAGACAAGAACTCTAACAGTTGGAACTGCCAACCCAAAACAAAAGAAGGCCTAAATGACCAGGCGTGTGCAAATCAGGAACAGTGATGCTTTCACAAAGAAGCTATCACAAGAATGTTTTGTCGTTGCATTTTTATAGAAAATTCAGCAAAATTGGTTTTATGAAAGAAATGAAGAAGGTGTGCACAACCTCCAATCACTTGAACTTTAGCAGAAAGTTTTTTGAATTACACTTCTTGTGCAATGGAAAAACTACTTTATAATGACGACAGTAAGAGAACCATCTGGGTTACCTTTAAAAACAAATTCTTTAATAAAATACTCAGATAAGTACTCAGATTAAGTTACAACACACCTTCGTATATGAAAAAGTATCATGTACACAAATATATGCTTTTATATGAAAACTTTTATAAAGTGGTGAGATTGTATCAGTGAATCATCAATTAATGAGTACTCATCGTGTCCCTGATATTAAGAGGTAGTTATTGATATTTTCTAGTCACTCACTGTTCTCTTTATAAACTATCATGTGTCTCAGGCATTTAATCCCAAGAGTAGCATCTTTTCTATAGTTAGTCCCAGTCCTCAATCTGCACCACAATCAATTCTTGATTACTTCTCACTGGTTTTATTATCTATTTTCCTCTCTTCCCTGAAAGTCTTGGTCTCTACTTTTTCCCATAAACCAATCATTCTGAAATAGAAACATTTTGTTTTTGAAGCTACATATTAACTAGCAACTTATTGGCTTTGTTTTGTTCCTGTTTTTGTCTCTGTCCTTTTCCAGAAGCCTCATTCAGGTCTTTGCCAACTTGAGGAAGTCGCCTTGGGGGGAAAAGACCTCTCACATGACCGTGACCAAGTACAAACCATACTCTGACCCTGCTGGGAATCTCTCACAAGACAAGGAGCTTCTGTAGACAACCTAAGTGAAGACTACTACACTTGATTTTGAGTCCAGAGGGAAATGTTAGGGACACGGAATGTGCTCATCCACCTCAAACCTAACTGGATTTGGGCCTAACCCATTCATCTTAAAAAGTTTTAGTCATGAGGCCCTCGAGATTATTTATGGTAGGCTCTTTATACCAATCTGACTCCAAATCAGGGTGGAAGAAAATGCCAACCTGTTGAACTGATCCTTTGTCCCATAGCTGTAGGCTCTGAAATTGAGTACATTTTTATTCCTCTCCCACATTATAAGATACGGTGGGGAGAGCACAAGATGGCATGACTCAGTGCTGGTACAAATCAGAGGTCAGTTTAGAAAAAAATGGCAAAAAACCATGGTAAGACTTCTTCAGAAAAATAGTAACATGGGCACCACTGCAACACATATACTAGTACATTCAGCACTCAGCCACCAGGTCACTGCCAAGATACACATGCTGCAAGGATATGGCAAGTGCCACGCAGGGATAGAGGCTACTACTGAGGAGACGAGGAAGATGAGCTCGGGGAAGAATGCACAGAGGCCTTTCAACAGTACTGGTAAGATTCTAAGTCAGGATAAGTGGTGAGGACATAAGTGTTATAATATATGTCTTTCTAAATGTCAAACAAACATTTTGTCATTTTTTAACGCTTCATTTAGAGAAAATAGTTGAAGATATCATCCTCCCTGGTGTATTCAGAAAACAAAAAAGAACAACTTTCTCAGCTTTAAACTTTTCACTTAATTATTTCCTAATTGCCTAATAGAGAAAATAGAAATGTTATATCCATACCAAACATATTTCATATATTTTTATGTGTACTCACCATAAAGGCACCACTGTGGTAGTAGAAACTAGCAGAAACATTTGGTGCGAATTCCAGCTCTAGCAAATATTAGCTATAGGACCCTGGGATAGCTAACTCCTCTGAGCCTCAGTGTTCCCATTTGTAAATTGGGACATCGCCTCCTCCCTCGTGTGGCTGTTACAATGATTATATGAAATGATACAAATAAAGGACCTGGCACATAGCTAGCACTTAACAAATGCTAGCTGTTATGATTAATACTATGATGAGACATGATTATAGTTCATTTTTTATAATTTATCAAACTAAAGAGAGAAGAAAACAAAGCAAATAATGCTCAGAAATCATTAAAAGTAATTTGGAAAGCTTCTTTTACTAACATCAAAATAAATGTGGTTATAAATAAAAGTAAAAGCTTTTAATACCCACATCCTAATTGGGAGGATAGTGAGATGTGAATTTGAGGGTTACACTGCTGGCTTGGAAGATGCAGAGGAGCCAAGGAATGTAGGTGCCCTCTAGAACCTGGAGAAAGGCAAGAATGGACTCCCCACTGGAACCTCCAGAAACAAGACAGCCTGACCGACGCCTCCTTTTCAGCTCATTTCAGATTTTTGTTTTCCCAACCTCTCTATACATAGAAAAGCCCAGTGACCAAATGGTAGAATGACCAGAAGGACCGGTCGACCAGTCGCTATGACGCGCATTGACCATCAGGGGGCAGACGCTCAACACAGGAGCTGCCCACAGGTGGTCAGTGTGCTCCCACAGTGGGAGCAGCTGCTCAGAGGGTGGGTCCACAGCTCAGCTGACCGGGATGAGTGGCGCCATCACAGTGGGCCGATCCCTGCAGGCCACGCCCCCCATCAGTGCACGAATCCCATGCACCGGGGCTCTAGTAAGATAATAAATGTGTGCTGCCTTAAATTGCTAAGTTTGTGGTTATTCTAGCAATAAAGGGAAATGAACACACTACTTAAGTGAAGAAAGGAAGATTTGTCCAGAGGGTCAAGACATTTGACCCAAACTAGAGAAAGCAATAGGTATCAGCAAGCCCAGCATGTTGAAATTATAAGAAAAAGGGCACCAATTTTATACAGCATGCTTAAAAAAAAAAAGATGCAAAATTTATAGGTAAATCACATTATGAGTGCCGTGTATTTGCTATTATCACCACCAGCAAATGCTCCTGCCTTTGTATATTTAAGATCATTTTTACACTCATTCACTCACTTAAATATTTACTAACGTTTCCTGTATTTAGTTTCTCAGGAAATGACATCAAGATTCACAGAGTTACCAGGTCATCCTTGATTCCTTCCTAGCTCACACCTCTACTTCCTCCTCCTGGGTCCCTCATCCAAAATTAATCAATGACCATATGTTGTTACTTTTATTTCTAAATTTTCTCTTCAATACCTATAGCCACTCTTCTAGTTCAAGCCACCATCATCTTTTCCCAAGTTTACTGAAACAGACTCCAACCAGGCCCCCTTTCTTCAGCCTTGCAAGCCTCCAACATTTTCCATGTACGATAGCCAGAGTGACCTTCACAAACACCCATCTGAGGACATGTTACTTACTCTCCTGCTTAAAACCCCTGATGGCTCTTCCCTGCCTTTAGGATCAAGTCCGAACCCATTAACAAAGCAAATAAAGCCTTTCAGGACTGCCTTCCAAACTCCTCTCTTGACCCTTACACTCCCACCATATGAACTTCTTTTAGACCCTTCAAGCACAAGCTGATCCATCTACATGGAACACTCCCTTCTTCCTCTTCTTCCAGACTCACTGCCACCTATCTTTCAGATTCCATTCCTCTAAAAGTGTCCCTGAATCCGCTCCTCAATTTAGGTTATATACCAGTATATGCTTCAATTTTACTGTACCCTCTACTTTTTAAAATAAGGTCCTTGAGGTAGTAACAGTTTCCATTTCTTCTACTTCTATGCAGAAATCAGTGCTGAAATTACTCCTAAATATAATAAATGTTGTATTTATTACTAAAAGGAATGTAAAACAACTAGAGGCCCAGTGCACAAAATGCATGCACTCGGAGGGTGGTCTCCCAGCCCAGCTGTGCCCTCTCACAGTCTGGGAGCCCCACGATCGATCGCCCCAAAGAGGTAGGCCCCACCCACCTGCCACAGCACTGCCGCATGGTAGCCTAGGCCTCCCTCTTTGGGGCAATTGTGGAGCTCCCCAATTGATCGATCACCCTCCAGCTGGTGGCCTGGGCCTCCCTCTGCAGGGTGATCATGGGGCGATGGCCAGACCCCCGACCAATCACATTGCACCCACCTTGGCCTGGCACCAGTGGGTGTCATAGCATGGTCATCTGGAAGGTCATCCAGATGGTCGTTCTGCTGTTCAATCTTTTGGTCGATTTGCATATTATGCTTTTATTATTATAGATGATATGTGTGGTGTATTCATTTAAGAGAAAGACAGCTTCCAAAGCCAAATAAAGACTTTGAAGAGAAAGAAATAAGATTCTCAGTTTAATAAAACATCACACATTACTTGCAAAATATATAAACTGTTCATTTGTTGGGAGTCTTTTTTTTTTTTTTTTTTTTTTGAAACTAGAGGACTAGTGCATGAAATTTGCAGTCCGGGAGCCCTCAAGGGATGTCCGACTGATGATTGACTCCTGGGAAGCGGGCCTAAGCCGACAGTCAGACAGCCTTAGCGCTCTCCCCTCACTGCTGCTGCGCTCGCCAGCCATGAGCCCAGCTTCTGGCTGAGCAGAGCTTCCCCTGTGGGAGTGCACTGACCACCAGGGGGCAGCTCCTGCATTGAGCGTCTGCCCCCTGGTGGTCAGTGCGTGTCATAGCGACCAGTCTTTCTGCCACTCGATTTGCATATTACCCTTTTATTAGATAGGACGGGATTTTCCTTTCAATGTTTGGCAGAGATTCAACCTGAATAACAATTTTATATTAGACAGAATTATTAATTTGTCATAAAATTTTGTGGGATGCAAAACATTTTTTAAAGAACTTAAAATCAGTTTGCCATTATATATGACAGACTAAAAGACTTTATGGAAAACATACACGCACAGACACTAAAATAAAGACATGGAAAAACAATACCAAGTGTCTATTAGCAGGAAACTGCTCAAATAATTTATGGAACATTCAGACAGGAATTAGCCACTTGAAAGACTATATGATACAGCTTCATCTACTAATCTGGAAAAATATTTATTATATCTTATGCAACCAAAAGTATATATAATTATATTATTGAGGTCACAATGATTTCTAAATTGTGTGTGTGTGTGTGTGTGTACTAGTAAAAGGAAAAACTTTTTAACATAAACAATTTTTTCACCAGCCAATTTTTTGGGTGAATCTAAAATATTAACAAGTAAGTCATTTATCAAAAGAAAACAAAAGTCATTATGTTTAAAACTATATAAAGTGAGCCCTTCACCATACCTAACATACTTTCTTACAGAAAAGTTTATGCTGTGTGACAATAGGAAGAAGTATCTATCAGTCAGCCCTTCAGCAATATCCAGCATATAATGGTCATAATACTGTAAATTCCTATGGGACTTTCAGCATCAAAGATGAATTGCATTTAGCATATCTGCTACATTTAATTACATTCCTGGAAATTAGTAATTCATTTAGAAAATACATGGTAACTTTATGTTAAAACAACCTACTTTGTAACAATGTAATAATATAAAAAATCATTTTGAGTTTTTAGGAGAAACACTAAAGAAATATAATTATAATTACTGTCTGTATCTTGTAAACATTACATCTGAGGCATTTATCTAAGGCAGTTAAATTTCAATTAAAAGTAGAAAAACTGAGACAACTGACAGACTCAAGTTTCCTATTTTCTCAAATCCTATGTACATCACATGGTATGTTAAGGTATATCTGATAGTAAAGTAGAGAAAGTAAAAAGTAATAGGAAGTAAAACATACACAGAGAGGCATATATACACAGACATGTTACTATAAGAAATTACAATATCATAATACATAGTAACCTTAATTCCTTACTTCCCTCATCACAGTTAGCTTGAAAAAAAATTTAACAACAATATAAGTAAAGCACATCGTATCTGGTACATTCTAGGTAATAATGTATTTAATTTAACTTTCTTACCTCCAAATTTAAATTAAGATTATAGGGAAAAAAAGATAATGGAGGACTGCTGTTTAGTAAAATTATAGTGAATGAGCAAAAACCAAATGTTTTTGCAAAAATATAAATTAGGAAACATTATTTCTGAACTGACCAATTCTCTAAACATCACGGGACTCATTTAGTTTTTTAGTAACAGCATGTATATTGTTGACATTATTCTCCTATCACACACTTTGATTTACCATCACAAGTTATTTCTTATTATTTTTTAATTAATGAAGTATCAAAATAAACCCATACAGCAAAAATGAACCCACAAACAACTCTGCAGAGAAGTATGCCTAATGCTGGGAATATAAGTGCAAGGGCAGTGTGATACAAAAAAGAAGCTAGATGTGTGGAGTGAGGCAGCCTGGACTGAATTCTGATGGACCTTATTTAGTAGGTTATGTCCCTTCTCTGAGCTTCAGTTTCCTCACCGAGAAAATGAGGTAACACCAACTACAGTTCAGGATTACCACGAGGTTTAACAATAATATAAGTAAAGCACATCATATTTGGTACATTCCAGGTAATAATGAATTTGATAATCAAGAATGTTTAGTATGTTCCAGATACTATTTAAGTGTCTTGCATGTACTAATCAGTGAATGATAACTATCATACCTCTGCACTGCCTTCACCTCTGCTCCTCTCCGCCCTTTGGGGATAACTTGAAACATGTAACACAAATTAAACAGCATAGAAATAATGATACCTGTGTGTTAGGCCTGGTACTGAACTAGTTATATAGGTTATTTCATGTAATCCTCAGAACAGCCCTTGCATCAATAAGGTAGGATCTATTATTAACAGTCTTTTACAGAGTAGGAAATTTAGGCTTAGAAAGAACTTGCCTAAATTCACATAGTAAAGTCTGACTTCAGAACCTCATACAACTCTGCTAAACTAAAAAGAAACAGTATCACTTTCAATCTCAAAATAGCAGAGACAACTACTATTATTTATTATTATTATTATTATTGTTGTTGTTGTTTTGTTAATCCTCAACCGAGGATATTTTCACACTGAACTTTTAGGGAGCATATAAGAGAGAAGGAAAGACAGAGAGAAACATTGATTGGTTGCCTCCCACATGGGGGCCTGGGGAAGAGCTATAGTCAAGGTACATGCCCTTGACCTGAATCGAACCCGGGACCTTATGGTCCGCAGGCCCATGCTCTAACCACTGAGCAAAACTGGCTAGGGGCAGAGACATCTACTACTCATTGCATACTGTGGGGTTTTTTTCATCCTCACTGGAGAATATGCTGAGAGACAAAGAGGGTTAGAGAGAAACATCAATGGGTTTTGGGGACTAGAACCCAAAACCTAGGGATGTGCCCTGACAGGAATCAGGTGCAACCCTTTGATGTACCTGACTGATGCTCCAACCAACTGAGCCTCCCGGCCAGGGCTGCACATTGGATTTTAATGAGTTTTTTTAAGCAAATGAGTCAGACAGACATGTATCAGCATCTACTCCAGAAGATTATCACCAGAGTTTCTACTTTTTCATTCAAATCGATTCCAATCTCCTCCCACAGAGAATAGGAGCTGGCAAGAATTCCAGTTCCTAATCATGTAAGTACCAAGAGAAACGATCAGATGGCAGTTCAGCAAACCGCTTATCTCCAGACAGTAGTTATTAGCACTCTCCACACAAACAAGCAAAACCCACGCTGACTTAGACTGGGCCTGCAAAAAAAACACCATCTCTTCACTCAGTAACGATTCCATCTACTTCTCCACCATACATAACAGGGGAGCACTCTAAATCCGTATGATTCAATCCCTTGGTATGAAAAGATTAGTAGTTAACCCTCCAAAACTTTCCTCCCATTTCCAAGGCGGTCTACAGGCACCCCCACCCACCCACCCACCCACGCAGCCTTGCAAAAAGAGGGGTGTGGGTAGGTAAGCTTCCCGCGCAGCTTCCTGTGATATCTCCCGGTTCCTTCCGTCTGAGAGACGAGGGCCTTGTATGGACTGCAGAGGACAAATAGGGAAGCGAGTGAAGGGGAAATGACTGCATGGTTCTCTTTGCAAAGTCTGGGACTTCATCAATTCTTCCAGAGCGTGATGTGGAGGAATCAGGAGACGCTAAA
The DNA here is from genome assembly GCA_026230045.1 of Corynorhinus townsendii. NCBI lineage: Eukaryota > Metazoa > Chordata > Mammalia > Chiroptera > Vespertilionidae > Corynorhinus > Corynorhinus townsendii. The sequence continues at coordinate 203,646,620 of JAPDVU010000003.1, read as the reverse complement.
TGTGCCAAGCGCTGGGGAATGAGGGTGCCCCCTGGAAGCCCTAAGCTAGCTCCAAGCTCGGATCCCTGTTTAGATTCTAAAGCAAAAGTGGTAGTGGCTCTCCCTGCCGGTGTGGCTCCGTGGTAGAGCTTCGACCTATGAACCAGCAGGTCACGGTTGGATTCCCGTCAGGGCACAAGCCCAGGTTGCCGGCTCCATCCCCAGTGTGGGGCGTACAGGAGGCGGCCGACCAGTGATTCTTTCTCATCAATGTTTCTATCTCTTCTCCCTCTCCCTTATTCTCTGAAATCAATATATATATATATATATATATATATATATATATATATATATATATATATATATATATATATATATATATATACATATATATACATATATATATACATTTTTTTTTAAAGTGGTAGCTGCTCGATACCTCGTCCTCACACTAGCACACCTGTTGACCCTCGCACCGCACCAAAGGCAGGTAAAGGCAGGGCTAACGTCACCTTGACGGCGCCAGGAACCAATCAGAGCACGCGACTCCCGCAGCCGGCCAATCGCAGAGCGTCTTGGGTTCCCTGTTTAGGGTCTCATGCTACCCGCGGCTGGGACTAGGCTGAGCGCGGGGGATTCCTGGAGCCCGTAGGCTGAGGCCCGGCAGCCCCGAGGGGGGCGAGTCCAAGTTCGCCCGGAGAAGAGAAGGCGATCAGGGAAATACTCACCAGCACTGCCGCAGGAGGGTCACTGCATGCTGTGGGGCGACATCTCGGCTCAATCTGTGCGGCGCCGGCACGCCCCTGACCAACGGCCGCCGCCGCCTGTTTTGAAGGGACCAATCAGAGGGCGGGACGTGGGCGGGACTGGAGGCCCCGCCCCCGGAGCCCCAGGAGCACGAGACTTGCGCGCGCCTCTGAGTCCTCCGGGGGCGTCCGGCTTTCTGCCGCTTGGAGGTTCGCGACCTCAGCGTCCACGCCTCTCTTTTGCCCGAAAAACTGGTTTGGTTTGCAGCACATGCTCCCCCAACCCTCCCATTTGGCCCCTCAGCGAAAGCAGCAGCCCCTCCTACTGGTCCCCGTAGGCAGGAGCGTTGAATCAGCTTCCCATCCTGGAATGTCGCCCGGGGTGTTCAGGGCGTTGTCCTGAGTTCCCCCCCCCCCCCCCCCCCCCCCCGCTCAGTGAAGAGCCCCTCCCAACCTTAAATCAACTCCCGATCTGGCTGCTCTGAAGGCGCCTTGGTTTCCGGAGAGGAACTGTCACCAAGCAGGAATGGGAGTCCCTGCAGAAACCTTTCGGAGAGAGGCCCTTCTTCTCCTAAGGGGAAGGGTGACAGATGAAGGGAAGGAATCCTGTAACTCCAGGCCACAACCAACATCAAAAAGGGGATGTTGGCACTTCCTTCAGAAAACACAAGAGCCACGGGAGAAAAGTTAAACTCAACCCAATGAGATATGCTTACTAGCTCTGAGGGGTGACTTAAAGCAGAGATTGGACTTAATGGAACAATAGGTAGGTCTGTCATAACTGCAAATGTGGCTTGTTAATTGCCAAAAAAAAAAAAAAAAAAGCAATGGACAAAAACCTGGAGTCCGGGCACTTCTCTGCTTGTTAGTTCAATTTTGTCAAGTCATGTCACCTCTCTGGGAATCCGTTTCCCCGTGTGCAAAGTGTGGGGGTTGACCTGGAATGATGGTCTCTCGCACGCATTTATTCATTCACTTGTCAAAATCAATGAGGAAGTGCTATTGCTTGTTGAAGAGACTAAATTGAAGACGATAGTTCTGCTTTCCAAGGGCTCGGTGGAAGTCTGGAGGTCTGTGAAAGAAGGAACCCCTAACAATCCTGGAGGGGACGGTCAGAGGTTGGAAAGAAGCTGAATTTTGAAGGATGGATAGGAACCCGCCAAGAGGAAGGATAATTGGGAGTAAGGAGTGCTTCCAGGCAGAACAACAAGGTTCCAGAGATGAGAGGCCCAGGATGTTCTGGGAATAGTAGTTATGAATGACTAAAGTTTGGGGATCAGGGAGATAGATGAGGCTGGAGGAGGAGGCACAGATGAAAGTCCCAGTAAGTGCTAAGGAATTTAGATTCTTTCTTATAAGCCCGTGGTCGGCAAACTGCGGCTTGCGAGCCACACGCGGCTCTTTGGCCCCTTGAGTGTAGCTCTTCCACAAAATACCACGGCCTGGGCGAGTCTATTTTGAAGAAGTGGCATTAGAAGAAGTTTAAGTTTAAAAATTTTGGCTCTCAAAAGAAATTTCAAACGTTGTACTGTTGCTATTTGGCTCTGTGGACTAATGAGTTTGCCGACCACTGTAATATAGACAATTGGAATTGATTATAAGGAGCGACTGGTAGGAACAGGTTTGTGTTTTAGAAAAAAAAAATCATTTTCAAGGATTTTTGAAGAAAGGCAGCAATTCTAAACATTAAAAGATGACAGTTACCTAAACTAGCTCAGAAGGAATGGTGAGGAAGAAGTGTCTGGAGAAACCCAAGAGGCTGACGTGTCAGCAATTGGTTACCAGGTGACAGTGATACCCAACTGAGGAATACAGAGGAAACAACTTTGGGGGAAGAATAATGCATTTTGCTCTGGGGTGTGTTCGGTTTCAAGTAAAGAGGAACATGTAGGTAGAGATATGCAGAAGGTAGTTGGAGAGTTAGGTCTGCAGCTGATTAAATTGATTTGTGCAAGAGATACAGATTTGAGAAATCAATCCAGCAAATACTGTTGAGCACTTCTTCACCAGACTCTAAAGCACAGAGGTCCTGCTCTCACAGAGCTTATCTTCTGGGGTGGGTGGGTGAAGATGGTCATCAAAGGTTGACATATACGTGGTAATTGAACCTGATGCCCAACAGCTGTCCCAGAGCACTTTGCTGTTCATGACTATGATAGACCAATTTTTACAGGACCTGTTGTTCAAATCAATCTGTTTTATAGTGTTTCTATTTAAAACCTTCCTCTCTGAAATCAATCAGAATATATGTGTGTTTCTTTAAGTATATCTATATATATAAAAGGCTAATATGCAAAGCATCCCCTCAGGAGTTCAGCCAGGAGACCAGGAGTTCGATCGCTCTCTATGATGTGTGCTGACCACCAGGGAGGGGGTGGCACGGAATGAAGGCAGGCCCCGGCCGTCAGCCGGAAGGCCCCAATTGGCCTGATCACCAGCCAGGACTAGGAACCCTACCATGCACGAATTTTATGCACTGGGCCTCTAGCTGTGTTATATAGATCTTGTTGGATGAGTCATTAGTTCACAGTTCCTTTATTGTTTCTTACATGCAAATAATGTGCCTAAACATTTGAAACTTTGCTATATGAGGTATATACATAAATATTCTCTCTCTGTGTCTCTGTCTATTCTCTCTCTCACTCACACACACACACACACACACACACACTACTAAATATTTCTAAACCATTTACTGAAACTTTGGCAGCAGGATATTTTATGGTTGCTTACTTTTTATTCTCATTGTTTGGTTTTTCTTTTTTTTTTTCAATATATACTTTCAGTAATTTCAGAGAAGGGAGAGGGAGAGAGAGAGATGGAAACATCAATGATGAGAGAGAATCATTGATTGGCTGCCTCCTGCAGGCCCCCTACTGGGGATCAAGCCCACAACCCAGGCACGTGTCCTTGACTGGAATCGAACCCGGGACCTTTCAGTCTGCAGGCCAATGCTCTATCCACTGAGCCAAACCAGCCAGGGCTATTTGGTTTTCCTTGATAACTTCCTTATACAAATATAAAATACTAGAGGCCCAATGAACAAAATTTGTGCACAAGTAGGCCTTCCTTCCCCCGGCTGCTGGACCAGCTTCCCTCTGGCACCTGGGACCCGGGCTTCCCTTGCAGCCCTGGCTTTGTCCAGAAGGACATCCAGAAGGACGTCCGGTCTAATGAGCATATTATGCTTTTATTATTATAGATTATGTTGGAAAGTGAACCCATAACCAGTGTATGTAAGTCGCTTCTCTCTAAGCCCATCTTCTTCTGATTAAATGTGGGGACTGAGTGAGGAGTTCTTTGATTGGTATTGCTTTTCATGTCTAATAAAAAATAAAAACTGTTCTCCTTGTTGCTTTCCCAACCTCACTTTTACCTTAATTCCCAGTTAGTAATCCACTCCCTAAGTGCACTCGCCATCTTACCTATCTTGATTTAAACACTGCAATTAGTAACTGAGAGTTCCACTTAATAAGCTGCAATCTACTTTCATGTGTAGATTTTCTAATTGGTGGTTAGGTTAATAGCCATATTTTAGAGATTCTCACTTTACTTGAAATTGACATGGCTGTTGTAACATGCAGAACAAGCTTTGCAGTTTGCTTCCATCAGATGACAAAGTCTGTCAGTTCTGTCTTTCCCAGAATTGTGAAGATGTACCCCACTTTAATAAGTATTGAGTTTGGAAATCTACATTTTTAGTTATTACCTTAGGAATAATAATTCATGTGACTAAACTTCTCTACAGAATACAGAAGAGACTCTTTCATATACCCCTTGGATTTTGAAATATGATTTGGCTCTTTCACAGCCCTACAGGAATGCTCCATTGCTTAAAATATACCATAGCTGGAGATTTTTTATTTTTGCTTTTGGTTTATTAGTTGTTTTGTTCTGCCTTTTGTGGTTGCTGTTGCTGTTTTTAATGCTTTTACAGTACTGAATGTCAATCTATGGATTGTGCATTGGGTAATATAGTAGATGAAGTTTGGGGGCAATAGAAATCTTGATTAATTCACGATTAAACTACTCATTCAGCAGATAATCTGCTGAGAACCAGCTACATTAAAAAAATACTAAGCTCTATCTTAAAAGAATATTACCAATTTACATTGACAAATATAATATACACTAGAGGCCCAGTGCACAAATTCGTGCATGGGTGGGGTCCAGCTGGTCTGGCCCCAATCCGGGCTGATCAGGGCTGGGCCTCTTGGGAGGAGGAGATGGCAGGAGGTTGGCTGGCTGGCCCACCCCAATCAGGCCTGATCAAGGCTGGGCTGGCTGGGAGAAGGGGCCAAGGGCCATAGGCCAGCGGGCTCCACCCCCGAATGGGGTTGGGGGGCTGATTGGGGGCAGGGCCAGCCATGGGTAGGAGCTGTGGGCAGTGGGCTGGCCAGCCACACCCCCGAATGGGGTGGGAGGTGCCAATTGGGGCCAGCAGCCTGGGGGTGGGGCCATGGGTGGTTGGCAGGCTGGCCTTGCCCCTGATTGGGGTGGGGGGGGCAATCTGGGGTGGGGCTGGGTGGGGGGAGGAGCTGCAGGAGATTGGCTGGCCAGCCCCACCCCCTATTAGGGTAGGAGTGTGATCAGGGGTGGGGCGGCCAGGGGGAGGGGGCCTTTGGCTGCCAACCCCACTCTCTTTTTTTTTTTTTTTTGACAACTTCACAACTTTTATTTTTGGTGCCTGTGCTATGTCTAGAAAATACCTTCTCCCCCCTCCCAGGACAGCATCAGGGAGGGGGCAGCAAAAATAGAAGATATCCCTCCCTATTGTACATGGACCCTATATACAGGCCCACCTGGCCCAGGCCAACCCTTGGTACATTCTCGGATCCCTGCTCAAGGGTGGGAGGGGTGACTGGTGACAGCACACCTGAAAGGGGACCTCCAGGTGGTCACTCTGGTCCTGGCTACTGGTCCTGGCACTTCCTGGTCCTCAGTTCCTTCCTGGTCCTGCCTGCAGCCCTGGTCCCCCTACCTGGCTCAGCCTCCATCCTGGCCTCAGATGGCCCCCTTGGCTCCTGGGGGCTCTGTCCTCCCCTCCCAGCCTGGAGGTCCCAAGGGGAGGTTATGGCTTCTCAGAGACTCCCCGGCAACCCTGTCACTCATGTTCACACAGGGGAAGGGGTGCGTGTGGCAGAGGCAGCTGTATAAATGTGGGTGCAGGGGCTCTCTGGGGTCACTTGGACAGTTTGCTGATGACGTAGAGCAGGGCCGAGTTCTCATCCTTGAGGTGCTGGTTGCCAGCCGGGAGGTTGGACAGGCCCTTCAGGTCCTCTTCCAGCTCAGCGGCCTTGTGCTCCAGGGCCCTGCGCTCAAATCTCTCCAGCTCCAGGAGGGCCAGCCTCTCTGCAAAGCACTCCTGCCTCTGTGTGGCATGCTCCAGCTCCACCTTGAGCTGTGCCAGCCACAGCGTGGTCTCGGTCAGGGCCTCATGAAGTCTCCCGTTCTCAATGCGCAGCTCTGCATAGAGCTTCCTGAAGCCTCCTTCGGGCTCTTCTGATTCAGGCTGGGGTTCTGGGTTGAGGGCCCGCTGCCTCCGGGGAGAGGGGGAAGGGCTGGATTCTGCGCTGATGTCCGCTGGCTTCGCCTCCTCCCCCTTCGCAGGCCCTCTCCTCTTCTTGCCACCTCTGTGGTGCTCCCTGGAGGCCTGTGGTCCCTGTTCCTACCTGTCAGGCATCTCTACTCTCTGGGCAGGGCCATCAGAATTTTCAACCCCACAGACTTAGACTCAGGGCTGCCAGGAAGGATCCAGGCTCTGTGCGGCTCTGCTCTTGATCGGGATAGGAGAGTCTGATCAGGGACAGGCCGGCACGGGGGAGGGGCCATGAAGTTGGCTGCTGGCCCCACCCCCTGATCGGGCTGGTTTGCTGGCTACAGTGGGCATCATAGCAACTGGTCGTTAGGTCATTATGACCATTACAGTAGCTGGCTTTACATATATATATGTAATCCAATTATATATAATTTTATGTAACTATTGTTATTAATACCAAAATATTAGTTATGTGGTGGGTTGAATAGTATCCCCGCCAAAATTCATGTTCACTTGGAACTTCAGAATGTGACCTTATTGGGAAATAAGATCTTTGCCAATATAATTAAAGGATCAAGATGAGATCATATTGGACTAGTGTGGGCCCTAAATCCAACAAGAGTGTTCCTTTAAGAGATAAGATTTTTTTAGTTATATATGATAGGAAAAAGTTCTCAAATTCACTTATGGAAAAGGGGAATAATTGGCTCATGTCATTGAAATCCCTGGATAGAACTCTCTAGCTTTAGGCAAAGCTCAACCTAAGATTTTGAATCATGTAACCAGAACACAGCCTCAAATGGCTCTGCTGTTTATATTGGCTTTATGCTCAGATTTCCTCCAGCAGTTCAAGTTCTACATTCTCCCAGGTTCAAGTCTAACCAAAAAATGTGAGGTACTTCCAAAAGAGGACATTTAACACAGGAACTTGGTTTCAGAAGAGATGAAAGCACTGAGACAATAAACAGGAGCAGATGAGACAACACAGAGATGAGCAACACAAGGAAGCCAGTGCACTTCTAGGGCTTAGGAATCCAGAAGGCTACAGCATCAGCAATAGGGTAGGGCCGTGGTCGGCAAACTGCGGCTCGCGAGCCACATGCGGCTCTTTGGCCCCTTGAGTGTGGCTCTTCCACAAAATACCATGGCCTGGGCGAGTCTATTTTGAAGAAGTGGCCTTAGAAGAAGTTTAAGTTTAAAAAATTTGGCTCTCAAAAGAAATTTCAATCATTGTACTGTTGATATTTGGCTCTGTTGATTAATGAGTTTGCCGACCACTGTGGTAGGGCTTACCCAAAAGACGATGCCATGTGAGGCAGAGAGAGTGAGGATACTCTGGATTTTCCCTTTCTGTTCTTTAATCTCCCACCAATACCTTCCATTGACTGAACCTAAGCACACCTAGCTGACCGGGGGCGGGGGAGGTAATAAAATGCAGGCAGGGTTAGCCCTCCTCCCACCTCAATACAAGCAGAGGCAAGGGGAGGAATGATCTGAATACAAATAGAATATATTATTTAGGATTTTACTGTGATAATGCTATATAATAAACAACTCCCAACTCTCGTGGCTTATAATAATAAGCATTGATTGTTCTTGCTTATGGATCTGCAAGTTATCTCACAGTGGAGGGGAAGCGCCCAGCTTCAAGCTGTATGTTGGGTTTAGGTCTCTTCCTCCTGTCTCTCGTTCTGGGACTTGTAGTCATCCAGGGCATCCCCTTCTCGGGGCAGATGGCAAAGTGCAAGAGCACAGGCAGAAACATGTGATGTCCTTAAGGCCTCAGTTCAGAACTGGCATACTGTCCCTTCCACCCACATTCCGCAGCCCTAAGCAAGCCACATGGACAAGCCCAACATCTACAGGCTGGGACCAATATTCTGCTTACTCTTATGAGAGGCAGTACAAATCACCAGGCAAAGGGGCCTGGGGCATGTAATTCTATTGTAGGGAAAGAGTAAAGAATTTGGAATAGTAAGACAACACACACAAGCAAATAACTGTCACTGCCTGCCTCCTAAATATACTTCAAGAAAAAGATCTCATTTGCTCTGAATGGGTCACCTACTCAATCCTAAACCATTCACTATGACTTAAGATGTGTGATGCTCTGATTGGTTATGCCTGAGTCAGATTTTCAGTTCTGAAGATGTGGTAGAATCAGCTTCATCCAAAACACAAGGACTAGGAGAAGGAAAGGAGGTGGTTCCCCTGAGGAAATCAGAGTACTCTTTATATATACTGAGTGGCCAGATTATGATGATCTCTGAACACATAATAATCTGGCCAATCAGTGAATATTCTATATAATAAAAGGTTAATACGCAAATTGTCCCCTCAACCAGGAGTTCAACCAGCAGGCAAATTGTCCCCTCCTCCTGGCCAGGCTGGCTGGACCCCACCCATGCATGAATTCATGCACCGGGCCTCTAATATATATATATATATTATTAAAAGTACTAGCTCTCTATTAACACAGTTGGTTCCTCTGGTAGTCAGCTCCCATCCATAAGCATATAGAGTTCTACAAACAGTTATCCTATTAGCATAAACACAGATATAGTCGAAAAGAGCTCGTTATGAATAACAAAAGATGCTCCTATCCACTTAGAAAATTCCAATGGGTTTTAGATGCTCTATGTCAGAAACTGGGGGCCAAGACCAAAAACATATTTCTTATTGTATCACAATCTATTTTCCCCATGGGAAGCATTGTTATTTGCTCTTACAAGGTCTTCACCACTTGAATAAACCCAGACGAATAGGATTAACTCCTGGCTCTGTATGTCCACAGTGGCCCCTCAGTTCCAGCTCATTTCCCACCACTTTCCCCACAGATGCCTTGTGACCTGGACACCACACCCAGTTCCCCAAATGGGATCTACTCCTTCAGGCATTCCGGAAGTTTAATTCTCTGTTTTAAATGTCCTTTCTCCCCTGGTGGGCTTGCAACTTCCCACTTCATTCATCAGCTAAACCTCCTCAGATGGCAAGTGCTGATGCCTTCATTTTGCAATGGTAAGACTGAGGCTTAGAAAGGGACTGTGCACCCTATCTCTCCCGCCCCTAGATTACTTGTCGTCTTTAACATCTGGACAACTCCCCGCCTCCCTCTTTTTGCTCCTCCCCCACATCCCCCTTTTCACTTTAAATCCCCTTCCCTCTTACTTTGACCCATGCAAGGTCTGGCCATCCTTTGAAGCCCAAGGAAGTGCCACCTCTTCCAGGTGACTTTCCCAGTTGAGTCCATACAACATTCCTCTGTGCTTCTTTGTAAGCCCCTCCAGGCAATCACTGTGTCTTACTCATGTTTGGACTCCCCCATGGAGTTCAGCGAAAGAATCTTGTACTTAGTGGGGATTCAAGTCTTTGATGTTATAGCAAATGGAACCCAACTGATGGAACCCCAACTCGCTCCCTGTTCCACTGACCAGCTACTTTTAGGACGTCAGGGTCGCCCTAGTATTGTAATACAAAAAGAAAACCTTTTCTTGCTAAGCAAGCTCCATTTTGGCTGACTTCAGGAGAAAGGGAAATATAAGCCCATTACTTATAGAAGGTGTTTTATTGTATTCACCAAAGGATAATGGGGAGAAGAATGCAACAGTGTAACAATGAAGGAAGGAAATGAACTAATTCCTGCTTGGGGGGGAAGTATACAATAGCTGTGCACCAGGCTGAAGGAGTGTTTTCCAAAAGCAAACAAAACAAGATGATTAATTATATGCACTGAAACCCACAGTGAGCACTTCCAATAGAGAAAAGGGACTGTCCCATCACTGGAGCTATCTGCATACTCTGAATTTATAAATGCTGCCTCTAGACTCCGACTATGGGAAGTAGTCCCCCTAAAAGCATAACTAATATGCTTGGGGAATATTTTATGTGATAATCATTAACTTTTCTGTGTGTTATTCTCTTAGAACGTCAAAGAAAATGAAATGATCAGAGGGCTACTACAAATGAATGAATATTCACCAGGGATGAAAAAAATATAGCATTAGTATTGTGAGAGTTTATCCTTTTGTAGTTACCCCCTTGGGCTCAATACTATATCATTCATCATTTTAAGACATAAGAGTTTGTGTATTTTTTCAAATTCTGTTCTCAAATAAAAGCCTGTTGCCATTATGTTCAGTTTATTGCCAAAAGTGCACACAACTGTTTAATAAAATATATGCAACAAAGGAAGATGAAGAGCAAACTGAGATTTTTCCCTATTTCAACAAATAGAACTGAAGTGACGTTTTACTTAGGCAAACAGGTCATGCCAATTAGAAGAAAAGATTCCCTGAAGCTGTGTAAAATAACAAGTAGAGAAAGCCCTTCTACCGAGCCCCGTATTTACAATTGTGGAAGTTATATAATTACTGCATAAATATTCGTCAAAATTCTTGTGTGAAACCAGGCACAAATGAAATAAAGGAAACGTTTCACATCGGCTTTATGGTAAGAGGCAAACAGAGGGCCGGCCCCGCCCCTGGGTGCTCCTCACTGCACATCCCAGATTTCGCAGAGAAGCGGGGTGAACTTGTGGTCATTGACGCGCCAGGACATCAGCATCTCCGCGTGGTGGTGGTTGAATGTCCGCAACTCCGTCAGGCGGCCCAGGAGACAGGCGAAATGCTGGGGGTTCTCAGGCTGATGGATCTTGCACAGCTTCTGCAGCACGTCAAGCAGAGGTTCCTGAAGCTTCTCTACGGCCTCACGGTCCTTTATGTATTGTCTGTCTGTTTTGACGTTTAACATAAAACGACAAAATTAAAGAGTGGAAGGTTTGGCATAATTACAGTAAGGCTAACCTTTAATATATATATTTCAGAGATGAAAGGAGAGAGAGAGAGAGAAACATCCATGATGAGAGAGAATCGTTGAGCGGCTGCCTCCTGCATGCCCCACACTGGGGATCAAGCCTGTAATCCTGGAATGTGCCCTGGCCAGGAATCCAACCATGACCTCTTGGTTCCTAGGTGGACATTCAACCTCTGAGCCGCGCTGGCCAGGCAAGCCTAACCTTTTTGAAGTGTAACTCACACATGTTGTACAGTTGAAATGTACAAATGAAGTGTTCAACTTGATGAATTTCCACACGCTCAACATACATGTACTCATATAATCATAACTAGGTCAAGATATAGAACATTTACAGGTCTCCCTAAACTCCCCTTTCCATTAATGCCCCCAAAGTAGTATGTATAGTGAACATAAGTATCATTTCTGGTGGGTATAACCTCAGGACCAGAACTTGGGATGTAGGGTGTATACATGTATAACTTTAGGAGGTACGGCCAAAATGTTTTTCTTCTTGCCCAGCCGATCGATGTAGCTCAGAGGTTGACGTCGACCTATGAACCAGGAGGTCATGGTTCAATTCCCTGTCAGGGCACATGCCTGGGTTGTGGGCTCACTCCCCAGTATGGAGTATGCAGGAGGCAGCCGATCAATGATTCTCTCTCGTTGATATTTCTATCTCTTTCTCCTTCTCCCTTTCTCTCTGAAATCAATAAAAAAATATGTTAAAAATGTTTCTCTTCTTTTTAATGATAATTTTTTATGGTACAACAAAGTAACAAGTAGCTTCTGACTTAATGTCATGTATAAATGGTTTAAGGCCACAAATTCTGAATGTGGCATCACTTACTCCCAAATAAATAAGCAAAAAATAGAAAAATATATAGAGAGAGGTGTTCATTTCAACATTGTTTAGAACAACAAAAAATTGGAAGTATTCTGAATATCCAAACATATGGTAAAAGTTAAGTAAACAACTAGTCATCGATACAATGGAATATGATGCATGCATTACAATAAACTTTTCCAGTATAATTTTTTTTAATGACATAGGGAAAGACGTTTAAAGAAAAGTACACTTTGAAACAAGACACTATGGTGTGGCTCAGTTGGTTGGAGTGTCATCCCACGCACTTAAAGGTTGTGGGTTCTATTCCTGTTCAGGACACATACTAGTACTTGTAGGCAACTGATCAATGTTTCTCTCATACACTGATGTCTCTCTTATCTCCCTTTCCTCTCTCTCTCTCTCCCCTCCCCCATTTCCCCTACCTCTAAAAATCTGTAAAACATATACTCAGTTGAGGATTAAAAAATAAAATAGCCCAGCTGGTATGGCTCAGTGGCTGAGTGCCAATCTATGAACCAAGAAGTCACAGGTTCAATTCCCCATCAGGGCACATGCTCAGGTTGCAGGCTCCCTCCCCAGTGGGGGGCCTTACAGGAGGCAACTGACCAATGATGTTTCTCTCTTACTGATGTTTCTATCTCTCTCTCTCTCTCTATAAAAATCAATTAAAACATATATTTTTTTAAAAACTAAGATAGATGTGACATGGTCAAAAAATAAATGAATAAAATAAAACTTAAAAGACAGTATGCTTTCTATTATGTTAAAAAAGTATGTACATAATTTCATTTAGGCTCCTGTTTAATAACCCCTGAAAAAAAGCCTTACTTGACTACTAATTAAAATAATATTCTACTTCCACTTTCTTTCCTTATAGTCTCATCTTTATATTTTTGTAGCACTTTCCACCTCAATAATTACTACAAATTATTTTTATTTGTTTCTTCATTTGTTGTTTTTCTTACCCCACTAGAATGTAGTAAGCTCCATGCAGCTGTGTCCTGCCTGTTTCTTTACTTCTATATTCCCCAATGTCTAGAACCATGTTTAGCACATACTAGGTATTAAAAATGCATTTACTGAATGAAAGCAAGGTTTAGAAGAAAGGCTGAGAAGAAATACACTGAAATGTTAACATGATTCAATTTGAAGTGGTGGGATTATAAGCCATTTTATTTTTTTCTGTTTCTGTGATCCCAGATTTTCTTTAATAAACATTATTATGATTATACTGGAAAAATGAACAAATAGCATAAAAATGAAAATATAACATCAAAATTACCTGGAGAGAGAATAACAATTGCTGTAAGCAAAGCATACTCTTCTTGAGTCATTTTCAATTCTGCCACACTTTTGTAAAAACTAAACATCGGCGTTATATATTCATCGGAAATACCTGTGTGGGAAATGCGAAAAATTGCAGAGGCATGGTAAAGTTGCTGAATAACTGAAATTGTAAAATTACAAACACATCACATATACATACACATGTGGATATTTGCATCCATATCCACACATTTCAATAATGTCAATATATATTATACTAGAGGCCTGGTGCATAAAATTTGTACACAGGGGGTAGGGGGGTCCCCGCGGTCCAGCCTGCACCCTCTCCAATCTGGGACCCCTCGGGGGATGTCCAACTGCCAGTTTAGGCCCGATCCCGGGGATTAGGCCCAAACCAGCAGTCGGACATCCCTCTTACAATCCAGGACCATTGGCTCCTAACTGCTCACTTGCCTGCCTGCCTGATCGCCCCTAATTGCTCACCTGCCGGCCTGGTCACCCCCACCTGCCCCCTTGCCCCTCCTGCTGGCCTGGTCATCCTTTATTGCCCCCCCCCTGCCAGCCTGGTCACCCCCAACTGCCCCCCTCTGCCTGCCTGGTCACCCCTAACTGTTCCTCCTGCCAGCCTGATCAACCCTTACTGCCCCCCTGCCAGCCTGGTTGCCCCACGCAGCCTGCTGTTCAGTCATTTGGTCGTTCCTCACTAACCCCCTGCCAGCCTGGTCACCCACACAGCCTGCTGTTTGGTCATTACTGTTACTGTGACAGCGTCCCGGACAATTTGAATATTCCTCTATTATTAGTATAGATGTTTCAGCCAAAGGCCAGGCAGAGGTCAGCTAACAAAATCCTCAAAATATTGACTAAATCAATGATTGGTGAGTCTTTAATTTCGGTAGTAGCTTTGTTTTAGTCACTACTGTCTGACAATAAATGATTACAGTCCTGACTTGCCAAAAGAATCTTCTAACGTCACCCATTTTCCAGATGGGGTTTGCTCATCTTTTTCATATTAATATCTACAATCAAGGCATAGATAGCATCTTAAACAACCGCCCCCCAATTATTGTTCTTCAGCCCAGAAGTGTAAACAGCTTCACTTAATAATGTTTAGAGTTCTTATCAGAGTTCTGATATCTCTCTGAGTTACCAAACCTGTTCATTCATCACCTACTAGGCATTGGTGCTGGGCTGTTTTCTTCAAACTCAACATGTCCAAAATTAAGACAACATGAACAAAATGAAACTCTTCCTCTTCCTGCAAACACACTTCATTCCTACTGTTCCCACTCTCAGTGATTGCTACCCTCACCCACCCCAAAGCCCCGCCTAACGGTGAGATTCAGCCTCCCTCTCATGGGGTCAGAGGCTGACTCCGGTGGTTAGACCTGCTAACTCTCACTGAGCGGCTCCCTCTCCTCTCCACTGCACCTGGAGTTAACTTAGTTTAAGTCTTTATCTTCTTCATCTGCAGCACTGCAATGTCCTCCTCGCTGGTCTCCCTGTCTTCAGTTTAGTCTCCTCCTACCCATCCCACCTTTCCAAAATTCAAATCACACCCTGACTCCCCACTTTCTACAAAAATTCTCCATGGCTTTTGGCATAAATGTTCTCCCTTTTTACATAGGAAACTCCAGGACCTGTCCCCTGCCTACCCCACCACCCACTACTCACCCACATGAGAATCATAGGAATTCACATTTATTGAGTGCACTGTTCCAAACACTTCTTATGCTATAGCTCATTTAATCTCCCTAACATTCTATGAGGTAGGTACAGAGAGGTTATAGAACTTGCCCAAAGTCACAGCTGGTGAGAGGTGGAGCCAGGATTCAAACCAAAGCTAGCAGGCTCCAGAGTCCTGGCTTGTAGCTGTGACTAAGCTGCACAACCTTTCCATTATATCTCACAGCCTTTATTCCAGTCATTGCAGTTCCTAAAGTTCCCATGACCCAGTTTTTAAAATCCTCACCTGAGAATATGTTTTTGTTGAATTTTTAGAGAGAGGAAGGGAGAGAGCAAGAGCGAGAGAGAAAGAAACATCAGTGTGGAAGAAACCTCAATAGGTTGCCTCCCACCCACACTTGCCCTGAATGGGGATCGACCCACAACCCAGGTGTGTGCCCTGACCTGGAATCAAATCTACAACCTTTTGACTTGTGGGACGAGACTTGAACCAACGGACCACCTGGCCAGGGCACATTACCCAGGTTTTATGCATGTTGTTCTCTCTACTTGGAATACCCCCCTTTCTTTATCTAGCTTGCTCCACTTTGTACATTAAGGCTCCTTTGTGTTACTTCCTCCACTGATTCAAAAAGAACTAGTTCAGTGCCTGTTCCGTGCATGGATCCACTCTAGAAGAGCTTTGACTGCGGAATGTGGAGACAGGAAAAAAAAGACTATGATGTGACCTATGGATGAATTGAGAAGAACGTAAGTTCCCAGGATTGGGCCAGACTAGACTGCTCTATTCCAGTGGTCAGCAAACTCATTCATCAACAGAGTCAAATATCAACAGGACAACGATTGAAATTGCTTTTGAGAGCCAATTTTTTTAAACTTAAACTTCTTCTAAGGCCACTTCTTCAAAATACACTCGCCCAGGCCGTGGTATTTTGTGGAAGAGCCATACTCAAGGGGCTAAAGAGCCGCATGTGGCTTGCAAGCTGCAGTTTGCCGACCACTGCTCTATTCCATCCCACACCAGACCTAAAGCCATAGAGCTTGGAGAGCCAAACCAGGACAAACTGGATTCCAGATTCTAGAACATGTAAGTATCATCTGATATTACACTTTACAGGATCAGAAAGTCTAAATCCTCACCTTTAGAAGAACCTAAAGAAGCATTGCAAACCAAATCCTTGGCCTTTCTCTCTTTAGTCAAAATATCACATTTTTCTCCCCTTTGATTTTGATTCTTGAAACAATTCCAGTGGGCTCTCTTAACAACAGTGTCATTGTGGAGCACCTTGGGGATTGCATCCTGTGGAAGACTGCCCTCTAGCCAGCTGTTTCCAGGACCAAACTAGATGCAACTGAATATCCAGGACCAAACTAGATGCAACTGAATATCCAGGACCAAACTAGATGTAACTTAAAATACAGAGGGTTGGAGTGTGAGTGAGCCTCGGAGTATCAGTCCTGGCTTCCAACAAACAGTGGTTAAGAGGTAGTAACCAGTTCTGAGTTTGAAATCTGACCTACGACTTGGTCTTGGGCACATTACTTAAACCAGTGGTTGGAAACTCATTAGTCAACAGAGCGGCAAACCGTTTCCTCATCTGTGAAATGTGAATTATAACAATAGTAGCATACGAGATAATATATGTAGAGTGCCTGGTTAAGAGTAAAACCTGCATAAACACTACAGCCAATCCTATATAATAAAAGGGTAATATGCAAATTGACCCTAATGGCGGAACTACTGGGAACTGGTTGCTATGATGTGCACTGACCATCAGGAGGCAGATGCTCAACACAGGAGCTGCCTCCTGGTGGTCAGTGCACTCCCACAGAGGAAGCTCCACTGAGCCACAAGCCAGGCTGAAGGGCTCCTGGGCCACCAGAGGGATGTCTGCATGCCAGCTTAGGCTTGATCTCCTGGGGAGTGGGCCTAAGCTGGCAGGTGGACATCCCCAGGGAGATCCCAGACTGCAAGAGGGCACAGGCCAGGCTGAAGGCACCCCCCCCCCGCCCAAGTGCATGAATTTTCATGCACCGGGCCTCTAGTAATTATTGTAAGAGCTATTATTATTGTTATTCAGGAGAATTGGATGAATGCATTAGTTCCATCTTAGTATCAATTCATCATAATCTTAGGTTAAGCTCAGATACCTTTGTGTATGCAAAGCTGTGTTGTTTTTTGTTTTTAATAATTCTTTTTTTAAAATATATTTTTATTGATTTCAGAGAGGAAGGGAGAGGGAGAGAGAGAGAGAAACATCAATGATGAGAGGAAATCATTGATCGTCTGCCTCCTGCATGCCACCGACTGGGGATCGAGCCCACAACCCGGGCAAGTGCCCTTGGCCAGAATTGAACCCGAGACCCTTCAGTCCACAGTCCGACACTATCCACTGAACCAAACCAGCTAGGGCATTTTTTTAATAATTCTTTATTGTTGAAAGTATTACATATGTCCCCCATTTTTCTCCCATTGACCCCCTCCAGGCCACCCCCAACCCCCACTCCAGGCCCTCACCACCCCATCACTGTCTGTGTCCATGTACCATGCTTATATGCATACAAGATCCTTGGTTGATTACCTCCCACCCACCCACCCTCCCCGCCTTAAGGCAAAGCAATTTTTTTGTTTTGTTTTTACAGTCTGCTGTTTCCCAGAGATAAGTATAAATTGGCTGATCAGTGATTTGCTTCAGCATTTTTCTAGGTAGTAAATTTTCTTGGTAGGGTTGTCCTTTTACACCTTCAAACAATGTCAGTCTTTGGCACTTGGGGACTACACCTATTAGTTGTGGTTATCTGAAATAATAACTTATGACTGTGCCATTATTTTAAATAGTCCATGAAAATTTGGGAGTAATATTAAAGGCAGCTGATTTTAAAACATTTAATTTTTAGAAATTGTCTTTGACTACTTAATTTTTTATTTTATTTGTCTTTCCAAATCCCCATTTACTTTCCAAAGATGTTACCTCTGTCACAGTGTAACAGAATCTAATTGCAGTTGATAATTTTAGAAAAGTAGGTTAAAATGTTTATTATGATTTTTCACCTTGTGCATGTTTTAAAGGACAAAGTGAACATAGAGAAGATGTAGAAAACAAATAATAGAAGGGTTTTTAAACATATTTTCCTACAGGATGCATCAAATATAAATCTGCTTTTGAATTAGAATCAATAATCAGAATTAAGCCCTAGCTGGGTCGCTCAGTTGGTTAGTGTCATCCTGATATGCCAAGTTGTGGGCACATTTAACAATCAACCAATGAATGCATTAATAAGTGGAACAACAACTTGATGTCCCTCTTTCCCCCTTACGCTCTCTCTCTAAAATAAATAAATAAATTATAATCAGAATTAACCACAACAGCATTAACAACGAGGCGTTTTAAGTCTCTATGAACAGCAATTTCTGACATAAAAATGTAATAACAACATCTTCCTGAAGGGGCAGTCTTTTCCCATTTTCCTGCTTCCTCCTTACTGGAGACTTGTTTAAGGTTTGCTTCAATTGGGCTCTTTATGCCCAATTTGCTGGTTTTTTGGTCACAAGGGGGCACTATTTTATAACTTAAACATAAAGATTACTATGAAAAAGTACAAAGTTGTGAAAAACCATTTATATTCTTATTCTGTTTCTTCTTTTCCTTTAGTTATTAAATGTTTTCTTGTTTTATTTTTTTTAAATAGGTCTGTGATTTATATATTAACTGGCCAATGATCAGAAATGTTCTTTGAAAGAATAACTATTTGATAGAATCAATGCTATGCTGTTGTAAGTTTTTTAAAATACAATTGTCTTTTATTTCCTAATTAACTTTCTAGTTTTCATTGGAGATAAAACTAAAACAGAGGTAGGGGTGTGTGTGTGTGTGTGTGTGTGTGTGTGTGTGTGTGTGTGTGTGTTGCACAAACGTGCATTTTATACAAGGGATCCTTGTTAGGCTAGGACACCCCATTCATGTTTCAAGGTCAAATGCAAACTTTGTTCTCTCTCAGGAGCTTCCTCTGTCACCATGTATCAGAATTAGTTGCTCCCTTCTCAATGTTCAATTCCATTGCACTTGTCACAACTCATTTCTTTCCATCCCATTAGAATGTGAAATACCATATAAATGTTATGAGAGTAGAAAGCAACTATTCTCAGTGCCTGGCACACTGCCTGGCCAGTAAAGCATGCTCCACAGATGCTTCTTGTTCATCTCTGTATCCTTAGTAACCAGTGTGCTGCTGAGACATGGCAGGAGATTAATAAATGCATATTAAATTATGCAATATTACATTTTGCTAGTTCTTATGATGAAGGTGACATAGTTATGAGATGTGATGGGGGAAAGGATGCTATTAAGACAACGGAAACATTCTCATGATGCTAAGACCGTGGTCAGCAAACTGCGGCTCGCGAGTCACATGCGGCTCTTTGGCCCCTTGAGTGTGGCTCTTCCACAAAATACCACGGTCTGGGCGAGTCTATTTTGAAGAAGTGGCATTAGAAGAAGTTTAAGTTTAAAAAATTTGGCTCTCAAAAGAAGAGTTTGCTGACCACTGTGCTAAGAAAATGGACCCTAGCCTACAACTAATTTGTACTCAGAGTCATTTGTGCCAAAGTGTTGGTCTTAGTAAAAACCTGCCAACAGCTCTAGCTGGTTTAGCATCAGCCTGCGGCCTGAAAGGTCCCAGGTTCAATTCCAGTCAAGGGCACATACATGGGTTGCAGACTCAATCCCTGGCCCTACTCGGGGCATGTGCAGGAGGCAACCAATCGATGTGTCTCTCTCACATTGATGTTTCTCTCTGTCTCTCCCTGTTCCACTCTCTCTAAAAATCAATGGAAAAATATCCTTGGGTGAGGATTAACAATAAGAAGATATCTATATAATAAAAACCCAGTGGTTGTAACACCATAATGACCAAAGACCAGTCACCAGGAGGTGCCTTGATGCTGGGTCCCCTGGCGCAGGCGAGACTTGACCCTGGGTCCCGCGGCATGCCAGGTCTGGGTCTTGCGCGATTTTGTGCGCTGGGCTCCTAGTTTAATAAATAACACACCTCACATTAGTCCTAGTGGCTAAAAGTTATCTGGTCAAGTTAGACCTCACCAGTGCTTAGGAATTTGGACTATCAAGTCCCGGATTCATCCCAATAAAATTCACCAATTTTTGTACATCTAATATGTGCCAGGCGCTGTGATAGTGCTGGGAATGATCCTCAAGCAGTTTACAGATTAATGCAAGAGGCAGATACATAAATAAATACATAATGACCAAAATGGGACAAATATAAAAGGCTCATGGGTACAGCTGAAAGCTAATGAGAATATGAACTCATGTATTACTTCAATACTTTCTCTTATTTTGAGAAAACTTTCTTCCTACAATTTGAGCCCCAAATTTGTCCATGCCAAAATTATTCCATGACCATTTTGAAAAGCAAAAGGAGAGCTGTTACCAATTTTGAACTTTGTGTAAGCATTTCCTTTTTTGTAAATATTCTGTCATTTGTTTCTTTATATGTCTAACCTTTTTTTCAAAGATAGTATTGAAACCAATAGTTTACATCTACTTCTTTAGAAAATGTAGTTATTACCCTTGTTTTCATTTATTTTCATGTCTAAAGCAGTGAAGTCATATGTACTTAACAAGCAGAAAAATAAACATAGTATACTACATACAGTATACTTTATTATGCCACTATAAACTAGTTACAACTTTATCACTCTAGTAAGAATTTCTCCTTTCTCTGACCTCACTGTCTCTATTCATTTTATAATTTACTTTAAAAACTATTTAAAATTGCTGGCTATGCTTATACCAAAGGGCAGGAAGCATATCTTACCAGTCTTTATATTCCCTACCAGCTGATAGTTGGCAAATGTTAGATCTTAGCAAGTAATAGGCGCACAATAGAAAAAGACTGCTCGGCTTTAACTAATACAGCTGTGTTCATCTCATGGCACTCTGCTGATTAACTGTATGACTGTGGGCAGGTCATCTAGCCTCTCTAAAATAGTGGCATAGCATCCACCTTCCCGTTCCCCCATCTATAAAATAGTGGCATAGCATCCACCTTCAGGGGCCACGGGGAACACTAACAGGATGAAATATGTAAAAGCAAACGATTGCAAAATCACAAGATGTACTGTCATCCTGATAAACACTTACTTGAATATTTCATTTCTGTCTGTTATGGAGATCCAAAAAGGCCACAAAATACTATGAATTTCAGAGGTTAGTTATATGTGTAACAGAACAAGTTTCTTTGGTTTGTGAGACATTATTGCTAATTTCTTTGCTGTTAAAATATAAACTCTTTCGGTGTTAGCAAGCCTATTTCAATCCTAATACCATATTTAATGGTATGATATGATTATTCCTATTTTTAATAAGACTTCCATCTTAAAAATCTAATTTTCATACAACTACATTGGGAATAAAAATATTGATGCACTAGAATTATGTAGGAACAACTTAACCACAAGGTTGTGTCAGATGTATGTTCTGAAGCCTCAGTTAAAATAAATAAACACTATAACCCTCATTAAATAAATGTATCTGAGGAGACCCTATGTTTGTTCATAGAATTGGGATGTAATAACAGCAAAGAAAGGCAATATGAAGTTGGAGAACAAAAAAAAAAATCTCACATTATATTCTTTAAAGAGTTGTATAGGCATAAACAGGGTAACAGACATTGTTACTGTGGAATTCAAAGTATAATACAAATATAAATGTGTTACATTTGCATAAGAATAAAAAGTTATTTTGAAAGGTCACCTGGCAAGATTAGGTTTTTATGTGGTGTGTGGAGGAGGCAATGTTCTGAAAATCCACTGGGAGAAGCAAATTCATAAATATGAATAAATAGAACCATCATGATATATAATAAAATACTAATCAGCATGCAAATTTGGATGCTTTTTATTTTCCCAATATGTGGTCGAATTTTGGGTAAAGTATCTTATGAATTAGAGGCATGCATCTTTATTTATAGAGACCATATGCTGGAAAACTTTTTTTTTTCTGTTAATCCTCACCAGAGGATATTTTTTCCATGCTTTTCAGAGACAGTGGAAGGGAGGGAGAGTGGGGGGGGGGGGGAGAGAGAGAGAAACAGAGAGAGAGAGAGAGAAACATCCATGTGAGATACACATTGTTTGGTTGCCTCCCACATGTGCCCCGACCAGGGGGTGGGGAGCAAACTTGCAACCCAGGCACATGCCCTTGACTGGGAATCAAACCCACAATGCTCTAACCACTTAAAAACACCAGCCAGAGCTGGAAAACTTCATTTTTGAACCTTTCAACAGTTGCAGATTCAAGTTCTGAAATTTATGTTATCAAGCAAGAATTTTTTATTACATATTTTTAGCTTGCAAGACCCTCACCATTTCTCACCTAGTTGCTGCATTGGTCTCTCTGCTTCTTGTCTCAATCTCTCTAACCCTTCCTTCATAATATTGCCAGAAAAATCTTTCTTTAGTACCTCTATGGTCATGTCACATCTGGTCAGAATATTACAAAGGCACCCCATTATATAATGATTAAATTAAACTACTTTCCTGGCATTCAGTGTCTTTTAATATCTAGCACTTACTACAATTTCAGCTTTACAAATAATATTTTCTAATTAAAGGACTTGTGAGCCCTGTACATGGTTAATCTCTCATTCCTTCACATCTTTGCACTTTCTATGCTATCCTATATAATAAAAGCCTAATATGCTAAGTGCCTGGTCGTCTGGTTAACCAATCAAAGTGTAATATGCTAATGATATGCTAAGGCCTCTCAACTGCTCACTATGATGTGCACTGACCACCAGGAGACAGATGCTCCAACCGGTAGGTTAGCATGCTGCTGGGGTCCAGCCGATTGGGACGAGCGAGATGGGCCAGACATACCCTAGAGCCCTCCCACAGTCCCTCCATGGCCACGATTGTGCACTGGTTAAGTCCCTTGGCCTAGTTTGTGCCCTCTCACAATCCTGGACCCCTCGGGGGATGTTGGAGAGCCGGTTTCAGCCCGATCCCACTCAACACAGGAGCTACCCCCTGGTGGTCAGTGTGCTCCCACAGGGGGAGCGCCGCTCAGGCAGAAGCCGGGCTCATGGCTGGAAAGCACAGCGGTGGTGGCGGGAGCCTCTCCTGCCTTCACAGCCGAGTTAAGGATGTCTGACTGCCGGCTTAGGCCCACTCCCTGTGGGGAATGGGCCTAAGCCATCAGTAAGACATCCCCCAAGGGCTCCTGAACTGTGAGAGGGCATAGGCCGGGCTGAGGGACCCCCCCCCCTCAGTGCACAAATTTCATGCACCGGGCCTCTAGTTATATTATAATGCTATATATCTTGCAATGCCTTTCTCAGACTTTTGTGGCTTGACAAGTTTCTAATCATCCTTCAAGATTCAACTGTCAACTTTGCAAGCCTTTCTGACTTGCCAGATAGACTCACAGGAAGGCAGGGATTGTCACAAGGCTGAACCAAGTGCTTAGCATTAGATGCAATTTGGGTTCCCCAGAGTTTGCTTGAGTCTGGGGCAGGTGACTGGAATGGTTCTATATTCAGGGGAAGAACCATCTGAAAAGAAAATAAATGGACTAGACTCACAGCTTCAGATAATAAACCATCCATCCATCCAATCCATCCATCCACTTATTTATTCACAGATATTTGTTGAGCACCCACTCCAAGCCAGGCATGCACTAGCTACCTGAGTTAAAATACTAAATCAAAAAGAGGCAGTCCCTGCCTACAGAGTTTTTAATATCAAATCAGGGTGGTTTGTAGAACAAATATTAAAGTTAGCCATGATTTCAAAGAGATAAACTAGTTATAGGGTCTATTTCAATAGTTTTTAACAAAAAAGGGACATATCGCTAATAAGTAGCAGAGCCTAGATTCAAGACAGATTCTTCATCACCATTATCTCTTGATGTATAAATCAAGAGCACATCAACCGGAGTAAGATTCTTTGATAATTGAAGACATATCTGTAAAATTAAAAATATTTTATCGTATGAGTCATCATCTGTTTTTACTTTATTAGTTTTTAAAAAGCTAGATTTGACTCATGTGTTTTCCTAAACAGAGCACTGTCACGGTGTATGGAAACCAGGACCAAATAGCTGGTCAGGTAAGCTGGGAGGTGTCTTCCATCACAGGCCGCAGCCACAACAACTTTCCACAGAGAGAAGCACCAATTTACATTCAACTGCCTGAACAATGAAAATTCAGCAGCCTGCAGTTCATCCTTCCCAAGATGAACTGTCAACTACTCATTGCAACTTTAAAATAAAGATATTTGCCCCTCTACACTAATAAAAGAGAAATATGCAAATTGACCATCACTCTGCTACACTCACCAGCCAATCAGGAGGAAATATGCAAATTAGAAGGACAAAGATGGCAGCCGCCCAGCTGCTCCAGGCACAGAGTGGCCAGACAGGGCAGGAAGCCGGCTATGAGAAGGAGGGCAGGGCATAAAGGGATCTACAGGAGCAGCACTCTGGCGGCAGTGAAGACAAAGACTGTAGACTCCGGAGTCTGCAGCAAAGACGGCAGATGCCAGCCGGAGCAAAGGCCTGGGTCCCGGGTGCCGGAGGAAAACAGGTGCTGGAAGCCAAGGGAAGGAAGGCCTATTGCATGAATCTCCTCATGCAACAGGCCTCTAGTTAATTAATAATTACTTATTTCTTCCTTCTAATCAATGGGCATAAAGTTTCTGTTAAGCAAGATGAGTAAGTCCCAGAGATCTGCCGTTAACAATACCACTTAATGAAATAAGCCAGTCAGAGAAAGATAAGTAACACCTTAATCAATAAAGAAATTTTAAAAAATAATTTTAAAATACCACTTAAATAGTTGTTAAAAGGGTATATTTCATGTTAAATGTGCTTACCATCATAAAATAAAATTAAAAATCAGGATACTTAAGTAGCCAGCCAAATGACTGGGTAAGCCATCATCAGAAAAATTTATGACAAAGAAGATCCAATTGAGAAGAATTAAGAAAAACAATAAGACTTGTAGGACTGGATGGTGCCTTGGAGGTTACCTGATTCAATCCTTCTCCCTTACCCACAGTCTCCTGGACACACACACACACACACACACACACACACACACACACACGCACACACACTGTCCAGGACCAGAATCCATATTTCTTGACAACACAATGTCCTTCAAAGGGTGAAAGGCTGCAATAATGTATTTCCTAGATCCTTCTCTTCCTCTACATTTCTCCCAGCAGCAGGGGTCACACCCTTGATACCTCCTGCCTCCTACCAGGTGTCTCTCATCCTGGCTTATCCTAATATTTCTGGAAGATTTGTAAAGCATAATTTGATGTTTTCCCTTCCCACTCAAAAATCTCTGTCTGGCCATTACATAGGAAACAAAGAATAAAATCTTGACTCCAACATTTAAGGTCCTCAACTATTTTGTTCTATGTTTTCTTTTTATCTCTTTTTACTATAACTCTTAATCTGATCAAACTCGATTATTCACTCTTCTTTGTGCGCAGAACCTGAGCTTTCTTGCCTCCATCCTTTGCTCCTGCCGGTCCTTATCTCCTGCACCTCCACTCCGTATCACATCAAACATCTTTCAAGGTCCAACAAAAATGCCAATGAAACCTTTCCCTGCCCCTTCCAACTAGAGGTCAAATCTCTCTGTTATTCTCTTCCACACTTTAACTCTCTCTTAACATCTCTCTCTAGTTCATATCTTTCAGGGATGGGGAACCTTTTTTCTGCCAAGGGCCATTTGGATATTTACAACATCATTCACTTAATGTAATTCAGTTAATATAAATTTATGTTGCTATGAAAAAAAGATCCTAGATTTATTGAATTTTGAGTCCCACCTGCGGTTGCCTTGACAGGGCCAGTACCTTGCTCCTAGGAGTTGTTAAACTAAAATATTAATGGGTATATAGGAATAATGCATCTTTTAAAAGTGTTTTCTTTAAATCTACCAATGATGCTAATTATGCTTTCAAATTTAAACTAAGAAAAAAACCATAATGACTATGGTAAGGCTCCCTTCAAAAATATTTTTAATTTTCAATTATTTTACTTACATCACAGGTGCAGAACCCTTCTTTCCAATCTCTATTCTAAAATACTGGTTTTGTGAGTATTTAAACTTGTTTCAGTCAATTATAGAATAATAATACTTGAGAGAAAAAAAAGATCTTCAAAATTCATCTCATCTCATTCATACCCCCAACCTATGTGTAAAATCTCTTGGGAAAATAAGAACTTACTCTATTTTAACTACCTTCTGAGATAAATTGCATAGAATTTCTGGTAATCCACTCTGATATCATTGTTGTTATTATTATTATTACTATTACATCTCCATTTCCTCCCATCCATCACTCCCTTCCCTTTGGCAACCGTATCTATGAGTCTGTTTCTGTTTTGTTTTGATGTTGCTTGAACCTCCATGTTACATTATTACTCCATAATAAGTTAAACTGAGTTCCTCATACTAATATTTCATTTGCCTTTTGAGATAGTACAGTGCAGTGTTTAAGACACATAGCTCTCTCATCTATAAAATGGGAATAATAACATACTTATTTCATAGGATATTTTCAAGGATTTGATGGAATCATATATGTAAAGTATTTAGAACAGTGACTGAAACCTAGTAAATGATATATGTGTTGCTATTTTTATTTCCTCTTATTTTTCTTTGAATAAAGATGTTTAATAGTTTGATACATAGGCATTCGGACCTGGGGGCTTTGAATAAATGAATCTTTTTCTGGACTGAATAACCACAGTTCCTTTACACTATTTTTTTTATAAAACTAATTTTTCAAATTTTTAAAAATACCCCCTGTGGCCCTTCATCTCAGTGAAGTGAAAAGAGTTCAAATTTTGCTATTGCAACAAGGAATTTTTAAACCAAGACTCTAAAAGTCCCATCTATTTAACACATATCTTTATAGGGTCACTCTCCATGTTATTCATAATGGGCATATAACATTGCGTAAGACAAGCAAGAACCCTGCCTTCATGGGTTGTACAAATTCTTAGCTGCAGAAACAAACTCTTTTTATCATTAAGCAAGTCACATACCACTCTTTCGGATTCTCTCTTCCAATAGGTCAGCATGTCCAGCTGGAAGTTTCTTATTGAAAATCTCAGCTGAACGAAGGAACATAGCTTCAACTGCAGACCCTTTCAGCAAAGCAATCTGATCTTCATGGTCCAATGTCTGAAATCCTGCATGAAGGTGATAATGAAATCAGTATCAAGGAGTCGTAAATGCTATAAAACAGTATTCATCTTCACCATCATCCCCATCCTCCCCACTGATAAAACATTTTCATAAAATTATTTTGTAGTTGTTTTAAGATTGGATAGTCAAGCTGAGTCAATAAGTATCTATTGTTCTCTCCCAAATAGAAGCTGACTTTTATCTTTATTGAGTAGGATTTGATAAACAAGTTGGGTAAAAGAGGATCCACATATATATACATATATATATATATATATATATATATATATATATAAACACACACACACATATATATATAACACACACACACACACACACACACACACACACACACACACACACTGAGTGGCCAGATTATGATCTCTGAACGCATAATAATCTGACCACTCAGTGTGTATCCTATCCTATATAATAAAAGGCTAATATGCAAATTGTCCCCTCAACAAGGAGTTCTACCAGCAGGGAGGCCGGCCAGCCAATCGCCCATATCCCCTCCCCCTGGCCAGGCTGGCCAGACCCACCCATGCATGAATTCATGCACTGGGCCATATATATATATATATATATATATATATATATATATATATATATATCAAGTGGCGAGATTATTATGCATTCAGAGATCATAATAATCTGGCCACTCAGTGTGTGTATGTATGTATGTGTGTGTGTGTGTGTGTGTGTGTGTGTATATATATATATATATACATATATACATATATACATATATATATATTATGGCAGAGAGAAGCTGATGCAGATGAAGCTACCCTCAAAAGTCAGAGGCAAGCAGATTCTCTTTGAGCCATTATTTTAATGTGTCAGAGGTCAACTCTGCAGAATGGAAGTTTCCACAAGTCAGAAAAATCTTTACATGTATCCAGAGACTTAAAGAAATATTTGGCTAACTCATGGATCTTTAGTCAACCTGGAGAATGTATAGCATTTCCAATAAAAAACAACAACAACAATCAAGGTCATGTTGTGCTATCTTCTCTAAGCTCAGCCCTCCACCATGCAGGGCAGGGAAAATGACTGATTAAAGTAATGAATGGGAAACAAACACACGCTCATGCGCACATGTGTACACATACCACGAATAGAGACACAACAATGATAATGCCTTAGTGGCCCAGGAGAGTATTAAATAGCAATGGGAGTTTAGAGAAGAGAGCACCGCTAAGGATAAAGAAGTAATGTCACTGTGTCAGAGAATCTAAGCGCTCCTTTGCGGGCAGGAGACATGCCAGGTCTCTTAATACTCTGGACAGGCCTCAATGAACTGTGGAATGGAATCCCTCAATTCGGTCCTTCACAAAACACTCTTTCATTATTAGTATTGCATAACTATTATTACTATTTGTAATAATGTCACTTCTATAATTATTGTTAAAACATTTTTTTTCCTTCTCGAGGGTTGTCTTTTCTTCTGTGTTTTTATTTTTTTCCTTCTCCTTTGCTCATTAAACACACATTAATAATACTCTCTCCATAACCACCCAGTCCAGGTACAGGACTGAAGAGGTGTGTAAGATACTGCCATTGCTTTCAGATAAGCTACCTTATTATAAGTAAGATTTTTATTTGTCCTCAATATTTCTTGGTTAAAGATCAACTGACCGTTTGAGCTGAAAAATCTTTTCCCATAAACAACAAAAAACATCATCTTTCTCCCTTTCCAGTATCTCTTCCCACAGTTTCTACCTCTTGAATAATCATGTTTTTGATCAAGATTGCCTTCAGCTTAATTATCATAAAACAAATTAAGTTCTGTTTTTCATTGTTAATAAAGAAATGAGAGAATATTAATGTTTCCATGATAATGAGAACTTTCTTCCCATATTTTATGAGTTTTATGTAGGCTTATGTTTATCTCTGACTCATTTAATAAAATAATAGCATAACGCTGGCAAAAGAAGGCAAATTAACATGTTTAATTAAAATCCTATGTCAGAAGTTACCTTCTGTAATTTAATATTACTGTGTTATGCAGCTATACAAAGTATTTATTATATTCTTCTACCAGTGGTCGGCAAACTCATTAGTCAACAGAGCCAAATATCAACAGGACAACGATTGAAATTTCTTGTGAGAGCCAAATTTTTTAAACTTAAACTTCTTCTAACACCACTTCTTCAAAATAGACTCGCCCGGGCCATGGTATTTTGTGGAAGAGCCACACTCAAGGGGCCGAAGAGCCACATGTGGCTCACGAGCCGCAGTTTGCCGACCACGGTTCTAGACCATGAGATTTTAATGTACTAACATATTTTTTAAAACAACTTAAACCTATTGGCTTAGATCGCATCGAAATTGTATCTAAAAGAATCGGGGCTCCAGGAGATAAGAAGCTTGCATTCCAGTTTCCTGTACTGACACCATCAGAATGACTGGGTAAATCCCTCTCCCTCATCCCACACATGATGGACACTTGTTCACCAAGTGCTGCCGATTTTTAAGTATCTCTTTATTTTGTTTCCCATTCTCTCTCCCACTGCTATTGCTTTACTTCAAGCCCTGTTGCTTGGACTAACGCGGTAGCATAGTAACTGATTCTCCTTGCCTACAGTTCCTCCCTGTTCATATCTATCTAATACAAACCTAATCAAGTTATATCACTATAACACAAATCTCATCATTTCCATCTTTTAAAAAAGCCACCAAGAACTCTTTATCGTCCAGGGGATGAGAATTAAAACCCTTAGTTAGGCCCTAACTGGTGTGGTACCAGCTTACCTTATGTCTAACCAAGGAGCCACAGACATTATGCTACAGCCACAGTGAATTTTCCCTTCCTTTTCTAATAATTCGCTTCTTACTCATGCCTCATTATATTTTCACAAGCAGATTTCTTGATTTCAAATGACCCCTCTCCATAATGTCACCTGAAAAGCTCCTTTTTGTTTTAGTTCCAACTCAAATATGATTCTCTCCGAAGCCTTCTTGTCTTTCTCAAATATAATCAGCAATTACTTCCTTTTTGTTCAA
This sequence comes from Corynorhinus townsendii, assembly GCA_026230045.1. Classification (NCBI taxonomy): domain Eukaryota; kingdom Metazoa; phylum Chordata; class Mammalia; order Chiroptera; family Vespertilionidae; genus Corynorhinus; species Corynorhinus townsendii. Next base: position 203,616,505 of record JAPDVU010000003.1, on the reverse strand, counting down.
ACAGCACTTTGCATACACTTTTTTTCTAAATTATACCTTTTAATCACTCTCCTTGGAGGTAATAGCTAGGTACTTAGTATAGAGTAGGTATCAACAAACATTATTAAATGAATAAATGGATGAATCACAACTTAGCAAAGTCACTATTTCTTAATTTATCAATTTGGAAGAATTAACATCAATGATTTTAAATATCCTATCTGGCTCTAACATTTTACGTCTGTAGTAGACATATTAAATCAGATGTAAGATAATTCTCCTTTTGAACCAAACAGACTTGCCTCTCTTAATGTCACAAGAATATCACACAGTGTAGCAGAGAAGTAACTACGTGTAAAGATACCTGGTAGCTTTTTTGTGAATTCTACAAGAATCTGTACATGACTGGTAGCCATTTCAGTTAAAATGAGAAAATTTTCTTCTGCACTGAATTCTTCTTTTAACTGAATTTTAAGAAAAAAGCAAATGATTAATAAGTTGATAAAAGGATAAAACAATATAAAATCATTATGCTAAAGAACCAGACTTAGACAATAACATTTAAAAACCTAGTTCATATTTTTCAGGTCCTTGGAGAGCAATTATTATTACCAAGATAAACATGAGACTTCTTTCTCATTAGTTATTTAATGCTGCTAACAGCTTAAACGTGTAACAAATTCTTGGCTCTAATCATTTCAAAGTAACATGTTTATATATTAATTCCACCTCCAACATAGTAAATGCCTCAGAAAATATTAAGTTTAAGCCCATGCATTTTCAGATAGTGTACGTACAATTTTATTTGTGATTTCCTGAGGCATCCTCTGTTTGCTATATGAGTCCATAATATAATGTAGAAGATTCTGTTGATCCAGGGTGAGTTCAGTTTTCTCCTACACTGGCAAAAAAATAGAAGATGTTAGGGAAGGTGGCTATAAGACATTCTCTCTCTCTCTCTCTCTCTCTCCATATATATATATATATATATATATATATATATATATACACACACACACACACACACACACACACACACACACATACACACACACTCTCTCTCATCTGGAGTAAACTAAATATCAGGAACTGTATGCTCTGATTGTATCATCACTTTTTCTGAGCCCTTGGGCAAGCCATGTCCTATTGCACTAAATTTGTTCCAAGGTACTCATTTTCCTCTCTGTAAAATAGGGGAAAACAAACTACTTCTTTCATGTATTTCTTAGGAATAAATAATAATCTGGATATGAAGCCTATTGAGCCCATTCATAGAGAAGTTCAGTGAAAGCTCAAGGTTTGGCCATAATTAAGGTAAAGTTCCCCCATATAACATGGAGACTCCATTTGAGGATATTTCTTGAGAGCAGGGGCTGACACACTGGGGCCATGGACCGAATCCACCTGGCTTTGTAAGTCCACTGGAAGATAGCCGTATTCATTTGTTCACGTATCACCAATGCTACTCAACGTTGGGGAGTTGAGATGGAGACCATGTGGCCAAAGCCTAAGATATTTGGCACTTTACGAAAGAAAACTGCGGACCCCTAAAGTAGAGAGTCCACCATCTGGACGATTCAGTCCCCAAACATCTCTTGCTCCCTTCCTAGCATCTTTGGAAGAGGGTGAATAATTGTATCAACTCTTTGCTTCCTTATACCAAAGATGAGGCACGATGGCAAAATAATACTTTTATATCAGATACTTTTCCTGTGATAAATACAAAACAATATATCTGAAAAACTAAATGTGGATGGGTTTTTTTGTCAGTAGTATAATAAATATTAAGAAGGGCATGATTTGAACAAAAAATGGATTCTTGGTTTTTCAGCTAATGGCAAATTAAAATTCCTTTAAGTGCCCTGTGCATTATCAGTATGTTTAGCTAATCATACAAGATGCCATTCCTCTATTTGTCCTAAGTTGCTCAAAGAATTTCTGGAGTGATCTGTGACCTCAGCAGAAGGGTTTTTCTCTATTGGTGCACAGATGTGCATTCACCCTGTTTTACCCATTGATAAAGACTGACTCATGCCCTGGCCGGTTTGCTCAGTGATTAGAGCATTGGCCCATGGACCCAAGGGTCTTGGGTTTGATTCCCAACCAAAGGCACATACCTTGGTTGCAGGTTCAATCCTCGGCCCCAGTGGGAAGTAACCAATCAATATGTCCCTCTCACTTTGATGTTTCTCTCTCTCTCCCCCTCCTCTTCCTCTCTTCCACTCTCTAAAAAAATCAATGGAAAAAATATCCTCGGGTGAGGATTTTAAAAAAAAGACTGACTCACAAGCCTCTATCGAGTCCACACCCTTCCCAGTCTGAACCTCCCTTCTCATTGGCAGAGAAAAAATGGTCATCAAAACTCAGTTTGAAAAAATCCCTTTTATACACCAAACCATTCCTACTGGCAACCTTTGGGTAGGAATGAAATGGAGCCAGGGAGAACTTCCCCTTTTTTTACTTTATACACTCCTACTATCTGACTTTTACATAGAAGGATGTATTACTCTCGTGATTAAAAAGAAACTCATTCACCCGTGGACCCAGACAATGGGGGTGGTGCGAGCCTTGGAGGGGGGGGATGGGAGTGGGCTGGAAGAGGTTAATGGGGGGGAGGACCTATGAAATACTTTCAATAAAGATTTTTTTAAAAGAAAAAAAAGGGGGATAAAAAAGAAACCCACTCAATGCCCAGCTGAAGTGAAATTCTGCTCGTGGCTGTGGCTCTGATGTGAAAGCCTCCCAGCCAGACCACGACATGCCTAGCAGCTCAGCGGCGCTGGCTTTGGCAGACACCGTGGCGTGTTATTACCCTGCATGACTTAGTGGTCGAGGTCACTTGTCGCAGGTCACGCCCTTCGCTGTCTTCATTGATGGTCTGATCTGCATGCTGCTTCACGTTTTTTCTCAGTCGTTTGGATTTACACTGAATTTCAGTTAACAAGCCTGAAAAAATAAACATAGAGACTTAACCAACCACAGAAAGTACTGTTGGGTGTGTGGTCACGAGACTTGGCCTTGAACAATAAATGTATCCTCTGTGAGTCTCAGCTTCTTTATTTATAAAATAGAAATAATATCTACCTTGCATGGTTTTGTGTATATTAAATGTTATGTCATTTTTTTAAAATTAGCTTTATATAAAGGATGTAATGCAAAGCATTGTACAAATGCAAGGTATTTGATCAATACAATGAAGAATGACACTCCGTACTCCTGTCCTAGGGAACTTTGAAAGTTATTGTTTCAAGACATAATATTAATATTATAACTGCAGCATAAGGCATGTATTCAATTTCACATTAAACACATAAGTAAACATGCTGAATCAAACAAATGCCAAGATCCTTTAGGAAAAAAATTCCAATCCTGTTCATTTTCAGAACTGTATAAATGACTGAGAACATAGTTAAAGATGAAAATAACTCCAGGGGAACTAGAAATTTTCTTTTGAATAATCATTTAATATCATCATTAATTTATACTAAACAGAGCTATAAAAAAATAACGTAGACTTATCTTCCACATTCCTATTTAACTTCCTCATTCTCTCCATGTGAAGGAAATGAAACCCCAGGAATTTCTTTGTCCAGGGAATTCGGTTTATAGGAGCATATGAAAGCTTTGTACCTGTTACTGGTCAAGTCCATGTGCATAAATAATATTACAGACTCTTCTATTATAGGTGGCGTCATGAAAAATATCCCCAGAGCTCCAGGTGGGACAAGGTCATGTTTAAGTGATGAGCCACATGAACCGCCTGGTATCGAAGCAAACGTTTCCATGGCAGGATTGGGTTCCAGCAGCAGCCCCTCCTGCAGTCTCCTGTTTCATACATGCTGAGAGGAGATTGTGATCGGCCACCATAAAACTTTCATCCTCCCGGCGTGGGGTTATTTACACTGACCTATTTTCCGCCTCCTGCATGCATTATTTGTCTGGGTCCATCCCAGTTGCCTGTATGGTTTGGGAATAATAGCACTGGAATCGCCTTCCAAAGGCTTTTCTTTCGTGTGGCATTCCCTCCCTGACTGTGATCATCCCCTTGGTGACATCTGTTTCTCTCCTTGTGTCTGGAGGGGAACAGGACCTATCTCAGAATCTGAGTGGTCTGTAGAATTTGCAGAATGAAAAATGAATATGTTATATCCTAGCATGCATTCCAAATGTTGATGAAGATTACAGTTTCTCACAAAGCCAGGAGTTAATACACTGTCTTTTTTCTTATCAGATTGAAGGACCAAATGATATTAAAACTTGGGGGAGTTAATTTCCTGTGTAAATCTATACAAATTGGTTCAGAGCTGCAACCAAAAAAAAAAAGGATTCTTAATAAAATGACTTGATTTAAAACACTATTTAGACAATTCAGCGGCAGTTATACCTTATTCTTAATTTTCCCCACAACTGTGAATTTTTATGCTAATTAAACAAAAAATTAAAAAGATATTAAATTGAATTTGGAGGAAACTTTTAGACTGTCATTCTGTGTAATTTATTAAAATATTGCCACTTCGTTCCATGTCTCATTGCAACAATGAACAACAAAACACAGCTGTTTTTTTCAGGTGAAGAGAATGCTCTTTAGCTGACAGTTTGGACAATTCAGTGGTTCATGATCCTTTTCAAGAATTTAGATGGCTTAGTAAGTCCCTTCTTTAATGCGTGAAGTACCATTCTAATTAGATGAGTTACCTGGCAGCTGCCTTCTTAAGAGATATTTAGTGGAATTTAATTGCTTGATGCGAATACCTCTATACATACATTCAGCCAACATTCCCATCTCTTTGCATTTCCTTAGTCGACACTCCTGGCACTTCCTTCGCATGTACATGTCCATCACACAGTTGCCTCCATTTTTACACTTGTACACGGCATTTTTGGTGATGCTTCTCCTGAAGAAACCTGTGGCAGAAACACAGAAAGGCATGAACTTCTAACACTGCCTACTCAGAAAAACACATTAGGACTGAGATGCCCAAGAATTTTCTCCTGGACCCCCGGAGAGCAGCAACCGCCAGGTAATCCTTGCGTGCACTGTTGACAAAGTGCTTTCAACTGCACTGCATCACCCAGAAAGCTGCTGTTTTTAATTCATCTCTCAAAAAATGAAGACATGTTTCAATGATCGCCTTTCAAAGAAAAAAAACCAAAAACCCTTAGTTCATTGTTTAAGATAAATTGTGTTCATTATATCTTCATTGGGGGTCAATTATAGGCCAGCGTACTTATTCTAAGTGCTATTGGTACCAAGGTAAGTAAGTCAGCCCTGCCCTCTTAGCATCTACAGGCTGGCTGAGGGCAAAGCCATGCAAAGAATCAAACAAGTAAAATTAAGCCTTCCTGGGCTGTGCTGGGGCAGAGGAGGCAGGGGGAATTGTCGGTTCTGGAGGAAGAGGTCAGACTCAGAAGTGAGTGTTGAGCTAAATCTTGAGGTTGAGTCTTTATTGTGGAGAAAGAAACCATTACAGGGTTTGGGGTTTGGCAGGGGAGGGTATGACCTAACGTGCATGTTGGAAAGAAAGGTGGAACAGGGAGACTAGAGACAGGAGACTGTGACCAGCCAAGAGGTGATCAGGCCTGGACTTGATGTGGGAGGCAGTGAGAACAGGGAGGAGGCAATAGAGGAACAATCATACATTGGTAAACTAAGTCAGTATGAACCAGGGGCTGAAGGAAAAGTGAGAGATGTCAAGACTAAAGGAGTACTAGACTCCCTTGTGAATTTGTCAGTTGGCAAAACTTGCAGTAGAAAAGATGTTACCATTTTCCTAAATGTCAAATTCAACCACGGAGAGTATAAAAAAAAAGTCTGTGCTTCAGATCAAAGTTGATACTGGGAGTGCAAATATCAAAGTATGCATTTTAAAAGAGACTACAGGCAAAAAAAAATTATTTTCCTGATTCCAGATCATTGAGCTCAATGACAACCTTAGCCCACCTGAGTCAATCTTTCTATTAATCTTCAGCTCCTGCCAAGAATAATTCCATTTAATACAGTCAGATACTGATAGCGCAATAGTTAACAGAAATCAGACTCCTTACTCCAAGAGTAAAAGGAACGGTGGCTAGGAAAAATCTGCAGGATTTTTACTCTGATATTAACTCAGAAAATCATTATCATCTCAATAGCTGAACTGATTAGCTTTCACTTCTGAGGTGGCAATATTTTATTATCACTATATCACTTAAATAAAAGTGCATATACTATATTAATACTTATGCAAATCTATCCATACACATATCTCTGATTCTATCTTGTGCATATTCAACAATGCCCATATCAGAGAAGTCATTTGAAAATGAATAGAAAGGAAATTCACTGAGGAACAGAGGCCCCCTGGTAACAAAAGATGAGTAGACAGGGCTGGTATTGCACGATGGGGCTGGCAGGAAGACAGCTTTAGGATGACAAAATGGATCCCTCAAATATGCAGAATATTGCACATTCTGCTTTTCTGCTTCTTTATATGCATGGAACCCACATACCACACCATACTCTCAACTCATACACATACGTGTGCATGTGCACACACGTGGGCACACAAACACACACGCACAAGCCAGACTTCAGTAACTGACAGTAGGCTACCCATTACTTGGAAACTATGGTTGTTTAAAACTTTAAGGGTCTCCATGTTTTTGGAAACAGCAACAAACACAAAGCCGAGCAACTAGTGAGCTTTATGGCCCAAACAGAGTTAGCCTTTAGATGTGTCTCAGCACAAGGGAGGGTAAAAAGTCCCCTTCCCCCCTCCCCCCCTCCTCCCCTTCACTTACATAGGATTAATTTTGTTTCAGACACTCTTCTAAACACTTTGCAAATGCTGATGCATATAATATTCATAACAATCCTATGATATAGAGTCTATTATTATTTCCCTCTTACAGATAAGGAGCCTGCGTTATATGGAGATGAAGTAATTCGATCAAGACCCTACAGATAGTAAATGGTAGAGCTCAGATCTGACTCCCAATAAGGTAGGTTTCAAACTTGCTCTCAACCACTACATTCTGCTGCCTTTCTAGCAAGGAGTTTACATTCTTAAAAATTGTCTTTAGACATTAATCTCCCCCAATCCCACACAGCACGTTAAGCGCTCCACAGTTTCTTCCCTTTCTGCAAAACTTCTTCAGAAACATCCTCCTCTTCCTCCCGCACCCCAGCTGTCTTTTCCACCTCTATCTCGCTGTTAGGAAGCTTGAAAAAGGTACAAACTAGAGAGAGGGCTGCCGATACTTAAAAAATAAGCTTTGGTTTCCATCACACTCTTCTCCTTGAGCTTCTTTCTGAAATTTTAAAAACTTGATAATAAACTCCTGATCATCTGGCAAAAGTTATTTTCAGACTGTTGTTTCTGAAAGAGAAAATCCTCAAACTTTTGACATACAGTTAATGAAAATTATAGTTAATTATTTCATTCCCGTTGATACCCCAGGGAACCACCAGTCCATTCCCAGCAAATCACCGGGGGAAGGGTCCAACAAAGGGGAGATGGACTCATGTTCAGTGAAGTAGGGGTGGCATATGGAAGTCGCTGTCAGTCTAACCTGGCAACAAAGATAATTGGCTGGAGGGGGGTGGGACCACTGCAATTCCACGAAAATTTGGGAATTCATAATCCCCAGCCAGACCAATCCTCTCGTGGCTCTCTTGTTCCTCTGGCTTTGCTCCCGCTTCCTTGCATTCGCCCATGGCCACGCAGACCCCACATGCAATGGACTGATGGGCTGCAACTGGGAACAAAACCAAGCTAGCCTGATGCTGGGTTGTACTGTGCAGACAGGGGGCAGAAACTCTGGGCAATGGCTTTAATCCTAGCTCGGCTGAAAGCAAAATGGGACATTTTCCGTGGAGGACGGAGGAAAATGGCACCTTGGAAACACAGGAGTCTAATCCCACGCAAATAAATATCTTTCATTCTGCCGTGCAAATCTCAGAAAATTCCTTTTCTCGTGATGTTGCAGTAACCCCACTTCCACTGGCACCATGTGGGAACACAGAGAGCTCCCCACTGATAGCACTGCTCGTCATTAACTTCCAGGTTTTTTTCTTTCCTTAATGTCTTAGAGAGCCACACACACACACAAATGTCTGCCTGACTTTGCCAACACTTAGTTGTTGTTGTTGTTTTTTTATCCAGTTGTTAATGTATGAAATCTGAATTCTGTCCATGATATACACGACATCAATTTTTTAGGTCAGAGTTATGGCTAAACTCACTTTTAAATTCACACTCTTAAGCAACTGAACCAGCTCTCTATACCTTGACCGTCTTTCCTCCTAACTACTATAATAGTGGTCGGCAAACCGCGGTTCGCAAGCCACATGCGGCTCTTTGGCCCCTTGAGTGTGGCTCTTCCACAAAATACCACGGCCTGGGCGAGTCTATTTTGAAGAAGTGGCGTTAGAAGTTTAAGTTTAAAAAATTTGGCTCCCAAAAGAAATTTCAATAGTTGTACTATTGATATTTGGCTCTGTTGATTAATGAGTTTGCCGACCACTATAATAACCTGTACTAATTCCATCATAATATGTATCACATTGCATTTTAATTACTAGTGTATGGGTCTCATCAGATTGGGGTTCCTTGAGAGCAGACTTTCATGTTCACTTTGCCTTGAAGTAAATACCAAATTATTTACTAAATGAGTAATGATAGAACAATATTTCTATTCAAATGGTATGTATCCATAATTATTGAGCATTAATTTCCAAATATCCTATAATTTGCTTTAGAATCTTCAAATTTAAATAATAAACTTATACCAAGGCTTTGACTTCGTTTGTGCTAAATACAGTGTAGCTTCAGGACATTTTATTATAAAAAGCTGTTTTCATATACATGACCAACAACTTAAAATTCACCAGACATTCACTTCATTTTTTAGCTTGACCGTCTAGTAGATCTTTGGCTTCATTGATTTTGGCTGCTCTATAAGGAGATCCTCCCTTGTGTGGGTGATTTAAAAGCATAACTCATCAGTGAGCATGTCTTATTTTTCCTTTACTGGCAATAGGGCTTACACCTCGTATTATTGCTGCTTCTCATTTTGTCATTTTGGGGTCAGACCCACCTCTGTAATAGCCACCACTGAAGGCAGATTTTGGTAGACTTTGAAAAACTTCTTTTACTTGAGGCTCCATATGCTTCATGGCTTGTAAAACCTAACGGCCTGCAGCAGCAATGGCCAGTCCAACTGCTACCGCGGTCCTGGCCATGGATGGTTCCGGCTCGGCTCCCCAGCCTCCGCCGAGAGCGCGTTCACCCCAGCCCAAAAGGCGCGGCCACCAGCTCCCCGCCGCTACCAGAAAGCAAGGGCGCCCGCCAACACTTAGTTTTGCCAACTACAATTTCTATTTATTTGTTAATTAAAGGGCTTTAAAAAGGACTGGCTTTGAATGATTTTTGTCAGTTGCCTGATATCATGCATAACTAGATAAATCTATGCACAACTTAATACTCAAAGGACATTTCTCAAGCTCCTGTAATCCCTTCTGCCAAAACGAACCAGGAAAACATATATATGCCACGAGATGAGAGAAAAGTTCATTAAAACAGCACAGTTTAGAAAAAAGTGTGAATGAAGCTCCATCAGTGTATCAAAAATGTTGGTGAATCTCTGCAAGCTCGAAAACAGTAAATTTCTGAAGAAACGTGGCCCACGACAGGTGCATAAAAATGCAGGTGGAGGAGCAATGGGAGAGGTGCAAGTTCAGATACAAGGAGGTTCAGACAGCCCTAAGGCATTCTTAGGGAGAACTGTGCTAAGCCAGGGGTTGGCTAATTATGCAGGACAAATTCTCCAAGTCCCCAGCCCCCAAAAACACACACAGCTATTTTTGTGTAGCCCACAACCCAGGAATGGCTATTACATTTTTTTAATGGTTGGAAAAAATTTAAGACTATTTTGTGATATTTAAAAGTTATATGACATTCACATTTCAGTATCCACAAGTATATTAGATCACAGCCAAGCCCAATCATTTACATAATGTCTGCTTTTGCACCATAACAGAAGAGTCAAATAGTTGAGACAGAGACCTATATTCACAAAGCTTAGAATACGGGCCCCGTACAGTAAAAGTCAGCCAACTCCTGTGCTAAACCATGGGTAGCAGTAGTATTTGCATGCAGTCTCAAGCAATGACTAGAAGCCAGAGGAGGTGGGCAATGGCCAGGAGGAATGAGAAGTCCCCCTTGCCCAGAAGACAAGGACCAGAACATGCTATCCAACAGCACATCTTGTCCTCCATCCTGATCACTAAAAGCAGGCTGCTAAACCCAAACAGCATCTTCAGAGAGGTGAGCAAGGAATCTCAGAGGCTCCTCAATGAATGAGATCACTCTTCTTTCTCCAGTCATTTAGGAATTGCTCTGTGGGAGTCTGCCCGGCAGGCAGCTCGGGGTCTCTTTCTCCTTTTGCCCTCATCTATTAATAGAAAGGGCAGGCTCAAAGCCTAAGCCATTGAAAAGTACCCTATTGATAAGTTGACCGACATTGGCTACAGGATAATGGTTTTTTAAATATTTCATATAAGAATTTTTTTAAAAGCTCAATTTATTCATCAGTTCAACCACAGAACTGGGAAAGAAATTCAATCTACCGCATTTTAGCACTGTAAATGAACATAATAAATTTTCACAATTTTTTAAAAGGTTGGTTTGATTATTTGGCCTAACGATTTTTGATGACCAAGAAATAAATCATCTTCCATTCAAGCTCAGAATAAAAGGCATTGTCATTAGCTGTAAATAATAATAATGATAATGATAATAATAATAAAGACAGAACTCTCACATCCTTTATTTCAGCTCAAGTGTCACCACTTTATCTATAGCAGTATCCTTCGTGAGGTCCACTCATCTCTTTCCCATTGTCTTTTTTGCATTCTTCACATCGCTTGTCTCTACTAAAATTATCTTGCCATTTTTTGAAGAGTTCATTCTTTTCTGTGGTTCAAAAACCAACAGATACGAAAGGATATAAAGTAAAACATTTCCTCCCCATAGCTGTCCTCATGCTACCTAGTTGTCCTTCCCAGAGAAAATCCACTGACTCCCTCACCCCTACTTGGGAGGCTGAGGGGAGAGGTAATGATGCTCTGCATGAGCTTGGCTTTGCATGATTTTTAAGAGCCGTTTAGATTCCCAGCTAAGCAAACTCTCAGGAGTTGGGGGCTTAATTAGTTTCTAGAAAGAGACACAGTTTTGAAGATTGGGTGTGCTCCAAATTAGGGAGTCTGGATAAACAGAAAAATAACAATGATAAAATAATAATTAATCGATAAGATAACAATAGCCAATGCTCACTGAGCACTCAATTGTGCCAGATATAGAGATAGATGTTTTAAAAACAATATCTATTTTTTTACAAGAACCCAATAATAATAGTAATAATAGCAGACATTTATTGAGGGTTTACTATTGGCAAGTACCATGTCAATTGCTTTATACACATTAACTTATACTAAAAAAAAAAAATACACACAAAAAAAACAGAAAGATCTAACCTTATACTTTAGGAAACCAAAGATACTCCTGACAACTCCTAGATACCTACCTCAAAGGGTTGTCCTGAAGATTAAATGAGTTAGTACATCTAAAGGCGCCAGATAAAGCCTGTACGTAATAATCACTTGATATGTTATCTACCTTTTTTTCTCCTAATTCCTCCTCCTCCTCCTCCTCCACCTCCTCCTCCTCCTCCTCCTCCTCCTCTTCCTCCTTCTCCTTCTCCTCCTCCTCCATCACCACCACTGCCGCCACTGCCGTCATCATCATCTCGCATTCTTGTCATCTTTAGTATCATCCTCATTTTGCAGGTGAGGAATCTGAAGCCCAGAGATGTTAAGTAACTTGGAACAGCTGGGAGAAAAATGAGCTGGGTTGGAATCTAGGCTGACTGCTTTCAGAATCCCACTTTTTGTGTGATTTTTATAACACATGACAAAAGGCTTCCCATACGGTGACACAGTTTAAACACCACCCCTGGCATCACACTCTTAGATCGTTTGATCTATGGAGATCATTAGGACCATTGCTAGTATTAAATTTTATAGAATCATATAAAATGTGAGGCAAGGCACTTCAGCCCTGAGCCATAAGCAAAAGAACTACTGACAACACTCTACCTCTCTTCTACCCACTACAGTGGTTTCAACAGCTCTGGGATCTTTTCTAAAACTTTAGAACTAAGTCTCATGCTGGGTCACTATCTTCTATTAAAAATGTTCAGAAGGACAACAGGTCCCCCATTACTCACACAATGCCTTTTATGAATTCTCCCTTCTCTCTGTGAGAAGAATGTGACTGACAGCGACCTATTTGAAAATGTGACCATTTGAAACTTCCAGTCAGCTGCAAATCGGTTTTGTTAGCTGCGGTTTGAGGTTTGAAGCAAGATTCATTCAGACATTAGCATATATGACTGATAACTGAAGGGGAAAGAAAGCTCTAGATTTAATCTATTGCTGAGCAAACGGCAGTCGTTGTCATTGTGCAATATGCTTGTGTTCTGCAGTTACTTTAAAAAAAATCAAAATTTCTCTCATTGGTGCCATAAATGTCTATCAGAAATAAAATACTTAGAAAAATTAAAATATTTCTAATAGAAACAGATATAGAAACCAGTGAAGTCAGGAAGTTTAAACATGATCTTTGTTTTCTTTCGAAGTTTTAAAATATGTTCTCCCGTGTGTGTGTGTGTGTGTGTGTGTGTGTGTGTGTGTGTGTCACAGGTCTGACACATCTACAATGAAGTCCTAAGGCAGAGAGTGGCCAGGATCTCACATATAAAAATTTAACCTAATCCTCAAAATGACCCTGTGAAATAGATATGATCCCTGTTTCACAGATTGGAGTCTCAGAGAAGTTCAATATTTTGCAAATTAAGGATTGGCTAGCTGGATATCCATCATCTCCTTCTATTCTGGAGTGCACCAAGGAACCCAATTTCTCCCAGACTCCCTTGCAGCTAACATGCAGATACTATTTACCTTCTGCCAAACAGGTGCCCTTGTAAGACATTTGGAAATTGGAAGTGAAGCAAGAGCTGTGTTTCTGCTGGCACGCAGGAAGGTGGAGTTTTGCTGTGTCAGCACCCCAGTTTCCAGTCAGCTGCAGATGGCTTCTAGGGTGTTGAGAGGCAAGATACCGATTGTATGTACAGATTTAGCGGCAAGCCATGGCTCTGGAGCCAGTAATTGTGGTGAAGGCAGCATCCTGATCCTCTGGGCATCAGTTCTGTGCCAGCTTCCTAATTCCCCGTCTTCTTGAACAACTGCCCTTCCACAGTGTGACGCTGAGTGCCCTGAGGCCCAGCATAGAACCTTCTCCTCTGCCCTTCCAACTTCTCCTGTATTAATTCCTGTCTCCTTAAAACTTGGGTTCCTGTTTTATTTCACTGAACACTGATTGACACATGAAGTACCTTACTTACTGGGTCCAGAAGTACAGAGCCTAGATTCAATACGTGCCTGCCAAACCCTACGGTCCATGCTCCCTTTGGTGGGAAGTCCTGGAGTGAAATTCGTTTTGCATCTCATAGTGCAGATATTCAAGGGGTGTGGGGTAGGAAGGCGAGGTTGGCTCAGCCATTAAGCTGCCTGGCCAGGAGCACTGGTTCTTTCACTCCTGTGTTGCCCTGTTCTGGGGGCACCTCCTCCCCATTCACTAAACGAGGACAATTTCCATTTGTTTTCCCAAGAGAACATATACAAAGCACAAAGGAGCCTTAACCTTTGGCTTTCAGTCGCCAAAACCTAAGCTTCAAGATCCCAGACACTGAACTTGCCCAAGTTGGGAGAGGCAGACAGTCAAAGAGGAAAAGAGCTGACACATGTTTGAGCATCTGAGAAGGCCCTGAGCGCGGTTCCTCTCACCCTCCGTGCCCAGACTGAGTCCTGGGATGGGTGTGAGGAAAGATTATATAAACTCCACGTCATTCGGGAATCCTAGGGCAGAGGAAATCCGTGTCCTTTCCTGGGGAGCATCGGGAGGCCCTTGGGGGTCCCTGCACCCAGCATGGCATAGAGGCAGGTGGGGTGGCTGCATGGGTTCTCTGGGCATCCAGGCATTCCTGCACCCTGGGGCAGCATCAGGAACCCACTCCAGGGAAGCAGGCAGGCCAGACAGGAAGGAGGGGTGTGCTCAGGACCCCAGGATGGAGCCTTAGAGAGCTTTCCCACAGGCGACTGAAGACCAGTTAGAACAGCCCCAACAGAAGCCAGACTGTGTTAACAGCACAGAGCGAGACTCTCCCCACCCAGCGCCCACTCCCTCCAGACAGCTACATAATCCTGGAACTTAGACAAAACCCCAGAAAAGTGATTTTTTTGGGGGGGTGGGGATGGGGTTTAGAATAATCCTGAATTGAATTAAATGAAGTTTTCACCAGGGCTTGAAATTGAATTAAATCCAATTATACAAAAGGAGGTTACATTTCTTGTGCACAGGTCCTGAGTGCTGCACTCTCTTACTACACAGCCTCCTGTTCATTCTGACACTGGCCCTTGAGATCATTGGTCTAAACGGGGTCAGCAAACCACTGCAAGGTCCACGGGCCAAATCCCTGTGTTTGTATGTTTGTTTTTAAATTGTTTCTGCCTATTTTTTGTCAGCTAAGTAAAGCCACAGCCACGCCCCCTTTATTTTTGCATGGCTGTGTTTGCAGAGTTGCATAATTGCAAAAAAGACCACTATGGTGCAAAGCCTACAGCATTTACTACCGGTCCCTACAGAAAAAAATGGCCAACCCCTGGCATAGACCCTGGGCTCTGGCTGGCTCCACATCATGTCCTTATTTGCACTCTGGTCCTTTGGCCGCCACCAGGGGGGCAAAGTCTCAAATCAAAATCAATTAAAAAGCTCTGCCTTCCTTTCTCTGCTCTTAAGACTGTATCTTTTTACAGATCCAACTTTTTCTTCTGGAATTCCCCCAAGCATTTGTCTCTTTTGACCACTTTTCGGTCCCCTTCCTTCTCTCCTGTGACCCTGCCCTTCTCTTGTAGCCTCCCATTCCATTCCATTCCATTCATTTCCTATTCTATCTATAGAAGGTAGACTTCTATTCTATATCCTTTATGGGCATCTCCTCCCTTGCCTGCCTTTAGAGTCAGTGTTTCTTAGGTTTGTCCTCGGCACACTGGTCTCACACTATTCACCCTGCCCCACCCCTGAGTTCTTCTCAGGGGGACCAGGTTTCACTACAGCCTTCACCTGTAAAGAGGTGAGCCAACCCAGGTTACTGACTTTAGAGACTCTTGTCCTTGGCTTGGGTAATACCAATACCTTAACACCTAAGTGAGCTCTTGATTTTCTTCCTTTGGCCACTGAATTAGTCAATATTAGCCTTGCATAAATAGCATAAAGAGTAGAATGATCACTTAGTGGGCAAGCAATGAAACGCATCATAACCCAGTGGTCACTAATAGAGGCTCTGGAATTAGATCTATAAGCTGTAGATTTGAAGCTCCGCCCTTATTAATTGAGAGGCCTTAGTAAGTTGATTAACCTCTTGTGCCTCACTTTCTTCATTTATAAAATCAAGATAAGGTATTAGCGCTTTTACTCCTGAAGTATAGTAAATACATCACGTAAAGCTATTAGCACCAACCTCCAAATCTCAGCTTCTTTTTGAAACTATATGCTTATTCTCAACCTTTAAAATAGACACAGTGATACCTACTTTCCACAGTTGCTGTAAGAACCTGAGAAAGTGTCTGTAGCACTGGCATGTCATTGGCACTGAAATTGGTAGGTTCATGTTTATAATGGGATTTTTCTTTGGAGCCAGATTTTCAGAATGTATGTTTTTTTCTATTTTTTTCCAAGCAGGAACTACGACTAGGTTAGACTTTGTGTGTTTCCAGTCAACATTTTTATCCATTGAATTTTCCTTTGGATGACTGGAGAGCATCATCCCCACCTTTGAGAATTTCACAATGGCAATGCACAACCAAGCTGCTTGGCCAGATGAGTCAACTTGGGTGCCTTTTAGGTATGATTTACGTCAGTAGTTCTCACACTTTAGCAAGGAGGGCTTGCTAAGTCACAGAATTCCCAGAAATTCTGAGTCAATAGGTTTGGGGCAGGGTCCTCAAATTTGCATTTCCCACACCTTCCTAAGTGATACTGAGCTGATACTTCTGGACCAGGGACCACTCTTTGAATAGCACTGGTCCACACAGACAAGGTGGACAGGCTCTTGGAAATAAGTCAACTGACAATGGGTTGGGCATCAACCTTTATCAAGATAAGCAGAAAATAGTCACCCTGCCAGTATACTCGATGTTAATAGAATCTAAAACCATAACAACAATAACAATAGGCATTTATTGATTTGGGGCTATGTACCAGACTTTTTTTAAAAGTCCTTTGCACATAATAAATTTATTTTTATAGTTTTATTTTCTGAATGTCTTTAAAAATTAATAACAGCATTCTCTGGATCATCCCTATGACCATCTTATACTGCCATTCAAATTAATGCCCTCATTTTGGTTTCTGTCCATGATCTTATTAACAGCAAGAGGCATGATTTATTTGTCAAGATGTAGGAGAAAGTGGAAATATGCATGGGATATCCTCATCTTAGGGGTAGCCAGATTGAGCCCTAAATGAATCAGTTTGGATGAATCAGTCACTTGAACAAAGACTAGCAGCAGGGAACTGAAGCCTCACATGACCTGTGGCATAGGCATACCACACTCAAAAGAACCTGTGCTTTATTTTTATTTTAAAAAATATTTTTTTATTGATTTCAGAGAGGAAGGGAAAGGGAGAGAGAGAAAGAAACATCAATGATGAGAGAGAATCACTGATTGGCTGCCTCCTGCATGCTCCACACTGGGGATCCAGCCTGCAACCTAGGCATGTGCCCTGACTGGGAATCGAACCCGGGACCTCCTGTTTCATAGGTCGATGCTCAACCATTAAGTCAAGCTGGCTGGGCAGAATCTGGGCTTTAGTAACATTTTGAGCAACAAAACCACATAGTATAAACCATCTATTATTTTATTGATTTTATAGCTTTGTTTGTATTTAATTTTCTAAACTTCTTTTTGTTCTTTTGTTGTATAAAATCTTTTTGTATTAAAAAATAGCATGAGGAATTTAATAAAAAGCAATTTGAATGAACATGAGAAACAGCTCACTTCAGAAACGCAGCTAGATGGCTGGGTTGGTTGGAGCACTGTCCTGTATACCAAGAAGTTTGGGAGTTCAATTCCCAGTCAAGGCACATACTTTGGTTATGGGTTTGATCCCTGGACGGGGCGTGTACAGAAGATAACCAATTGATGTCTCTCTCTCTCTCTCTCTCTCTCTCTCTCTCTCTCTCTCTCTCTCAAAATCAATAAAAGCATATCCTTAGGAAGAAACCAAGATGGCAGCATAGGTAAACACCTAAACTGCTGCCTCGCACAACAATTTCAAAACTACAACAAAAAGACAAAACAGACATTATCCAGAACCACAGGAAGGCTGGCTGAATGAAAATTCTACAACTAGAAGGAAAGAGAAAAGAACACTGAGACTCAGGAGAGCTACAGGAGGCAGAGGTACTGAGATGTGCGCGCAGAGAGGACTGGCAACTGAGTGCGCAGCTGGCTTTCTCAAGCGAGAGGGAGACAAAAGCTCCCGACTGCTCTGAACTCCAGTTTCGGGCGAGACTCTGGGGACCCAGACTCATACGGGGTGAAGCTGGACTGTCAGGAAAGAGAAAAGCACACTGAGACTCAGAGGAACTGTGGAAGGCAGAGGTACCGAGGCATGCCCACGGAGAGGGCTGGCAACTGAGTATGCGGCTGGCTTTCTCAAGAGGGAAGGAGACAAAAGCTCCCAACTGCACTGAACTCCAGTTCCAGGTGAGACTCTTGGGACCCAGACTCATTCGGGGAGAAATTGGAGTGTCTGGCAGCGGGCAGACCTTGAGGGTGGCTTCTCTCAGAGGTGCTTGCAGCGATTACCACGGGACACTGAGACACAGGGGCCTATTAGGGCAGGGCTGACAGGAAACCAATGCTGTCTGTTCCACCCTGAGACTCCGCCCCATCCAAGCTGAGCACTGAGGCCTCTGCAAGTCTTGTCTCATAAGGGTGTCTCCAGCACAGAAGTTCTCCCAGCATAGACACAGCTGATCCTCACAGCCAATTGGCCTGAAGATCAATTCCTCCCAGTGATACCAACAACAATCAAGACTTAACTACAACAAGACTGTGCACACAGCCCACAGAGGGGTGCACCAAGAGTGTCCACCTCAGGTAACTGGGGAGGCTGAGCCACTGGGCCAAATAGGACACCTAGCACACAAAGCCACTCTATCAACTCAGGGAAGCAGCCAAAATGTGGAGACAAAGAAACAGGTCACAAATGAAAGAAATGGAGGAAAGCAAACAGTTGGATATAGAGTTCAAAACCACGGTTATAAGGTTTTTCAAGAATTTTCTAGAAAAGGCCGATAAATTTAGCGAGACCCTTGAGGATATGAAAAAGGACCAACTAGAAATTAAGCATACACTGACTGAAATAAAAAATATTTTACAGAAACCTAACAGCAGACTAAGGACCACAAGAATCAAGTCAAAGATTTGAAATACAAAGAAGCAAAAAACACTCAGCCGGAAAAGCAAAAAGAAACTTCAAGCATACCAACTTCAAGCATACCAACATCAGAATTATGGGGGTGCCAGAAGAAGAGAGAGAGCAAGATACTAAAAACCTATTTGAAGAAATAATGACAGAAAACTTCCCCCACCTGGTGAAAGAAATAAACTTACAAGTCCAGGAAGCACACAGAACCCCAAACAAAAGGAATCCAAAGAGGATCACACCAAGACACATCATAATTAAAATGCCAAGAGCAAAAGACAAAGGGAGAATCTTAAAAGCAGCAAGAGAAAAACAGTTAATTACCTACAAGGGAGCACCCATACGATTGTCAGCTGATTTCTCAGCAGAAACTATGCAGGCCAGTCGGGAGTGGCAAGAAATATTCAAAGTGATGAACAGCAAGAACCTACAACCAAGATTACTCTACCCAGCAAAGCTATCATTCAGAATTGAAGGTCAGATAAAGAGCTTCACAGATAAGAAAAAGCTAAAGGAGTTCATCACTGCCAAACCAGTATTATATGAAATGCTGAAAGGTATTCCTTAAGACGAGGAAGAAGAAGAAAAAGGTAAAGATAAAAATTATGAACAAGTAATACATATCTATCAACAAGTGAATCTAAAAATCAAGTGAATAAAAAATCTGATGAACAGAATAAACTCGTGAATATAATAGAATCAGGGGCATAGGAAGGGAGTGGACTGACAATTCTGGGGGGAAAGGGGTAGGGAGGTGAGGGAAGAGACTGGACAAAAATCGTACACCTATGGATGCGGACAGTGGGGGCAGGAGGGGGTAAGGGCAGAGGGTGGGGTGGGAACCGGGTGGAGGGGAGCTATGGGGGAAAAAGAGGAACAATTGTAATAATCTGAACAATAAAGATTTATTAAATTAAAAAAATAAAGAATTTAAAGAGAAAAAAATAGCATATCCTTAGGTGAGGATATTTTTAAAAAGAATGTTTCTCTTCTTCAGAAAAATAGAAAAGTATTTCTTGAATTATGCCCAAATATGCCATCCTGTATGCTTCATCTTTTGGTCCTCATTTTCCCTCTATAGTAACAGACCCAGCCACTTTTTGACTAGAGCTACTAATAGAGCTCTTTTTCTTTTTTGTAGGTCAATTGGGTTCTCAAACCTTTGTGTACACTTTTTAAAATTATTTTTTAAATATATTTTTATTGATTTCAGAGAGAGGAAAGGACAAGGAGCGAGAGATAGAAGCATCAATGATGAGAGAGAATCATTGATCAGCTGCCCGCTGCAGGCACCCTACTGCGGATCAAGCCCACAACCTGGGCATGTGCCCTGATCAGGAATCAAACCGTGACCTCCTGGTTTATAGGTGGTCGCTAAACTGCTAAGCTACGCTGGCGGGGCTAGAATTTTTTTTTTTTTAATCCAGCTTTCCTGCTGGTCATTTTGAAACTATTTTATTTTTCCTAACCAACTAGCTACTCCTTCCTACTTTACTCCAACTCTTTCTTTTTAATTTCAGTGTTTTTTGAGATATAATGAACATATAACATTATGTAGGTTTAAGCTGTACATGTTGACTGATGCACTTACTTATTGCATGATGATGCCCATCATCGCCTTAGCTAACACCTCCATCCAGGCACATCAATGCCATTTCTTTTCTGTGGTGAGAACATTTAAGATCTACTCTCTTAGCAATTTTCAACTCTCTTTCTTTTTTAAAAAAAAATATTTTATTGACTTTTTACAGAGAGGAAGGGAGAGGGATAGAGAGTTAGAAACATCGATGAGAGAGAAACATCAATCAGCTGCCTCCTGCACACCTCCTACCAGGAATGTGCCTGCAACCAAGGTACATGCCCTTGACCAGAATCGAACCTGGGACCTTTCAGTCCGCAGGCCAACGCTCTATCCACTGAGCCAAACCGATTAGGGCAACTCTCTTTCTTTTAACTGTCACAAAATCAGATTTCCATCTCTAAAACTCTGCCCTCTCAAGAAAAAAATTGTCACTAAATATGGGGGTTGAAGAATAATAGTTACTCTTATCATTTGGAGGTTTGAAAGAATTAAGTACTATAAAAGAGTCTGAAAATATTTTTACAAAGTAGAGTTATATATGCTAAGTACCAATGGTGATCATGGATTTTCATAGGTCATTCAAATAACATTCATTCCACACTTACTGTGTAGCAAGAGGCACTGGGTTGGGTGCTATGGGAAATAATAGAGCTGAAGACATAATCTATACCTTCAACGAATTTACAAGTTCTCTTTTTATCTATACAAACTTGACTCTCCACAAAAAGAATAAGGATATATTGAAGGCCATAAATGAGATATTTTAAATTTTCTGTATAGATCTGTTTTAATTTTTAAATGTGGGGCATAAACACTATTTTATGTTTTAAAAACCTAATGACCCCCTAACTGGTTTGGCTCAGTGAATAGAGCATCGGCCTGCAGACTGAAAGGTCCCAAGTTCGATTCCGGTCAAGGTCAAGTACCTTGGTTGCAGGCACATCCCCAGTAGGAGGTGTGCAGGAGGCAGCTGATCAATGTTTCTCTCCCATCGATGTTTCTGACTCTCTACACCTCTCCTTTCCTCTCTGTAAAAAATCAGTAAAATATATTTTTTAAAAACACCCTAATGACAGTATAGTGCTTAATGTAGTTATTTTACACAATCTGATCATTTGACCTTTCAAAGTTTTGAAATGTCCTTGAGCCACTTTTATGTGACTGTTTGTTTTTATGGCAATCATTGGCATCTGAATTTGGCACACCATTCAATAGATTCTGCTCAAGGGCAGTCATTCAGCCTCCAATGTAGAAGCTAGCAGAGTGCCTAACACATGCTAGGCATTCCATAAATATTTGTTGAGTGAAGAAATACAAAGATAAATGGGTTAACCTACTTATGGGTTAATCTCTCTGTCCTTTCCTCTGAAATTTTACAAACTTACTACCTGTGTCCTTGTTGGGAGAGTAATCTCATAGGACTACACATTGCGTCATTTTTATATTTCATGTGTCATTTTTTTATTCATTCTAAATGAATTGCAATTTCATTGATCCCACCTCCTACAGCATCTCACAGATATTTCCTGCTAAATGAAATCTTGGTTGAAATAAGCTATTATTACTTCCTTCTTTCTTAATTCTTAAAGAGGTAAGTTCAAATTTCTTTTTAAAAGAAAACAGCAAAAACAAACAAAATCCACAGTCATACATTTCTTAACTATGTGTAAGGTTGTGAATAGGTAAAAGGTGACACATCGAAGCTACATATTTTAATAGGCTTTTCCTAGAGGTCTATGACATGTCAACCCAGGTGAGGAGATAGGAAGAGGTAGGAGAAAATGGAAAGTTTGAGGGAATTATACAACCAATATAGTAAAACCTTAACGAGGAGAACACGGCCAACCAAGAGATGCTTACCTTTGCACCCCTCACAGGTCAGCGCATTATAATGGTATCCGGATGCTCTGTCTCCACAAACAACACATAGCTCGTCTCCTTTTATTCTCCCTGCTGACGTGCCCATTCGAGCCTTCTTTGTCACAGGAATCTCTGCTACCTCAGTCTCTCCCTGGTAGAGGGTCTCAGTAGGCAATGGCTTGAGTTCATATATTCCAGGAGAGTACCACTCTTCAGGCTGCTGGGGGTAGAAACCCAGGCTGGAATAATAGGATGAGGAGGAAATCTGTGGTTGAACTTGAGGAAACTGAACGTTGTTGTATTGTGAGTATGATTCCACTTCTAGATTCTGCCCCAGAGGACCTGTTGCTGGCTCTGTTAGTACACCTGAGCAAAAGTGACAATAAAACTTGAATTAACATTATCACTCTATAAATTAGAAAGGCAGTTAAGCATACAGCATGTTTAGGAGTGTGGGCTCTAAGAAAAAACTGAAGTATTTATCTACATAAAAATGAACCTTTTTTTTTTTTACATAAAAAAACCCTACATAGAGAAGAAAAGGACTAAATTACAAATTTAGCTCAGAAAATATCTACAGCATACAAATAACGTGTAAAGAGCTCATACAAACCGGTAATACTCGACGTGGAACAACAAAAAAATGTTGTTTTAAAAAAAGCATCCAACATGCAAAACATTTAACATTCCATGAACAAATGATAGAAGACATAAATGGCCAGTTTTTAGAAATAAAAACACAAGCGTGTTACAAAGACATAAAAATGTGCTCCTCCTTGCCAATAATTAAATTTAAATAAAAACTGCAATCACTGTTCATCCTTAAATATTCAATGATTTAAAAAGTTTGAGAATACTCTTGAGAAAGCAAAATTCTTGGAGGACAATCTGTCCATATCTTTCAGCATTTAAAACTCAAAATACTCTTTTAGCACAATAATCCCCTGCTAGAAAATTCATCTTAAAGATAGGATTTAATCTGAATGATGAAATGTTTGTGTGAAGTGTTCATTTGCAGCAATGTTTGCAAGCATCATAAATTTAAAATGATTTAAATATATCATCAATAGGAGCCTGGTTAAATAAATTATATTATGTCCCTACACTGAAATACTTTGTAGATGTGAAACCATCATTTAGATCTGTATGGGCAGATGTGGAAAAGTTTCTATAATATGGTGCATTATGAACAAAATTAAGCTATAGAATACTGTGTATATTTATATGAGTATTAAAAAACACAGTGTGTATGTGAGGCTTTCTTTTTTTTGCACAGTGCAAAAGGAACTGGATGATGGTGACTGTGAGAAGTGAGATTGTTGGGTTGTTTTCTGAGGTGGGAGATTGCACAATCTTTTTACTATTTGTAATTTTTCCTTATATATGTGTTACCTTAATTATAAAACAAAGGAGAAGCTTAAAAAAAAAGAATGAAGTACCTGAAATTAGTTTACCAGGGTTCAAATCCTAGCTATGTTTTATTAGTTACTATCTGTGTATGCTGACAGTTTACTTAATATCTTTAAGTCTTGGTTTTGTCTTTAAAAAACAGAGTAAAACACCTACCTCACTCGGTTGATATAAGGATTAAACAAGGTAATGCATGCAAAAGGCAAGCACGTTGCAAATGTGTGCACACATAAAGTGCTAGATAAATTATAGCTGCCATCAAAATAGTAATAATAATTACTGCCATTATGAAATGAGCCCCTTATCTATAAAACCTCTAGGTAACAGAAAACTATCAGGCTGTGAAAATGCTTCCATTTTCTAAAAACATAAACTATGGCTCTTTAGAATATAGCAGTGTTTAAATTATACAAAACATTCTTTAAAATGTTATGGACATAAATAAGATATAGGCGAGTATACAAATAGGTCTGATTCTTCAAAGCAGTCAGGCAACCCTAGACCAAAATTCCTACTCCACCGCTGTGAACAATGAGACTTTGAGCAAATTAAACTATTGATAACCTCCATTTTTACAGCAATAGGCTTGGGATGAAAATATCTATGCCAAGGGTTGCTGAAGACTGAGATAATACAGATCCACAGTTCCTCATCTGAAACCCTTGGAGTCACCTGTATCTTCAAATTCAGAGTTGTTTGAATTTTAGAACAGAATGCAGTGCTAGTTCTCCCAGCACGATCTGGGGCAGAATCCAGAATCAGACAGCAATATTTCCCACAATGCAATGTATATATGCTCACACTAAGAGAATAAATAAAGGTCATAAATACCCTCAGTTCATTCAGGTCAGGTTTTGCCACAAAAGAAGTTTGTGTCACACTTTGTGGGGGGAAAGGCTTATTTTTTAGAGTGTTTGGAATTTGGAATCGTCAATCAGGGATTGTGGAACTCTGCATCTATGCATGAAGAATGCTCTTCACAACGCTCAAAAGATGGTTGCTACTCCTGTGATTATTACTATTACTGTTAGAAAACTTTATCAGAGAGTTCTTTCTAGTGCCAGGGAACTTGTATATCTTCACTTCTTTCTCACAAAATCCTCTGAGGAATATAACATTATTACCCCACTTGCAAACGATTAGCCTGTGGTATAGAGAATTTAGGCAACTTTACTCCTACCCACCTAAGTAGCTGAGCTTTGAACTTTGGGACTCAGACCTCAAAGCCCATGTGCTGAACTATTTCTCTCTAGGAAAATTTCAGATGGGTGATACTTTAGAGGAGGGGTGGGGAACGTCCGGCCTGCAGGCTGTATAAGGCCCGCAAATCATTTGGTTTGGCCCTGCCAAGGCAAAAGGGGTGAGTTAATTAAATGTTCAACCAAATATAGCAGGCTAATTTTTAAGTTGATAATTCGTTACAAATATTCAAATGGCCCTTGGCAGAAAAAGGTTCCTCGCCCCTGCTTTTTAGAACATGATTGAAAGCCTTTCTCTTCCTCTCTCTACTCTCGAGTTCTTTAGTCCTCCAATGCTTCTGCCTGCAGATAACCGACAACTAGGCCTGCAGAGCTCAGTGTGACCCTCCCCTTTCTTTCTTTTCCAGCCATTCCTTGAAGGTTCCTTGCTGATGCCAGACTCAGGGACTTGCCTCTGTGCTATTTTTGGAGCTTGGCACTTCCCTCAATATAGTCATCCCCTCTGAGAGCTTCCTCTCGCCAATATCCACTTTTCTCTAAACTTCCCTTTAAGTATAGTTTCTCTTTTAGAAGTTTTCCCTGACTCTGCTGGTAGGTCCCTGGGAGTCCTGGCTCTGAATCTAGTTATATGATACTTACCTTCCCTGCCTGGGCCAATGTTTGCTCATCTGTAAAGAGAAGACTCCATGCTGGATAATCTAATAGTTCTCTATATCTAAAATATCTACAAAAATATGACTAACAGTCTATGGACATTAGAATTCAGGGCTTTTTGACAATGGCAAAGTGGAGTATATGTATATTTAGTGCTTGTTGAAAAGAATGCTGCCTACATTGACCCAGAAAGGATTGACAGAGCACAGAGTATACAATATTGGTGCAAATATCAATTTCCTCTCTTTTAGGCTCAGCTCAACCATATAAAACTAGCATTGAGCCCTCACTGGCTCAGTGGATAGAGCGCTGGTCTGCGGACTCAAGGGTCCCAGGTTCGATTCCTGTCAAGGGCATGTACCTTGGTTGCAGGCATAGCCCCAGTAGGGGGTGTGCAGGAGGCAGCTGATCGATGTTTCTAACTCTTTTTTCCTCTCCCTTCCTCTCTGTAAAAAATCAATAAAATATTTTTTAAAAATAAAAAATAAATAAAACCATCATTGAGTCAGAATATCTGACAAAAAGATTTATCTAATGACCACAAAATGGAAGAATACAACAATATGGAATTAGAACAGAAGAAAGAAAAGATATGAATAACATTCTGATCTATTTAATAATTAAGTGTGACTAAAAATTCTGGAGTGAATAGGCTAGAAAAGAATTTAACATTAAAAACAGTTTCGCTTGCACTCATATCTAGATTTTATCCTCCAAACCATCTTACCCCTAATCAACTCTACATCCCCACCCCCAAGGCCCAGTTTCTCTCCACCTACTCTTCCAGGAAGGTTAAGCAACTTGCCTAAGGTCAAACAATCAATTAAGGACAGAATCTGGATTCTGCAGAGTCCAAGGAAATGTGTAAGTTTTTCTCCTCACATGACAATTCCAAATCTCTGAGCATTGTTCCAACAAAACAAATCTTTTCATAATCAAGAGACACAATGAAGTCCCAACACAAATCACATCATCGTAACAATATCATATCAATCTCTGGAACCATCTCAATTAAAATGGAAAGCTTTCACAAAGACATCAATTCTATTACATGAACACAACAAAACAGGCAAGAATAAGAGATGAGTGCACAATATTAATAAATAATGCCTCTATTCCCAAAGCACACCTACTTCTAGTATGTCACAGGGTCTCCACCAAATCTCTACAGAGCAGACAATAAATATACAGACAACTTACAATTTTAAAAAACACACCATAGCCAACATATTTCAAAATGGGGCACTAAAACAACTTTTCCTGGGAGACCTTGAGCTGCTGTGAGACCTTGAGGTACTGCCTAACATTTTTGCCTTAATTTCTTCTGTAAAATGGAGCTTTTAACACCCAGCCTTGCGATCTCCTAAGGTAGTTCTGAGTATAAAATCACAGCCATTGGGAAAAGTTTTGACAAGATGAGTGCCATAAAAAGATGTCTGTTTCCTAAGGAACCTAGCAAAATCCCACCTCTAATGATAGTTTATTAATAATTGTTCATAGTTCTCAGTCTGTTTTGATGACAAATTATAGGATACTTTTTCACTTATGTGTGTATTTTGAACACTTACTATTTTCTAAACACTGGGCTAGGATCTGAGGATAAAACAAGGAGTAAGACAGATAGACAACAGAAAGGGCCACAGCAAATCTTGCGTGTGTGTGTGTGTGTGTGTGTGTGTGTGTGTGTATGCTGTGAGGGGAAAGTCAAAGACCGGGATAAAATCAAGTAAACAAACAACTGATAGAGTATAAGACACGAGGGAGCAGAGCCAGTAAGTCAAGTTTAGAGTGTGCTTCCTGAAAAGGAAATTTTATTTCTACTTTAATATAATTTAAAGGGAAACACTTTAATTTAAAGGGAGGCATATATAATTTAGAGTTTGTGAGTGTTTTCTTGGAGTCAGTTTATCAAGGAATTGGAAAATTTGAATTCCTTATTACAGGAATTCTATACGAATAGAACATGAGAGTTGAGGGAAGAGTTTTGCAATGGGAACATGTGAATGGATTCAGGGGAGTCTGAGACATCCTGCAAAGGAAAGCAGAATTCTCTTGGGTAGAGAAACTCTAGCATTTAATAGTTTTTCTGGAACTATTAGAAGCACCATCTAAGGGAACTCTTAGATGCTGAAAGTGTGCTATACCTATCAGCACATTAACCATGCACCATATGGAATACTGAGCATTTGAGACATGGCTAGTGATCATGAAGAAATGAATTTTTCATTTAATTTTAAATAATTAAAATGTTAACGAAATGGCTACATGGCTATTTAATGATATATAGTGCAGCATCAAGGAGTCTGTGGCCATAGCACTGTGTGCCCGCACTGGAGAATCAGGTCCTGTAATAACAATGGCACTTCCCGTGATCACACAGCCTCATAGAGGTCCAGGTTTTATCTGGTTTTTCATTTCTGGTACAATGCCAACCACAGTAAAAATATCATGAATGTTTATTAGAATGTCTCATGAATGGGATAGTTGCCTTTGCTCCTTCATTTATTTCCTAATTCACGGATACTTAATTGTATGGACCAGCTTCATTTGTGGAGTTGTCTGCTTTTCCTGATGTCAGGCCCGTGTGATGTTGGTGCCTCTCCTTGGCTGGTCAGTTGACACCTCCTCCTTGAGGTCTGCCTGGGTAGAGCTAACCTCTCCTACCCTCTATACACTTCTACTGTGGCAGGTTTCAATCATTTTTGTTCATTTACAGGCTTATCTTCCACGCTAAACTTGAGGTGGAATGACGTACTGGTTGCCAGGGTCCTACTTAATGCCCAACTCTCAATTCCACTCAACCACAATTTGCTAGGTTCAACATAGCATTAACATTCAATATGTTTTTGTTACTGTTGTGGTTACTCTGTGAACTCTTTGGAGAATTATATTATTATATTATATTATATTATATTGTACTAGAGGCCCGGTGCACGAAATTCGTGAATGGGGGTGTGTCTCTCAGCCCAGCCTGCACCCTCTCCAATCTGGGACCCCTCGAGGGATGTCCGACACCCTGTTTAGGCCCGATCCTACTGAGATCAGGCCTAAATGGGCAATCGGACATTCCTCTCACAATCCAGGACTGCTGGCTCCCAACTGCTCGCCTGCCTGCCTTCCTGATTGCCCCTAACTGCTTCTGCCTGCCAGCCTGATCACCCCCTAACCACTCCCCTGCCAGCCTGATCAACACCTAACTGCTCCCCTGTCAGCCTGATCACCCCCTAAACACTTCCCTGCCAGCCTGATCTCCCCTTAAACACTCCCCTGCCAGCCTTATTGATGCCTAACTGCTCCCCTGCCAGCCCAATTGCCCCTAACTGCTCTCCCCTGCAGGCCTGGGTCCCCCCCCCAACTGCCCTTCCATAAGGCCCAGTCAACTTCCCTCCTCTGCCAGCCTGGTCACCCCTAACTGCTCTCCCCTGCAGGCTTGATCACCCACAACTTCCCTCCCTTGTAGGCCTGGTCCCTCCCAACTGCCCTCCCCTGCTGGCCATCTTGTGGCAGCCATCTTGTGTTCACATGGGGGCAGCCATCTTTGACCACATGGGGGTAGCCATCTTGTGTGTTGGAGTGATGGTCAATTTGCATATTACTCTTTTATTAGATAGGATTATATTCCCCCACCCCCTTTTTTTTTTTATCCCTGGCACCTTACACAAAGCCTGACACAGTACAAATGTTTAATCAATGTTAAATAGAAATAATAGAA
Organism: Corynorhinus townsendii; assembly: GCA_026230045.1. Lineage (NCBI taxonomy): Eukaryota > Metazoa > Chordata > Mammalia > Chiroptera > Vespertilionidae > Corynorhinus > Corynorhinus townsendii. The sequence continues at coordinate 203,587,516 of JAPDVU010000003.1, read as the reverse complement.
AACTTCCCTCCCCAGCCTTTCAAGTAATTCCCATTTTTAAATACAGTATCAGTCCCTTCTAAACATCGCATTGAAGTGAACTGGAATGCTGCCAGGTCCATGGGCACAATATGTTCACAACTTGTAATTGTTGTAAAAAATATTAGTTTCTCTTTTAGCTGAAAATTTAAAAGTCAAGATGCTGCTTTGAGAAGAATATTTAAACAAGCAAAATATACTGTCTTCATTCTAATCTATGTTTTAATTATGATCCATGTTTCACTTCTGATAAAACAAATAGCTTAGGCCTAAAGCTGAACTCTTTACTCACCTGGTTGTCCATAGACTACCAGGAGGAATATGCTTTGGAAAATAAGTGCTTCTCACCACAACCCACAGTTTTAAATATATTTTATATCTTGACCTCTGTACACGCTAACACATCTATATCAGTAACTGAAACAAAATTTCTATGAAGCAACACTTATCTTTACTTCTTGAGGTGCATGTTGACATTTCTATTCCATGCTACTCTTATTCTACTCTACTTCACTCCACTCCACTCCACTCTACTCCACTCCATTCTACTCTAGTTTTTAATGCTGATCAAAAGCCATGAAATGGATTTCATGACCCGCTGCATTAAATAATATACTTCACAGTGTTATTTCAAGTGCCCACAGGCATCAATGTTAGAACTGCCTACTGTTTCACTTAAAACAATGGTGCTAATTTTCCATCATCCAATGAAGAATTTTAGGGAATACGTATTTAGATTTCCTCTCAAAGAAATACTTACCTACCTAGAATCCTATAAAAATCGCCCCACCCCAACTTTTCATCTCAGACTTCTGGTTCTGACTGAGCCATCTTTGGTAGAGACCTGCTACTGTCATCTCAAACAAAAGTGCCCCACACTTCCTCAGCCCAGTTCCTGAAGCTCGACCAAGAACACCTGTGAGCAGTGTCCTACCTTTTGCAGGCTTCATGCTCATCATTTCCATGACAGATCCTGATGATGTGCAGCTCTGGCAAGGACTAATTTGAACTGGATTTTCTAACTCCTGAAACTGCATTACCATTCTTACTTTATTCCCAGCAACTGAAAATGAGACTAGGTAAGAAGTGACAGAGGCCAGAGGTTGGGTGGCTTACTGATTAACTTCATTACTGAGCAGAATATTTGTAAATGTTTATGAGAAAAGTCCTCGATGCCAGATTGCCTAGTAAGCTAGAAACCAGTCTCTTAGATAAACATTTTGGGGAGCACTTTCCACTTTAAGAAATTTTAGAAGGTAGATTTCTGTTCAGTTGCTGTAAAAGTGGATTCAGAAGGTCAAGTGTCATGCTCCAAGTCTTCAAAGTTGTTCCTTTCAAAAGGCTACAGAATGGTATGGCATAGTAATGCTTCACATTGTGTGACCAACCGATCTGGGTTTAGATCCACTGTTACGGTGGAATTATGTCTCCCCCGCCACCATCCCCAAACAAAAAAATATTTGATATGTTGAAGTTCTAACTCCAGTATCCTAGCAGGTGGCATTATTTAGAGACAGGATCTTTATAGAGGTAATCAACTATGAGGTCATTAGATTGGTTTCCAATCCCATAGGACTGGTGTCCTTATACCAAATGGAAATTTGGACACAGAAACAGACACACATTAAGAGAAGACACGGTGAAGAGACACTGGGATAAACACAGTCATCTATAAGCCAAGGCTCTCCAGGGCTCTCCAAGGTCAGGAACATAGATTCTTCCCTCACAGCCTTCAGAAGGAACCAACCCTGCCAGCACCTTGCCAATATGTTTCTGTTGTGTAAGCCACCCAGTATGCGGTACTTCATCACAGCAGCTTTAACAAACTAATACCTTCAGGCGCCCTTGGCATTCGCTAGCTCTGTAGACCACAGACAAATTCCTGAACCGTTTTCTGTCTCCATTTCCTGAGAATCACACAACCTCATGGAATGATTGTGAAAATTAAGTAAAATAATATCTATAAAATGCTCAGCACAATGGGTATCTATCCATCATCATATTGATATCATGATTATTTGGCTTTGGACTCATGTTTTAGGGTGGCTTGCATATTGAGTAGGAATAATTTCTGCAGCAGAACTGGTAGATGTCAAGGTTGTGACTGAGTTTGTTTTGAAAGAGAGGGCTTTAGAATAGGACTCAGTAGGCCCAGGATTGAGCTCAGGCATAATGCAAGTAGATGCACTACATAACCTTAGGCCAGTCTCTCAGCTTCTGCAGGCCACAATTGCATACATCAACAGATGGTAAAACATAGATAATTCCTGCCCTACTTCCCTCATCGACCTGTTGTGAAGATAAAAGTGACATAACAAATATGAAAGCAGTTTTAAAAGGCAAACGTGATCTGTGTAAACCTAATAATCATTGCTAAGATGTCTCTGCAGCCTGGAGAAGCTTCAGGTGGTTTCACCTGCATTACCTCATCTGGTCCTTACTTGCACCTTTGAGGAAGGTATTGTTTATATTACCTACTCTCTTCTACCCTATTTTACAGACTCAGAAAAGCAACTCAGTGAAGTTCAGTGGTCTGTCTACAGCCACCCAGTTATTAAGGGATAAAACTAAAACATTAATCAAAGTCTTCTGACTCAAGACCCCGTAGCTAAACAAGTAAAGCACGCTTGCCCTAACTGCAGAGAAAGAAGAAAGGTATGATGGTCCATGAGTGTATTTCAGTTTGGATCGTGCAATCACGGGTTACCATTTGCAAAACTGTTCTCCATCCTCGGTTTACTTCTGACCTCATTCTATCTTCACAACCCAAGAACTATCTTGCCTTGAAAGGATCTTAGGTGAAAGAGCTGCCCAAAGGTTGTGAACCAGGACAATCTACCTCTGAATTTTCTATTTCAAGAATTCTATACTGAGTTTTCCACTGGCCAAAAACTGTCTGCTGCCCTCAGCTACTTCTATACTAAAAAACAAGAGAGAGCAGGATAATTTAGCTGATCTAAGAAGCCCTCGTTGCTGAGTGAAATCCACACAAGATATTCTCATAAGAAGACTGATTGGATCTCTTCTCTCAGTGATAACCAACTGCTTCATGTTATTTTTTATAAAAATACATTTTCCTCTGTAGTTCTATGCTCTCTGAAAGGGTACCTACTAGCCATATATGGCTACCTAAACTAACTTAAATTAAAGACACTAGAATCAATTCCTCAGTTATACTAGTCACATTGTTAGTGTCCAATAGCCACATGTGGATAGTGGCTACTGCATTGAAAAAAGTGGATCTAGAACATTTTCATCATCACAGAAACTTCTATCAGACAGCGCTGTGGTAGATGGGACCTGGCAGCAATGTGAAGCTACACCAATCATGGCAAGTGAGGGCATCAGCAATCCTATATAATAAAAGGCTGATATGCAAATAGACCAAATGGTGGAACAACTGAACAATTGGTCGCTATGACGTGCACTGACCACCAGGTGGCATGTGCGGAACATGGCAGGTGTTGGCCACGGCAGAATGGTGGAGCAGGTGAGCAGGGGCGCCAGACCAAGGCACTGGTTGCTGTCATTGGGGTGAGCCTCTGATGTTTACTGAAAATTCTTTGCTCCCTTGCACCGTGGTCCCTCCCAGTGCTCACACCCGCTGCCAGCACCAGAGCTGCCACTCGTACCCACTGCCAGTGCCAGCCCTACTCACACCCGCAGCCAGTGCCAGAGCCACTGCTCTCACCTGCTGCCGGTGCCCAGTGCCAGTCCAGATCACTCGGTGTCATCAGTGGGTGCCAGCCCTGATTGCCCCTGAGGGCTTCTTCACCTCCCCTTGCTCCTGAGGGACGATCAGGGCAGCAACCGCTGCTCGTACCTGCTGCTGGTGCCGGCCCCAATCACTCCACATTGTCAGCACGTGCCAGCAACAACAGTGGGAGCAGGGCTGACAGCAGATAGAGGATCGGGGCCAAGGCAGGAGGGGCCGGGTGGGGTCACAGAGGATGGGCCAAGACCCGCCCCTGTGCCTACCGCATCCTCGCAGCCCACAGTTCCTTTCAAGGTGCATGAATTCATGCACTAGGCCCCTAATGAAGCTATAAAAAAAGTGGGGAGGGGGGAACTCCCAGAATAAATGTCAGCAATGCTTTTCTAAGAACTATCCTTAACACAAACTTGGCCAACAGGCTTGGAGTGATACAATCATACTGGAAGGACTTTCTCCACTGAGGTGGTCAGGAGTATTCTCTGAGCCTGGATCCTTAATCATTCAATTCTGATTTCTTGTCCTGATTATATTTTGGTTGCCCACTTACTATCTATGGAACCTTAAGCAGATTATTTAGCACCTTTAAATCTCCATTTTCTCACTAGTAAAAGGAGAATAGTAATGGTATCCACTCTACATGAGTGTTGTGAGAATTAATATTAATGGCAAGTAGCTCTATAGAGTACTTAAGATGGGCCAGGCATTCTTTTGAGAACTTTAATAAGTTATGTCAGTATCTTGCACAAAGTTAAGGAATTTGCCTAAAACCACATACTAGTAAGCAGCAGAGATGGGATTGAATGTTGGAAGTCTATCTGCTAAGAAATCTAAAATCGTTGTTATCACTATCACAATTCTTGCTATCATTGTAAAATGTATAAATTTGCTATTTGATTTTATAGTCAACCTTTCTCAGCTTGCTTATTCTGAGTGCCCCTGAGACATATTTCTTAGTCTGCAAGGTTGAGAGCCAGGCCCTGGACAATAATGGATTCACCCACCAGCTGGCCACCTTGTCTATCATTCTTTGTCTCATTGTATGCCTTTTACAAGCTATGCCTGCCCTATCTAAAAAAGATAGTAATATATTTTATAATAAGGACAGGTCCTTTAGATACTTCTTTTCTTTCACCCATTTCTTAACTTCACTAACAAAGAATACCAGATCTGAGATTCCTGGGAGAGCAAAAACCAAAGCTGTGGTGAGTTAACAAAAATTGTAGAGACTGCTTAAATCTATGGAAGAGATGTGGATAAGAAATATTTAAATTATGCTCAAACAAAACTCCATTTTGCAAGGTATCTTCCCATCTTCTGAACACTTTCAGCTTTGATTCACCCATCAGCTCAGGACTGCATTCACTTGAGTTAAACTGAGTGAGATGGGGGGAAAAAATGCCTGCACTCAAATGTCAGAAACATTCCATAAAACTGCATCTCAAGATCTTTAATTGTATTTTAAAACATCTGGCTGCTTCTGTAACACCAGAAAGATGCTTTTAATTTAAGCAAAAGAGAGGCAAAAACCATGTTCCAATAACAATAAAGCTACCCAGAGAAAACAGGCATAAGAGCTGACAGAAGCATAAAGTGATGAAAAATAGCTAAGGGAAATGGATTCTGAGTGAGCAGGATTATGTGCGGTATGCATCCTGCCACTTGCTGGGTCTCATTTAGAATGGGGCTTTACAAAGACTGTTAGATACAAGAATCTATAATAATAAAAGCATAATATGCTAATTAGACCAATGACCTTCTGGACAATATTCCGGACTAAGCCGTGGCCCACCGTGGGGGCCGAGGCAGAGGCAGCCGCTGCGGCTTGTGGGGCCGAGCCCCTTGCATAAATTCCATGCATTGAGCCTCTAGTAAGGTAATATAAAAACACGCATTTCATAGCTGTTCTAGCAATGCTGTAACACCAGAATGAGAACATGTGTTTCCTTCCCAGAAATTTATTTCCATACTGCTCGTTTCTGTTGGGTCCTTGAAAATTCTTTGCACTCCACAATGTTAAGATAAAGAGAACTTCCTCCTTTTAATTAGTAGAGTGGTGTTTATCATTTCAACAATTTAAATAATAACAACTACATATCAAGCCCTGGACTAATTATGCTGTTTTATGATGCCCTGAAGTTTACAGAACACTTCCCACACAGCCATTCAGTTCTCCCAAAAAGCTGTGGAGTAAATGTCATTAATTATCCTCGTTGTATAGGGGAGAACACTGAATTTCAGAAAGCCTCAGTTGCCTCTGAGACTTTATTCCTTTCCGTTTCTTTGCTTATTTCCACTCACCTTCTGTGAACTTCTCCCAGTTTCACTGAGCTAAGTGAATCGCACTCATTGCCCTGGGTGCCCTGAGTGAGAGACTGCACCTTCTCTTGCTTATTCCTTGCTATTATTAGAATGCTTTTCTCCTTAGTCTGAAGGTCTGTGCTTTTTTGAGTTCTTAAACCACAATTTGCTAAAAGAATACATGTATTTTAATCAACATGCTACCTCCTGCCCTACTCACTATGTCAAACCGTAGGAAGCCATGGACTTTGTCTTTATTACCTTTTATTATGCACTAATTACATAAAGACCCTGCCTTCTTCATTCAGCGGAGAAGTCTTTCTTAATCCACTGAATTAACCTTTGACCAAGTTTCTTGGCTTGCAAGAGCTCACTAAGGAAAAGAGACATAGCTCTGTTAGGTCACCATGTCCTTCCATTCTGACGCTCCTATGGATTGAGTTACCGATGAGCTAGATTTGTCAGGGATGTGAGGCAGCAGCATAAGTTCAAGGACCTCATGAGGTATTCCAGCCCCAGTCTCATAATTCCATTCTATCCAAGAGTCTTTTCTTCTTTTCCATAAGAACCAGCATAAGGAAGCAGAACTGTAGAGCAAATTTGTACCCCACCCCCAACTGTAGCCTTCCTTTGAATATTCCAATGGAGTGGGGGCTGAGGGGTGGAATCCCATTATACTGCGTGACAGACACATCTGGTGTCACATGCTTTGGCTTACCTTTCATTTCACCCGGAGCTACAGATGATCATGTTGATAGATTCACCTGATGTTGAGAGCCTGCCATTTCAAGAACATGCCACACATCCTTTTGCATTCTATCCCAAGTTTATTTAATACCTCCCAAGACTACCTGGCCTTGTTCCAATGGCAAAAGCACAGCCCAGACATGCTGGTGAGTTAATGCCTCCAGGGGCCACCCTCAACCAACTGGAGCCAGAGGTCAGTGAATAAGTGCCCCAGTCCCCTGTCCCTCAGTGGACACTTCTCTATGCTACTCCCAGTGGAATCAAACTCCCCTTGCCCAAAGCAGTGATCTTCATGACTCACCTCATGGTGGTTTTCCCTCCTTCCATGTCTTGTAGCCCCAGTCCTTTGCTTCTGCTCCCTGGGAACACCTCTCACATAAACTGCCTGCACATGAATCCTAGCTTTGGGTTGTGCTTCTCAGGGTTAACAATTTATAGACAAGGGTCTTAGAATTCCAAGTCTAATCATCTCTTCTTACAAGTGTTGATTAATGGAAATGCAGGGTCCAGAGTCAGTTCTCTAGACTCTTTCGATTGCCCTAAATGAAAATGAGAAGACAATGCCCTTCCAAATCCATTCTACACGCTGGGCCTTTGCGTTTGCTATTTCCTCCACCTAGAATGTCCTCTTTGGCTTGTCTTTTTGTCTCAGCTTGTTAACTCCCAGAACCCTTCTCTGACCACACCATTTAGAGCGCCCCATTCTTCAAGTTACTATGACATCACCCTGCTTTGTTATTTTCATAGCTCTTACCATTACCTAATATAATCTTGTTTACTTATTTGCATGTTTCCTGTGAGTCTTCTCTCCACTAGGAGCTTGCCTGTCCTATTTCCTGCTTTATTACAATGCCCAATATATAGTCAGTGCTCAACGTTCAGATGGAAGAAATTCATGTGTTGTACCATAAACTTCACTTGCCCTGCTTATAACAACATGACTGCTGTTTTTGAGTACACAGACCATTGGAAAAGAGTTTAGCTCTCTGGCTAGATGAGCCCGTGAGTTAACACTTCTGAATCTCTGGTCTATCTCAAGGTCCAAGAATGGTAAGTTAGGCACTGTGGATTACTCATCCAGGGGCCACAATCTTTTCCCTGGTGCTCTGTCTCCTAAGCTCAGGGTGGGAACATAAAATGCATCAGTGCCATCAGGTCACAAAAGAAGTAAGCAGGAGGAATAGGAGAATCAAAATGCAAGTCTTCACCCCTTACTTTGGCATACCTTAACTCAGATATATAGAGTGGAGTTAGACCGAGGCCCTGGGGAAACAATGTGATAAAAAATGCTTAGACCTGGCTTGATATCTTAATGGAGAAAAGGAAAAGGAGTCCCAATGGTCATACATGGTTCAAATTAGTTTACCAGGGGAGGGGATGAGATGAAGATTTGAAGAAGCTGCTCTATCTAGCCGGGAATAACAGCTATGCATTGCAGCTTATGCATCTTGTGCTATTTAGTCTCAGGAACCTTGAATGAAGTGTTAGGAAAGTGGATGGGAATGTGGTCCAGCAAAGGAGAAAGAACAGCACTAACAGCAAGAGTCACAGTGCTTCCTCAGCAAGCACTTTCAGATGCTTCTAACTTGACCGCTCCTTCACCTCTGTTTTTCTGTCTCCTTACATCTTTCTACCTCATGGCTGCTGAGGTCAACCTTCAACCTGATGTGCTTGCTTGGAGAGCTTAACATGCAATCATAATTCAGAGCAGAAAACATTTTTTATGTGGAAAAAAACCTTAAGTGGACTTTTCCTTAGTCTATGACATGTAGCTATCATCTTAATTATTCTGTGCATTCTGACTGGTAGAGCAAAAATTATAAAAATGTCTATACACTGATTATTTTAAGGATTTTTAGGATAGGCCAGAAGCAAATGGTCAAGTAGCTGGACATGGAGGTAGTGCCTGTTGGCCTCGAATGCATCCACAGGATGAAGAAAAGACAAATAAAAGAAATAAGATGCAGCAAGTATGTCCAAGAACTGGTATTTCATAAATAATTACTGGTCTCTTTGAGTTACTGATAAACATCTCTTATTTTCCTTAACCTCCTTTCTCCTTTCCTTTTATTATTTATGACTTAATTTTTATTTATCAGGTGCATACTAAGATTAATAAAATATCGTCACTCCTCTTAAATATTCTTATACTGTACTAGAGGCCCAGTGCACGAAATTCGTGCACTGGGGGGAGATGTCCCTCAGCCCAGCCTACACCCTCTCCAATCTGTGAACCGTGTGGGATCAGGTCATCAGACATCCCCCTCATAATCTGGGACTGCTGGTTCCTAACCACTCACCTACCTGCCTGCCTGCTTAGCCCTAACCACTTCTGCCTGCCAGCCTGATCATCCTCTAACCACTCCCCTGCCAGCTTAATTGATGCCTAACTGCTCCCCTGTTGGCCCAATCATCCCCAACTGCCCTCTCCTGCTGGCCTGGTTGCCCCCAACTGCCCTCCCTCCCCTGCTGTCCTGGTCACTCTTAACTGCCCTCCCCTGCTGGCCTGATCACCCACAACTGTCCTCCTCTGCCAGCCATCTTGTGGAGGCCATCTTGTGACCACCTGGTGTGATCATCTTGTGTGAGTGCATGACAGTCAATTTGCATATTACCTCTTTATTATATAAGATCTGGGCAGGTAAGCATGTAAATAGGTAAGACAGATAATGACCTCTCCTTGGAAAGGACCTGATAAGCTATTATACACAAAAGTGGTAATGACTGGTACATAATAGCATAAGCTATTAACATCTCCCAGGGATGTCTGCAAATAGGGGATCATGCCTTCAAACACTGACTTTTGTAAAATTTCAAGCATTTGCATTTTCACTACCATCTGCCATGGTCCATTTATTAATGTGGGGTGAATAACTGGGAACATCCAAGCTCTCTTAGCAGGGCTTCTATACAAAAAGGAATTATTTTAAGAGTGGCACAAAGTTTCCCTGCCCCACCCCAAATTTACCCCTGCTGACTCTAATGATAGTCCCAATTAAAATTCTTTATAATGAGACTTTTTTCATAAATGCATAAAGTAGAGCAATATATCATTTTATAGTACCATCTAGTTACAGATCTACTGGAAACAACTTAGTACAATTTGTCCTCAAGCCAGTTTAAATGACTAATCCTGGCACTATGCCATATATCCCCCAACACCGGAAGGATGGTGGGTAGCAAGCCTACCACAGAACTATAACCTAAGTAAGCTCAGCCTTTAATAGGTATAATATTAAACCACAACAATCATGACTTCATACTTTCGTACATGCTGCAATAAGATTAGACTCAGCCCTAGAGCAGGAATTCGTTTCTACTCCCAGCTCTGTTAATCATCTAGCCTCATGGCCTTGGACAAGTCACAAAGCTCTCTGGGCCTTGCTGTCCTCATCTATAAAAGAGAAGACCACTCGTTTCAATGAATCCAAGGTTCTATCTACCTCTAACCTTGATTAGTAGCTGACGTTGCCTGAGTACTCAGAAGGAACAAAAATACTTTCTGGACTCTCTCTGGCACTCATCATCTAAGTTTTGTTCTCAGACATTTCCAAATTGTAGTTTGTTCTATATAGATTTCAATGAACTTGACAACTTACCAAATAAATTGTCAGAAAGAGAAAATTCATCCGCAGCAGGTAAGTGGGAGTGTTGGATTAGATTCATTTTTGATCCAATCCAAACTTTTCTACTTGAGAATGCACCTTTGTTATTGTGGTCTTCAAAAAAACACCCTGAAATGCAAATAAATAAATAGAGAGTTTAAGGAAGAGGGAAGAAGATGGTTAAGAGAGAGAGGGAGGGAGAGTTCGTGCTAATTTACAAAACAGTAATTGGCTCCCTTTTGACACTTTGCCAAGGCCTTTCTGTATATATTTGTTCTCAATATTTATCATTTTTACACCTAATTTGGACTTATAAGTGTAGAGATACTCTCCAATTTACCTGGGAAAACACCATATGTTTTCATTTAAATTTCAACAGTTGGAGATTTGGGCAAAGCATGATGACATTTTGGTTGTTTTGGTGTTTTTTTTTTTCCTTTTACACACACACACACACACACAAAGGAAAAAAACAACAAAATCAAACATAAAAGCCTTGATTTAAAATGGGATGTATCCATGATTTATTATCTTAAATTTTATTCTGAAGTTGAACAGGTCTTTACACAAACACAAAAGTACTTTAAGACTTCCCTTTCTATTGGGATTTTCTTAGATTGAGTAGGCACTATGTCAGCAAATTAAAAATTTAGGAAGGATTTCCCCAAGATCTTTATCTTTGCCTTTTAGAGAAAATTTAAGGGTTTGCATTTTCACTCTCATGATCTACCTTGGCCATATATTATCTGGGATTAAAAAAAAAAAAGTTATGATAAGCAGAAAGGTTATGGTAAATCTCACCAAAATGTCTGAAGTTTCATCCTGGGGAGAGGTCCAGAACTCATCCCAGAACCTAAGTGAAGCAGTGTTCACTTTTAATCTCCAGGTCTTCTTTCCTTCCTTCCTTTCTTCCTTCCAATATGTCTTCTACCTCCCTGAAGAAGTAATGTGAAAGGTCAAATAATAAAAAAGTGTGCTATCAGAACCTCTTTTCCAAGGCTGTTTTCTGAGGGTGATTTCAAATCTTTTTATCCTGTCTCCACAAAATAATCATTTTGTTCACAAATAATAACTATTTATATTTTCTACTCCGGAAGAGAACCTAGGGTTATTTTTTTAGACTAATAGTTATTTCATTAGAATTTTCCTATTATTCGTGTCTCTGTTTCTTTCTCTCTCACTCAGCAAAATGGTCCCGTTCAAGCAGAAGTGGGTAGCAGATGTGTGTGGCTGCTGTTAAGATAGTCCACCAGAAACTTTGCTGTGTTTATTCATGCTTTCAAAATTCATTTGTTGGGGACTTATTCTGCACTAAGTTCTGTGATGAATCTTTGGAGATAAAATGTTGAAGGGAACACAAGCATCCATGCTCTATGACATCAAACTTAATGAATAGAGAGATGAAAAAATAATCACACCAATATACAGATAATTGCATATTGTATTCAAAGCTGATGATGAAGGCAAAGATTAGGATGCTCTAATAGAGAGGTAGGTGTGAAAAGGAGTCAAGATGGGGAAGCAGCTGATGGAGGATGTGATTCCAAGGATAGTTTTTTTTTTCAATTATAGTTTACATTCAATATTATTTTGTGTTAGTTTCAGCTATACAGCAAAGTGACATATACTTAAACAATCATATACTTTACAAATTATTTCCCCTGATATTTTATTACCCACCTGGCATCATACATAGTTATTTCAATATTATTGCCTATATTCCCTATGCTGTACTTTACTAGTACATCCCCATAACTATTTTGTAAACTACCAATCTGTACTTCTCAATTCCTTCACCTTTCTTGCCAAGTCCCCCAACACCCCTTCTCTCTGGCTACCATTGGTCTATTCTCTGTATCTATGAATTTGTTTCTGTTTTGTTTGTTCATTCATGGTGAAGAACCTATATTTTTAATGATAACATTAAACCACCTAATTAATCAATTGTAAGATCTACTCCACTTGCAGACATTCCATTATGATAAGCAATACTAGGGCACATCTGAATTGATGAAAGACACCAGAGATGTTGAAGAATTTAGTAATACACACACACACACACACACACACACACACACACACACACACACACACACACCCTGTGAAAGGATACAAACTATATCTACTGTGGGAATGCAGACATAGCTGGGTCCATCTGGTGAACCAATGGCACGGTCCTACCAAAGTCAAAGTCCAGTAAGCCAAAGGATTTTTTGGGAGAAAACTCATTCTAAAGTCAGAGGGAGCTAGGAACCAGGACTCTTGCCCCAAAGTAAAGCCATAGTCATTAGGCGAATGTGTAATTCTCAATGTAGCACAGTATTTGACCAACCTGTACTAGATTCAAGAGGCCGTCCTGCCACCCTGGTGGGAAAAGGGAGAACATTATAAATAAAAATGAAGCTTGGAAACCTTGAAGTATAAGGTAGACCTTTCTAACAGAACACAATAAGTAGGAGAGAACTCATTTCAACTCCACCCTCACGCTCAAACAACTCTGCCACATATCACAGTGGAACTTTGACCCCAACAGGACTCAGGGTCATTCTGGGGCAATTGTGAAAGAGCAGCAGCAGCTGAGGTATCACCTTAACGCATGGAGAATGCCCAGCAGAGTTGCTGTGACCACTGGTTGGGTACTGGTCTCTCCAATGGACACAAAAAGTAGTAGAAGATGTGATCAGAGCAGACTTGATTATGAACAAACATGAAGAGAACCCCAAGGCCTCCCTGAAATATTTGGGGAGAGGAGGACTCTGGTGGGGAGCCAAAGTTCCTGAGGAATAAGCCAGTAAAAGTTGAGTTGTTCAGCCCAAATGCCCATCAGCAGATGAACGGATTAGAAAACTATGGTACATCTACACAATGGAATACTGTGCTGCTATAAAAAAGAAGGAATTCTTACCAGTTGCAGCAGCATGGATGGACCTGGAGAGCATTATGTTAAGTGAAATAAGCCAGGCAATGAAAGAAAAATACCACATGATCTCACTCATTTATGGAAAATAAAGAACATTATAACCTGATGAACATAAAGATAGGTACAGAGGTAGTAAAGCACTGAACAGACTGTCAAATTACATCGGGAAAGCAGGGGAGTGTTGGGGAGGTGGGGAAAGAGATCAACCAAAGGATTTGTATGCATGCATATAAGCACACCAATGGACACAAGACACTGGGGGGTAGGATGAGGGCATGTGACAGGGAGTAGGGAAGGCTGGGGGAAGGTCAGTGAGGGAAAAAAAGATATATGTACTACTACATGTAATACTTTAAACAATAAAAAATAATGAAGAAAAAAAAGTTGAGTTGTTGCTATTAATGGGACCTCATTCACAAGCTATGTGAGGACTTGGGAAATTCCAGTTTTAATATGTATATATAAATTGTTATGTACACATTCGATGTGTATATATTATATACATGAATTATGTATAAATATATATCTGCATGTTGTATAATAAATGGATTGAAAAGTCCCTCTAACTTCATACAACTGTTGTTCCAGATTGAGTTTCTCTTATTTTTAGGAAATTCCAGTTTTCCATAAAAATTTCCAGGAACCTACAAAGTAGAGTCAGGAATTTTCCCTAATATTCAATCCAAACTTACACTCTGTAATTTAAGACCCAGTTGCTCTGGTCTTTAAAACACAGGAGATTTCAGCTCTCTTACTCTTACATTAGGCTTCCCTCCATGCTAACTTTTTCTCATATTTGCCTTTGGAACCTTCAGTCATGTTCATCAAGTTCCCCATACTTCTGTAGCACATCACAGCTCTCTGATAGTTCCCAGATACCATCATTTTCATTCTCCACCAAAATCTTGTATTTTCCTCCACGTGTTCATATCAACTTGGCACCTTCCATTCAAATGCCTGGCACACAGTAGGCCCTCAAGAAATGTAGGCTCAATTAAATGGTTTGTATTAATTGTTTTTCTTGCTTAGTTCCACCAAATTCCCTGACATTTGGTATGTTCATCCTCAATAAATGGTACAAGATAAGGATTTCATTTTCTTATTGCACAATGGACAGAATTTATCACTCTTACACAAATGAAAGTCCAATTCCACTAATTCTGGATCATTTGAGTGATTCCCCCCAACTGGAGACCCACTATGGAGGTGCCCCTGAAGAGCTAACAACAGTGCCCTCCAGAATCCAGACAGGTGGCAGAGTCTGCCCAAATCAGGTTTGTTGAGTTTATGAGTCCAGAAGGGGCTTAAAGGAAACTGGAATTTTTTAAATGGCAACACAAGCACATAGTAAGCAATTCAAATAGTACACAGAAAAAGTAAGTCTTTTTTGCAGCTCTGTCACTCATCTTCCTTACCAAACACAACTATTATAGTCAGTTTCTTGTGCATCCTTCTGGTTACTATGCCCACTCATAGCATAAAGGGCCCTTAAACACTGTACCTTAACCTGGGATTTGGCAAACTATTGCCCACAGGCCAAAGCTGTGCCTGTTTTTGTACAGCCTTTGAGCTAACAATGATTTTACATTTTCCAACATTTTAAAAAATTAAAAGAAGGCTATTTCATGACACGTGAAATTCATTTTTAAGTATTCGTAAATAAAGTTTTACTGGTATATAGCGACATCCATTTGTTTATGGGTTATCTAGGTTTCTTTCTCCCTACAGTGGCAGAGTTGAGTAGTTGCAACAAACACTCTATGGCCCATAGGGCCAAAAACATTTGCTCACTAGCCTTTTACAAGAAAATTTTGTTAATCTCTGCCTTAAACAAATCACAAAAGATTTCTTTAATCTGGTAATATTACAGGTAAACTATGAATAAATGTAACAAATACCCTCATTTTCAACAATCTTGTCTAATTTTCTAGGTGAAAAGTTCTATCTCACTGTATTAAATTGCATTTTTTTGATTATTAGTGAAATTGGAAAATTTTTACATCTTTATTGCCTATATGTGGCCATTACTTCCAATTTTCTGTTTATACCCTTTGCCATTTTTTCTATGAAGTGTTCATCATTTTTATTGACTTACAACTGTAAACCTACTTTGCCCCATGCTGTATGTGAAAAGCTTCCTCATCTGTAAAGACATGTAAGCCGATACAGGGATTCGTTCTTACACATACTTACACATACACATACATATTTTTAAGACTTTGAAGATAAAGTAATTTCTTCCCGTAAGATATTTGGGGACCCTACCTGTGTTCAATGAGGGACTACTGGAAATTTTTAATGACATAATGAAATCTATTTTCAAGAAGATCATGCTAATGAAAAAGTGGGATGGGGAAGGTAAGCAGTAAAGGAAGGAGGAAAATTCAGGAAATCTGTTGCTAATGTAAGATGATCAGTGCATACCATGGCAGCATCTGCAGAGATGGGAAAGGAGGGACTTGAGTTCAGTGCACAGAACAGAGAAAGGAAAGAAAAAGCCTGGAGATACCAGTTAAGCCTTAAGTATTGGTGGAAACAGGGACAAATGTTTATTTTACTTTATGTTTACTTGTATGATCTGTAGCCTAAGCCTTCATTTAAGGACCCAGCAATAATTTCAGAAATGGTATGTGCTGTTTGTTTTGAATGTGATAAGACAGTAAGTGACTGGTAGCTTTGACTCCCACTTTCTGGTTATCAATTTTGATTTGTTTAGACACTGCGTGTCACAGGAAGTTCATGGTGTATGGAGCTCCTCTGATTTATCAGAAACCATTTGCAAATAGAGACCTCGGAAACACCCTGTTCCAATTAAATAGCTTTGACTCTGACTTAGAAGAATCTCAGCTCTCAGAAGATAAAGATAAAAACTGGTTACATGTGCTGTTACCTACGAACTCATCACACCTAATGAAAACATCCTCGGTGGCATTTTTCTTGGATGAAACCAGTTGATGGCAGAGCACACGTTCTGTTGAACATCTATGTCATCCATTCCTAAAGGGCAGGGCAAAGTGAGCTTTTTCTAGCCATCAACATTTCATGCCCAGGGAAAGCCCTGGATTCAGCCCAAAGGCCAGAAGAATGTTCTTAAGGGGAAAGAAAAAATCATGATCTCTTCAAGCAGCTTAGTGGAAAAGTCAGGCAACGAAAACCCAATTAGAATAGTGTGGGGCTTGAAAGAGGTAGCACAAATCCCTTCAGGAGCCCAGCAAGGACAGTCATTCATTGAACCTTCATTCATTTTCTCCTGTGTATCAGGCTTTAATGGAGGTCTTGAAAACAGAGTGGTGAATGAGGCAGGGGAAAAAAAAACCCTGCCTTCACAGGGCTTACATTCTAGTGGGAGAGATGCAAAATTTGCAACATATAAGATTTCCAATGGTGATGATCCTATCTAATAAAAAAGTAATAAGTAAATTGACCGTACCTCCGCTATACCCACCAGCCCACCCACAATCCAATCAGGAGCGAGTATGCAAATTAATCCAACCAAGATGGCTGCGGCCACAGAGAGAGCAGGAGGCTTGGATTTCCTTGGCAATGGAGGAAGCCAAGCTTCCTGGACTCCACTCAAGGCTACAAAGTTTCAATTATAGAAGATAAATAAGTCCTAGATACCAGGGTTGCCAGGGGGAGTGGCCGGCCTGCAAACCACCACAGGCCCCTTGTCCAGGCTGCCCCACACCCCAAGGGAACCCCCACCCTGATCCGGGACACCCTTCAAGGCAAACCAGCCGGCCCCCACCAGTGCCCCAGGCCTCTATCCTATCTAATAAAAGAGTAATATGCAAATTGACCATCACTTCAACACACAAGATGGCTGCCCCCATGTGGACACAAGATGGCTGCCTCAAGATGGCCAGCAGGGGAGGGCAGTTGGGAGGGACCAGGTCTGCAAGGGAAGGCAGTTGTGGGTGATCAGCCCAGCAGGGGAGGGCAGTTAGAGTGACCAGGCCTGCAGGGGAGGGCAGTTAGGGACAATTGGGCTGGCAGGGGAGCAGATAGGCATCAATCAGGCTGGCAGGGGAGCAGATAGGCATCAATCAGGCTGGCAGGGGAGTGATTAGTGATCAAGCTGGCAGGCAGAAGCGGTTAGGAGCAATCAGGAAGGCAGGCAGGTGAGCAGTTGGGAGCCAGCAGTCCTGGATTGTGAGAGGGATGCCTGACTGCCCGTTTAGGCCCGATCCCGGTAGGGCAGTCAGACATTCCTCGAGGGGTCCTAGATTGGGGAGGATGCAGGCTGGGCTGAGGAACACACACCTCCCGTGCACAAATTTCATGCACCAGGCCTCTAGTCTATATATATATAATAGCCTAAGCAACTATTACGACCGAATGACCAGAAAAACCAGTGGACCAGTTGCTATGACACACACTGACCACCAGAGGGCAGGTGTTCAATGCAGGAGCTCCCCCCTGGTGGTCAGTGTGCTCCCACAGCCAACTTCCCGTGGCGGGCCAACCTCCCGCAGCCTCCCACTGACCAACCTCCCACTGCCCCCATCGGACTGGGCAAGACAGCCCCAATCGGCCCAATCTCTGGCAAGACTGAGGAACCCCACCTGCGCACGAATTCATGCACCAGGCCTCTAGTAAGAAAACAAAGATGATAAGGGATAGAGTGGTATAGTTGGCGAGGGTGACCCAGGAAGAGATCTCTAAAGAGTGGACTTTTGAACTGAGATGTGGAGGATAAGAAGGAGTAAGCCACATCAAAGAAAATAAGTTCAGGCAGAGTGTCAGCAAGTGTTAAGGGCCAGGGCTTGGAGTGCAGGAGAGACAGCAAAAGCCCAGTGAGGCTGGACATGAGTGAGGAAGGGGGAGTGCAAGAGATCAGGTCTAAGAGTAGGTGGCTCTCATATGGCCTGCCGACCAGGGTAAAGAGTTTGGATTTATTCTAAATGAAAGTTATTGGTGGGTTTTAAGCAGGGATGTGACTAGGAGAATGAAGAAAGTCTTCCTGAGGGTGGAAGGCTGATTCTTGAATTTCATCTTGAAGGAGCAGGCATTAGGCTAGGCAAAGTCATGTCGTGGGGAAGACATAGGAAGGGAAAATAGCTTACTGTGTCCTGAGCAACCATAAATTATTCTCAATGCTGAAATAGTGAATTCAGCTCAAGCCAGTGGAGGGAAAGATGGCGTATTCAAGAAATAGTGCCAGGAAAATTGGCTATTCCTTTGGCGGGGTGGGATGGAATAGAGATTTCTATCTTGTGTTATTCTTGAAAATAAGAGAATGAAAGACATTAAGATTGTGAAATTATTGAGAGAAATATAGAGAAATACATTTATGGTCTTTATGAACGTAGGGATCTCTCCTTTTCTTTGAACTGGTGACATTACTAAACAAAACATAAATTAAAAAGAATAATTTGACTACATTAAAATCAAGAGGACAGAAATCAAGACACCATAAGCAAAGCTAAATATATGAAACAAACTGGAAGGAAATGTTTACAACATAAATAACAGCAAAAATTAGTACAAACAATACATAAATAACTCATATAAATAAAAACAGAAAGGATAAACAATCCAGGGCAGAAATTGGCAAAGGCTGTAAAGAGGAAATTTACCAAAAGGGAAATACAAGTGGCCAATAAGCATGCAAACGCCTGGAACTGATTAATAATTAGAAAAATGCAAATTTGTGTAACTGGCTGCCATTTCCACCTATCAGATGATCAAACCTTCTTAATTGTGATCATTTTAAAAGTTGGAGTGAACATATAGAAATACACATTTTCCTATATTGTCAGTAGGGGCATCATTTTTGATCTTTTGCAGGGTTTTTAGCACTGTATATTAAAATAAAATGCAATTCTAATTCTTAGGCATCTTCTCTGGGAAACCTTTGCACATGTGCACAAGAATGTTCATTGCAGCATTGTTTCTTATGGTGAAAAGGTGGAAACCACCTGAATGACCATCAACAGTGAAATGGCTAAATGCACTGTGCTCAATCCATAGTACCAAATATTAGGCTGCAGTTGAAAAAACTGAGGTGGTTTTATATGTGTTAACATTGAAAGAGGAAAGTAGAGGGGAGTAGCTTTGGGGAAAGTAAAGAGAGATTTTTAGACTAAGTTATAAGGTTGTGTGTTTTTTATATGAGATTAATTCATTGAGGATATCATTCCCTATTACCCATTTGGCCATTTTACACCATTGGATGTCATAAGCAGGCACATTTAAATTCTCTGGGAGAGAAGGTTGTTTTTTATAACCCTTGTCCCCCAGAATGCACAACCTCTCCTACCATCCACATCCACTGGATTTGTGCATTTGTTACCCTGGTGAATCTGCGCTGACACATCATATCACCCAAAGTTTATAGTTTACATCAAGGTTCATTCAATCTTGGTGATGTATATTCTATGGGTTTTCCATGATAGTAGCACACAGAATAGTTTCACTGCCCTCAAAACCCTCTGTAAAATGCATGTATTTTTTAATAGGGTATCAAAGGGTTCTTGGCCCCTTGAAACCCAGTCATGGCCTCAGATTCGGAATCTGGGCTGCAAGAGAACAAGGATCTCCACACCGCCCCTTTTTGGCATGACATTACTCTGTCCTTCCCTCTTAACACTGGGCCACAACCAGCGTTTGCTCCTTAAGTGACAGGCTGGTGCAGACTTGGCATCCACACTGACAACTTTCATAGCTCTCTAGGCAGTGGAAACGGACAGTTCCCTTCTTGATGAGGGAAGATGTGAGCCCCAGACCAGAGGGCTTTTCTCTGCTCAGAAATATCCCTCAGCAAGACCATCTTCTCCATGGACCAGTGTCTTCCAGAGAACCCTGTTACACAGTCCTCCAGGACTTGAAACTGCAAAGCTCTGCAGTTTCCCCTTTGCTTTGAACTAGTGACATTAATTAAGGTATAAATATCTAAGTTATCTTAGGATCACCGGGACCAGGAAAAAACCTTCTAAATCTATTTAAAAATGGGAACCCAGGGGAAAGAGATCAACTGGAGGACTTGTATGCATACATATAAGCACAACCAATGGACACAAGACACTGGGGGGGGGGGCGGGAATAAGGGCATGTGACAGGGGTAGGGGAGGCTGAGGGAAGGTCAATGGGGGAAAAAGTATTACTATTTGTAATACTTTAAACAATAAAATTAAATTTTAAAACAAATGGGAACCCAAATCTCAAAGTTCTATTAGAATTTTTATCTTTAAAAAAATGAAGATTAATAAAAATTTATTTTTTATCCCCACATATTATTTCTAGTCACCAGAAGTCTATTGTAATTCTTAGACCTAAGACTGTGCTGACCATGCTCTCTTGTCCTGGGCAAGTGTTTTTTCTTGGGCAATAGTTTATTTCCTGGGAAATATTTTCCTTCACAATCAGGTTGCATTACATTAGTGTTGTACTGACACAAATTTACAAACAGGGGAGAAAGAATAGCAGACATCCCTTTGTTGCCAAAACTGGGAAGGGGAAAACGGAGGAGGAAATACCTCACTGTGGAGGGCAAAGAGGTTAGGAGATACAGAGAGAAGAGGGACGGGGGAGAGAAGGGAAGAGGATGGGTATTTTTATATAAGGTGACTTTGTCTCCCCATGCAGCTTGGTGACTAAGGGCTCTCATACAGTGTTGCCTTGTAGCTACATCTCCACTGACAGAAAATATAGGGGCAATAAAAAATACCTGGGAAGAAGAAAATTGTTTCTATTTCTTTTTTCCCCTTCGTGATCTATGCTGCTGGGATTTAAGAGGAAAATGAGACTGAGCAAAATGAAGGGAAAACACTCCTTACCAAGAAAAGAACATATTTGCCTAGCCGATGCAGCTCAATGATTGAGCACTGATCTATGAACCAGGAAGTTATGGTTGGATTTCCAGTCGGGGCATACTCCTGGATTGTGGGCTCAATCCCCAGTGTGGAGCAGCAGGAGGCCAATCAATAATTCTCTCATCATTGATGTTTCTCTCTCTCTCTCCCTCTCCCTTCCTCTCTGAAATCAATATATATATATACATATATATATTTACTAATAAAAGCCTAGGTGGTCCTCGCACCCTTGCATCATCACAAGATGGCCACCCCCATGTCATCACAAGATGGCCACCTCCACGTTGTCACAAGATGGCCAGCAGGGGAGGGCAGTTGGGGGCGACCAGGCTGGCAGGGGAGCAGTTAGGCGTCAATCAGGCCGGCAGGGGAGTGGTTAGGGGGTGATCAAGCTGGCAGGCAGAAGCAATTAGGGGCAATCAGGCAAGCGAGTGGTTTGGAGCCAGCAGTCCTGGATTGTGAGAGGGATGTCCAACTGCTAGTTTAGGCCTGATCCCCAAGGGGTCCCAGATTGAAGAGGGTGCAGGCTGGGCTGAGGGACAACCCCTCCTCCCCTAGTGCATGAATTTTGCGCACCGGGCCTCTAGTATATATATAAACATCATCTTAATTCTTTCCTTTATCTCCCCATGTAATGACAACATGAGCTTTTTGTATTCTCACAGCATTCATAACCCACAGGCTCTGTGACCCACAGCGGTTCTGAGCTCCTCTCAGACGTCCCTCATCACAACACCATGGCAAGTTCATGCCGTCTTTCCTTAACATGCTGATAACTGAAGTCTCCAATCGCCTCTCCAGGATCAACCTCTGGGTTAAAGCAAATAGTGCTGAAAACTTCCCACTTCCCCTGCTCATGGTACAATCATTAGAAAATGCCCTACTAATATCCAAAGCTGTAGTGGGGCTTAGTCACTTACTCCTGTCACGCTGAATTGTTTGCAGGTGGGTCCACTTGCTCTGCCATCCTCCCAGATTCCAAGTTTTCCCAGCCCCCAACAATATTAGAGCAGCAACGAAAAGACTCTGGAGCCAGAAAGGCCTGCCCTCATCTTCAGATCCCGCTTGTCCTAACTGTGTGACCAGGGACAGGTTATTTGTCCTCTTTGAGCCGCAGTTTCCTCATCTGTAAAATGAGTGGAAGAAAAACTTCCATGCGGTGCCATTGGGAGAAGGAAACAGGCAATTTCGGTAAAGCTTGTGACATGTCAGTAAACACTGAATCAGGGTGAGCTGCACCGCACACTCATGTGCACACATTTCTTTTCCTTCCCACGATCTCAGGGGCTCACAGCTAGTGGGTGTGCCATCACAACTGGCCAGATTTGGGAGATGTGGAAATAAGAGGAAGAACAAGGATGACATTACTTTCCCTCTCCAACTAGGGGGGAGAGGGCAGAGGTGCGTGGTGGAAAATGCCGTGGCGAGTCCTGAGGAAGGGTCTCAGGACAAGAGAGTGTCATCCCTGGCCCGCGCTCTCTCAGCTGACTTGGAGTTGCATCAGCCATATTGCAACATTCTCAGCAAAACAGAAAAGTCCACGTTGCAAATGGCACAGGTCCATAATTGGAAGGGTGGGGGGCGACTCAAAGATGAAGGTGTCTATGACAGCTAGAAACCCAGCGATCGTTCCCCAACATCTCTCTCTGTCCCTCTTGAAGGTGGTCCTGAGGTGGCCCTAGGGCAAAATCAGATTTCTTGAAAGCTTAGGTGTGTTTCTCAGAGAACGAATCCAAAGTGAGTTGTGCTAAATAAAAACTCCATTGGGAGAAATGATCCAGGCTCACCTCACCGTTGTGAATTCCCTACGGCAGTAAGCAGACAAGGAGAGGCCTTATCTGTAGATTCAGACCTGGGCAATTTTAATAATAATAAAGTTCTTCCTAACGTTTTCCATCTGCTTAAGCTATTTCCATCTGCTATTCATAGGAGAAATGAAAAGCAACAGAAGTGTGTACAAGGAAGGTCAAAAGAGAAAGCCCTTTAAACCCTCTCTTCTAGGAAAAGCTTTTATTTCAATTGAGCGTAGCTTCAGCACTGTCCTGTGCCTGCTTTCCAAGTCATTAGCAATATTCACACCAACGTTTGATAAATCACCAAAATGTAGCACACTACACAAGTCACATTACCTATGGAATCAGAACAGAGACATTTCCAGCATGTACTGTCCCCAGGGGTTCTGCTGGGCGACCACATGTTAGAAGATATTTCTAAATAATTGTTCAAGAAAGGTCAACAACTTATGTTTCAGTTAGGTCAGGTTAGGTCCATTAACTTTTGGTTGCTTTTCAGAGTAATTTTTCTTTGTAATTTTCAGGATTTTATATCAAATTCTACTAACCTAGCATTTCTCTGTTGATCAAATTTCCTGATGTTAAAGAGAAACTTTTAATGACAACCTCCCCTCGGTTGCGTTGAGATGGAATCAGGTACTCACTTGATTGTCTCAGGTTGGAGCTGAACTTTTAAGGCCCTGGGAGGATTCCGAGTCCAGTCTTCCTCTCCAAATCCCAGCAATTCTTCTACCAATGCTCAGGATCCGAGTTTGCGTTGGTGTGAATCCAGGAGACAGCGGAGTGAAGAGGAGGAGGGAGTTCTACCAAAAGCTGTGGGTGACCACGGGCCTCCCAGCCCAGCAGCATCTCTTCCTTGGCTCCGTGCCTCCGGACACAGATTAGTCATTAACAATCCTTTCCCTGCTAAATGATATAAACACAGAAAGGGAGAGCCTCGAGATTCCCAGGCCCATCTCCAGAGCCCCAGAGCAGGGGAGGTGACACTGCCCAGGAGCCCAAAGCTTGTCTTTCAAAACATGTCTCCCGAGGCTGCTTTTTGGGGTTCTGAGTACCCAGATTTCCGTGCACTTCACCTGAAAACAAGCTGTCACCTTCCCTCTCTCCAATTTAATAATTTCACCACCTCCCAGGGACTGAAGTTAGAAACACTGAGTCTTCTCGACCCTTCCCTCTCTCAGGCGTCCTATGTCAAATAATAACAGATGCCTGTGGACTCTATCTTTGGAATGTTTCTTATTTCCATCCCACCCTTTTCCTCTGCTAATTTGGGCCCATCACAGCTTCCTCTCTTAAGGAAAACATTGGAGCATAACTCTTTTCTCTTCTTTCCTTTTTTTTTTTTTTTTTTTTTTTTGTCTTTCTCTTTTTCAAATTGCATAGCAGCATAAAGGTCAGATGCCTACTCGTTTGTCACAGCCTTCGGCAAGACACTTAGCTTCTCTGAGTCCCAGTTTTCTCGTCTGAGAGATGGAGGTAGAGTATCTCATGGGCTCTGGGAGAATTGCATGCATAGCTACCATAAACATGTGTAAATGTTTAGAAAACTGCCTGGCATATAGCAAGCACCCAATAAAGTTGGCCATTATGATTCCTTTCCCTGAACATATATTGATTGTCTCTGCACCATGTACCCGGCACCTTGCTAGATGTTCTGCCAATCAAAACTCCCCAAAGCACTGCCTAAAAAATAAATGCAAAATGCCATGTATGGCCTGACCTTTAGAACCCACTCCACACCCTGACAATCTAGTCTTAACCTATCTTTCTAGCATTTTCTCACATCTTCAGAGGCCCAAACCTCTTGCCCATTGATGCCAAGCTCTTCTTTTGACCTGAATTCCCTTCCCTTCATAGCCACACAGCTTCCAGGCTAAGTTCTCCCGGAAGCCAACCCTATGTCTCATCTGCACTATTTTTCCCACCAAACTCCCCTCATCCTTCATTTCTCTCATTGTCCCTTAATTCCTCCGACCTTGTAGATTATAGTTACCTACTTATCTCATTTCTATTACAAAACAGAATATCTAGAGCAAACACAGTAGCAGACTTCCCTTTGTGTCCACCCCTGGGCCTCACATAGTGCTTCTCATGGAAAGAATATTGCATAATTATTTGCTAACTAAATCAATGAGTGAGATGAGAAAATAACATTTTCCAAAGTAACATGTGGGCGCATTCATGGGTGTGTACGAGTGTGCGTGCAAGTGTGTTTGTGTGTATGTGCACAATGTCCCCCATTGAAAAGTAAGTTAGTGGAAGGCTACACCCATACCTGTTAGTAATGCTATTATTTTACTTCTCTGATTATATAGCATGCATAGGTCCTACAGTTCACACTGCCTACCTCTGTGGGCTTCGATACACTGAGGCACACCCCCTCACACTCCCTTTATCACAAGGAAGAAGAGAACTCTCCCTCACCCATTTGAAGTGTCTTTCTGATGACTCCATGCTCTCTGCAGCTCTGGGCTGCCTGGGGGACTCATGCCTGACCCCCCAGCCCAATTCTTCTTAGATAATGAAAGCCTGTGTTGTGACTTTATTCTCTCCAGCAGCAGTGGGCGGGATGGTTGAAGCACAAACTCTGGAGCTGATCACCTGGCATTTAACAATAACTATCCTATTTGCCCTAGATCTGAAGGATCTCAGGCGTGTTGGGAGTGAGAGGTCATGAGGAGGAAGAAATGGAGCATTTCAGGGCAAGGAAAAGGCAGCAGCAAAGGCTCTGAGGCAGGAAGCAGCTTGGAGAATCCCATGAAGTAAACAGAAGGCCAGTGATCTTCAACTAAGTGTGTGGAGGAGCCACGAAGAAATCAGAGTAGGATAGGTAGGGGCAGTGGTGTGCTGGGAAATGTTTAATCACCGCTCTCTGAGGGTCTTTCCTATGCAATGCCTCCAGTCCTCACCTACCCCTCCAAATAGAGAAGCAACATAGACATTCAGGCAGTGTGTTTTGAATTGTTGATATGACCCAGTAGTGGTTCATAAAATCAGTTTAGTGGGTCATGACCATCATTTGTTTGTTGTCAATGAAACCGTATATTAAAAAATAGCATAGCAAATATTTGCATTGCAAGAAGAAAGGCAAGTACCGGTTAACGGAGCTTTTGTTTCACTTACACGTGTGCTGATGAGACCTAGATTTCAGCATAATACAGTTTAGAAAGGTCACAGTTTAGAAAGTGTTTCAAAAGATCAATGACTTGGGGCCCATGAGACTTGGATTCTGGACATAATTTGGTGAAGAAGGAAACCAAGGGAAAAGAGAAAGTACACACATCCCATGAAGTCTCTCTAGTGGGAAAATGTTGATAGAAATGTGATAAAATTCTCAAAGGTACAAAACTAGCTACTAAAAATAGTACAAAATGTCATAGTTCCATAATATGGGAAATCATAAATTTCTGGGTGTCACAAGTAAACCATACCTTTCTTCCCCACGTATTTCTGCTCCACATTATGTCTGTGGCTTTGCCTCTCCCTAGCTATTTTGGAACTTAATCAACTCATCTAATCTCTCTAAGCCTTGGTTTCCCCACCTGTAAGCTGAGGATGTTCAACGAGATGACAGCCAGGATTCCATCCACATCTGCCATCTCAGTGGTCTGACGGAGGAATGAGCTGTGCGCTGCTGATCCAGTGCACTTCCCAGCAACCCATAAGCATGTAGCCTGCTCAGTCACAAAGGGTCCTTCACTTAGAAGGCCTCATGTTGGTTTTCACATTCTACGCTCATTCTTCTGAAACTCTTAATTTTTTAACAAAGGTCTTCATATTTCCGTTTTCCACTGAGCCCCACAAATTACGTAACTGGTGCAGTCTATTAATTCAGACAATAGGAAGTCTTCCTGACAGGAAGGTGGAATTTTTTCTTCGGCACTGCAGAGAGCCGAATCAGTGACTCTCAACCTTGGTGGATAAAGTAGGAGATGCTTAGAGGGCTTATGATATACTCCATTTCAAAAGCCTGCTATGCACCAGAACAACACGTAAGGGAAGCTCTTTAGAACTTTTGTTCTGCAGAAGGCTTGTGTTCAATTGTTCCGGCCCCAGCCGGAATCCACCCCAGGTGGAGTGGATTGTCCAAACTGCATTCAACTCTTGTCAAAACAGTCTTAAGATAGGATGACCCATTTAATGACATGGGCTGGGACACGGGTTAATTGGATGTGAAACATTCACAGCAGGTTCTCTACAAAAGATATAATAGAAAGAAGAAGGTCAGTGCTGGGCCCGAGTGCTATATTATGACCAACCTAGATTTCAAACCCAGAGGTTACCAAAAAGATTATTAATAGGTAAAACAAAGTACCACATTTGGGGACATGGCCCATTTTCTATTTGGAAAGGTCCCCATCTGTTTGGGAAATTTAGCTGCTGGCTCAATGGTAAGCTGTCTTCAATGGAGATAAATCTACTTCTCATCGGGAAAGTGAATTTTTAGAGCTTTCCAGTGGTTGCGATGATGTATCTACACTGTTTCTCTTGTGTTTCAAGGGCTAATTGTAGGTTATGACCATGGAGCAGAATCAGAAATTATAAAAACCATGATGCTGGTCTCCTAAGAAATGTGTCTGATACGGAGAAGTTAAGGAGGTACTTAAAACAGTCTTGCCCTAACTGATGTGCTCAGTGGTTAGGGTGCTGGCCTGTGGACCCACCGAAGCGGGTAAGAAGTCCATGACGAATTTTAACACCACATAAGGCGAAGGTCCCTGGAGGTCCCTGTGTCCCCTACAGTTGTGAGTAGAAGCACAGGAAGCTACGACCTGGGTGTGGGTGGACCTGGGAGGGGCTGTAAGGGGCTCTTGAGGCTGAACGCAGATTAGAAGTCAGCTCAGTGGTGCCCATTTTAGGGAAACTCAGGGGACTATAAAACGGAAGTGCCTCAACCTCGTCCTGTCCTACATCCGGGGCTGGTAAGGAGTTAAGCTGTGGAGCCATTCTCAAAGGAACGGGAAAGACACAAAGAAGCAATTAAAGGGTTGTGAGAAAACGGGCCGAGGGAAAATGGTTCCAGGTGCTGAGATTGTTGGTTCTGAAGGAGGACAGTTACTATCCCCAACGTGTCCACGCAGCGTTGTCAGTGGGATGCTGACCAGCTGTTCTCTGCTCCACAAAGGAGACAAAGGGGGAAAGGGCTTCTACTGCAGCGCAGGGAGTCTCTATTAGATTCAGAGAAAATCTGTCCATCAGAAGACAATAAAATTGTTCATCACTGAAGGGACAGACTCTGAGGGAAGACAGGGCGTTGCTATCCCACTAAATTAGACCTGATAATGAAGAAGAAGCTGAATCGGTCATCTCTTCTGTGTCTCAGTGTCTTCATCTTAAACCGGGTAATAATATCAACCTCATAAAGTTGTTATAAGGGTTAAATAAATCTCACGTGGGAAGCATTTAGGACAGGGCCTAACCTATAGTAAATTCTGAGTAAATAGCAGTTATTGAGCTATAGGGTAAAATAGTATCTAGTAACTATTAACGGTCTTAAATAATGGTGACTTGGGATGGTCCCTAAAGGTCTCTTTGATTCAAACAAATACCCAATTCCTTCATCAATAGTTTTATGTCCATAGTTTTTTAATGAAATTCTGTTTTTTGAAATAAATATTAGACCATTTGTCTCCTGCTTTGGTTGTTAAAGAGTTCCGGTGTCAGCCATGTTCCCAAAAGCCCGTTTCTAACAACCTCACCCTCTGGAGGAGTGCTGTGCAGAGCCAAATCTTTCAAATCTTTTGGACTGTGACCCACAGTAACGAATAAATTTTATATCACAACACAGGACACACACCCATTCAAATAAGTGTAACAAATGAAAATTTGCAAGAAAATGCTTGGGCTTTCTACTTGACACCTATGCTGACATTTTCTATGTTATTTTACTATAATTTTTTAAAACTCTGGTCATGACCCACTAGATTGGTTTCATGGTCCACCAGTGTATTGTGACCCACAGTTGGGAAAGCATGTGTACCAGTGACGTCGAAGGGCTGTGACTCTTGATGACAACGGGCAAGTTTCTTAACTGCTCTGGGATCTGCTTGCACATCGGTAAAAGGGGATTAAATTATCGATATCTTAGTGTCTCAGGAAGTATAATTTAGCACACCAGTACATTGTACCTAATATTTATTTAGTATACCATCCTCAATGAAAGTTGATTATATGATTAAAATGGCTGCAACGAAATCCCTGCACTGAAGGTGCCTGTAGGTCCCAGCCCAGAGCCTCATCGCTGTGATTTTGTAGTATCTTCTCCAGTCCTGGTGCTTGGTTTCCCCACTGATGGTGTATGCTCATCTACAAACCAGTAAAAAACCTCAGAGCAAAGTGAGAGGAGGGAGCCATGCAAGAGACCAAAGCACTCCCCCAAACATGAGAAGACTGCACTTGGTATTCCAGTGCAGATGAGAATGAGTGTTCAGGAGAAGCAGAGGGAGGTAAGTCATATCCGCCATTTAGTAGGCAAGTTAGGACAGAATATATTTGAGGGAAAATATTTCATTTCAAGTGGCAAAAATACAAAAAGAATAACTAAACATTTTGTTTCTTAAAGGAATACATTTTGCATGTTGAAAAAAAATCATTATGTAAGAGCTCTTTCTCCAACTAAGATGAATGTGAGATATCACCGCAGTTAGAAATAAATTGACAGAATAAATAGTTGGGCATTTTATCCATACACTTGCATCCCCTAAGCTCCCTTTAACCTGGCAGCTATCATTCCTGCCTTGGTCCTGAAAGAATGAAACATAGTTTTTAGATTTTGCTTCTATCACTTTTGACCATGACTAATGCAGCAGGATATTATTGGAGTGTGTGTGTGTGTGTGTGTGTGTGTGTGTGTTCCCTCTGCTCTCCAGTCTCCTTCCCAAAAAGCCAGCACTGTAAGCAGGTAGATAATCTTTATGTATTTTTCTTTGCACCTCCCTCATACACACACACACACACACACACACACACACACACACACTAAAGAAGAAAGCAAAAGCTACCTACCCGAAGGTAGACCTCTTCAAAGAGATTTTACTAGTAACCTGGGAGTGAACGGGGAGAGAAATGCCTCCTGGGCAGCGTAGAGAGCTGGACTGGGAGGAATATGGTGCCAACACGGCTGTCCTCCTAAGGTAATTCCAACTGGAAGCAATACTAACCAAAATATGAATAAAAAAGAAATCCAATTTAATTTAGACTTTTTTTCCTTTTGATCAATGAAATTATTTTTTTGTAATATCCACTCTTTTAAGGTTGTGTGTGTGTGTGTGTGTGTGTGTGTGTGTGTGTATGCTCATGTGCCCCTACATTGCTTGTGTCCTAATTGAGTGTTTATTCTGCCTTTGGGTTTGTCTAGCCCCGTGGTCGGCAAACCGTGGCTCGCGAGCCACATGCGGCTCTTTGGCCCCTTGAGTGTGGCTCTTCCACAAAATACCACAGCCTGGGTGAGTCTATTTTGAAGAAGTGGTGTTAGAAAAAGTTTAAGTTTAAAACATTTGGCTCTCAAAAGGAATTTCAATCGTTGTACTGTTGATATTTGGCTCTGTTGACTAATGAGCTTGCCTAACACTGGGCTAGCCTTGAGAGGGAAGAGAATGCCAAGTCTGGGAAGTGGAAGGAGGTTAGTAAGAACTCATGCCCCACTCTACCTTGGGTCATGGGGAGAATTTCTGAGGGAATGGCTTCAAACAGTTTCTAGAAAGTTTGGGCTTCAGACCCACAGGTTCCTTGCAAAGATTCGGGTCCTCTGAGTGTGTAGGGAAGGTCCCTGCAGGCTGGGGCAGCGGACAGCCCAATGGTGAACTTGTTGGTGTCCATGGTTGACTCTTACACTACTGGGTCCTGGCCAGTTTGGCTCAGTAGTTAGAGCATTAGCCCGCAGAATGAAGAGACACAGGTTCGATTCCCAGTCAAGGGCACATACCTGGGTTGAGAGTTCAACTCCTGGCCCCAGGTCAGGGTGCATGCAGGAAACAATCAATCAATGTGTCTCTCCCACATGGATGTTTCTCTCTCTCTGCTCCCTCCATCCTCTTTCCCTTTCACTCTGTCTGAAAATCAAAGGGAAAATATCCTCAGATGAATGGAGAGAGATACAACAACACTAGGCAGTCTCAACATTAAGCAAGATTTAATTTATTGACAGACTATATTTTATGCACTTGAGTTTCTGGCCTGATATTTAAACCTGCTCACTCCTGGACCCATCACCTCAGTGGTACCTCTGCAGTCGTGGTTGAAATCTTCCTTTCTGGACCATGCAGCCCATGGCCTTTGAGTGGCAATTTGCTCCCCAGCCCAGCCAATGAGACTCTGCCCCTTGGACATAAGCTGTCAGGCTGGTGTCTTACAGGCAGGGCTGGAGCAATAGGCCAAAGATGAATATCTATGCCAATCTCAGGGGCTTAAACATTTCAGAAATATACTAATACTCCTACTACAATAATCCATCATCGTGCATTATATTGGGAGGAGATAAGACAAGGTGACACTTTGGGGAGACACATCTCCCTGCAGAAGGATGAATCATTTCAGTCATAGGATGTTGTCAGCCCGCCCCTTCTTCGCTGGCTCCAGGCAAAGGAAGGAGTGTGTCTCTGTCAGATTTGGGGATCAGATCCCTTGGAGGAGGCTAAAAGGAAAGAATGCTTTGTTATTTTAACAAAGTCTGTTTTCAAAGCACTGTCCCTCCCTGTGACTCTACTTATCAAAGAGAATCAGATTATCATCAAAACAGGCCCAGCATTCCTTTATAAAGAAAGCCAGAGCATTACTCATTGGGTTTTAATTACTGGCTTTAATCTTGTACATGACACCTCTTTTCATTTTCTTCCTCTGAAGAAAATTCTTGGAAAAATCTCTCACCTTTTCTGATTTTATTATTCCCTATCTATGAATGTTAAATACCTAGTTTATTAACATGTTTTTCTTACTTGATTTTTAAAATTGAGTTCAAGACACCAGACTCTATGAATCACTTTGGTAATATTTTTGATAGCCAGTGATTAATACAACCAATCATGGGTTTTTTCATTAATGGATAGTTTATTAAAGTATGGCTCTTATAGCTTAATATTAAACCATCTCTCTGTAAATGTGGGCTTCCCTGAGCTTAATTGTTGAATGTACTATATTGAGGAAGTAAAGCTAGCAAAGCTATTTGCTACTTACTAAAATAAGCAAAATGTGTCTATAGTGACCATGTATGAAGTCCAGAGTTAGAATCAGACCTGGAGTTCACGTTCTCCCTTCTGAAAGGTAAAAGGAAGTAAGCTGGAAAGGGAACTGTGAAAAATCAGACAGATCTTTAGCAATAGCAGACAAACAGAGCCTGTGCATGTCAATCAGATCGGTGAGGGAGTGGGGCCGGTCCACACCCCTCACCTCTTTTTAACTACATCACCTCATTCTCAGGTACAATGGAAAGCAGAAGAATATATTACAATGTAATATTATATGGCATCACAAGTACAATGCAAACATTTTACTATTCCCAAGTCAGAAACCTTGATGCATAGTGTGATGAGGAATAGTGTAGTTATGAGCACAAGCCCTCCCCACTTCTCATTCATTCATTCATGCACTTAATCATGTATTCAATACATATTCATTGAGCTCCTGGGTGTACAACAGTGCACAAGACTGAGGCATTTTCTATCTTTATGAAGCATGTTTTCTAGAACACTCTAAAACTACTTTACATTTTTAAAAATGGAAAAAATTATAAACGCAACTAAAGAGAATTGAAGTAAATCTTAATTAAGACCTCCATGGCTAGAAACAGAGGAATCAAAGCAAATTAAAGAATCGTCATCACATTTGCTATGTGCTGACCTGATATTCGCATGTAGTTACTCTAATACGTACCAAAAATTCCCAAAGCAGATCCTGTTCCCGTATTTTCAGCTGAGAAAAATGAGGGGCTGCCTACAGCCAGGGGCTAGAAAGCCCAAGAAGTGGGTTTGAACCAAGACCCTTTAGCCTCCAACACCACACGCTTTCCCCTCCCCATACAGGGACTCTTCTCTGGGCAGAGGGTTTTCCCCCAACTAAGAACCAGAATCACCATATTAGCATAGACAAAGACAGACCTACAGCATATTAGTTTTGCTTCTCAAAGAAATGGTTGGTTCATGAAGAGTTATTATCTCTTCCTTAAAGGCATTTGAAAAATAACTTTTATGTATAGATCAGTTCTGTTTCTTCTGAAATATTGCAGTAGACAATACCATTTGTTACCACTGGATTAAAATCCACACAGTTACTTGTTTTGCTAAGTTTATATATGCTGTCTTATGTTAGATATATAAATCGTCCTGTTTCTCTTTTTGCTCTCACTACTAGGAACTTCTAAGTTTAAAATCTCTGATCTCAGTTTAACTCACTCATTTACTCATTCAATAAACATTTATGGGAAATTATTTCTTCGGTGTGATTATCTTATCCCTGCCTCAAAGGCCTTTTTAAAACATATATTTTTTTATTGATTTCAGAGAGGAAGGGAAAGGGAGAGAGAGATAGAAACATCAATGTTTAAAGAGAACCATTGTCAAAGGCCTTTCGATTTCCTTTGTATCTTTATTGTAACTGCTTTTCTATTTCATGTTTATTATAATGTATTTTAGTAAATGTGTATTTTGGTAGTAGTCAGGAGAGTATAAGATATAAATGATGAATAGACAAATAAAATAGTTTTTCTGTAAATACTGTAGAATCTGTAGCATAGGGGCTAAAAGCACAGGGCTTAGAATCTCAGACTGAATTCATATCTCAGTTATGCCCCACTCACAGTGTAAACTGAGACAAATTACACTTTCTGAGCTTCAGTTTTCTCATTTATAAAAGAGGACTAAGAATTGCCACACAAGATGTCTATAAAGATTAAAGAAGAAAACTATATAAAGCATCTAACATTGCCTGGCACATTTTAAGTGTTTAATAGTTACTATCTGTATCAAAGCAGGTAAACATACCATAAAAATCCCACCCAGAAATACCCAGACTCTAAGGTAAGTTGAGCTTGGTTTCCATAGGGGGAGAGGGATGGACATTTTTTAAATCTCACATTTTAATTAATTTTAAACCATTTCCCTTGGTCCTCTCTGAGATTCTAGGCAATGTTCCATCACCCCTGGTTGTTGAGCCCTCTTGTCTAATTATAAACTAAATTCTGGCTTGTTAGCAGGAAAGATTTTTCTCAGGCTCTGTTCTGTAAACAATACCAGAGAAACCACAGATGCTTTGAAAACTAGGAGGGCTCCCACAGTCTGTTTTTTACTTTACTTTTCATCTTAAAGACCCCATAAATGACACTGGCTTTAAAAGTTGTGTGTTTGCTAACACCAGGTAGAGCACCTTAAGCTTTCCTCTTTAATAGCATGCACCACACCATCTTGCAGTTGTTTTTTCCCATGTCTGCCTCTCCCATAGTAAACTTCCTGAGGGTTGGCAGTCCCCATTCATCCTCTGTTCCTAATCCAGTGGTAGGCACATAGTAGGTGCTCAATAAACATTGGCTGAATCAATGAATGAACCAATAAATGAATGAGGGCAAGGACCATATTTAGCACATTGTGTTACCTTCCCATAGTACCTATCATAGTGAATGAATGAATATCATTTAGCTGAGTCCACTTGAGATAAAAAAGAACTTTTTCAATAATAACAATTTAAACATAATTATTTTAGCTTAAGCCACAAAATATCAACTTTCTGAAATCCCAGAGCCAATTTTTAGAGGACTTTCAAAGCCATCCCCTGCATTTAAATGTTTGGATTTCTTTGTCTATCTTCACCAAAATTCTCAAACAACTCTTACTAAGTCCGCACAGTGCTCTGGCCATGGAGTCATGGAGTTCCACTTTCCTCTCGCCACAGAGGACCCCCTGGGCAGAGAGGCGTGAATGGCCTCCTCAGAGATCGGACTGAGGTTAGGAAGGCCTGCAGCTGGAGCCTGGCTTGTGTTTTTCCTAGAACTCAGGCGTGTTTCACGTCTGGAAGATGTGGACGAGGCCCGGGAAATTCTTGAGAAATAACTCTTCCAAAATTGGGCTCAAGGGCAACAAGCCAGTGGAATCCTGGGTGGGGGGATTCCGAGTCCTTTCATTCATGAACCGTGCACTTTCTCAAGTGGTCTGTCTCCCTGTCACGCACAATAAAGGCTCACACAAGAAACAGCCCTTCCTGGGTTTACACACACACACACACACACACACACACCAGCCTCACAGAGCCTTTCTTTGAGTGGCAAACTTGATAGAAGTTTGGGGAGTTCAGACTTCCGTCAAATAACTTGGAACCCCTCTGTCATTCCTCCATGTAGAAAAAAATCCAAATACCTTTATTTACCTATGCAGAGAAATATCCAAATGCCTTTTATTCTACCTTCTCTTTCTGTGTGTTTACTCTGCTGCTTATATTTTCACACTGAAATGACTCATCAAGATATTTTCCTAAACAAGGCACTTCCCTCCCTAAGAAGAATCTCATACCTACTGCTAAAGGATGATTTTTGCCGCTTTAGTAGATTCCCATTACCCACCCTCCCTTTCAGCATTAGAATTCCTGAGCTTTAGCTGTGCGCATGGAAACCCTGAATTAAGACGACCTTCTAAGCCTCCTTGCTGCCAGGCATAGCCATGGAGCATGAGCAGAAGTGATGTTGCTAGTCAAGGAAGGAACATGCCCTCCACTTTCTTTGTACCTCCTTCCCTATTGGATGAAATGTGGACACGATGCTGAAAGCTGGAGCAGCCACTGGACCATGAGAGGAGGTTGTGTGTTGAGAAAGAGCAACAAAATGGAAGGAGTCAGGGTCCCAGCCACTGTGGAGCTGCTGTTTCAGTCCTGATCAACTTACACTCAGATTATCATGTGAGGGAGAAACAGACACCAGACTCTATGAATCACTTTGGTAATATTGTTTAAGCTGCTTTTATTTTGGTTCTTTGTGACAGCAGTTTAAATGGTATCCTGCTTACTAAACCTCTTTATGCAGATACTGGCAAACATCAGCAGCATCCATAAATACTGTGACAGGCATTCTAATCAGATTATCCATTAGAGAAAGACCTGCTCATTTCCTTTCTATTGCATTTTTGTTTGCCCTTTTTATGTAGAATCATTCTGCAGACTTTTATTGAGTCGGCAGATCTCTATTGTCTTGGATTTTAAATAAACATTTTAGCATTTTATATACAATGGGATTGTTCCCCAACAATTTCCATAAATACTGCATGCTTCTGAATTTAACTTTAGTTTACAGTTTAGTTAAATTTAAATTTCCTATTTAAATTTGACTAAGCTTAGAATTGTTATTTTTTAAAATATATTTTTATTGATTTCAGAAAGAAAGGGAGAATCACTGATCAGCTGCCTCCTGCGTGCCCCCTACTGGAGATGGAGCCCACAACCCGAGCATGTGCCCTGACCAGGAATCTGAACCATGACCTCCTGGTTCATAGGCTGAAGCTCAACCACTGAGCCACATCAGCTGAGCTACAGTGTTATTTCTTTCAGATTTTTTTCATTTATATGTTTAGTATGAAGTCTTCATACTAAAACAGAGTATCTTTTTTTAAAAGCCAAGAAATCACTAACCAATCCTATTAAAGGAATCTTAAGAGTCAGTCATATTTGGTGCATTTTCTGCATATCATTCAGCAATTTGCTTTTCATTTAACATTAGGCTCTAGTTCATTTGTTTGCATTCTATTTTACAATTTTTCTGCAATGTATTCATTCTAACTCCAGGGGTACAGCATCCATATTTTCTAGGGTATGTATCTAGAAATGAAATTGTAGTGTCATAGTAGTTTGTACACACTTTCAACTTAAATAGAACTTGCTGAATTGCTCTTCAAACTTTCTTTACCAATGTATACTCTCAATTTCTCTATATCTTAACTAGCATATGTATTGTCAGATTTTTAACTTTTTGCCAATATGAAGGCTCTGCAATGGTAACTCATTTTAATTTGTATTCTTTAATTACTGGTTAGTTTTATTTGGTATTCAGTTTTCTTACTCTGTGACTTGCCTCTTTATATTCTTGGCCCATTTTACTATTGAATTATCTAGATTTTTTTTGTTGATTTGTAGCTATTCTTTATATAATTGGGATCCTAAACTTCCCTGTTTATATGCATTGAAAATAGCTTCTCCCATCTATGGACTGTCTTTTCACTTTCATGCACAGAATTAAAACATTTTAATGTAAGTTATTCTTCCTTTTGAGTTGTGCCTTTGTTTTCTGATAAAAAATTCCTCTCTGAAATCATAGAAATATTCTTCAAGATTTTATTCTAGGAATTTTTATTTTATTTTATTTTATTTATTTTTTAGCACTTATTTATTTATTTGTTTGTTTTTATTTGTTTTTTTATTTATTTTTTTTAATAAATCTTTATTCAGATTATTAAAATTATTTCTCCTTTTTCCCCCCATAGCTCCCCTCCACCTGGTTCCCATCCCACCTTCTGCCCTTACCTCCCCCCCCCCACTGTCCTCATCCATAGGTGTACGATTTTTGTCCAGTCTCTTCCTGCACCCCCCAATTCCCTTTTCCCCCTGAGAATTATCAGTCCACTCCCTTTCTATGCCCCTGATTCTATTATATTCGCCAGTTTATTCTGTTCCTCAGGTTTTTAATTCACTTGATTTTTAGGTTCACTTGTTGATAGAAATGTATTTGTTGTTCATAATTTTTATCTTTACTTTTTTCTTCTTCCTCTTCTTAAAGAATACCTTTCAGCATTTCATATAATACTGGTTTGGCAGTGATAAACTCCTTTAGCTTTTTCTTATCGTGAATCTCTATCTGCCCTTCAATTCTGAATGATAGCTTTGCTGGGTGCAGTAATCTTGGTTGTAGGTTCTTGCCATTCATCACTTTGAAAATTTCTTGCCACTCCCATCTGGCCTGCATAGTTTCTGTTGAGAAATCAGCTGACAATCGAATGGGTGCTCCCTTGTAGGTAATTAACTGTTTTTCTCTTGCTGCTTTTAATATTCTCTTTGTCTTTTGCTCTTGGCATTTTAATTATGATGTGTCTTGGTGTGGTCCTTTTTGGATTCCTTTTGTTTAGGGTTCTGTGCACTTCCTGGACTTGTAAGTCTATTTCTTTCACCAGGTGGGGGAAGTTTTCAGTCATTATTTCTTCGAATAGGTTTTCAGTATCTTGCTCTCTCTCTTCTTCTGGCACCCCCATCATTCGGATGTTGGTATGCTTGAAGTTGTCCCAGAGGCTTCTTACACTATCTTCAACTTTTTGGATTCTTTTTTCTTTTTGCTTTTTTGGTTGAGTGGTTTTTGCTTCTTTGTATTTCAATTCTTTGACTTGATTCTTACGTTCCTCTAGTCTGTTGTTGGGTCTCTGTGTAATATTTTTTATTTCAGTCAGTGTATGTTTAATTTCTAGTTGGTCCTTTTTCATATCTTCAAGGGTCTCATTATATTTTTCGACCTTTTCTAGAATATTCTTGAAAAGCCTTATAACTGTGGTTTTGAATTCTATATCCAGTCGTTTGTTTTCCTCCATTTCTTTCATTTGTGATCTGTTTCTTTGTCACCACATTTTCACTGCTTCCCTGAGTTAGTAGAGTAGCTTTGTGTGGTAGGTGTTCTATAGGGCCCAGTGGCTCAGCCTCACTAGTTACCTGAGGTGGACACTCTTGGTGCACCCCTTTGTGGACTGTGTGTACAGCCTTGTTGTAGTTAAGTCTTGATTGTTGTTGGTATCACTGGGGGGAATTGACCTCCAGGCCAGCTGGCTGTGAGGATCAGCTGTGTCTACACTGGGAGAAGTTTGGTGCTGGAGACAGCCTTATAGGATTAGACTTGCCAAATTTCAAAAGCCTCTGTGCTCAGCTTGGATGGGGTGGAGTCTCAGGGCGGAGCAGACAGTCTTGGTTTCCCGTCAGCCCTGCCCTTGCGCGCACACGCGCGCGCCTTCAGACCTCTGCCTTCCCCAGCCCCCGAGCCTCCGCTGAGAGTCCAGATTCCCCCGTAAGAGCGTGGGTCCCCAGGGGCTTGCCTGGAACTGGGTTTCAGTGCAGTCAGGAGCTTCCGACTCCCTTACTCTAGGGAAAGCCTGTGGCAACCTCCGCAGTCTTTGCACGTGCCTCCAGACCCCTGCCCGCCGGGGCTCCCCCAGGTGTCCGAGTCTCCGAGTGCCTTTCTCTCTACCTGACAGTCCAGACTCCCCCTGTATGAGCCTGGGTTCACAGGGTTTCACCCGGAACTGGGGTTCAGTGCAGTTGGGGGCTCCTTTCCCCCTCTCGCCAGAGAAAGCCAGCCAGGCTCTCAGCCGCCCTTCCTCTCTGTGCGCACAAAGACCCTTTGCCATACCTCAACCCTTTGCTGTTCCTCCAATTCTCCGTGAGCTTTTCTCTTTCCTTCTAGTTGTAGAATTTCCATTCAGCCAGCTTTCCAGTGGTACTGGATGGTGTCCATTCTGTCTTTTAGTTGTAGTTTTGAAATTGTTGTGTGAGGCAGCAGTTTAGGTGCTTACCTATGCCGCCATCTTGGTTTCAGTTTTATTCTAGGAATTTTTAAAGCCTTGTTTTTTACATATAGGCCTTTAACCCATGGAGAAGTAAAT
The DNA here is from genome assembly GCA_026230045.1 of Corynorhinus townsendii. Classification (NCBI taxonomy): domain Eukaryota; kingdom Metazoa; phylum Chordata; class Mammalia; order Chiroptera; family Vespertilionidae; genus Corynorhinus; species Corynorhinus townsendii. The sequence goes on along the minus strand of JAPDVU010000003.1, from coordinate 203,548,005 downwards.
ATAATCCTAAATGTTTCAATTCTGGGAACACCAAATTGTGGCTTTTATGACATTTGAGGATTTGGTGAAAGAAAAATAAATGTGATTACATTTTGAGAAAGTAGAGTATCCAGAAAACTATCAGCAGTAGCTAAAAGAATTCTGTCATATGTACTACTTCCTGTTTTGTCCCTTTTTAGGTACTTTCAGTATGCTTTCCTCCATTTCTTACGCAGCATATGACCCTCAGTTTATGCATCACTCCAGACCTGCTCATCCCCACATCCTCTCCAGCACTGGCCACCTGCTGTTCTTTCCTGGCTGGAGCAATCCCAGATGTGGCACCCATCCCAGCTGCTGCCACCATTGCCTCATATCCTAATGTCTCCAATTCTCTCAGCCTTCCCAAGGACAAGGATTGGGCGTAGGCATGGACTCCTCTGTGCTAGCTGTGTGGGAACTGCAGCATGTCCAGTGTGCCAGCCCAACCTGACTGAACCCCATGGCAACTCTGGTTTTCCCAGCCAGTGGTTGCCCAAAAGGACTGGGTAATACAAGAGGCAAGCTAGGGCGACTGGGTGCCCTATCAGGCAGACTTTCACTAATGAGCCAGAGATGGAAACAAATAAACAGAAAATGTCATGCCCTCATTTTGCTTCCACAGTGGATGTTCTGAGGAGCACTCAGGAGATGGCCCATGTTAGCTAGCAATGTTTTCTTGAGAAGGGTGTGCCTAAGCTTGTCAACACACCAGTTTGTCTTGCTTTCCCTCCTTCTCTGCTTTCCTCCCTTTTTTTCCCTCCCCCTTGCACCGTCAGGATTTCATGCTCTTCTCCAACGAGCACTGGCATGGAAGTTTTGCTTCATGTTCTCTTTTCTAGGGAATCTGACTCTAAAAGAGAGTCTGCTTACAATTTAAAAACAGGTGTTATCCATCAATAACTAAAAATAAAAATTTTAATTAAAACTGGCAACCATTTCTATTATGGATGTTAAAACTATAATATGTAACTTTTGCAAATACTGTGTAATGAGTTGGTTCATTGACAGATCAATCCTTTGTGATGTGGCTTTCTTCTATTCAAGGGATGACAAGGTGAAGTACAAAGATCTCAGCCACATTTAGAAGATACATTGGATAGAATTTGTTATTGACTAAATGTGAGAGTAAAGGGACAGTCTGTATTAAGAAACCTCGGTTTCTGTTTTGGGCAGCTGAGTGAATGGCAATGCCATTCATTTCATTAAAGCAGAAAGAGCTCTCTGTGTGGGGCAAGGCAGGACCCCAGGGTTTAGGCAGAAAACTGTCAGGGAACATAATTCTGGAATCTGAAAAGTCTGAGATGTTCTGTAGGCATTTGCATAAATGGGTCTAAACTTTATGAAATAGATCTGGGTTGAAGACATTGATATTTTGAGTGCTATGACTGACACTACTGATGAATCATCCACACCATTCCTCCCACCTCCCTTGCTAACAGAACTCCAATTCTGTTCAGACAGTGATGTACCCAGTTCAGGGAAATGAATAAAAATTAGTTCACTCAACCATGGCAACCCCATTTCTCTCTGTCACTGATTGGCTGAAGTTACGTATATGACCCCTTTCTAAGGAAAGTGCAGTCTCTCCTGGGGAAATTGTAGGAACGATTTTACTCCCTGATAAAACAGAGAGAGCATAAAGAGAAAGCTCTCTTATGCCATCAAAACACACTTGCTTCCCACTTTGAATGTGCTATGTGAGGACCTGAGGTTTGGAGCCTCAACTCCCATCTAGAAACTGGCGGGATGGTTCTGTGAATGGCAGAGGTGAGAGGTGGAAGGAGTCCTGATACCTGATGACACCTCTCAGCCCCTGAGCCAACCCTGGAACAGACGACCCCCAGACTTCTTGTTCTGTCAGATACTTAAGTATCATCACTATTAGGCCATTAGTGGGTACACTGATGTCTGCAGCCAAAATCTCCCTAAATAATACAGATATCATCTGCACAGCCCTGATCATTGGAGCCAGAGGAGTGGATGAGACCAGCAGAAAGGCCTCGAAGTCTGAAAAATAGCGATGCTTAAAGGACAGAGAAGAGAGAAATCTGCCAATAGATCTGAGAAGGATTAGCCCAAGAGATGTTAATAATCCCTCATAACCAATGTAGCTGTAGTCATAATCTAGCAGCACCATAAGAAAATAGATTAAAAGAAATGTAACTGAAAACCATTGATGTAGCTCTTTAATTGCAAATCTGTTCCAATATTCATCTGGCCAAAGATATTGTGGACAACAAGAGACAGGTTTTTATCTAAATAAAGGCTTATTTAAATATATTCTGGGAGCTTCATTTTTTTTCACCCCATTATCCCAATCAAGAATTAATTTGGAGTCATTCATTGATAGATAAAGAGAATATCATCCAATTCCATGCTTAAGGGTTTCCTATGGGCCTGCATCATGAAATCCCCTTGGCCCTGAGAAATGACTGCTTGTCAGCATGAAGCTAGGCTGGTGAATAATTTTGACAACATCACACACCAAATTAGTGAACTGGCCAACTTCAAATTTCTCCTCTAGCTACTGTTTTTGCCAAGATTTTAATTGTGAATGGATGTGATAAGGTTACCCCTTTTCCCTTCTCTTAGAATAAATATTTGTAGGCTCACTGACATTACACTATCCATATAATTCATTTATTCTCTCCTTGTGCTGTTGGGGATTTAGGAGGATAATGCTCCACTGGACCATAGCATAAAAGACAAGGTCAGGGAATCCTTCATGTGAGATAATAGTGCCATTTTAGAAATGTTCAAGGTAAACTTACTTAGCACTGGGAAAAAGAAAGGACATGAGAAATAGCTCTGAGGTCAGACAGAGTTGGTAGTGAATTTGGGCCCCACCACTTAGAAACTGTGAGAATTAAGCATGTCACTTATAATTTCTGAATCTGTTTTTCCTCTGCCAGATAAAGATAATAATATCAACTTCAGAAGGTTGTTCTGAAGACTAAATTGTATCCGCAAAGAGCTAGCACAGTGCTAGGAAAGTTAGAGTGGTATACTTATGGATTGTTTTTTAATATTAAAAAGGTTATTGAGGCTAAATATTCATTAACTATGTTGCAAAAGACATTCTCCTTTATACATTTCTTTGTATAAAATGTCTTTCTTTGGGCAAAAAAAAAAAATTCATTTATACAGTCAGGTCTGTCTAATTTTTCTCTTTATGGATTCTGCATTTATGTCTTGCTTAGGAAAGTCTTTGGCATTTTTAAGATTTAAATATTGTCCTGCATTTTCCCTAATACTTTCTTAGTTAAGTATAAGCAATTAATTTGAGACTTAGGGAGAAACTAAGATGGCAGCATAGGTAAACACCTGAACTGCTGCCTCACACAACAATTTCAAAACTACAACTAAAAGACAAAACAGACATCATCCAGAACCACAGGAAGGCTGGCTGAGTGGAAATTCTACAACGAGAAGGGAAGAGAAAGGCACACTGAGACTCACAGGAGCTGTGGAAGTAAAGGCAGAGGTACAGAGGCACGTGCGTGGAGAGGGCTGGCTTTTTCAAGCGGGAGGGAGACACAAGCTCCCAAATGCTCTGAACTCCAGTTCCGGGCAAGATTCTGTGAACCCAGACTCATATGGGAAGAAACTGGACTGTCTGGCAGCAGGCAAAACTCGAGGACAGCTTTCTCTCAGAGGTGCTTGCAGTGATTACCGGGGGACACTGAGACCCAGGGGCCTCTTAGGGCAGGGCTGACGGGAAGCCATTGCTGTTTGCTCTGCCCTGAGACTCCACCCCATCCAAGCTGAGTGCAGAGGCTTTTGCATATGAATGGCCTGGTCCTTTGAATTCTAAACTTACCTATCAAACTGCAGCTGAGTCAGTGAGACACAGAACATCCAAAAGAAGGCCCAAGGCCCCACAGCAGCTTGCATTGCTTCACAGCTGGGCCTCATCTGGACACCTCCAAAACCCAAACAAAGAAGATAATCTGCAGATCTCTCCATAGCTCCTGCTGGGTGGCCTCAGGCAGAGGCTAAATTAGCACCTCCTTGGAGATCCAAGAGCCAGTTTACCCAGGAGTCAGAGTAGGACCATCCAGATTATAACTCCTCAGATCCATAAGGGACACACTCAGGGGACAGAATCAGTTACCACCAAAGCCCCAATGAAGCAAGTCTTGTCTCATAAGAGTGTCTCCAGCACTGAAGTTCTCCCAGCATAGACACAGCTGATCCTCACAGCCAATTGGCCTGGAGATCAATTCCTCCCAGTGATACCAACAACAATCAAGACTTAACTACAACAAGACTGTGCACACAGCCCACAAAGGGGTGCACCAAGAGTGTCCACCTCAGATAACTGGGGACTGGGCCACTGGGCCCTATAAGACACTTAGCACACTGGCCTAAATGGACAGTCGGACATCCCTCTCACAATCCAGGACTGCTGGCTCCCAACTGTTCGCCTGCCTGCCTTTTGATTGCCCCTAACAGCTTCTGCCTGCCAGCCTGATCACCCCCTAACCACTCCTCTGCCAGCCTGATTGATGCCTAACTGCCCTCCCCTGTAGGCCTGGTCACCTCTAACTGTCCTCCCTTGCAGGCCTGGTCACCCCTAATGCCCTCTCCTGCCGGCCTTGTCCCCCCCAACTGCTCTCGCCTGCAGGCCTGGGTCCCCTCTAACTGCCCTTCCCTGCAGGCCCAGTCACCCCCAACTTCCCTCCTCTGCCAGCCTGGTCACCCCTAACTGCCCTCCCCTACAGGCTTGATCACCCCCAACTGCTCTCCCTTGCAGGCCTGGTCCCTCCCAGCTGCCCTCCCTTGCTGGCCTGATCGCCCACAACTGCCCTCCCTTGCTGGCCCTGTCCCTCCCCAGCTGCCCTCCCCTGCTGGCCATCTTGTGGTGGCCATCTTGTGTCCACATGGGGGCAGGATCTTTGACCACATGGAGCAGCCATCTTGTGTGTTGGAGTGATGGTCAATCTACATATTACTCTTTTATTAGATAGGATAGAGGCCTGGTGCATGGGTGGGGGGCCAGCTGGTTTGCCCTGAAGAGTGTCCCGGAGCAGGATGGGGGTTCCCTTGGGGCATGGGGCAGCCTGGGCGAGGGGCCTGTGGTGGTTTGCCAGCCGGCCATGACCCCCAGCAACCCAAGCAGAGGCCCTGGTATCTGGGATTTATTTATCTTCTACAATTGAAACTTTGTAACCTGGAGCAGAGCCAAGCCTTCTGCTCGCTCTGTGGTGGCAGCCATTTCTGTTGGGATTTATTTATCTTCTATAATTGAAACTTTGTAGCAGAGGCCAAGGCAGGCCAGGGCTTCAGAAGCTTGGCTTCCTCTATTGCCGCGGGCAACCCTAGCCTCCTGCTCTCTCCAGCTCCATGGCTGCTGCCATTTTTGTTGGGATATATTTACTTTCTATAATTGAAACTTTGTAGGCTGGAGTGAGCCGGCCAGGGTGTGCGGAAAGCTTGGCTTCCTCCATCACTGGTGAAACCCAGGCCTCCCTCCTGCTCTCTCTGTGGCCACAGCCATCTTGCCCGCATTTTATAAACCCTGCCCCCTGTCAGCTAGGTGTGCTTAGGTTCAGTCAATGGAAGGCATTGGTGGGAGATTAAAGGACAGAAAGGGAAAAATCCAGGGTATCCTCACTCTCTCTGCCTCACATGGCATCTCTGGTAATGACTGAATCGTCTTTTGGGCAAGCCCTACCCCAGTGGTCAGCAAACTCATTAGTCAACAGAGCCAAATATCAACAGTACAACAATGTCATCTTGGTTGGGTTGATTTGTGTACTCGCTCCTGATTGGCTGGTGGGCGTGTCTGGTGGTGTAGCAGAGTGATGGTTAATTTGCATATTACTCTTTTATTAGATAGGATGCTGAAAGGTAATCTTTAAGAAGAGAAAGAAGGAAAAGGTAAATATAAAATTATGAAAAATAAATACATATCTATCAACAAGTGAATCTAAAAATCAAGTGAATAAAAAATCTGAGGAACAGAATAAACTGGGAAATATAATAGAATCAGGGGCATAGAAAGGAGTGGACTGACAATTCTCGGGGGGAAAGAGGTGTGGAGGGTGCGGGAAGAGACTGGACAAAAATCGTACACGTATGGATGAGGACAGTGGGGAGGGGGGTAGGCGCGAAGGGTGGCGTGGGAACCGGGTAGAGGGGAGCTATGGGGGGAAAAACAGAGGAACAATTGTAATAATCTGAACAATGAAGAGTCATTAAATTTAAAAAAATAATAATAATTTGAGACAGTGTTAGATTATGATAAAAAAATTTTCATAAAATTTATTTTTTCCAAATCAATATCCAAAATTCTCTTTTCCAACACTTCATTGGAATAACAATTTTACCATTCCACATGTGTATGCCTTTGTTTATAAACTTTGTCCTCTGTTTCATTGTTCAATTTATTTCCTCATAAGTATCACATTGTAGTATTAATATCAACAGTATTTTTGATATCTAGTAAGGCAAGATCTTCATTGTTCTTTTTTAAAATAGTTTTTTATTCTAGCCTAATTTTTTAAATCATCTGAACTTTAGAATCAATTTAGAATCAATTAGGTTTGCTTTCTTATTTATTTTAGAGAGAAAGGGGAAAGGGGGTAGAGAGAGAGAGAGAGAGAGAAACATTGATGTGAGAGAGAAATATTGGTTGCCTCCCACACTTGCCCCAACTGGGTATCAAAACCACAACCTGAGCATGTGCCCTGACAGGGAATCAAACCAGCCACCCCATGTTGTACAGGATGATGCTCCAATCAACTGAGCACACTGGCTGAATTTGTATTTTTATGAAATTCAGTCTTCCCATCCAGATCTATTCATTAAAAACTTCTTTTAAAGAGCTTTCTGTTCATTTCTTGATAGCTTTATTCATTCATATATTTTATACTAGTAGTTTTTATTGCTCTGTACAATTCTTGTTGATTTTTTATATACATTTAATAGTTTTATTGCTAAGATAAAATAAATGGGAGTTTTATTTTGTATTTTGTATTTTCTAATTGATCATCAATGACATATAGGAAAACTATGGTTTCTTGCTTTTTGTATGATTATGTATATAATCTTCTGAGTTTTCATACAAGTCTTACTAGTTTCTCCATTGTTCTTTTGGGTAAAATAAAAAAATAGAACATCAGGTTTTTACCCAAAGTGACCATTTTATCTCTTCCTGTCAAATACTTCTACTTCCTTTTTTTCTTGTTAAATTGTAATTTTAAGCCTTCCATAATAATGTTGAACAGTGATAGTCACCACAGGCCTCCTTGTCTTGTTTTCTGATATTAGTAGGAATTTTCCTGATGTTTCACCATTAAGTACAAAGATTTTTTTTTCTAATTCTAGTTTTACTAAGAGATTTTATCAGGAACAGCCACTGAATTTCATCAAATGCCTTTTCAGTATCTATCTACTTCCATCTTTTAATAAATAACTCTCTGAATATTGAGGCATACTTATATTCCTGGAGTAAACACTACTATATTGTGATGTATCATTTCTCTACATTGCAGGCAGGATTTAACATGCTAATGTTTAAGACCTCTTTCATCCATCTAGAAAAGGGGTGGGCATACATTTTTCTCTGTGTGTGTGCTCTCTGTGCCAGTTCTTAGGTTATTGTCTCTCAGCTCCAAGCCCACCCTTCTATACTTGCGTTTGTGGTGCTGGGGCCAGAACCTCGCAAATCACATCTCTGCTTTGCAAGCAGACTTCTTCTTAGTCTCTAAGAAAGGAGACTGCAGCCAGGCTGGCGTGGCTCAGTGGTTGACCATCGACCTTTGAACCAGGAGGATCTCAGTTCGATTCTTGGTCAGGGCACATACCCAGGTTGCGGGCTCAACCCTCAGTGTGGGGTGTACAGGAGGCAGCTGATTGATGATTCTCTCTTGTCATTGATGTTTCTATCTCTCTCTCCCTTCCTCTTTGAAATCAATAAAAATATGTTTTTAAAAAGAAAAGAGACTGCAAGGCTAGAGGAAGAAGGTGTTTGCTCCTTCCTGACAGTTTGCTATGATCTTCCTGTCTGCTTCCTGTTCCTGTGTGCGGTATCCTGGCAACGTTTCTTCACCCAGGCCGCAGCAGCTCCTTTCCATAGCAACAGCTGCATCCAGTTTGTGGTTCTTCCAGCAGAACCAACCTCAGCTCTATACCAACCCCCTCACCCCAACCGTCCCAGACCCCAGCACCTATGGGACAGCTGCCTCTCCTGAGAGATCTGTTTCAGTTCATGGGGACCCTCCTCCAAACTTCTATATTTTAATGCCTTCAACTTCTTCCCTTTATCTCTTCATGCCCTGGGGAGGAAGCTTCCTTCTGCAGCTGCTACAAGGTGACACCTTAGAGCTCCCTGTTGGGGTAACTGGGTAACAACTTTACACCCAGTTATCAATTCTTTCCATTATTGTATCATTTTTCCTTAACTGGCAAAGTTTCTGTCTCCTCACTGGCCCCTCCCTGCTTCACTAACCTTGTCTGGTTTTGGTAGAGGGTCTGGTAGCCTCTTTGACTGAGTTGGAAAGCTTCCCACATTTTTTCATCTGTTCCATGAAGTTCTGTAAAGCTCTCCCATAGATACTTCTGGGCCTGATGCCTTTTAATATGTATATACTGAAATTAATTTTCAATTTCTTCTTTCCATATAGGTCTACTCAATTTTTCTGTATCTTCTTCAGTCAATTTTGATAATCTACTATATTTTCCAAGAAAATCATCCATTCCCACTTTAATTTCAAATTTTCTCCTATTAAAACTGTTCACTGTAGTCTCTTAAAATCCCACTATTACTAATACTCTAATTTGCCTGGCTATAGCATTCTAGATTCAAAACCAAATCCTTTTAGACCTCTGAAAATTTGGTCCACTGTCTTTTAGCCTTCTGCCAATGGGAGGCTGTTAACTACTCAACGTCTCTGGCTTTTATAGAGAAAGCTTCCCTTTCTCTTTCCTTTTTCTTCCTCTGTAGAAGTTTTCTAATTTTTTTTTTTCTTTTAGAGTTAAGACTTTTTAAGGGTGGATTTGATTGCATTCACTCTGCTCTGGGCCCTTTCAATGTCGCAGCAAGTATCTATTCAGTTCTAGAATTGTTTTCTATTGTTTTGATGATCCTTGATAATTTCTCTCTGTGTCTGGAAATCTTATCAGATGAATATTGGACCAACTTCCATAGCTATACGATGGTGGAGCAATAGGGACTGAATTTATGCTCTTGCCTTAAACAACTAGAAAACTGGACTAAACATATGAAACAATGGTGTTTAATTATTGGATAATGGAATTTAGAAACTATCATCCATGAGAAAAATGAAATGAATGAGGTGAGCCTTTTGATGGCTCAGCTGACCTACCAGGAGGCAATTTCCAGGTCACAGTGCAGGGAGGGTGTAGCCAAATGAATAACTTGGCAATCTTGCTGAGTTGAAGAGCTAAATTTCAGGGTTTGGCTCAGCTATCAGAATGATAAAAATTAAAAATTATAACCACACTTTTCCTTGCTGAGATTATGGGGAAACAGGTACCCTTGTGCATACTGGTGGGAATGCAAGCTGGTAAAACTCTTCAGGAAGGGAATTTGGCAGTACATTACGGAACTACATATGTACTTAACTTTTAAACAGCAATCCCACTTCTAGAAATCTATTTTGAAGATATACCTTCGACAATAAAAAGATGCATGCATAGATTTATATAGCTATTCACAGCATTGCTGTTTACAACTGCAAAATAATAAACAATCTAAATAGTCAAACTTAGGAGACTAGTTGGATAAACTATGATGCACCCACATAATGGAGAATTATGCTGCTGTAAAAAAGAATAAAAATAAGGAAAATGTCTATGAACTGATAGGAAGTAATCTAGGGCATACTGCCAACCAAAAAGAAGCAAAGTTCAAGAGTGTATATAATATGCTATCCTTTTCAAAAGAAAGGTATATACAACGAAGATGGCGCCGAAAGCAAAGAAGGAAGCCCCTGCCCCTCCCAAAGCCAAAGCCAAAGCAAAGGCTTTGAAGGCAAAGAACGCAGTGTTGAAAGGTGTCCACAGCCACACAAAAAAGAAGATCCGCACGTCACCCACCTTCCGATGGCCAAAGACACTAAGGCTCCGGAGGCAGCCTAAATATCCTCGAAAGAGCGCACCCAGGAGAAACAAGCTTGACCACTATGCCATCATCAAGTTCCCCCTGACTACGGAATCAGCCATGAAGAAGATAGAAGACAATAATACACTGGTGTTCATTGTGGATGTCAAGGCCAACAAGCACCAGATCAATCAGGCTGTGAAGAAGCTCTATGACATTGATGTGGCCAAGGTCAACACCCTGATCAGGCCTGATGGCGAGAAGAAGGCATATGTTCGACTGGCTCCTGACTATGATGCTTTGGATGTTGCCAACAAAATTGGAATCATCTAAACTGAGTCCAGCTGCCTAATTCTAAATATAAAAATTTTACACTGTAAAAAAAAAAAAAAAGAAAGAAAGAAAGGTATATACAAAAATATACATTTCTGCTCATTTGTGCAAAAGAAATGCAAGAAAGATAAACCAGAAACTAATGAGATTATTTCCTGCAAGTATTGGGTGGGAATGGATAGAAAGGGAGGAAGAGAATTGGGGTAGTTGGGACGAAGTGGGTAGTGACACTTCTCTGAATACATCTTTTGGATAGCCTTGACTCTTAGAATCATAGTAATGTCTCATATGCCACAAAATAATCAACCAACATCAACTAAGATGAATGTGTGCATGGGGCAGAGGAGAGGGGGAGCCAAAATGGAATACAAACAGTAACAAATGAATCTAACTGTATTCCAGGCAAATAATATAGCCACACTTGCCACACCCCTGCAAAGTCCGATCCATACAGCAAGAAATCACTGTTCAAGTTGACAACTGCCTTATAGCCAGACGCCTAACTTCGTCCTCATGCTTTTCCATGCATGGAGGAAAAGGAAATTCTCTTATGAAATAAAGGGCTCTATATTGGATGAGAAAATTTCATAATCATCAGTTTCTACATGACTTTTAAATGCTCTTCATGCTCATTAACACAGCCTAATTAGCCTTTACAGTTTAATCAAAGTTGGAGAAGTAGGCACTGGTTTTTAAAAGCCTGGTGAGAAAATGATTAAGTGAGTGCTTAAATGGCTCACTGTTGGAGACCTTAAACTCTCAGTCTATCATGATGTGTTAGGTATAATGCTGAGAAATGATTGATCACCAAGAAGTATTTTTTTACCCTTAAAAATATTGACCTGCTGATTTCACATTTAGCAGTTTCTCATGAGGAAATCATCAGAGACTCACACAAATATCTGCGTACAAAGATTGCAGCAGCATATTTCATAGCACAACAATGGAAAATACCTAGATGTCCATAATAGAGAAATGGCTAAAGGCATTATGTTACTAATACACTGTGGTATACTATGCATCTATTAAAAATGTTTTCCAAAACAGGTTAATGACATCGGAAAATACTTAGAATATTAGAAAATAATGCTACAGGAAAGCTTGCCTGTATTATGCTGCCCGCTAACAGAAAAACATTGGGTAGCAATAGCTCAGAGGTATTTTCATTTTGTTAGGTTTTTTTTTAAAAGCAAGATAACTACTTGTATTCTGTACAGCTAAAGCAAAATATATGTATATATGTATGTATATACATATATTGCTATATACATGCATTTGTATATTTGTGTATATATGTAGACACACAGGGGAAAAAAGCCTAGAATAATTAACAAGGAAGATTAAAAAATGACTAGATGGAAACACACCAAAATGTGTTTCTTGTTTATATTTTAAATATTTTCCAAATATTCTGTGTTAAACAATGAGTTACTTTTTTTAAATATATTTTTATTGACTTCAGAGAGGAAAGGAGAGGGTTAGAGAGACAGAAACATAAATGATGAGAGAGAATCGTTGATTGGCTGCCTCCTGCACACCCCCTACTGGGGATCGAGCCTGCAACCTAGGTATGTGCCCTTAGCCGGAATTGAACCTGGGACCCTTCAGTCTGCAGGCCGATGCTCTATCCACTGAGCCAAACCGGCGAGGGCAACAATGAGTTACTTTTACTAATTCTATTTTGCTTGTTGCTCAAGACAATAATCTTAACCTTTTTTGTCTAAAACCCTGTATCCAATCCATCAGCAAACCTGTCACAAAAGTTCAGAATCTAGTCACTCACTTACCACCTCCCCTTATTAGGGTCCAAATCATCATTGGTTGCCTGGATTTCTGCCACAGCTTTCGTTCTGGTTTTCCTGTTTCTTCACTTACCCTCCCATGCCCACCCTAGTCTCTAGAAGGACCAGAAGGAGGGGTGCTAAGAGAAACTTATGGGGAGTAAAACAGAGTCCCATTTGCAGAGAAACAAACCAATGTCTGAAGAGAAGCATTTCCAGTGGGGGAATTGAAGGAAATGGCTGATACATTTGAAGAAATCCTGAAGTCTGACATTGCACATGAAGTTGTGTTCCTACTCTGTGCTTAAATTACACACCTCACCTCCCATTATCCACACAAAACACAACGAACGTCTTTTATATGTAGTCATCTTAAGTTCATGGTGTTTTGAGTGGCTGTGGTAGACATTCAGATCTCGTACAGAAAAAGGAGACAAGATGACCAAGTGAAGAACGAGAAGGGCAACTGGAGTCAGAAGTGACCAACAGGGATCCTCAGGAAGCTTCGGGCAGAGTCCTGACTTTCCCACAGGACATGCGATGAAGGCCTGAGCCATTTTATTCCCACGTGAAGCAAAAAGGGGACCTGAAATGTCTGGGGAACGTAAGGACATCCACTCAGGCATTATGTTACATCAATATAGTATCAGGAAAGAAGATGGGTTTTAGACAGATGTCATTTCCACGTTGTTTTCTAATTGGCTTCATGTGAATATCACGAGCTGAGGAACAAAGCAGGTGTCAGAAGAGTCCTAAAAAGAATGAATTAGTCAATTAGGAAGAAGTGAGGGTGAAAAAATGAATGAGTGAGTGATGAATGAATGAATGAATTTTCAGATAACTATAAGAATGGCTAGTGCTCCTGGAGCCTTTGCTCCACCAGGTGCTGACTGTTCTGCGTGCTTTCATGTGTTAACTCATTGACGAGATTAGAATTTAATTCCCCCTATCTTTATGTACCTTGTATACTTTCATTATCAGCTTCACCAGTGATCAGATTTATGATGCAAAGAAAGTCTCTAATGAGATTAATAAAAGAAGCAAATGTCCTTAATTAAAAAGAGGATGATCATCAAAGGCATTCTTATACACGTTGTCCAAGTGCCGTTGGCTTATGAAAATGCATATGAGCGCATGAGGCCAAAAACTCTGAGGAAATGTCCTCAATATTCAATTATGTGAACAACCAGGCTGAGTCAAGGCAAAGTAATTACCCTGTTAATTCAGATTTCCCGAAAAGCTGCTTGTCTCAGCAGTTGTCTTAGTTCACTATACTAAATATAAAATAAAAATATAGAGATTTATATATGTTTCCCGAAAGTCCCTGAGTGCATTCTCTTTCATTTAGTCATTGGACAAGTATTGAGCACTGACCATGTGCCAGGCACCGTTCTAAGTGCCTGGATACAGCAGTAATCCAAAGTCACTGCTCCATAGAGTTCACATTACCTCACAACTGAGATAGTAGAACTGCACTCCCGATTTATAGAAAAGGAAGTCGGCATTCATAAAGGTTGAGTGGCTCTGATTAATGCCAAACAGAGAAATAATGGCACTGGCCTCTGATTCTTGATATTTAGAATTTAAAATGCTATAACTTGTAGAGATTGATTGTTTTAATGCAATAGTTTTTAGTGTTTTGGTTTGTCCTCAGACCGTAAAGTATTGTGCCATCTGTCACACACACATTGTGAAGGTTCTTGAACCCTCCATACACTTTGTGGCAGTTGCTTAGAGGATTCAGTGACGAGGTCCCTGATAGGAAATTTGTAAGTGTTGGTTTCTCTCTTTCTCTCAGATCCCTCAGCAAATCATATCCAGAACCCAGTAACTTCCTTCTACCTCCCTGCTACCTCCAATGTGGTCTAACCCATCATCATCTCTCCTCTAGATTCTTGATCTAGACTCCTATGTGGTGTCACCATTGTTCTCCCCTTCACTTTCTTCACATCACAACAGCCAGAGGGATCCTTTTAATATGTACGTCAGATTTTGTCACTCCTCTGCCCAAAACCCTACAAAGTTTCCCCCATTTCGCTAAGTCAACCAACATCTTTGCGATGGCCTAGAAGGGTCTGCAGAATCTGGCTCCCATTTCCCCTGACCTCATCTCCATTCTCCTCTTGCACTTTCACCATTCTAGTCACACTGACCTTCTCCCATCTCTCAAATCCATAGGGTATGTTTCTACCTCGGGGCCTTTGCACTAGCTCTTCTCTTTGCTTCAAACATTTCATCCTAGGTATCTTCATCTTCAATTTCTTCGAGTCTTTGCTCAAGTATTACCTCTTTAGTGAAGGCCCTGGCCACTCTATTTGTACTTGGCATATTCTCAGATAATTCCAAACCTCCTTATCTTGCTGTATTTATTTTTCTCATTACACTTAACACTTCCTTTTTTTTAAAAAAACACACACAACTATATAAATTGTTTCTATATTATGTTGTCTTTCTTCCCCTCCAAGGGCAGAAATTTCTCTTTCTTTCTTTATTTACTTACATATTCCCAAAAGCTAGAACAATGCCTATTCTATTATAGGCACCTAGTAAATATGTATTGTCATGGTTATCATCATCATCATTATTATCATTATTTATGAATGTCAAGGGGCAGGAACTATGAGACCTTTAGGAGAAGAGATTTTCTCACTTAGAGATACCAGACTTCAGAGAAAGAGATCAAAGATTTTGAATCCTTGCTCTTCCATTTACTTGAAACCTGCGCCAAGTTACTCAGCCTCTGTGAGTTTACATTCAAGTCTCTTGAATGTAAAGCTGGGAAAAATAATACCTAGCTCACAAGGTTGCAGAACTAATAAAGTGATGCACTATATGGAATCTACTATAATCAGAGGACACTTAGAATTAACTCTCTCAAATTAGTTTTGTTTTACTTTGGCCAGATTCTTAGTTGACAGTATGGCTTTGAACACATGACTTCCCCTTTTGGAGGCTCGGTTCACATAGCTATCCCATGAAGCGTTTGTTGAGATGGTCTCTCTCATAGGAGCCCATGACGCCCATGGCTTGAAGAGTTCCGGGGGGCGGGGGGCCCAATGGGAACCCTGAACCTCACAATACATTGCTTCACCCTCTCCGATGGGTTAGCTAATCTGCCACTGTGCTGTTCCTTACTGAGCCCTTTAAAAGTCAACAGATAATGACAGGAGATAAATAAAACCTTTGCCACTTACTGCTGCCTCAGTTTTACATGAGTGCTGCCAAAATGAGTTGCAACAGGAACCTTTGAACAGAAGACCAGTCAAATGGTATGTGCTGATAAACGTTTGTTTAGAATGCAGCTCTTTCTTTTCCTGGAATTTCTCAGTAATTAACCAACAGCATTAAACAAGACCCTTTCAGACAGCTGTTTAGAGTAGTTATTCCCAAACTTCTTACCACTATGCCCCCCCTGAACCCCTGTCAACTTCTCTCACATAAACCCAGATTTCCAAACTTTTTTTCTATCAAACAAACGGCCTGCACCAAGTGATAATTCTGTATTTTTTACATTAGTCCAACTAATGAGTAGAGTCAAAGACTTATGCTCTTTAGGACTTCCAGTCAGCAGGAACTGACATGCTTTCATACTGCATGGTGATCCTTCCAGCCAAAAACAAAGAAATCTGATGTTTTAGATGACAGCTTGAGGAACCTAATTTGAACTTTATTCATTTATTCATTCAACACATATTTAACGAACACCTATTATCCTCCAGACACGATTCTAGGTGCTAGAGATATACCATTGAAGAAACCACACAGAAAGTCCTACCCTCATGGAGTTCACATTCTAATGAAGACAGACAATAAGCAAGATAAGTAAGTAAAATATATAGATAGAATAAGTTCTAAGGGAAACATAGGCAGAAGTAAGATGGTATGTGCGAAACACAGTGCAGGTACAGGGATGTTCTTTTTGATAGTGAGGGCAGAAAAGGTCGAACTGAGGTGATATTTGAACAAAGATCTGGAGGTGGTGATCAAGTGATCCATTGAGATCCCTGGAAAAGGAGGGAGAAAACAAAGGAAAGAAGCCCTGAGGAAGAAGCATGTCGTGTAGTCAGGGATCAACAAGCAGGCCTGGGCTGCTGAGACAGAGAACTGAACCACAAGACACAGAGAACAGACTGAAGAAAGTCTTGGAGTGGGTTCTCAGGATCAGCTTTTATTATGAGTGAGAAGGAAGCCATTGGACAAAAAGAGGCATGATCTTCCATTTTAATGGCATCATTCTAGCAATTGTGAACCAATCTGATGTTTCCAGTGATATCCTAGAAATATTGAAAGGGCTCATGAAAGGCATAAAGGTCATCTCAAAAATTCAGGACTTAAACATGACTCATAATGGCCAAAATGTCCATCAACCAATGAACAGATAAACAAAATATGGCTTTTCCATACAATGACATTTATTCAGCCATAAAAAGAGATGAAGTACTAATGAAAGGGTGCTGCAGCAGAATTTGAGGATCCAGCTAGTATTTTAAGAAATATTAATCATACTCTGTTAACCATGATTGTTTTATTCTGATTAAAGAAGGCACATTCTACCCTGGCTGGAGCTAACCTGGAGATGCAGCCCTTCCTCCCCATTTGGAGCTGCCTATTATCATAGAAAGATTAACAACTATGCTGCAAAAACCAGAATCGTCAGCCCTTTGAAGATCCCTAACCCTTTTTGTATGCCTGCAGGCCTTTACAAACCTCCAGCCTGCTTACCTGTTAACTGCCCATCTGGGACTCCTTTTGGCTATTTCCCCAGGTAACCCCAGCCCTTGCATATCACTAAGCCCTTTGAAGACCCCTAGTCCTTTTGCATATCTGTAAACTGCCCTTTTGCCTACTTTTCCTTTGTGCTTTTGCTATATAAACAGCTGGCTTATGGTGGGCTGCAGAGCAGATTTCTGTGGCTGACCTGCTGCTCTGCCATACTGCCAGCAGTACTAAAATAAATGCTCTTATATGATTCAACCCTGTCTTTGCATCATTGGCTCAAGTAGTGACAGGCAGCATGAACCCATTATTTGTTTGGTTACACTAACAGATGCTACAACATGGATGAACCTTGAAAACACAATACTAAGTGAAAGAAGCCAGTTACAAAAGGCCATCTATACTAATTAAAGGGTAAAATGCTAATTAGACTGGACGTCTTCCAGATGTCCTTCCAGAAGTCCTTCCAGACAAAGCCATGGTGGCTGCAATGGCTGAGGGCCGGCAGTTGTGGCTGTGAGGGCCGGTCTAGCACCACGGTCCCTTTTGCAGAGGCCATGGGAGAAGGCGCTGCAGGAGAAGGCAGAAGGGAGAAGGCGGCACCATGGGACAAGGGACAAGGGAGAAGGGAGAAGGGAGAAGGTGGCAGTTAGGGGAATCAGGCCAGGAGGGGAGAGCAGTTAGGGTGATCAGGCAGGCAGGCAGGTGAGCAGTTAGGAGCCAGTGGTTCCAGACTGCGAGAGGGATTCTGGATTGGAGAGGGTGCAGGCCAGGCTGAGGGACCCCACCCCCCACCATGCACAAATTTCATGCACCAGGCCTCTAGTATGTTATACAATTCCATTTGTATGAAATGTTCACAATAGGCAAGTCCATAGAGACAGAAAGTTGGTTAGTCGTTGCCAAGAGATGGGGAGAAGGGAATGAGGAGTGACTGCTAATGGGTACAGGGTTCTTTTGGGGTGATAAAAATGTTCCAATTAAACAGTGATTTTTGTCAGGTTTATAGTTGTGAGTACACAAAGAACAGAGTTTATTCTTGTATTATTATTTATTAATTATTATATTTATTTGTATACAACTGTAAACCAACTTTTGCCCCACCCTGTAATGAAAACCAGTTTAAAGGGTGTATTTTATGGTATATGAATTATATCTCAATGTAAAAAAATAAATAAATAAAGGATTTAGGCTTCAGAAACTGGTGCAAAGAAAATGGCTTTTTCTTGCTGCTATTTGCCTTGTCACTCTCCTGCCCTCAGGTAACACACAGCACAAAGTGAAGTTAGTTCTGTGACATGCATCAGTATAAATACTCACCCAGGAAAGTGTAATCGGGAGAGTCAGGCCACCCTCCTCTGCTGTGCGTGACATGCTGACCCATCATCATGGGTGTGACTTCTTTCTTCCCAATGCCTCTCACATCTTGATTTCATGTCCCTGTCACCATGAACCTTATCCATTTCACATGGATCAATGCATCATTCTGGAAGGAGTACCTACATTTTCCCTCTCCTATCTGTAATCTCCAACCTGTTCTAACAGAACAATCAGAAGACACCACTGTCATCACTCCTGTGCCCACTGAAGAATCTACACAGGCCTCCCCAAGGCAATTCCCATATCAGAGAATGAATTTTTCTAGAGAGAAAGAAAAGATCCATCCTTTAACTATGATTTTGTGTTGCTTCTGCCTTTCAAATGGAGTTTGGATGCTCAAATGTTAAAAGATGGTGGTTCATGTGGAAAACAAAATATTTCAAATCAGAACTAGCTTGGAAAATTCAGGAAAAGTTGGTCAGGAAAATTCCAGAAAGATAGCCCAGGCTCCACTCCACACCCTCCAGGTGGTTGTAAGTACAGCCGAAGTTGAGAACCATTGTAGCAGGCATATTTTCCTCCCTGTACACAAAAGAATCAGCAAAGAAAAGAACAGCTCTCATAGAACTGATATTCTAATGGAAAAATAAGCAATACGCTTATTTTTTTTAAATTAAGATAATTTCAGAGAGTGATAAAACAGATAAAGCATACAGAGTGATAAAGAACAGCTAAGAAAGTGAAATGTCAAACACTAGACATTCTGAGGGTTCTCACTTACATGTGGAATCTAATATAGTCAACCCATAGAAGCAAAGAGTAGAATAGTGGTTACCAAGGGCTGGTGCGGGGGAGCAGGAAATGAGCAGGGGATGATGGCCAAAGGTGCAAAGTTTCAGTTATGCAAGATAAATAAGTTCTGGAGATGTATACAACATAGTGCCTATAGTTCCCTACACCGTGTTCTATACTGAAAATGCACTAAGAAGGTAGCTCTTACGTTAAGCACTGTTATCACACACTAATAATGCTACTAATAGGGGTGGGAGTGTAACCAAACAATCAATGGGTCCGTGATGCCTCTCACCACGTGAGCCTATTAAGTAAGGCAGGGTTGAATCATATAAGCATTTATTCCAATACTGCTGTCAGTATAGGAGAGCAGCAGGTCACCCACAAAAAATCTACTCTGCCTCTCCCCGTAAGCCAGCTGCTTATATTGGGTAAAAGGACAAAGATTACATGGGAAAGTAGGCAAAAGGGTATGCCAAATGGGCAGTTAACAGGCAATGCAGGCTAGAGATTTGCAAAGGCCTGCAGGTACGCAAAGGCTGGGGCTGGCAAAATGCAAAGGGCTAGGGTCTGCAAAGGATTGGGGGGGGGGGTCTTCAAAGGGCTGGAAGCTCTGGTTTCTGCAACAAGGTTGTTCATCTTTCTATGATAATCGGTAGCTCCCTGGTGGAGAGGATGGGCCATGGGCCGTATTTACAGGTGAGCCCCTAGGTCCCACATGCAACTCCCAACCAGGTTAGAACCTGCCCCTATCAGGAGGAACCTTTGGGAGGTGATAGACATGTCCATGGCCTTGATAGTGATAATGGTTTCAACTTCACCGGTATATACTTATCTCTAAACTTATCAAGTTGTATATATTAAATATATACAGCTTTTCCATGTCAATCACACCTTAATAATGTGGCGTGTTTTTTTAAATTCTCAGTGACATTTAACTGAGACCTGAATGAGAAGAAGAAGCCAACATATAAGGAAAGAGCACTTCAGACAGAGGGTACCACAAGGTGGGGAAGGCTGAGTGACAAAAAGGAGGGCAATGAAAAAAGGGAAGTGTGAACAACAGAAGATTGAAAAGGAAGGCAGACTTAGGGACTTGTCGACCATGGAAAAAATTTGGTTTTTATTCTGACTGTGATGAGAAACTGTGGTACACTGTTTGCAAAGATGGCCACTACTATCCTCACATCCCTAATACGATGTCCCTTGCAATGTGACTTTAAGGCACCTCTCATCTACAGGTGAGTCTATTTTCCCTCTCCTTGAACTGGGGCTGGCCCAGAACCAAGAGCATGTGGAAGAAGTGACACGGTGGGATACCTGAGACTCAGCTCCAAGAGCCCCCACAGCTTCCACACTCTTTCCTTGGAATGCTGCCCTGAGTCACCAGGTAAACAAGCCCTGGTGAGAGGCCACATGGAAGAGAACCAGGTCATCTCAGGCGGCAGCTAGCACCTACAGCCAGGGAGGCCATCTACCAGGAGACCATCCCAACCCAGGCAAGCACAGGATGGCTGCAGCCACAAGAGTGACTCCAGAGGAGACCACAGAAGAACCACCTGTGAGCCCAACCCTAAGTGCTGACCCATAGAGCTGTAAGCCAATAGTTCTGTGTTTAAAAAACATAAAAATTTAGTGGCAGTTTGTTATGCAGTGATAGCCAAATAACAAGAAATCTTTGGAGTTTTAAAGAGTGGGATAACATTTTTATATTTTAAAGACCAATTTCATTCCAAATACAGTGATGAATCCAATCATAAAAACCATGGCCTATAATCTGTCTAAAGATGATTAAAAATATGGTGGTCTTCCATAGAGAGAGAGAGGAGATCTCAGAGCGATGTTGGACTACTGAGGTCTTAAATTCTTCTCTTCGAAAGGAAATCATATCCTTACTCATATTAAAGCTGTGTGAACCCACAAACACTAGACAGAAAGAGAGCTGAAAGGCATTTGACTCTTTACCACATTTCTGCTAAGAATATAATGAGAAAAATTCCAGTGAAAACCAAGATTGGATTTTAGACCAGAAGTCATTTTGAAATGTGTTCTTAAAGAAGAGTGTAATGGAAGTGACTGTGAACTCTGAACTGTGGAGTTTTGAGTCTATGTGATGCTAAAATAATCAAAGAGGCATTCCAGCACTCTTAAAAATGGGAAAGATGATCTTTGAATACATAATCTTGAAAACAAGCAGCACTCTTACATATAAAAAGCTATTTTGTGGGGGAAAAAATTCTGTAATTAGCAAAAGCCAAGATGTTTGCTCTTGCTGTGCATAATTATTTGATCTGCAGAGAAATGGGATTCATTTGGTTATATAAATAGCATTATTTTTTAATGGTTCTTTAAGTGATAATATCTAACCAGTCTTCATGGCTATTTATTCACACTAACTCCTAGTATTTTCCAATAACTTCTCAAGGATGTTAACATTATCTTCCCTGGGTATTTATCATCATGCTTAATTACATATAACTGTTAGATGTTAGATGCCTTGAAAGGAAACTATGAAAGTACTTTCAAAATGAGGTTTATCTACTTAATTCTAATATCTTGTAGTCACTACTAGGAACAGTGAGAAAAGATGGTTGAGGAGTAAATTGGAGAAGTTCTCACTTACCTGAACACACCACCACTCCAAGCCAAGGTCCCCTGTCAGTCTATTACAGTACAGAAGAAGAAAGGTGGGCAGAAAGGGCAAGAAAGAAAAGAGAAGAATCCAAATGAAGGAAAGAGACAAGGGAAATATGGAAGAGAAACACACAGGAAATTAGATGCATAAGGAAGAGGGGAGATGAGAAAGCCAGATGCCTGAGCCGGAGAATAGGCTCCCACAAAGGGCATCTCCGGGCAGTGACTACAAAGCTACCACCTAATTATTTCATTTCCTTCCATTTTGCACACTCTCTGTAGCTCCTTCTGGCAACTCTCAGCCTCTTTGGATCATGGACAACTTCGAGCATATGACAAAAACAACAGAGTAGACCCCCACCTCCAGGTAAAAGTCAACACATACACTTTACCATTTAGTGCCTATTTTCTGGGGTGTTCCATGGGCCCCAAATTGAGAAGTCTCATGGTCTCCCCTCAAGGCACTTGGGTAGCTGCTCCCACACCAACACTATCCGGAACAGCAACGGCTCGATCCAGCTTCAGGGTCTGAGGATATTCTGTCCACGTGAAACTTGCGGCAACGTTAGAACTGCACCCAAAAAAGCTCGGCCTCCTCTCCCAGGTTAGGTGAGGGAAGTTAGTTCTGCTGCTCCGCAAGCTTGGCTGAAAGCTTGGTTCCACCCGTCCCTATCGCAGAAAGCTGAGGAGGAGAGCGGAGGGGACGCACCTGGCAGGCAGCAGCTGTCAAGCCAGGTTGCCACGATTCTACAAAGGCTTCCATACCAGCAGCTGAAAGGGCCCAACGTCTCTCAAGTTGGCGGTATGTCTCAGTTGCCTGACTTGCCTCACCCTTGATTTCAGAATTCAGACATGATCAGTGGACATGTATATGAGGAGTGATAGAGTTAACTCGTATATCTGGACCCACAAAATGCTGGCTGTCCTCATGGCCCGGCTCTCCTCGCAAACCTAAAGCGAAGTCAGCCTGCACTTCCTGGAAACACCTGTCACGGAAACTTGACATACAAACCAACAACTCGGCTTCAGGTGGAAAACAGGGCCTGCTTGCCTTATCAGGAAATCCCAGACCCTCTGATGGCCCATAAACTGGCCCTTGCTCAAAACCCCTCAGGAAGAGTGCTCCCTGTGAGGGAGGCACTGTCCTCCCCCAGTCCATGGATTGGTTTCCCTTAAAAGACATTAACCTCATGACCAAATGGCTTCGGTTTTGTCATTTGACAAAAGAGACAGAGATACGGACAGAGAGGAGGGGAGCTATAACAGAGAAAGATACTACGTTGTGCTTTTCCTGTGTTTGAAGTAGAGTTGACCTTAGAACAACACGGGTTTGAACTGCGCAGGTCCACTTTATACGCGGCTCCTGTTCAATAAATAAAGTTGGCTTCTTTCTAGTCCTGGTTTCGCCACTGCAGATTCAACCCATCACGCCATGGATTGAAAACAGTATTTTCACATTCCCAATCACAGATTCACAGCCCAGAAGGAAAATATTGTTTTCGTCTGTGGTTGATTGAATCTGAGCATGTGGTTAAATTTTGGGGAGGCAGAAGTTATATTTCTGTGTGAAGGTGGTCAGCACCCCAAATCTATGCATTGTTAAAGGCCAACTATACTTTCAAGCCCTGGAATTTTAGCTATCAATCTACTCCACATGTGACTTTAAAGATGTGCATCTCAAAGCCACTTTGAAATTGTTTTTCTTACCGAAAGGTTTTTGCATTATCTGTTCTGTTATTGTTGCTAATAAATTTAACCAGTTACTTACTGAATGACAAATACTATAGAAATGGAAGGTCATGTTAATTTCCCCTTTTTCAAGACAAGAATGCTTATAGCAGCCTTATTCATGATATCCCTCCTCCTCCCCTCCCCCTCAAATTGGAAACAATCCAAATGGCCATCAATAGGAGAATGGATAAACAATTTTTGGTTTAGCCATACAATGTAATAGTACACACCAATAAAAAGGAACTACTAGTAAACACAGTAACATAGATCAAGTTTAAGAATATTATACTGAGGGAAAGAAATAGAATTCAAAAGAGGCAATTCTGTATGATTCCACTTATGTAAAGCTGGAAAATAGGAAAAATTAATCACAATAATAGAAGTCAGAATGGTGGTTACACTAGGAAGTGGGATGCATGTGTTTTAAACAGAGATTGATCTGGAGAAACCAAGATGGCGGCATAGGTAAACACCTAAACTGCTGCCTCACACAACAATATCAAAACTACAACTAAAAGACAAAACAGACACCATCTAGAACCACAGGAAAGCTGGCTGAGTGGAAATTCTACAACTAGAAGGAAAGAGGAAAGCACATTGAGACTCAGAAGAGCTGCAAAAAAGGCCAAGGTACGGAGATGCACGAGCATGGAGAAGACAGGCAGCTGAGTGTGTAGCTGGCTTTCCCAAGTGGGAGGGAGGCAAAAGCTCCCGACTGTGCTGAACTCCAGTCCCAGGCGAGACTCTGGGAACCCAGATTCATTCGGGGGGAATCTGGACTGTCAGGAAAAGAGAAAGCACACTGAAACTCAGGGGAGCTGCAGAAGGCATAGGTCTGGAGGCGCGTATGCACAGAGAGGACCGACTGCTGAATGCACGGGTGGCTGAGTGCACAGCTGGCTTTCTAAAGTGGGAAGGAGACGGAAGCTCCCGACTGCGCTGAACTCCAGTTCCAGGCGAGTTTCTGGGAACCCAGACTCATTCAGGGAGAAACTGGGCTGTCTGGCAGCAGGCAAAACTCAAGGGCAGCTTTCTCTCAGAGGTGCTTGCAGTGATTACCAAGGGACACTTAGGGCAGAGCTGACAGGAAGCCAAGGCTGTCTGCTTTACCCTGAGACTCTGCCCCATCCAAGCTGAGCACAGAGGTTTTTACTGTATGTAAATTACATCTCTGATATTTTTTACAATCAGACTCTTACAGAATATTTAGAGACATGGGATTTTATTATATAAGGTTAAGTGCATGAAGCAAGATATAAAAATATATATTTCAGTATTATCCCAAATTGTTCAAAAATACATTATGTGTAAAAAAAAAAAAAAAGAGAGAGAGAGAGAGAGAGACTGAAGGCACATGCGCCTAAAAGTTATGCTTGATTAAATCTTCTGAAATATTAGGGTAATTTTTATTCCCCTCAATAAATTTTTCTAAAGTTTCTAAGGAATATATATTACAGTTTTTAGAAAAAAAAAATGTGTTTTTAAGTTTTC
This sequence comes from Corynorhinus townsendii, assembly GCA_026230045.1. Lineage (NCBI taxonomy): Eukaryota > Metazoa > Chordata > Mammalia > Chiroptera > Vespertilionidae > Corynorhinus > Corynorhinus townsendii. The sequence continues at coordinate 203,523,117 of JAPDVU010000003.1, read as the reverse complement.
CATAACTACCCTTTCTTCCCCACTTCCATTGCTTTGATCTGGCCTCGGCCCTGATTTCTAAGGTATTGTAATTGGCTCTTAACTGACTCCCCAGATTCAAGATTCTCTCTATGTAGCCCAAACTGCTTCTCTGGATACTTCTTCCTTTTTAAAAAAGTAGAATTCTATTTTTGTGTCATGCATGCAATACTTTTTCTTCTCTTTTAGATTAAGGTTTATTCTACTCTGCATCCTCTGGTTTCCTCCACGTATCTTTCTTCCTGTCTGTGTTGAAAATGTTCTGAACTCTGGGCAATCCTTGGCTGTCTGTTCACATGTAAGAGCAAGACAACTAAAAGCCAACCCTTCATTAAATACACTTCATTCAGAGTTTTGTCATCACCTTTACATTGAAAACTGCGCTTGTCAAAGTCCCAATGACCTCCATGCTGTAGATCCAACAGTCCATTCTCAGTTCCCGTCTTATTTGACTTAAGTGGCAGCTTTGACACAACAGATCATGCCCTAACCCTAACCCTAACCCTAACCCTCCTCCAAGCCATTCTTTCTTTTTTTAATCTTTATTGTTAAAAGTATTACATATGTCCCTTTTCCCCCCATTTTCCTCTTCTAGCCTATCCTGCACCCCCCACCCCACCCCTCTCCCAGCATTCACACACTATTGTCTGTGTTAATGGATTATGTATATATGCAATACAAATTCTTTGGATCTCTTCCCACCCACCTCTTCCCACCCACCTGCCTTCTTTCTTCACTTGGTCACAGGCCATCATGCCATCTGGGTTCCCCCCTCTTTTTCCACCAACCCCCCCCCCCAACTCCTCCATCACTTTTCCATCTCTTTTGCTGATTCCTTCTCATCTTCCTGATCTATGTTGAGTGCCCATGGCTCAGTCTTGTTCAAATCCTGATGATCTCATCTGGTCTCATGGCTTTAACTACCATGTGTGTGATGTGATGACAGCTCCAGCACTGCCCTGAGTCCCAGGCTGTATTCCCACTGCCCACCTGATATTTTGACTTAGATATCAATAGGCAAGAAAAATTCCCAAATCAAACATGTTTAAAATTCCTGATTCCTTCCCCCACCAGTCCTGATCCTCTCTAGTCTCTGCCTCTCAGTAAATGTTCCATCTTCCTTCAAAACAGGTTCAGGACCTGACCATTCTGAGGGACTCAGTGTTCTTTCAATATGTCAGTGTGTTCCCACTCCAGGGCCTTTGTAGTTGGGTTGTCCTATTCCTGGAACCCTTTGCTCAAATGTGCTCCTAACTTGCTCCCTCACTGCCTTCAGTTCTCTGCTCAAAGTTCACTTTACCCCTAAACATCAGCACAACACACCAGTCCCCCACTCCCTCTCCCTCTCCCTCTGTTTTATGTTTATGCTTAGTACTTATCATCCTCTGACATACTACGTACTGGATTCACTCATCAACCTGCTTATTTTTTGTGCCTGCCCTCTGGAGCTCCTTAAGAACAGACATTTTGTTCACTTACGTTCTACTACAGCCCGATGCACAAAATTCGTGCAAGGGGCTCGGCCCTCACAGCCCCAGTTTCATCTGGAAGGTCGTTCTGCCATTCAGTCTAATTAGCATATTAGCTCTTTATTATATAGGATTCCTAGTTCCTAAACCATTATAGGTGTTCAATAATTGAGGTTTGCCTTATAGGTGCTAAACAATTGTAAAATGAATGAATGAATGATAGAATTTCTATTCCCATGGGCAGGCCTTGGTGGGAAGACTTCACAGTAAGCTATCAGGTAGGGGTCTACTTATTTTGATGGGGAAACCCCCAAATGTCAATGGCTGTAAGCCTTTCTCTTCATAAGTTCCCACCCGTCACCCCCTGAATCCATCTAGCTCCTGCCTATGGAATCTAAGCCTTACAGCCAGCATTTTGGAAGATCGGCCCATCAGTTTTCAATATGTAAATTTTTAATTTCCCTGTGTTTAGTAAGGCTCATTCATTCATTCATTCACTCACTCATTCATTCATTCATTCATTTGATAAATAGTTACCAAGTGATTATTAAGTTCCAGGCACTGTTCTAGATACCTGACATATGTCAATGATCAAAATAGCTTAAAATCTCTTACTTTTGTAAGTTATAGTCAGCATTTCCAGGTATTCTTTTTTTTTTTTCCTAGTGGGTATTTATATCGTTTTTTGTTGCTGTTGTTGTTTAAGGTATTACAAATAGTAGTATATATGTCTCCTTTTTTTTCCCCATTGACCTCCTCCCGGCCTCCCCTACCCCCCTCCCCGCCCCCACACTTGCCCTTACCCCCGCCCCCCACAGTGTCTTGTGTCTATTGGTTGTGCTTATATGCATGCATACAAGTCCTTCGGTTGATCTCTTACCACCCCCACAACCCTTCCCTGCCTTCCCGCTGTAGCCAGTCAGTGAAAGATAAATACCACATGATCTCACTCATTTGTGGAATATAAAGAACATTATAAGCTGCTGAACAAAAATAGAGGCAAAGAAGCATCGAACAGACTGTCAAATTCCAGGTGTTCTTGAATCCAGAGATCCTGTCCAGAAAATAAACCTTCAGTTTTCCACTAGGTATGGGGGAGGGCAGTTTCTTAGTTGAGCTGGTGGGGGAGAGACCCTGGGGTTATAAACTGCTCCTTATATGCACTTCAGCAGGGTGGCTAAATCTGGCAACTCTAACTTTCAACCAGTCCTTCGGTTTTCAGCCCCCTTCCTCTAACCTCACTCCACCCTTTCACTCTCTCCTCATGGGGTACTCAGTGCGGGTGCCTCCAATTCTGCAGCTTCCCTGGGTACAGCAACACAAAACAGCTTCCTTCTTTTCTCACTCAGTTCCCCTGAAGTCAGTCAACATTGATGTACCCGCATTTAACTTGTGAACGTGATTTTCTTTTTTCTTTGTCCTGGAAAGTGTATGTGTTCTTATACATTATCATAACTTTAGACAGCAGCTACAGCTACCTACATTTCATCTGCTACGCTCAGTCAGCCAACCTGAATGCCATCTCCAGCATAATCTTCCTTAAACACCACAGAAGAGTTTGAAGAATGTGTTCATTGAGCACCCATTCTGTCCTGAGCATCTAGACAGTATTTGCATTTCCCTACATGGGATACCTGGGAGTCCCTTGGCAGCCCCACCCCTTTCCTCCCTGGGCTACCATGAGAATGAAATGAGCTCAGGTATGGAAAGGGCTTAGCATAAGGCCTGGGCCAGATTCTATTCTATTCTAGTGAACTGGTATCTTTGTGATCTTTCCTGGAAGAGGCTCAAAGCTCCTTCCATACAAGATTTGCTCCCTACAGCCTAGTGCAGATCTCCCAGAATGCCACATAGCAGAATCATGTCATTTATAGCACTTGAGGTCAGTTGACATGTCAACTAAGAGCTCAGAAGACCCTGAACCTAGGCTAGAGCTGAGTGGCAGATGTAATTAGTGCTGACTCAGTAATCCACGTGCTCCCCATTAGTCCCCAGCCACCTCTCTATGGCTAGTGTAGATCGATGGACTAGGAGCAGAAATGACAGTGTCATTCCCAACCGAGGCAGTGGAAAGCCCAAGGGCCTCCTTTTCCCTCTCCTTTCATGGTTATACCAAAGGTTATATGTTCCCAATGGGGAACTACAAGCTGGTAAGTGGAGAAAAAATAAATCCTGGATCCTTGAGTGACTACCTGGAACAAGCCTCCAGTCCACCCAATCCAACCGCACTCAAATAATAACCCAAAGAGAGAACTAAGTATTGGCTGCAGTGAGCCATTGAGATTTGGGATTTCATTTATTACCACACTATCTCTAGGGAAACAAATCCATTTGAAAGAACTTGCAAAGATAAAGTTAAAGGGACTTCAGCGTCCACTAATGGCAGACTAGGTAATTCAGACCAACCTTCACACTAGAAAAGTTAGATTTTAAATGACTGCTCAATCGCATGGAAGAGCCAGCATGGCCGTGAAAATTTACCTGGCCACCTGGGAGGAGATAAAAATCCAAAGTAGTGAGCTTGACATTTGAGGCCCCTTTTCACCTAGGAGCATGTGATTGATAACAAAGCCGGTGTTGGACAGCTGCGCAGTTTGATGGCCTAGTATGGATACAAAAGTTGGATGCTGGTGGAAGCACAGTGGTGTGGGTGGGGACCATGAAGCGCTGTACTCTAGGAAGAAGGGGGAATTGAAAGTAAAAGCGCCTTCACATTGCCTGTGGCCCAGCTTCAAACCATCTGGGCAGCCCAGGAGATCTCAGGCCTTGCAATCAGATGAAAGATCCCAGATTGCTAGTGCCTTCGGGCTCCTGGAAGGAGCAAACAAGAATCCTTTCTGGAGAGAAAACAGTAACAACATTATTTTAAGCTTAAATTCATTTATACAAACGATGTTTCAAATACAAATTCAGATACAAAAAAAAAACAACAAACAAAAAACAAACACAAAAAAACAGGCACAGACTGAAATGAGATAATATGCACAAGAATCACCAAAATGAGCAGAAACTAGAATCACCTGGTCTCCAGATAGTGGCACTAATCAGACTTTAAAATATGTAGTTTATTATGTTCCAGGGAGAAAAAAATGGGATTAAAATTTTCACCAGAGAACTAGAAAAGTTTTGTAAAAGACACAGCAGAATTGAAAAAGAACCAATAAAAAACAATAACTAAAAATTAAGTGCACAATGGATGAATTTTTTTTTACTGGAATAGATGCTGTTGAAGAGAAAACTAAAGAGCTCAAAAGTAAGTCAAAAGAAGATGTTCAGAATGACACAGAAAGAGGCAAAAGACTGAGAAATACAGAAGAGATGGTCGGCATCCTACACACAGTCCCGCATCCATTTAACTGGATTCCTGGAAAGAACAGAGAGAGAGAAGATAGCAAAAGCAGTATCATGAGAGAGCATGGCTAAAAAAATTTCCAAAATTGATGTAAGACATTGAGCCACCGATGGAGTTAAATGAACTTGGCAGGAAAGAAAGGACTAATTTTTTAAATAAGTCAACAATTCTAACTCCAGCAAAAGGGTGCTGCAAATTACTTAGATAAAAAACAGAAAAGGAAGAACAGGTTTGTTGGGGTTGGGAGGAGTCAGGGTGAAATAGAAATAACAGGTTTCAGGTTTTACCTGTTGAATTTAACATCTAGGCAGGGATAACAAATGTGCCATTATTTCTTGAGTAATTGTTCTTTTTCTTGTCGTGTTCAGGAGTCTCCAAATCTTTCCATCTTTAAAAAGAACCAGTTAAACCTTTTTGCCTCAAGAATCCAGCACCCTTAGAGGCCTCCTTTCCTCCTTCTCGAATCCATGGTTTGCCTCCAAGGCTTGATCTACAAATGGATATTTACACCAAAATGTACAATGACTTGCAAACTGCATCTGCCTGGTGTTCAATTGTAATCATCTGTTCAAGGCAACCTTCACAATACCCATCACAACAAAATAATGTGCTCTTTAGTTATAACGCCATGATACAGGGCTCCATCATTTTTAATACTATAAAGGCAAGTTACAGGTACCCTAAATGCTTTGATTTGTCAAAATGTGAAATTTCTGCATATGACACTGGCTTTAAATACTGGAGCAAATACAGCTTGGTGTCACAATTTACAATATTACCTTAAGGATATCATGAGTTTTTTTAAATAGGTATTTGACTTAATAATAATAACAGAAGGAAAAGAAAACACTGGTTACCATTAAGTTATCTCTTTTTCTTTTTACTTAGAAAACAGCACTACTTTCACAATAAATTCCGTGGCTAATGGATGAAAATGACACAGCATGCTTTCTTTTCAACTGAAAGTTCCCAAAAGGTTAAAAGATAGCAATGATGATGACTAATGCTTATTTAGCACTTTCTACATGCCAGAAGCTAGTCTAAGGGACTTACATGAGTTCACTCATTAAAGACATTTAAAGACAGATGACAATATAAATTATACTAATATACTAATGATATAAAGAATATTATTTAATAGAGAATCAGGCAATTCCTTTTTTTAACTCAACTCTGCTGGTACAATTGGGGACCAGAAATATATATATATTAGAAAAACACACTTTACAATAATAAACTACATGCAAATGTATTTTTCCACAATATTATATTTTTCTTCTGAAAGTATAAATAAAATTTTCAAAAACAATGAACAGGAAAATAATTTTATTTTCAAACAACCCTTAACATGCCAACATTAAAATTTAAAATATCATTACATTTTAAAATATATCGGAAGAGTATCCATGTTATTGCCTTATGCAAATCAAAAATGAAATTTTCAACACTACGTCTAGTTGTCCCAGATGTTTTCATTCTAGTATTTCCCTGTATAACTACTACCATATTATTGCTTCCCCTGAATATCATTGCAAATACAGTCATTAAGAATACCTCAATCATAATTTTGTATAACTTAGTCAAACTTTCTAATATCACCAGCAGAAATGGCTAAAGACATACTTTTTTTAAAAAACAGACATTTTTCAAGAAAATTTTACCTCATAAAATGCATGATCTGGTTTTTTAAATTACTGAATGTCTTAATGATTTATAAGTAACTTGGGACATTACTTAACAACATTCTTGATATTATGAAGGGTTGACATTTAATAGCCAAGCTTTTGTTTACCTCTTCTTGGCCATTCTGATTAGAGTCCTGGAAATTTACTATCTTGCATAGCCTTTTCTTTCTTTTTTAAAACTAGTTTAATCTCTCCCATAGTCTGTGACCCTTATTATTTTTTTTTCAAAACTATGAATTCACAGAATCATTTGACTTTTTAGGTCACAGCTCCTCATACAACGTTTGAATGTTCTGCCACATTAACCCAAATGCTTCCCATCCCCTGCACCAGTCAAAATACGAAGTTATGCACCAGACAGCCCACTGCGTTGTTTTCATTATTAAAACTGTCTTTCCTACCCAAAGGTGAAACCTTCTTCCCCAAAACTAATACCTATTTTGGACCCCACCAACCTCAGCACTGGCCCTGGCAGAGTGCCTGTGGGCCAGTCAATCTCCAGCTTCCTTAGTTGTAAAATGGGGGTGAGAAATGTATGTCAATGTGGGTGTGCAGATTCAGTGGGGATGTCCTAAAGCACCTGGCACAACACAGGGCCTCGATGAGCATAGCCTTTCTTAGGGTCAGGAAACCTCCTCTGCATGGCTGCCCTCAGAAATGCAGTGGCCGCTACTGTTTTCTCTCCTCCAAGCCAAATATCCCCATTTCCTCCCATTTTCTTTTCCTTTATAAAATGTATTTATTTCAGAGAGTAAGCACGAGGGAGAGAGAGAGAAAAAATCATCAATGATGAGAGAATCAGTGATCAGCTGCCTCCTGCATGCCCCCTATTGGGGATCGAGCCTACAACCTGGGCATGTGCCCTTGACCGGAATCGAACCCAGGACCCTTCAGTCTGCAGGCTGATGCTCTATCCACTGAGCCAAACCGGCGAGGGCCCATTTTCTTTTTTAAAACATTATATATATATATAAATATACCTATTTTGTCAACTTAGCGCAAATTCCATATCCATAAATGTCATTGCAAGATAATATCTCTTTTCCCTATTGCTGATTAAATCTTCTCTCCCCCTCCCCCACCTCCAGGGTCCCCATATTTAACCCTCTGGCAAGCTGGGCTACGGGGAAGGCAATAAGGGATGGATACTTTCTGGTTCTAAGGTGAGGGGAAGACAGAAGTGCCCCTCAGACATTAGGCTGTGTCTGAGAAGCTTTCCTCTTCATTCTGGTACGATGTCAGCTCGCCCTCATCCAGGGTCACTCCCCGCTGCCCTCTCCATTCCTTCCTCTGGATTTCACAATTCTGGGTGGTGGCTCCATACGACATCTTCTTTCTGGGACTTGCAAGACTCTCATGGTTGAGTTCTGTCTCCTCGGCCAATTCATCCTGGTCGATGATTCCACACTTCTCCTCAGACAGGTTCTCAGGGTCGGCCCACTCCTGCTTCTCCCCCGAAGCAAAGACCCCGTAGAAGATCACGCCACTGTAGTGCACCAGGGCAGCGATGAGGAACACATTCTGCCATTCCTCGCGGGTCTAAACAGGAAACGGTACTAATCGTTACTTTAACAAGAAGGAGAGAGAGAGAGATGAACAGAATGCTCTGGACAAAAGCGCCTGTCACCCCAAAGGCAGTGTTGAGCTCCGGGGAAGACGTCAGAAGCATGCCCGGGATCCCAACAGAGTTTGAGTGTTTGAGAAATGCAAGTGAACACTACAATGAATATGCTTTTTTTTTTTTTAATTTAGAAAAAGACTTTACAAAATAAGCATCATGTGAAATACAGCTCTCTGAATATACACTCAGCTGGTAAGTGAAATGAAACTTGTTTTGGGGACCCACCATTTTTAATATCAGAGGTCTCTTCTCACTTCCTATTGGAGATATAACCATCTGAGTCATGAAAATACTCAGTCCTCACTGTCAATAGCTTATTTATAATTATATTTTCTGTGTAAAATACAGTATCAAAAATAAAGGGTATGTGTGTTTAAAGTTAAGGGGGGATAGTGGCTGAGATTTAGGCATGTTATCAGTCTTACCATCTCACAAACAGAGAGGGAAACCAAGTATTCTCTGACTTTAATAATCTCCAAATCCCACCTTTCTTTTCTATCAGCAAAAAAGAAACATTGCCCAGACAGAATGGCTCAGTGGTTGAGGGTTGACCAGGAAGTCACGATTTGATTCCTGGTCAGGGCACATGCCTGGGTTGTGGTGGGCTTGATCCCCAGTGTAGGGCATGCAGGAGGCAGCTGATCAATGATTCTCATCATTGATGTTTCTATCTCTTTCTACCACTCTCTTCCTCTCTGAAATAAAAAAAAATCTATTTAAAAATAAATAAATAAATAAGAAAAATTGCCCACGCTTTTTCCTCAAGAAACTGACTTTCTGAAGTTATATTTGTAATGGGCAATCCAAGTTTAAAAAATATGCATAACCCATGGACACAGACAATAGGATGGCAAAGGCCTGGGGCGGGCTAGAAGCGGGGAAAGAGGGACATATGTAATACTTTCAACAATAAAGAACTATTTTTTAAAAATAGTAGGGTAAAAACTCCACAGTTTCAAAAATAGAGAGCAGCATCCTGAAGCCTTTTCAGTGACAGCGATTAAGAAGCCACGTGGCCTGTGGCTGAACCCTGCATGGATCTGGGATCCTCCTCCCTGGTCTAAATGCAAAAAGGGTCAGTACTGACTGAGTGCCATACTCTTCTTAGGACAGGTCATTAATGTCTTGTTTATTTTCTGCATAATAAGGAAGTATAATAGCACTATTTTTATGCTGGAACATGTTAAGCAATCGATGGGAATGGGCTATAAAGTTTAATTACCTAGTTATAAAACCATCTTGAGTAATTTATTCATCCTGAGTTGATTGCCTCAGTTTCTTCCTGTCTCTAAACAGTCTTTATGGTATTTGTCTCCACTACACACACACCTTTTATTTGTCAGTTGAGAACATGAAACATGGAGTCAAAATTAATCAGTCCTGTTGCCATCAATAAACAATAAATTAAAGAAGGAGAAGAAGGAAGGGGAGGAGGAGGAGGAGAGGTGAAGGAAGGAAGAAGAATGGAAGGAAGGGATGGCAGAAGAAATAAAGGGAGGGATGGAGAGATGAAGAAAGAGAGATGAGAAATAAGATAAGTTCAAATGACTTAGCCAAGGTCAAGGACCATACACATTTACAGGCTCGGGTAGGGCTTTGAAATCACAAGTTTGTGCAGTATTTCAGTCCTCTGATCCTCACAGCCCAAAAGGAGGCCATTACCTTGTGCTTGGTCATTGCACCAACAATGAGGGGACAGACCATTCCCGAGAGGGTTCCCACTCCGTTTGAGATGCCCATGAGAATGCTGGCGTAACGGGGGGCAATGTCCAGGTGGTTGACATTAAAACCTACAATGAAGCAAACCTCAAAATCAGAGTCAAGACCACAATTCCAAATACATTTTGGAAACTACTTAGTTTCCCCCCAACTCTCATCAATCTAAGTGGTTCCTTCCAGCATATGACTAATGGGTACCTGTACAGAGAGGGCTGGGCTGAGGATTGTCAGGCTGTGTCTGCATATAGAGGAAAGTGTGCTGTGATTGATTAGCAATGTCTGCCATGGACTCTCCTTGGGGAAAATTAAGGCACCTGTGCCTTTTAGGTTCAGAACTCCAAAATAATGGTGTTTTCAATACTGCAAAGCAGAAAGCCTGGGTCACATTTCTTCAGAGTAAACAGTCACACAATCACATTCGGTCTGATTAGAATCAAACCCTGCCTCATAACATCCTTCCTTCCAGCCCTCCCCTCACTCCCAATAGGCCACCCTAGGGAAGTCTGCCTTAGTGGCCCAATGGCATACTGGCTAAGGTGCTTTTTAAGTAATACAATTGGCAGAATCCCCTGTAATTTACAAAACACTTCTGTATAATACTTGATTTCGAGTCCATAAATCTAGATTTTAATCTTATTTCTAACACTTAAGTCATTTTAGGCCTTTGTTTCCTCATCTCTAATGTGGGGTATTATTAAGTCATAAAAGATGCTGTAATATGAGACCCAGGTGAAGTATGTATGTAATAGCCCACGGCAAATAGCTAAGCTCTGCTAACTACACTAGCCACCACTAACCACCATTAACTACTACTATCACTTCCACAACTATCACTAACTACCTCTACTACCACTAGCCACCACTAACTACCACTGCTACCACTAACCACCACTAACTACCACTAATTACCACTACTACCACTATCATTAGCAGTACTACTCCTGCTATGACGCTGTTGCTAGGCATCTCCCTCTCTTTGATCAAAAGATGCTGCTGCAGGGAGTGGTAAAATAATAACTCGCCAATACCTCACTCTTCACCTGTTTATCGGGAGAAAAGAATGAGTGGAAATGGGAGGAGTGACAGCAGGGGTAAGGGCCCGGCTGTGAAAGGGGCAGCTTCAGGCCCTAAGAACCAACTCTACCAATATTGCCTGAGGGTGCATTTTAGATTCAGACAGGCCTGTCTCTGATGGCTTAATTGAGATGCAAACCTGGACAAATGATTTAAACTTTCTGAATTCCACTTCTTCATCTATAAATTGGCATAACAATCCTTATACAATTGTAAGAATTCACTTAATAATGTATGTTCATTACATGGCACATAGAGGTAGAAACTAGTACGTATGTTCTTTTTGGTTGGTTATCCATCTGTCTTGTTTCTATTTTAATACCTGAACTGGCAAAGTGTCTGGCACACAGTAGGCACTCAATAAATCATTATTTAATTAATTACCAATTTGAGCCATGACATGACAGCAGGGGGTTGTAATTTCTATTTATTCATTGTTTGTGTATTGCTTTGCTTTTTAATTCTCCATTCTGTGCAAAGAACCTGAAAATAGGATCTAAAATTGTTTTTCTTAATCTGGCACATTGGCTGGTTGCTTTTTCCTACTCCTATTCAGGAAAATTTTTGAGAAAACCTTTTTTTTTGGTAATAAACATGCCATCTCTTTCAGGTCAGAGTGGCAGACAATTTGAATATGAAACAGCTGCAAAATTAATTAATCTTGCTGTTGATTTCAATGTGATAAACACTTATTAGAAAAGAATCCAGAGATAAGAAGCAATTAGTATGATTGTCGAGCATCATATTCCGATGCAAAGCCCAGTTATCTGCCTTCAGTTAAAGATAAGGTTCAATTAAAGATTAGGTTTCTAGCTGCACAATCCTGGTGTTCAGGGGTGGGGGGAGGGGGGTAACACTGAGAAACTCAGTTTTATGTGTGTGTGGTGTGTTTTTGTAGCATATAAAAACTATTTTTGTTGGCATCCAAGCTGGGAGAATCTGTCTTCTCTACACAGGACATTTCTCAAAACAGGTATCACCCAGCCCTTGTATCTTTCAATGTCACAGTCTTGACTCTCTCGTCTATAATCAGCTCCTAAATTGTGCCAGTCTTCCTTGGCATCTCTATGAACTCCTTATGAAGTTGGCAGGTAGTAGATCCCGAGGAACTGTCGCTCCTATGGCCACAGTCCCTCCCATCGTATCACTGTCGGGTCAAACAAACCTGTATTCCAGTCCCAGCCACTTATTCACTGGGGCAAGTTAAGTTACCTTTCCAAGCGTCAGGGTCCTCACTGGCTCAATGGACATAGCAATACCCTTCTTGCAGGGCTGCTAAAGGGTTGAATGAGACCATGTCCAAAAAATGGCTAGCTTGGAGTAAGTGCTAAAAAACAATGGCATCTGCTGTGCTTTGGAGTACTGGGTTTCCCTCCTTCTGACTGTGGCTTAATTGGCAGTCTGGGAGCAATAGGAACCTAAATATTTCAACATTTCTGGGAACAGAATATGAATCTCTTCTGCATCATAGAACTATAGGGAAGGCATTCTTCAACATCCTACTGGAAACAGATTGGGATTGCTCTGTCCTTGCTACTCAGTGTATGGACCACTGAGCAGCAGCAGCTTTGCTGAGGAGCTTATTATAAATGCAGAATCTGAGGCCCTGCCCTGGACATGCTGAATCAGAACCTGCATTTTGCAAGATCCTAGAGTGAGTTGTATGGACATTGAAGTGGGAGAAGGCCTGGGCCATCGTGAATAATAACTGAACAATAATAGTAAATACAATTTTGTTATACCTCTCATACCAGGCTAAGGGCTTCTAATACTTTATTTCCACTAGAATGTAAACTTTATGAGAATAGATTCTTTGATTTTTTTTTTCTCTCCAATGCAGTATCCCAGTGCCAAGAACAGGGCCTGGCTCATGGGATGTGTGAGTAAATGCATGCATCAGTTCACTGAGATCTCTCAACAGCCCTGTGAGGTTGCCATCACATCTTTCCAATCTCTAATAGAAGAAATTGAGGCTTGAGAATTTAATAACTTAGCAATTGTTTTCTTCCATAAATAGTAAGCAGTAAAGAGAGGTCTCAAACCCAGGTCTATATACCCCCAAACCCAAGTTCTCAGCTGCAAGCTACTTTTAAAAGTAGACATTTTCCCCTAAGTTAACTATTCATCAGATCTACTTATTTTGATACGATCAAGCCCCTATGTTAGGGTAGTTTAAACCAGAGGTTCCGTATTTTTCTGTTCTGGGACGTTACCACTCTGATGCTTCCGGCCGCCTGGAATGCTGGGAAGAGCACAGGCCTGGTGCAGGCAGAACTGCCCCTCAGTTCTTCCTTTGCCACCGATTGTGTGACCACAGAAAAGTACCCAATTTTTCTGACTTTAGGTACCTCATGAGTAAAACAGTGATATCACTGTTTGTTTCCCAAGGTCCTAAGGTGTTCTATAAGTGATAGTCAGCTTTTCGTATTATGTATGTTTTAAAGGCAGAAGAACAACTGAATTTGACTTTTCACCCAGTTTTGCGTGGGAGCTTCTGAAGTCTGTAAGACATGATACGGCAGCACTAGGACCTCTCACACGCAGTGGACTGCGTTCTGCTCCTGTAAACAGGGGTGCTGACAGCCCCCCGGGGAGCTGAGAATTACAGGCATTGATGCCCACACAGGGCTTTGGACAGTCTGACACAGAGTGCACTTGATCGCCGTTAGCTCTCGCCGTCAGCTCTCACTGTCACCATCATTATTCTTACTATCTGTCCCAACCTGTTCCGAAAGTCACTTCTCTGCACCTGCATTGCCTACTTTGGAAAATGAAGGTCACAGAGTAGACAAAATCTAGAGAAGCTTTGCAATCTAAAAATCTCTGATTGCAGAACTAGATGTCAACTGAGCTGATGTTAGCCGTTCTCTCATTGGAGGTGAGGGTTGAAAAGATGGTACTACTATTTGTAATACTTAAAACAATAAAAAAAATAAAAATAAAAAATAAAAAAAAAAAAGATGACAAGAGCCTCTGGTAGGCAGCATGACCTGGCTTGGGAATATGAAAGCGCCACTTCACCCAGGGCACATGCTTGGGCCTCCGCCCATGCCTCAGGGGTCGCCTGCACTTTGTGTCTTTTCCCGAGATGGAGAAACTGGGGACAATTCCAGCTGCACCAGGCGCCTCAGCCCAATCCTCAGTGACCTCACAGTCACTGCCAATAGGCGACATTCTCCAGCCAGAGAATGTCAATGACATTCCGTGACAATGGCCTGCCTACTCAAGGAAGAGGACCCATTACGGTTTTCCTTCCTTCCTCCTAAGTCTTGCTGGATGTATAGAAAAGATTTGCACATCCAAAGGACACTTTACCTGAAATGGCAAAGCCACTAAACCCCACAGCCAGCACCAGAAAGGAGATAGCCACCCCTTTGGTATGGGAAAAGCCAACCACCAGGAGTAAGGTTGCCTCCATGCCAAAACCTGTGAATGGAAACACCAAGGGGAAAAAAAATGTCATTGTCATGTCAGTCAGCCCAAGTTCATGTACTGATTAAATAAGAATCTATTAATATTTCCATGGACTTAAGGTTTAGCACATACATTCTGACACAGTGCTTACAAATATTACCCAGGCGTTGCTTGACTATGTGACTATGCTACTGTTACCCAGGTGACTATGCTACTGTTACCTGGGTGACTACGCTATTGTAGCCCAGGTGACTATGCTACTGTTACCCAGGTGACTATGCTACTATTACCTGGGTGACTACACTATTGTAGCCCAGGTGATTATGTTAACTGTTACCCAGGTGACTATGCTACTGTTGCCCAGGTGACTATGCTACTGTTACCCAGGTGACTATGCTACTGTTGCCCAGGTGACTATGCTACTGTTGCCCAGGTGATTATGTTAACTGTTACCCAGGTGACTATGCTACTGTTACCCAGGTGACTATGCTACTGTTACCCAGGTGACTATGCTACTGTTACCCAGGTGACTATGCTACTGTTGCCCAGGTGACTATGCTACTGTTACCCAGGTGTTCTGTGAGCCTTCTGACATTATCTTGGTGCACCTTGAACACTAAATGGTCCAGCAGATTCCAATGAAGCCCCTGGGACAAGGAATGTTTATCATCAGTTGCTTCATGGGTAGTTGCACCTGCAAATTCTAACACTAAAACTCTCCTTTATACTGTGAGTCCCCTTTGTTTATATGTTATGGCCTCTCACAGAAAAATAAAATGACCACACTATAATATTTATTGCCAAAAGTGACCTCCTATGGCTGAAGCAAAAAGCACAAAGCGAAATTCTTCCCTTTCAGTTCACCCAGCTCTCGGGCCTCAAAAGTCATGTGATATTCACACAGAAATCATAGTGGGATAGAAGTGCTTTCTGTGCTTGTCATTCAGGATAAATGACTCCAGCACAACAAAAAAGGACTAGGAAATTCCGAAGATGCTCCTCTCACAATCCAAACAACCACACACACACACACACACACACACACACACACACACACACACTTCCAGCCAACAGCGGACAGAAGAATGGTGACTTAAGTACCATTTCCGATATAAACATGCCCTAGGAAATGGATGACAAGGATACATCATTCTCAAGACTGCTTATTCCAGACATCTCCACAAAACTGTCCATAGGTCCTTCAAAGCCAACATCCCCAAGTCAAGTCCTGTTCTCCTATTTCTTACTCATAAACCAACAAAACAAACCACCACGGCCATGCTCTTCCTTCTGCTCTAAATTAATCTTCTCTCTGCCTGTGTTTAGAACCCAGACTTAGAGTCAGACAGGGCTGGGCTCCGATTTCACCTCAAAACCACCCATTATGTGACCTTGGACAAGTCACCTCACCTCTCAGATTCCTTATCCAAAAAAAGGGAGCTAATAACACAACCTTATAGGGCACTGGAAGATTAAATGAAATTGGGTATTTAAGGTATTGAGCACAGTCCCTGGCACATGGGCACGGCTCAACACATGGTAACCAAAAATCCAACACAGAAATCTCAAAATCTCCCTCTTTCTCGGCATGACCATAAGAATCCGTGGGGTCAGTCTCAGAACTATCTGTCAAAACCAACCTTGCCCTCTCCTCCTCGGCTGCTGTCCTAGGCCTGGGCCCCATCACCGCTCACCTGGACAACTTCAATAGCCTCTTTACTGGTCTTCCCATCCCTTCCTCCTCTGCTCCATTTTCCACATCACTCTTTCTAAACCACCGATCTAACCAGTTGTCCCTTTACTGAAAACTGTGGTCCAGGGTCCACAAGAGCATAGTGTTATTTGGTAAGTCCCTCCTGCTGTTCCTGTCTCATCCTCTGCTGGCCCGCACCTCCCAGCTCACCACTGAGCCCATATAGTACCCTCTGCTGTAGGCCCACAGCGCTACCAGCTATTTCCTAGAGACAACACTGTTTATGCCTCTATGTGTTTCCACCCACTGTTCCTTCACCTGGGATTCTCTTCTCCCACCACCCATTTCTCTTTTTCTGGAGGAATCATATCCTTTAAAGTCCAGTTCAAATATTACTTCCTCTAGAAAGCTTTCCTGACAACCCTGCCCTCCCCCCCCCCGCCCCGCCCTCCCCAGTGAAGCTGACATCTTCTTCTTACTCATAGAACTTTTCAACACAGCCTGGTATAATTTTTCATCTGTGTTTCTGCCTCCTCGACTAAACTGTGATATTTTCCAGGAGAGGTGCTGTACATATAGTACCGCACCCGCTGGGGGATGGACTTAGGGGCCTTTAATACCTTTCCAGTGATTAGACATAACCTCCAAGATATACTCTGCAGTTCAATTTCATCTCTTTCCAGAAAAGCTGCTTAAAACCGCTTAAGAAATCCATAGTACCTCCACAGTTCATGATTTTTCTGACAGCAGTTGTGGTCAAAATTTGTCTGCTTCTTAAATAATCTGCCAATTGTCCTCCAACCGGCACAATGATGGTCATAACCATGTGTGGGAGTGCCGACAAGAGCCCCACCTGGATAAAAAAAAAAAAAAGAGCTATTTTTAGCTGCTTTCTCCAGATGTATGGATTCCCTGTTCCCACCAGCTACCCTGCCTACCACCATCACCACTAAATTTCATCATTTACTTAAATGGGACCCAGGTAAGCCTGAATTCTGTAATAAATAAACAATAAATGAGTGAATGATTATAAAATGAGTGAATGATTAATTGTCTCCTCCAGCAGAATAGAAGCTCCTTCAGGGCACAAGTGATTGTTATACATCATAGAGACCCCACCGCCCAGCGTAAGGCCTGGTACATGGTAGCTAAACACTTAGCACAGAATGAATGTTCATTGATGGCACCGACTTAGCTCTTCCCCAGTCACTTCAGACAGTACCTGGAGCTACGCAGACATCTATCCCTACTAGGCTGCTGTTCTTCCCTTGTAGGAAGGGGGCTTAATTCCTTTTCTCCCCTTTCTTATTAAATTTATTGGAATGATGTTGGTTAATATGATCATATAGGTTTCAGGTGTAGATTTCTACATTTCAAGATGTGTATATTGCACAGTCAAATCTTCTCCCATCACCATATATTATAACTCAATTCTTTCATGATGACGGTTTAAGTTTCACCATTCATACCCTTCCTCCATGAAACACAGGCAACCTAATGACTGGGGAACATTTAAAACAGCTTGTAAACAAGGCCTTGGTCACTATTATCATAACCACCATAATGGAGATAAGAATGATCTGCAAAATAAGCTTTAAAAGCAGCTCGCCACAGCTCTGGTCCTTGCTATGAAGAAATTAAATAACTATGTATACTATGCACAGAATGTGTGACTTGTCTGACCTCCAGGGCATTAGGTGTCATACAACTGTTCCAAATTATGATAAGCATTTAATAACTTTACCATGCAAAGATTTTCTCAGTAGACGCAAGAGATTTAAGTTCGAGAATATTTGAAGCATCTATGTGTTTACCTTACTTATTGCAAATCCAAAGACCTCTTCAAAATAAGCAGGCTGACTTATTAACAGCAAATAAAAGGTCCAGCTTCTGCAAAAATTTGCCACAATGATTGCATAAACTGGCAATGATGTGAAAAATTTTTTCCAGGGTGTATTAAATTTCTAGAGAGTAAAAATACCATGAGATTTTTAGGGAAATATATTGACATGTCATTTTTCTTCTTTTATTTCTCCATTACAGCTGATATTCAATATTATATTATACTAGTTTCAGGGATACAGCATAGGAGTTAGAAACTTATATAATTTGCAAAGTGCCCCCCTAATAAGTCTAGTACCCAACCGGCACCATACATAATTATTACAATATTATTGGCTATATTTTCTATGCTGTATTTTACATCCCTGTGACTATTTTGTAACTGCCAATTTGTACTTTTTAGTCCCTTCATCTTTTCGACCCTGTCCCTCCAACCCCCCAACCCCCACCACCATCAGGCAACCATCAGTTGACATGTTATTTTTCTTAAGAAGACAACACAATCACTAAGAGAAATACTCATAGAGAAGAGAGAAGCAAGTCTTCATCTATCCATCGAGACTTACGCTTAGGCTAACCACGTTGGCTCCTTCTCCGATACTTGTCTCTATGTAGGTCCTCTCCTCCTGGGATATTGTTGGATGAGCTGCCGGGCACTCATAGGCCTGCAACAGCCAAAACATGTACCAAATAATGCCAAACATACCTAAAACAAAAGGTTAAAATAGTTAAAAAACCAAAGGTTTGATGATATGGTCTCATTCTCTTCCATCTCTAAGTTTTTCCATTTTCAAAATATTCCCAGACAGTACTATGTTCAGCTAGGAGAACGGATTTTGTTGTTATTCACTGGTATTTGAAGAAAGAAACTCAACTTCAATATAAATGTTAAATGAATCTTAGGTAGTCAAGTATTCCTCGATATCCTATCGTAAACTCTCAGTCTATCCCATTACACAGTCAAATACCAGCTCTGTGAGTCACCATGGGAACTCATGAAGTCAAATCACTCACCATAAATATAAAAGACGGAGGCCCAGCCAATGTACTGCACCAACACCCCCGCCAGGGGCATGGCGATCACTGCTCCCGCATAGGAACCTGGAACAAGAAAAGATTGAGGGACACTTAATGATCTCATGCAAGCCCTCTCAATCCACTTGGAGTTCATGTGGTTGGGGTGAGGCTGAACCAAACTGAGCAGGAAGGCAACTCTGTGCAGAGGGACAGGCAACTCCCAGAGTGCCTTAGCCCAGGGCTTCCAGGAGAGAAAGGTCACAAGGATGCCCTTGAACTTCACCCAGGTACCCTGGAGGCATTAGACAAAGATTGCTCAGGCACCGCAATGTGAAACTGTTGACAGGATGGAGTAAAAAGATGAGAAAAATCTGAGGGAACTTAAGAAAAATTCAACCAGGCATAATATTGGGTGCTGAAGACAGCAAGCAAAGAAACATGGATCTGCCTTCCAGAGCTCACAGTTGAGAAGGATTATCGCTTAGATCTTTAAATAAGGGACCTCAAACTATTCAAGGATCATGCTGTTTTATAGTCTTAATTTTTTTTTTTAAATCAGGAAACAGTTTAATGGCAGGATGACTGGCATGGATGCTGTCTCCACTCACCTCCTGGATGAGTACATTTTTAGGTTTATTTCTTACTCTGTAAACACTTCACCTGGTAAATACTTACCTGTGTGTGGATGTTTATCTTGTCTAGACAAGATAATGAGGGCAGAGGCAATGACCCGGCCTCCGCTATCTCCTGCAGCTCCCTAACATCTGCTGGAGAAACATGAGCCCTGCGAACTCCCAATAAATATTAACTGAATAAAAGAAATTCCCTCTGGGTTGTGAATGAAAAACATCAGTTGGCATGTTAAGAAAAAGTAAGCAGCGAAAGGCAATTCTGTATCCGAGAGGGCAATGCTGAGGAAGACCTTCAGGCAATGGGGGTTTAGGAGGAGGAGATAAAATCCCATCTTTCCAAGCTGGGCCAGGCTGGTTGTGAAAGGCCCAACCCCGACTCCCAGATCTGGACATCATGGCACTGAGGAGGTCTCTCCATCCCCCTGAACCATTTTCCTCGAACAGAAGATGGGAGAAATATCTACATCACACGGCTGACTTGGGGAGAAAATGGACCATGTATGTAGATGTTTGGTAAGTTACAGTTAGTACTGCATTAACACCAACTAAAACTGCTTTGTCACGTACAGAATAACGGCACACTTTTTTCTTTTGCCTCAGACTTCCTCAGAGCAATAAGGGAAGCATTCCTGGACATGCCAGAAAGAGCTGCACCCAACTCCGCTGTGTGTGTAGAGAAGGCCCAATACCCTGGGAGTGGGGGTGGAGACTCCTGTTTAGCGGATGCAGAGAAATGCCTGGGCAGGGAGAGTCAGGGGTTGACCAGCAACTAACATGCATTGGGTGCTGTCTGTGTGCCCAGTGAGGTGCTCAGTATTCTGGACCCGTGATTTTATTTCACCCTTTTTTTCAACCTGACAACGGTGGTACCAATATCACCCCCATTTTACAAGAAGAAAACTAAGGCTGGAGGAGGGGAGGTAGGTTGCAAGAGTTTACACAGGTGTGAGTGACAGCAACCCAAGCCTGTCGGAATCCAAAGCCTTTCCCCCTGAGCTACTTAATAATTCAGGCCTGCCTCTCCCACTCAGAAATGCCCTATAATTCTTCATACTAAGAAGCATTCTTTCACCCAAGGAATTTCATAACTTGAAGCTGTCCTTCTTCCCTGTCTGCTAAACAAACTCTTCCTCATCCTTCCGGACATGGCTGCATGAAAGCTCCTCTCACGCTCACCCACAGCCCCTAGCACACCCCAATAGGCACTTCACCCTTATTGCCTGGGGAGCTGGCCATGCCCCAACCCATCAGTGCGCTCACCACAGGGGACAGAGGAGCCCTCGAATGCATGCTGAATGGCGTGCAGAGTGGGGAATGGCTGCATTGGGGGTGGGAGGGTCCCCAGTTCTGTCCTCACCAGTTGTAAGAATTTATATTTTCTCCTCCCTCACCCTAGGTTTCCTCTCTAAAACAATGGCTGTAATTAGATGTTTTCTAAAGTCCCTGCTAACTCCAATATTTTTTAAGTGTAAGAACCTTTTAGACCCCAACCAAGCCTGGGTCTCCTTCTAATGGCATTTTGCCGTGGCTGTTCTTTGGAACCAAGGCCACCCGTGAGCTGGAAATGTAATAAAGCCTGTGACTTCGATCAGGTACCTTCCTTTGAGAGTCAAACCACTTCTGAAAGACACTAAGCCTGAGGAGTGGCACTAGTCACACCTGTTTTGCTGGCAAATCGAAATGCAACGCCTTCTACATAAACCATCCAAGGAAAATTGAGCCCAGGATCTGACAGTTCACAAGATTGGCTGGGGCAATATATTCTTCTAGAGTTAGTATAAGGTCTGTAGTGTGGGTAGAAATGATCATGGACTGCAAACAAGAGGACAGAAGTGGTTTCTGAAGACGAGAGACGCTAAGGATGACAGGACATCTCAGCGGCGCATGCAGTTCCAAAATGGGCACATTGGTGAGTATGTCACACTGACTGCCAGGGATGATGATGATGAAGATGATTGAAGTAGGTAAGGAGGAAGAACGAGGAAGAAATACAAATATTCACAGAAATAAAGAGGAAGCTTTCTTTCTCCTTTAGCATAAGCTCAGGTTAGCTTCTCTTAGGAAAAGCACGTTATCTTGAAAAACTAGACTGACCTAAATTCTGATCCTAATTCTGTCCAGGCCCCATTGTGACTTTTGCCGCCTAAGGCATTTTTGTCTTCCTGGTCCCTCCCCTGATAAAAACAAATTTTTTTAAAAATATATTTTTCACAACTGTGTTGATTGATACCTGAAAGAAACTTATGATCCTAATACACTTACCACAAAAAGAGGTCGTGGCCAGTCGGCTTCTCTCCAAAGGTGGCGCCCACTTACTCCACATCCCGTGGCAGGCTGGGTAGGTCACACCCTGGCAAAATGGTTGAAAATAGACTATTTATTGGATTTGACTCCAGTTTCTGTTTGTCTTTAAAATATCAACCCTGATTCTTTAACAATGGCTACCATGTAAAAGCCCATTTCATAGACACCAAATAGCATGTGTCAGCTACTTTGACTGACAGCATAGATCTGAATACCAATTCAAAGGTCAGCATGATGGAGAATGGGGGAGGAGGTCTTTGTATTTCATATTATACAGAATATCACTATAGAAAGGGACTTCTTTAAAAAAAGAAAAGAAAGAAAGGAACTTCTGAGCCCTGGGCAGGTAGCTCAGTTGGTTAGAGCATCGTCCCCAATATACCAAGGTTGCAGGGTTGATCCCCATCAGGGCACATACAAGAAAGAGCCAACAAATGCATAAATTAAGTGGAACAACAAATCAATCAATCTCTCTCTCTCTCTCTCTCTCTCTCTCTCTCTCTCTCTCAAATCAATTTTTTAAAATAAGTCTCCTTAAAAAAAAAAAAAGAAAGAAACTACTTTTCCATGGCTTTAACTACCACCTATGATGTTTGATTACTCTCAAATCTTAAAAAAAAAGAAGAAGAAAATGACTTCCATAATCACCTAGTGCATCCTCTCATTCCAAGATACAGACAGAACCTGAGGCTCAGAGCCATTAAGTAAGTAGACTCTAGTCTTCATGGCTGCAACATCATGTTCTTCCCGCCATACCAGTATTTTTGGAAATGTGGTACATATCCTTCTAGTGGGACTAGAGTTAGGACCAGTGGAGCTAGTGCTACAACATCCTACATTTTTTACTATAAGTGTGGCATATATATTCTAACACGCTTCAGGAAATAAGTAACTAGCACTTCATATCCCTGATTTCAAAGAACTGTTATGGACTGTCCAACCTATGAGGGAAGGTGGGGGGATGAAGGGGTTAAGAGATCAATCAAAGGACTTGTATGCATGCATAGGAGCATAACCAATGGACACAGGGGGGTGGGTGTGCTTGGGGGGGGCAGCTGGGGAGAGGTCAATGGTGAAAAAGAAGACTTATGTAATACTTTAAACAATAAAGAATTTAAATTAAAAAAAGAGAATTGTTATGATGGGGTTCTTTGTTTTTTTGGAACATAGGCATGCCCATTTATTAACATTGGCTCCAGCTACTTTTGCACAATAATGGCAGACTTGAGAAGTTGGCCAAGTCCTCTGGCTATATCATGCTACCTCCTCCATTGAGTGAAATCTCTTCGTAAGCTACACTCTTAAAACTTTACAGATTTATTAATAAATCCATTTAAATTGCATCAGTGGGAAGAGCCCTTGCTATGTTTAGGGCTTCAGTTTCATCATTTATTAAATGAAAAGGGTTGGATCAGGTTATCTCCAAGATCATTCCTTACTCATCTAAAATTCTACACTCTATGAAATGGTCCTTTATTGTGTTTAAATTAAAGTGTTCATAATGGTGGCCATAACCAGTGAGTTGAGATAGCAAAACAAGGTGGAAGATAGGAAAACTGAGTAGAGGGAGTGTACTTCAGAAGCTGGATTTCCTAAAGGACCATGTTGTCTCCAGCAAGAACACTGAAAACTGTGAAGGGAAGAATCTCCTACCTCCACCAGACCTTGCAAAATCCTGACACACATGACGCAGCCGTAATGCACTCTGGCTGCAGAAGGAATGAACATGTTCAAGGTCGACGTTAGGAAGATGGCGGCTCCAAAGACCCTGAGGGACCAAAACACTGTGTTAGGCCTGCTCATAGTTGTGGCACTGTAGTTAAACATCAGGAACAAAAAAGCAGTTCCTGGAGGACCACTATGGGAATTAGCAGAAAGAAAAATAGATGTGTTACAATCTAGTTTGTCCCAAACCAGACTGCTGGGATGCTTTGATTCCCCAGCTCCAGTCCCCGGACCAGTCAGGGGCATGTTTTTAGCAATACAAGGATGTCCTGCCTGGATGAGGTCCTGATGCTGGAGACTGACCCGCATGTAAATGGTGGGCTTGCTGGAGACCCACCACTCCGCTTGGTTCCATACAGCGGACCCATTCTGACCAATACCTGACAACTTGTGCACATTTGGGTGGTGTCTCCTGCTGCACAATTCTGCTCTCATGTGACCAGGAGGGGACACAGACTATCTGAGCAGCGTGCTGTGTCCTGGGACCAGCCAAGCACAGACAGGCTGTGTACCTGTCTCAGCCCCCGACTCTGCCCTGTGCCACTTGCCTTGTCCTCCCTGCCTTGACCAGCATGGAAGAAAGCAGACAGCAGTTTCTTCCTTTCTCACACCTGTTAATGATGCTTCAGCCTGTTTTACATGCTGGGAAATTATGTATGCTTTTTTTTTTTTTAGGGCAAAAAAGTGAGCAGTAACCCCAGAGATCATAGGATCCAATATTTTATCACTTTTTTAAAAAAGAATATATTAGGTAAGTGACAATAAAAAGGGACACAAATTAGACAAGAACATAAGTACATACAGTCTTGCTTATATATATTTAGATTCTATGATAGTGACTTTCAAACTTTTTTTTTACTTTGACCCATAAAACAAAATATATTTTATACTGCAACCTAATACATATTCACACACACAAATGTAGCCAAAACAAGTTTTAAAAACCAAAACTTAAATGTACAATAAGCTAAGATATTTTATGCTATTTTCTTCTATTTAATTATCTTCTCTCTCTCTCTCTCTCTCTCTCTCTCTCTCTCTCTCTCTCTCTCTAGAAAAAGCTCACTGGTAAATTATTATATTGATTTTATTACCATCTAAAGAGTTGTGTTTTAGAATTTGAAAAGCACTGCTTTATAAAATGCATATTTCACAAAATCCATGTACATGAGGTCACCCCAGACACACAATTGGAAGGGGCTTGGGGCATTCAGCGCACTCCTTTCAGGCACATATACACCCTCCCTCGACTCCCAGTGGCCATCCTCTTCGTCTGGAATCCCTCCAGTAACAGAACTCACTGCTTCTCGTGCACCTCATTCTGGCTTGGCTACTTTTAGTTGTCCAAACACCTGCTATTGAATATCAAGGGCATTAAAGACATCTTGCAATCTAGAGGCCAGTCCCTACTCACATGACAAAACCTGTAGGGTACATGACAATATTTACACAGGATCACAGAATGTCATGGGTCACAGGGAACCCACACACAATCTAACCCATGCTCCATTTCACAGGTGCAGAAACTGAGGCTCAGAGAAGGAGGGAAGGTGATTCAGTAGAGGCTACCAAGTGAGTGACTCGGAGTCGAATTTTTTTACTATATACTCACTTGAAGTATTGCACGATCAATTAGAGTCAATAAAAAGAGATTCTGAATAACAGGATCATACGGGATTGATATCTGTGAGTCACATCTGTTGGAACAGCTCCTGTCTCTCCGCTGGGCCCCCACACTGAGAGCCAGCTCTGCAGACTTGGTAGACGTGCAAAGCCATTGATCTTGGTAGATTGTGCAGCGCTCATGTCATAGCGGTTTCTCTTACCTGTTAGCAGCAAACTTGTTTGAAATGAAACCACCTGGAATTTGGGTCACAATATAACCCCAGAAAAAAGAGCCATGGATAAAGCCCACCGTCTCTGGATCCCAGTTAAACTGTGCTACCTGAAAATGAGAAATCAGATACGGTTATGTTTGTAAGAAAACACTTGCCCGCCATTTTTCACTGAGGATCCTACATAACAATCCCACGAGTTCCTTCTTTCTCTTGGTTATTCAGTAATTATTTATGGAGGGCCCTTGTGTGCTTAGGATATAGCAGTGATCACAACAAAGTACCTACTCTCATGGAGCTCAGCTTGTAGTGAGAGACTGTGTATGAATTTATACATATGTATATATGATATATATATGTGGGTACATATATGTATATACACTATATATATTATATATACCAAATGTATATCATCATATATTATGATATATATGCGTATATACCACATATACCATTTATCTGAGCCCCTTTAGAATCATAATAACCCCCAGTATGAACCATTAGCATAAGTTGAGCACTGTGTCAGGCACTGTGTTAGGCTGTACACATGGTCCCCAAGAGGCAGACACACAAAATCCCTGGAACCTATGAATGCTGTCTTATTGGGAAAAGGGTTTTGCTGGCGTGATAAAGTCAAGGATCTGGAGATGAGCTTTCCTGGATTATCCAGCTGGGCCCTAAATCCCATGACAAGCATGCTTATAAGAGAAAGGCCCGGGGAGATTTGAGACAGACAGGAAAAGGCCCTGTGAAGACAGGTGGAGACTGGAGTGGTGCTGCCCTGAGCCAAGGAATGCCTGGAGCCCCCAGAAGCTGGGAGAGACCAGAAAGGCTCCTCCCCTAGAGCCTTCGGAGGGAGCACGGCCTGGCAGACGCCTCGATTTTGGACTTCTGGCCTCCACAACTGTGAGAGAACCAATTCCTCTTGTTTGAAGCCACCCTGTTTGTGGCCATTTATTATGGCAGCCTTAGGAAACGCATATAGGTTCTTAATATATTAGTGCCAAATTTGATCTACAAAGTAGGTCTTTTATCCCCATTTCACAATAAGGGAAATAAAGTTAGCAAATAATT
This sequence comes from Corynorhinus townsendii, assembly GCA_026230045.1. NCBI lineage: Eukaryota > Metazoa > Chordata > Mammalia > Chiroptera > Vespertilionidae > Corynorhinus > Corynorhinus townsendii. Next base: position 203,496,643 of record JAPDVU010000003.1, on the reverse strand, counting down.
TTACCTTCTTGCTCACATTTTTCTTTTTTCAATTACAGTTTACATCCAATATTATTTTGTATTAGTTTCAGGTGTACAGAATAGTGGCTAGACAATCATATACTTTACAAAATGCCTCCCCCCATATTTCCAGCTGGCCCCAGACAAATACATTATTATTAACTATATTCCCTAAGCTGTACTTTACGTCCCCATGACTATTCTGTAACTACCAATTTCTTCCAAGAGGATTCTCCCCCTCCTCTCAGCACCCTGGGCCTCTCCCCTGCTGAATGGACATCTGAATAGAGACAGATAAGGCTGGACTCAGCCAGATAGCCTCTGCTTATCTCTGTGATTTTTTCCCCTCTGTCTCTCTCTTCCTATCTATCTATCTCTATCTCTATCTCTATCTCCCTCTCTCTCTCTATCTCCCTCCCTTTCTCCTTCCCTCTCCCTCTCCCTCTCCAATCTGAACCCAGAGATTCTAGTTAAACAGTACTGAACTGAAACAAGTCCCACTGGAGTCAGGGACAGTTACTAATAAGTCACCTCCATGACAAGGCAAAGGCTCAAGGAATTCAGCTTTGGAGAGCAGTGAGAAGCCATAGAAAAGGCAAGAAAACAGTCCATGGAGAGGCCCAGAGGATGGAGCAGATTCAGAAAGAAGCAGAGGAGAGACCATGAGGAGTGAGCACACTGGAGGCCTTAGCTATGGGGTTCCTGGCTCCCAGGAGGTCCAGCTCCACTCTAGCTTCCTGGTGGGGCCTCTATCATCCCTTGGAAACAATTACATAAAGATGCCTTTCCTCCTCACAGTGGAGAACAGCCTGGATTTCAGTCCCACCGCAGGCTGGGCCCCCTGTCCAGGGCACAGACCGGACAAACTTACACAGCAGCTCCACTCTCTGCCCTCCCCTTTCATGAGATCCCTGATAGCCTCCCATAATTCCCTTTTTGACTTGAACCGGTTTCACTGAATTTCTATACTTTTGTAACCAGCAAACCCTTACCAGGACACAAGGGCAACTTGCTCAAGGCCTCAGAGCTAATAAACAAGAGTCAAGTATGAAACCGGGTTTGGCCAGTTCCAAAGTCCATCTACAGAGCTCATGATTCATGGGAAGGCGTCTAGACTTTTCCTGAGGGTAATGAGAAATAATCGCCATTTCTCAAGCTTCCGTCATTTGTTGCCTACCACATGCTAGATTCACACGCTTTAAAACTCATAATTATGGAACTGTGAATGATTATTCACACATCAGCTAAAATGACCTTTTATACCAGCAGTGGAATATATACCACATATTTGCAAGACCTATCTATTCATACTGCTTAAGTCTCTCGCTCTTTTGAAAATGAAGATTTAAAGTGATCTCTGTGCAAAATATCTAGATTTCCTTCCCTAAAAAGAAAAATCAAACAAACAAAATTACCAGCCATTCAGGGCCTTTATTACTACAATCAGTGGAATTGCTTTGGCATCAGGTTGAACAATGAGCTGATATCTAAGCTCTGTTCTGTTTGGGTAAGAGAGAAACAGCCTACTATAGACGAGAGCTGGTTAGAGCTTCGAAATGCTACTCAACTTCTACTTTCACCGCCAGCGAAAATGACGTCAAGTGTATGTTAGATCTTAATCAGTGTCACTAAGATTCCAGAGGGCAAAGCCATAGACACGACAGAGCACACACCAGCAGGGTACACCCGCATTGGTGCTCGGGTTTATCAAAATGCCTTTTCTGTGTGCCTCACGGCGGACTCTAGGCGAATCGTCTCAGGCAGCAAACAAACGGACACCAGCATTGCATTGTGATCTGGGCCTCGGCACACAAGGTTTAATTAGCTGGCCTTGCTCACAAAAGGCCGGGAGAATGCATGTGATACACATCTGAAAGCTCACTAATGTTCATGACTCTTTATTTTAAAAATGCATGACATGCTCCCTGCACCTCGACTGCCTACCCCCACCCCCCAATGAAAATAAACAAGGATGTCCTTTAAAACAGGTTTAGCTGTGATGTCGAAGGGACGAGTTAGAAGAATCTCCGTGGAGCTCTTTTCTTCTAGCAGAATAATCTCTTAGAGAAGGCCTTGCGACAGCATGGATGGACCTGGAGAGCACTGTGCTAAGTGAAATAAGCCAGGCAGAGAAAGACAAGCACCATATGATTTCTCTTATGTCTGGAACCTAATGAACAAAGTAAACAAACAACATGGCAACAGACTCATAGATCCAGAGAACAGACTGACAGCTGTCAGAGGGGAGTGGGGTTGGGGTGAAAAAGGTGAGGCAATTAAACCAACAAACATGAAAACTCACAGACACGGACAGTATGATGATTACCAGAGGGAAAAGGGGTGGGGGAGATATGAGAGGGTAAATGGGGGGGGGGGGGGGGAGTAAATGGTGACAGAAGGAAAATTCACAGTGGGTGGTGAACACACAACATAATATACCAATGTCATCCCAATAAATTCAATTAAAATTCAAAAAAATCCTACACATCAACGAAAGGCTTCTTTTTAGTGGATTGAAATCAACTTTTCCCAAATCAGTGCTTGGCAGGAACTGCTAATAGATGCGGCACGAAGGAGGGCGTTCTGCAATCACGTCTGGGAAGCACCACCTTCCACGGCCCCCTCTGGAGCTCCTCACAGAACACAGCACAGGGAAGGCTCTCATGTCACACAGCAGTGCCTTCTTCACAGCACAGCCTACAGAACACTGACTGGCCAGACACCAGTGTGGGAAACGCTGGTCTAAATGTGTTTCCAAATGGGGGGGTGGGGGGGTGGGGGGAGGATAGACAACTATTAGATGCCTCTCCACAAATGGATGGATTTCCACCAGTCATTCCAATGTATGGGTTCAATACAAGGAAACATGTATTTACTGGGTATCTATTGGGCATCTATTTTCATCATTTTTCAATGATTCTTTAGGCCTCCCATTTAAGATATTAACCAATGAACTTATATGCATATATGCATAACCCATGGACATAAGCAATACTGTCGTGAAGGCCTGGGGGGGCGGAGTGGAGGGAGTCAATGGGGAAAAGGGGGAGACATTTGTAATACTTTCAACAATAAAGATAAAATTAAATTAAATTAAAATAAACAAAGGAGATTTTTTACTTTCCAGTGATTCATAAAAACAATACTATTTAAGTCATGTCAGAGCATGCTCGCTTGTGACCACAACAGCCTGGAACTGGGCCTCTGCCTCCACTCACATCAAATCCGAACCCCGACCCCCCCTACACACACACACACACCCCTCCCCCCCCCCCCCCCGCATCGCTGGCTAAACAGTGATCGTTGTGGAGCACAGATCTGACAGTATGGCCTCTCCTTAAAGTCCATCTGTGACTTCCTACATGGTTTACCAGGCTTGACATGACCTGACCCCTTTTCCCTTGCTGCCACCATCTCCTGATGCTCACTCCCAATCTACTCTCGTATGGGGTTCTCGCCCTGGAATCTGTGAATGGGGATCTGTGGACTGGATGGGGAAAAATCGGCATCTTTATTTACACTAACTACTTGACGAATGTGGGCAACAAACCACAGTCGTATTCTCAGTACCTATGACTCTATTCGTAGCGGGAAATATCGATGTGTTCACATCTGCATGGCAGTTGTTGCCACTATCTCAAACTACGGTTTATAGTTCACGTTCGAAAGCACACTGATTCTTCGACCCATCGCTAGATTTTGTCATCTGATGTGTTGTTCATACAGGAGCTCCTAGGTTTCTGCATGGCAGCTTTTATTTTCCAAGATTCTGATATCTGTATTTTAACATTAGTTCCCTTTATAATCTCATAGATTTAGCTTTAAGAATGTAAAACATTATTTTGACAAACAGTTCATAAGGCTCATAAGTCTTCACCAGGCTGCAAAGCATGACAGAGAAAAGATGAACTCCTGTCTCAGTTCTAAACTCATCATTCTCTCTCTCTCTCTCTCTCTCTCTCTCGCTCGCTTTCTCCTCCCCTTACAGAGACTTGGACACATAATGTTCCTTTTCTTCAAAGATTCTTATTCCTCCCCCACTGAAACCCTCTTTGTCAAATTCTTCCTCATCCTTCAGTTCCAGCCATCACTTTCTCTGGGAATTCTTTCCCAGTATCAAAGTCTCGTGCTAGGTCCCCTCCCTATATGATCCCGACCATCCTGAACACTCCAACATAGCACCTAGACCCCTGAATTGTAATTGCTTGCTTGCATGTCTCCGTGAGAACCAGGGCCCAGCCTGCGATGTTCAGCACCTCTCCCATCATCTTGCATGGTGCCCGGCACCTGATAGCCCCTCTACCTTTCTGTCACATCAACGAACGAGGTGCAGTGCTTGCTTTCACATGGCCAAGTATTTGCACAGCTATGGCCAAAAGAACTCCCACCATAGACTGACCCTGACCTGAATTTCCGGTTTTCCATCAACGTAGATGGTGCTGTTGTTGACCATTTCCACGATGGCAACACCGAGGTTGCACCGAATCCCGAAGGAAATGCAGAATCCCAGGCCGCTCATGATGGCAATGATGTACCGCTTGGGGACGCCACAGCACTGGCAGTCGCAGAGCGGGGGGCTCTGCCTGGACGTCTGCACTGGCCTTCCTTCCTCATTCAGCTCAATGTCAGTTGCTTCCTCGTTGGTCCCATCGATTTTTCTACAGTGGAAAACGCATGGGCAGAGAAGGAAGGTCAGAAATAGAGAAAAACAAAATGTACTATTCACAAAGAAGCAAGTGTCCCAAGAAAGGAGAAGGGAAACACAAGTAGGATGCAGTGTGCGTTTTTTTTAATGCTATTACTGTTACCATCACTATTCTCACTGGAATAAATTATAAAGGCTAAAATGACTGGTAGTCTGGATCCTGCGTTGCCCGGTGATAGGCATTAAGTCACTGCAATCTCATAACAACACCACGGAGTAGAGAGTGTTCTCTTGCCATTTTATAGATGAGGAAACAAAGTCATCTGAAATGGGATGCGGGCCCAAGACCAAGAGGCTGTGTCTCCAACAATGTGCTTCACTGAATTTCCCAGTCTGAGGGACTGTCTGCCAAACACCCAGTCAGTATTCCTCAAAACCATCCCAGTCACGAAAAACAGGAATAGGCTGAGACCCCGTCCCAGATCGGAGGAGACTATGGGGACAAGACGATTAAGTGCAAGGTGGTATCTGGATTGGATCCTGGAGCAGGAAAAATGACATCAGTGGAAAAAGTAATGAAACTTTAATACGGTGTGGGGAGTAATTAGTAATTCATCCATGTTGGTGCCTCAGTTTTGACAAATGTGCCATAGTAATGTAAGCTGTGAACATTAGTGGGAACCAAGTCATGAGTATATAGAACATCTCTGTACTATCTCTGCAACTTTTCTGTGAGTCTAAAATGACTTCAAAACAAAAGCTTCATTTTTTAAAAACAAAACAGCAGAACTCCAGGGAAGGTGGAATTCTGAGCTTAGGTAAGTCTCTTTCACCAAAGCTGAGATCCTGATAAGAAATGGTATCCTGAGAACCTGGATGAAAGGGTATCTGAGACTTGGGTTAGGGGATAGATGCACTTGAACATCTAATACCCTAAATTCCTCAGAACCCTCTGGACCTGCACAGGTGGCCACTTCTCCTGCTTGGAAGGTATTGGTCCCACCTCTTTAAAGGGGAAGTATAAGTACTTGCTAGGAGAGCAGAATCTCCCGCAGTGTCCCTTGGGGAGTTTGCCTTAAGATCCAGAGGTTGCTGGCTACATTGTAGCCCAAATAACTCCCTAACCCTAAATGAGTGGTTAAATTTCAAGACAGCAAGTGGGAAGAGAAAAGACAGTTCATTAGAGAGGTAGCATAGTGTCATGACTGACAATGGTGGGCAGAGCACGTCTGGTCAGAAAGCCGGCTCTGCCACTTATAAGCTGTGTGACCTTGGGCAACTTACTTAACCTCTCTGTGCCTCAGCTTCCTCAACTGTAAAACTGTGATTGTAATTGGCTCTACCTCAAGGCATTATTAAAATTAAATAAGTTCCTAGTAGTTGGACCATCATGTTTGCCGTTACCATTTATTACACATAAATAGAGGACACCCATATTGTCATTTAGGTTGGACAAATCTATCTATCAATTTCTGGACATTAATGCCAAGTTGATGCCTTCTGTGCCATGTGTTCCAATACTGGACAATAAGTAAGTGCATCGTCTGTCTTCCCACACTTCTAAAATATTATTGTACCGTTAGCTGATGAAGTTGGTCAGCTGCTTCTTATCAGTGACTGCTCTCAAGGAAGCCTACCAGTGCCTGGCTGTATCAGCCTCACGTGGGAAGGTCAAACACATCCCTTTGCACCTGCCACGCCCTTGACCGTGAGTAACTCTCTGTGGTTCAAGAGCAACTCACGAATTCCACTTAGATGATGTTTTCAGCCTCAAACATTAACAGACATCTACGATGTACCTTGTGTGCTAAGTTAGAACGTTGGTATTTCTAACTTCCCAATGTTCTTATCCTTGTCGCTTACTTACACAACAGGAAATCGTGTTTTGTGACCTTTTTTTTTTTTTTACATTGGATTCTGTCCCCTGGCTTAATGTGAAAAATCAACAAGGGAGGGAATGTCCACTATTAGATGCCAGGCTCTGGGCAAAACATTTTATATGTAATTACCTTCCAGACTTGAGGTTAACACCAAGTGCATGGCAGAGCTGGTCTCGCTGGAGGAGCCCTAAGTCTGGAGCCCAGCTCAAAGACTCCTAGAGCTGAGCATCAACGCAGATCACTGGTCCATTAATGCTTTTGTTTCCTTCCTAGGCCTATAAGGCCCCTGTAGGGATCACTGAAAGAACGGGTCCGAGTTTGGCTCTATTTCGGCTAAAGCCATCCTACAATTGTGAGGGCAATGCTAACATCCAGCGTGCATTTAGTGCACTCTCTATCCCAAGCACAGGCACTGTGATTGTTCTGGGATTCAGTTCCGAGACAACTGTTCAGAGTCCGACACACAGAGCCTGGGTTCTAGGTTGAGGTCACACAGCTTGGAGATTAGTGATTTTGTCATATGCCTAAGTAAACCAGCTGGGAAACAAAAGGATTTTTAAGTGGTTCATCTACTGAAACAGCAAAACCTGCGCCGAAGAGAAGCCTCTTATTGAAAAAAAAAAAAGAAAAAGAAAACCAACAGAATTTCAAAATAGCAATTAAACCTAAAGTTGGAGAATAAAATTCCTAAGGACTCTTTGCCGAGTATTTTATAAGCCAAGACAGAGAGTCTGGTGATTATAAATGGCGACTATGGTCCAAAGTCATGATTTTTCTTTCTGACTTTGTCAGAGTCCTTTGTCATCAGGTGCCAGTGAATCCACCATGCATCCTGTCTGCATTTTTAATCAAACGAACATCCCCACGACAAGGTGTTACTCGGGGGGAGCTCAACAGGAAGGACAAAACACTCTGAAAAGAATGGGTTATTTTAATCATGGCCTGTGTTTGCCAGGTCTATCATGCTTTCACTAAACTAAGTTTTCATCTATACGTGATAATGGGGTCTGATTGGAAGCTTTTTGTTTTTAATTAAATTAATAAAGTGCCCAACCCCGTTCTCTATGAGAGCTCATCAAGAGTGACACAATAACCCAGCTGGTGTGGCCTAGTGGTGGAGCGCCTACCTATGAACCAGGAGGTCACAGTTTGATTCCTGGGCAGGGCACATGCCCGGGTTGCGGGCTCAATCCCCAGTGTGTAGCCTGGAGGAGGCAGCCAATCAATGATTCTCTCTCATCATTGGTGTTTCTCTCTCTCTCCCCCACTCCTTTCCTCTCTGAAATATATATATATACTTTTTTTTAAAAAGAGTGACACAATAAACAATGTAACGCCCACAGGAGCCCCTGTGTTATAAAACACAGAAGTAAAGTGAACCTCCGTGTGCCTGGACAAGTTACATGCTAATGTTTTTAAATTTAAGAGCTAACCTAGAAAAGTTAAAAGAGATACCAGGTGACATTTTCACTTACCACGATCAGAAATAATCATTCAAACAAAAATCTTAGCAAGGATATTTTTCACATTTATTTATAGCACAGAGAGTAAGGGAGTCATTTTACCTTGTGCATGAGGACTGCTTACGAATTCATCAATAAAAACCTAGGAAGGCACTTACTATGTCTATTAAAAAAAAACCCACAAATTAAAATGTCACATCAATTCATTCACTTATAGTAAACTCTCCTTTCAATAATAATATATTTTAATTTTTTTAATATTTTTTGTTTGTTTGGACCAAAACATTTAACTCAATGATAGTACTCAACATTTCCCACTGGAATCATGTGAGACTTTCTGCTTTAAAGAATACTAATTTCTTCAGTTACCTTCTTCAAACTATTGTATAACTATACTTTTACACAATCAGGAACCACTTTATATAGTTTATATGACCACTAAACAATTTGCAAATATCTTATTTTCATTTACAGTGAAAAAAAAACGAAGTAAAAAATTCTTAAAAATTATTTCAGCTCCAAACATAACCATATTTTTCAATCCTATTGAATTAATATGAAGTGTCATTTCCCTAAGTCTTTCCTAATTCGATGCCAAACACACGCTATATAAATCACCACTCCAGTAAGTGCTAATCCTGCTGTATAAGCAGAACCCTATACTTTGGATGCATCCATCTTACTCTCCCCAGGCAGTCTGCTGGAGCTGGCAGGGGCTCCAGAGCCATCTAATCTGACCCACCTTCTCCTCATTAAAAATATGGCTTTAAAAACATTTAGCAAAATCCCTTAAGCACTGGCAATGCGAAGCTGCTCAGAAATAAACCTGAAGTTTGCATTCAAACTTTACCTTTGTAAAATCCCCAAGGAATCTCCCACGGCATTCTTCACTCCTTCCTTCCCAGGTTTCAGAATTTTTTCTTTGAAGGTATCCAGTGCTTTGAAAGGCATTTTGAATGGGGGACACCTGGGAGCCGCTTAGGAGTCAGTCTCAGAAACTGTCATCCTCCCTGGTTCCCAGCGCAGGGACCACTCTGCTTTCCGTGAACAGCCTGAAGTCAGTTCCCATGGAGGTAACTTCTTAAAATCAAGAAGGAGAGGAAACACAGCCCAGATCTTTCAAGCTGAGACAACACCCTCCACACCCCTCACCCACCATACCACCACCACCACCCCCCCCCCCCAAAAAAAAAGAGGCCAGGCCAAGGAGGGAGTCTGGTTGGGAATTCAGCCCCTTGCAAAGCTCCAAGCTCCGCAGCAGCTGTGGGGCTGCCTCAGGCTGAGCGCAGCCTGGCTCCCTCCCTGGGGCGGCAGCTGGAGAGGCGGAGTGGGCTCCAGCCCGCAAGGTGTTCCCAGCCTAGCAAGGCCAGCCACGGCCTCTGTGGTGTGTCTCCCGCCCCTCCTGCTGCTTCTGACCACATCCCCCTCCGCCTCCCCCCGCGTGGCTGTGATCACTGAGTGATCCTTTCCAAGGTGATGCTATAGTAACGAGCACAATACCGGCCCCCACAGCTGGGGCTGATGAATGGGCTCTCAGCCTGGCAGGCACCCAGGATGGAGTGGATGAAACATGGACAAAGTCCTCTGCTTTTCCGAGATCTGGCCCTGCAGACGGGCTCTCTCGGCCACCATGCTATGCCCCTGAGGCCCCTCGTGGGAGCCGTGAGACCGTGTTTCAGCCACTGTCCTTGCATGTGGTCCTTGCAGGAACATTAGTTCTTGGGGAGGCTAAATGTAAAACACTTGCCCCGGACATCTAGGAGGGCTTTTGTTGGCTCCTCATCGTCAGAGCAGGATCTCTCAAGGTGTGGTGCAACGGTGCCACTGGGCACATCTGATTGAAGACACCTAGAGCTGGTCTTGGACCTGCTTAGAATGCTTCCCTGGTCCTCACTGTCCCCGAGATAAACCCAAGTGCTTTATCACAGCACGCGAGGCCCTCCACGGGGGGCCTCAGCCTTGAAGCCCGTCACTCCGTTCTTCATAGCAGCACTTCCCTGAATTCAGCAAGCTCCCTATGGACCCCGGGGTTCGCTCAAGCTGTCCTCTCGGCCTGGGGAGCTCTCCTCACCCCACATCTGGGTAACGTCAAGGGATTCTTAAGTCTCAGCGAGGCATCGCCTCTTCTAGAAACCCTCATGGACAAGGTTTGCCCTTCTCTGCCCCATAGGATCTGGCATGCAGTGTGTAGCATACATCGTTGCTGGTTTGGGGTTAAAATATCACACGTTGCTCACACATGGATGGGTGGCAGGGTGACGCCTCCATAAATGATGCTTCCATGAAGAAGTGGCCTTGTCTCAAGGCTCCAGTGCTCCCGTCCCCCGGCCTCCACAGGACCAGCTGCTGCCCTCTGCATGCCACGGTCCACCCTTCTCCAAGATTTGAACTACACTGATCTAAACCACCACACGCCTGGCCCTCAAGAAAGGCCCGAATGAATACATGAATAACATGAGCTTCAGTTCTGAAAAGCCTGGCTTTATATTGTTTCAACTCTCAACAGTTCTCGTGCAGAGGTTAAGAGTAGAACTCTGTTATCGCTAGACTTCCTGGGTCCGTGTCCCATCTCTGCTTCGTTTCCCAGCTGCGTGAACTTGAGTCAGAAGTCCCTGTTTGTAATTGGGGGAATACCGGTTCATTTCATCCAGTATTATTACGGCATGGAAACACGTTCCCACTTTCCTTTACACACCATAAGTGGTGTCTTGAAAAAAAAGATTCAAGGTTATCTTAGGTTGTGTCCAAGGCCAAAATATCCTTGAATTTCTGCTAATGTAGTCAATGGAGTTGCAAAATGTGGGAGGGAGCTGAAACCGGTTTGGCTCAGTGGATAGAGCGTCAGCCTGCGGACTGAAAGGTCCCAGGTTTGATTCCGGTCAAGGGCATGCACCCGGGTTGCAGGCACATCCCCAGTAGGGGGCGTGCAGGAGGCAGCTGATCGATGTTTCTAACTCTCTATCTCTCTTCCTTCCTCTCTGTAAAAAATCAATAAAATATATTTTAAAATAAATAAATAAATAAATAAATAAAATAAAAATGTGGGAGGAAGTCAAGATTAGAGTATATTTTGGAAAATTTCTCATCACCTTCACTCTTCTTGAAACACAGAGTACCCAGATAATTTCAATACATAAAGCAGTGAACAGGGCACACATTCAGGGCATCAAGAATTAAGTTGAGCCCTAGCCAGATTGGCTCAGTGGATAGAGCATGGCACACAGACAGAAGGGTCCTGGGTTCAATGCCACTCAAGGGCATCTACCTCGGTTGCAGGCTAGATCCCTGGCCTGGTCGGGCTCATGGGGAGGCAACCAATTAATGTCTCTCTCTCTCTTACATCAATGTTTCGCGCTCTCTCCTCCTACCTTCCACTCTCCCTAAAAATCAATGGAAAAATATCCTTGGATGAAGGATATTTTTTTAAATATATTTATAAAAAAAGAATTAGGATGAAACCAACCTACACACTTTCGATAAATATTTGTTATGAGGCCCTACCCTTCTCTTCATTTAAATTCTAGAAGCCAGATATTCTCATCAATCTGTCATAACCTATCCATGTTCAAAAAATGTACCTGAAAAGGGGCCAATAGATGGACCATTACTTAGGAGACAGTGACATCTTCTGGTAGTTCATAGACTAAATACATTTATGCCAGGCTTCCCCTCCCCCTTCCCCGCCCCCCACCGCGTATAGATTGGCCGTTCGGTGTACGTTTATGGAGCCCATAAGTGTGGATTCTTAAATTTCTGAAATGTTCAATGAGGCATAAATTATTAGCTCTAAAATAATACTACACTCACTTATTTTGCTCCTTGCCTGGCTGTCATCCTGGCTTAATGGGAAATGTTTTAAGTAGCCAACATTAATTGCACTTTTCCTGGTAATCAAATCATCTGACCAAACTTGCCACCGTAATTTAAGTGTTTTTCATATAATCTCAGAATTTAAAAGGGCCTTGGGAGTTACCTGCCTAACCCCCTCCCCAGTATGTCCCATTTAATTTGGGAAAATGTGATCCTAGGTAATCATTCGATAGCATCAAAAACAACTTTAAAAAGGCTCCACGCAAGGCCGAGCTCAGGCCCCATCTCCTCTGAAGACGCCTTGTCTAGGTGGGGCGTCTCTGCTCTACGTCGGTCACAGCATGTGTCACACTGTCCTGTACAGTCTGCCTCCTCGGCTACCTTTATAACCACAGCGCAAATTCCTTGAGGGGTAAGGCCTGTTTCTCATTACTACTTGTGCCCCGTGAATCTGACAGCACCAAGCCTAAAACATATTTTCTCACTTGTTTCTGAAAAATAGATGTATTTAAGTAATGCTAGGTGAGGTGCCCATTTGACCACTGCATTCAAGACTGGCAGCTTTAAGAGCAGACTCGGAATACACTGTATGAATGTTGATTCCTACGTTCAAATTCTAGACATCCAAGTCTCAATCCCATTTCCTTTTTTGCTGTTGTTAAAGCGTGGGAGGGTGGGAAGGAGGAAGGGGGAGAGAAAGAGAAACATCAAATGTGAGAGAGACACATCGATTGGTTGCCTCCCACACGTGCCACTCCTGGGGCCAGGGATTGAACCTGCAACCCACGTACATGCCCTTGACCAGGAATCGAACCTATGACCCTTAGGTCTGTAGGCAGATATTCTAACCACTGAGAACCCGGCCAGGGCTCATTCCCCCCCCCCTTTTTTTTTTAAATCTTTATTGTTGAAAGTATTACATAGGTCCTCCTTTTTCCCCCATTATCCTCTCCCAGTCCACTCCCAGCCCCCAAACCCCCAGGCCCTCACCACCCCATTGTCTGTGTCCTCAGATTATGGATCTATTCATACAAGTTCATTGATTGCTCTCTTCCCACCCACCCTCCCCTGCCTTCCCTCTAAGTTTCAACTCTGTTCATATCTCTGGGTCTATTTTTGATCATCAGTTTATTTGGTACATTAGATTCCACATGTGAGTGAGATCATGTGATACTTATCTTTCTCTGACTGGCTTATTTCACTAAGCATAATACTCTCCAGGTCCATCCATGCTGTTGCAAGTGGTAAGAGTTCTTTCTTTTTTATTGCCAGGTAGTATCCCATTGTGTAAATATACCACAGTTTTTTTATCCACTTATCTGTTGCTGGGCACTTAGGCTGTTTCCAAATCTTAGCTATGGTAAATTGTGCTGCTATGAACTTAGGGGTGCATATATCCTTTCTGATGAGTGTTTTGGGTTTCTTAGGCTATATTCCTACAAGTGGGATCACTGGGTCAAATGGGAGTTCCATTTTGAATTCTTTGAAGAAACTCCATACTGTTCTCCACAGTGGCTGCACCAGTCTGCATTCCCACCTCATTTACTTTTACATGAAAGTCAAACACAGGCTTTCCTAACAATCTAGGCCATCTCACAAAGGAACATATACAAAAAGTAGAAAAGAAAAAATATATATATATTAAATACATATGTATATAAATATATATTTTATATATATATAAAATACATATATATATGTATATATATATATATATTTGGAGCTGCATTAACTAGGGTATAATTAAAGTAGCTAAACGTATTTCCACCTCAGGCACATTTTAAAAGAACTCTTTTAAGAAAGGAAAGTTGTTAATATAGGCTAGGCATATATAACTCACACATGGCTTTTCCTAGCAGCATAAGTACATACCATGTAGCCCTAGTTTAAAATGGCTTAGCGGCCTGTCTGACATGGCTCAGTGGTTGAGCCTCAAACTGTGAATCAGAAGGTCACGGTTTGATTCCGTCAGGGCACATGCCTGGGTTTCGGGCTCCTTCTCCAGCATGGGGTGTGCAGGAAGCAGCTGATCAATGATTCTCATCATTGTTGTTTCCATCTCTCCCTCTCCCTTCCTCTCTGAAATCAATAAAAATATATTTAAAAATAAAATAAAATGGCTTAGCAGATTCAGGAGTATATCAGAGAGTGAAGTCAGGAGATAGAAATCACACAAGATCCTTGAACAGGGCCATTTTAATAAAATAATTAATTCGTAGGTGATTACTTAAAAGTGAAAAGAGTTTTTAGGAGTAAAATAGGCAGGTTTAGGGAGTTTTAGGAATTAGGGGTCCATGGGGGAGGGAGGCACAGTTGGCTGGGGACTTGGAGCTGGCAAAAGGCATACATTCACAGAGAACTAAAGGCACCAGTCTAAGGGGAAAGGAAGACACCCATTCACAGGAGGTAAGGGGAAAGCCACCGGGAGAAAAACAACAGGGAGAAAAAGGAAAACAGATTTTCACAGGGAATAGAGAATTCTACCACAGGAGGAGGAGAAAAAGGAAGGGCCCCACGTGGGTTGTTGTTTTTTTATATATATTTATTTATTTGTTTATTTTTTATTGACTTTAGAGAGGAAGAGGGAGAATTAGAAACATCAATGAGCGAGAATCATTGATCGGCTGCCTCCTGCATGTCCCCTAGTAGGGATCGAGCTTGCAACCCAGACATGTGCCCTTCACTGGAATCGAACCCAGGACCCTTCAGTCCACAGGCCCATGCTCTATCCACTGAGCCAAACCAGCTAGGGCTCCACGTGGGGTTTGAGCTTTGAAGCTACTATAGTGACCAATCAGAGGAGAATATCAGGACACAAAGAACTGCAGCCTTTATAAACCTTAGAAAAAAGGGGCTTAGTGGACTACCCCTTTGGAACCCCCTCCCCACCTGGGAGTCTGTGCTTGTTTCCCAATAAATTTCCACCTTTTCCTATACCACCTTTTGTCCGTGGCTTCATTCTTCTAATCCACCTGGACAAGGACCCGGGAAAGAAATCACCTTTGCATCCCGCCCAGAGGAAAACGACACGTTTCAGTTTGATTTCCGTGTTTCAAAAGGGTAGGACTCTTAGGAGTCCAGAACAGTTGCAAAAACAAACAAAAAACCCCCAGCTCTGTCTCTAAGCCCACAGTGAAAAAAATGAAGTGAAGACCAGGAGAGGCTCCTCAGGGTGCTAGGGGTGGCCTCACAGGAACACAGCCTGCCAGAGCTGAAGGAACTTGTAGAGGGAATGGCCCACAGAGGACAGCCGCCTGAGGGATGGCCAGTTGCCATGGAAGTAGCCCATGGGGAGGAGCTGCACCTTGGCGGCAGGGTTGGCAGGTGTGCCCTGAAGAGGGATTAGCTGCAGCTCCTCTGCTGGGGCCACAAGGCTCCTATGAATGGAAACAAGGAGGAGCCCAGGGCTGTGTCTTCTGGCCCCTACTGCTTCGCAGGGCCACCTCAGGGCCCTCTACCTAGGGGGTACCACTCTGCAAGCTGGTGAAGCAGACGCCTCTCTAGGGTCCCGCTCCAGTATTACAAAGCAGGGCCAAGAGGGAGGGATTTGGAGCTGGGAGACAGGAAGGGGTAATGGCCATAGTTCAGTCGTTTGGCTACTTAGCTTCCATATAACCTACACCCGTGGTCGGCAAACTGCGGCTCACGAGCCACATGCGGCTCTTTGGCCCCTTGAGTGTGGCTCTTCCACAAAATACCACGGCCTGGGCAAGTCTATTTTGAAGAAGTGGCGTTAGAAGTTTAAAAAATTTGGCTCTCAAAAGAAATTTCAATGTTGTACTGTTGATATTCGGCTCTGTTGACTAATGAGTTTGCCGACCACTGACCTACACTAATGCAATAGCTACTTATTGGCTACTAAATACTTAAACTGTGATTAGCCTGAACTGAGATGCACTAAGTACAAAATACAAACTACATCTCAAAGACCAGGTATACGGTAAATGTCAAATATCTCATTAAATTTTATATCAATTCCATGTTAAAATGCTATTTTGACTCTAGTCAAGTTAAATATTAAAATTAATTCTGCCTAATTTTTTTCAATGTAGTCACTAGGAAATTACATGTATGGTTTGTACCCCAAGTATTAAATGCTCCCCAGGTAGCTTTGGACACTAGTTTCTAGTATCCAACAAACTCCAGTTGGTGAAATAGCTGTTTGTACTGCACCTCCTCCTCGGGGTTACATGCTTTAATTCCGATGCATACTGCAAGCACTGTTGACCCAGCTCCCCAGCCCTCCTCACCTACAATTCAGAGAAGCAGCCCACAGGCTGATTTTGACTAAACATTTGTTCTGTCATTTCCCTCTTCAACGCCAATTTGCATTGAACACATACTTGCCACAAAAAGTTTCAACAAAAGCAACTCCAGAAGAATTCATACAGTAAAGGACATAAAGGATGCAACATGGCAGAGTTGTGGGACTGCACATTAGGAAACCATCTAGCTTCTCGACCTGGCTCTGACCAACTTGGGAAACGTAAATCTCTGGCCCTGTTTCTACATCTGCTTAGAAAAAGATAGGGCTGAATTATTTCACTTTTATTCAAACTACAACATGAAATTCTTTTAGAAATTGTAACCAGCTGTCTTTTTAATAAATAGGATAGAATTAAAAATTCAAGACATTTTCTGAGACTTGTTTCAAATATATATTGGCCTGGTGCATGAAAATTCATGCACTGGAGGGGGAGTTCCTCAGCCCAGCCTGCCCCCCCTCACAGTCTGGGAGCCCTCAGGGGCAGGAGGTGACCTGGCAATCAGGGGAAGGTGATGCCCCCATCACACCTCTGCTGCTGCCACTGCCAGCAGCGCAAGCCTCAGCCAGCCCTGGTTACCTGGGCCTCTGGTGACCCTGGGAGGGTGGACAGCCGCCAACCGAGGCTTGCCTGCGCCTCGGGCCAGCCCTGGGTGGCTGGGGGGCTGAGGGCCAGTCCAGCCGCACCATGCACCTGCCACCCCCCCCCCAACCTTCCCTCCTCCCACCCCCCGGCTGGGCTGAAAGGACTGTGGAACTCCAGCAGGGCCGAGGGGACTGGGCACCACCATCTTTGTGACAGCGTGTCAATTTGCATATTCCCTCTTTATTAGATAGGATATAAGAGAATCATTGATTGGCTGTCTCCTGCACATCCCCCACTGGGGATCAAGCCCACAACCCAGGCATGTGCCCTGACCAGGAATCAAACCATGACCTCCTGGTTCATAGGTTGGTGCTCAATCATAGGTCATAGTATCTGGTGAACAACACCAGCCAGTATATTTTATATACTGGTTTGCGTTATATTTCTTAGTGAATGTCACAATTAGTTTGAAAACCACTGATGTAATCTTTTAAATTCCTATGTAGTAGTTTGAATTCTTATTGATCTGTTTTGTTCTAAAATTATTTCAAGACCAGTAAATCACGAAGCATGAAATCACCACTTATATGGAAAGTTTTATCAAAGCTAACATTTATTTGGTGCATACTCTGTGTTTGCTCCCAGGTGCCTTCACATATATCTTTTCCTTTAATATGTAAAAGCAATCGTGTGAGGTATTTTACAGGTTAAAAAGACAACATAACAAAAAAACTACTTCCCCTTAACTTATTCAGGTGAAAAGAAGGGTTATAAGCATTCCAAAATAAAAACAAAAAACAAACAAATCAAACCCAACCAAGTGCATGGTCTATTTCCATTTCCTTTGTACATCTACGAATATCACACACTTCAGCATTAGAAGAGTCAGTTCAAACAAAAGGAATCTTCCTTGTAATTTTTGTCTACAGGTGCTTTTCAACTTACCAATTTTCTACTCTAAGCACAAAAAAACTTAAATGCTGTCAATATCTGAAATAGTTTTTAAGGTGATCTAGTACTTTGAAAATTCTGTTCACACAGAAATAAAAATCTAAATATAGAACTTTTTCAGAGGCAATTTCTCAACAGAAAAAGGCAATGGTAACAGTTCAATTGATGGAAATGGCTTAAATAAAATACCTTCAAGAAAATAAAGTGTAGGGAAATTTTTTCTACAGATGTAGCACCATTACCTCAATAAATGAGCAAATTTCAAGATGTAAGAATTACATATATTTTTTCAAGTAACCTATTTCATACTTATAAGTTCAAAGTATATGTTATTACATTAAGCTTTCCTTCTAACTGAAAGTTCAACACAATGACATCAAGGTATTTTACAAAATAAAAGCAATTTCCTAATAAACAGTGACTACTAAACTATTACAAAGAAAAACTCTTAACATTAAGCAATTGTATTCCATATGTAAACGTTTCTCAAGAGAAATATTGTGTTACAAACAAGACATAATCTAGTCAAGGTGAATGTATTTGACAAAACACTTGATCTTCCTCGTGCTTTTTATTTCTTGGCTGTTTTTTCCGAATTTGTGTCCTTTTTCTAAAACCATGTAACAAAATACAGCTCATACAGAACTCTAATATAAAGCTGACTTTTTATTTTAATATGTTTTTATTGATTTCAGAGAGAGGGACAGAGGAATAGAAACATCAATGATGAGAGACAATCAATCACTGATTGGCTGCCTCCTGCACGCCCCCTACTGGGTACTAGGCCCACAACCCAGCCATGTGCTCTAAGAATCAAAAGGTGACCTCCTGATTCATGGGTAGATGCCCAACCACTGAGCAACACTGGCCAGGTGCTGACTTTTTATTTTTTTAATTATGTTCCTACTGAATGCCACTATCAATATTACCATCACTTTATAATCAAGTACTGTCTGGTCAATGATATATTTAGTATGTGCATACATACATATTTCAATGAAAACTTAGTATCAGCACACTAAATGGCATATGATTTATTTTAAAGAATTGCTGGTCTCATATTTAAAAAACCACAAACTCTATGGCAGCAACTATAATACATATATATTCCTCTGAAAGATGATTTTAAAGTTGTCATATAATGGCAGAATATAATTTAACAAAATAAAAATCACATTTATAACATACGGCTTCCATTTGCGATTGAATGAATAATCAGCAAATCAAAGAAAAATATCAGAGAAAGGCTTTGAAAAAATAAAGCATGTTTCCTGTTAGAAGAATTTATTCTTTCTTTCTAAAAATATCTATTTATAACTTTTAAACAAAAGGTTTCTGAAATTCCTAGAAAAGAAGTAAACTTCAGTTATAGTAATTGATGAGGTCACACTTTATCGTGGTAAACTCAAAATTAATCTCTTGGTAGCCAGAAGATACAACTGCTCATTTTTATAGAAGTAAAGTTTATTACATTTGAAACAATACAGCAGAAATCTCAAATGTTTACTCATTAAATATAGTTTCATTCTTACAAATCTCCTTTTGAAAACGCAATTCATATATACTGCAACCTTGGAATTTTGAATTCAAGTGAAATATAAAGGCAGTAGTCAGGGAAATCACATCAGGGAGCTTTGTCAAATATATGTACAAATCAGTACATACCTCTCCTGTCTGGACACCATAGGAAAAAGTGATTCTAAATATATCCAAGGAAATGCAGAAAAATACATTACTATTTGAGGCAGACCATGCTAAAATATAATTTACAATGTTTAATTTGCATTTAAGATGGTTAATAATGCCTTTAGTTTGAACCAATGAAATCAATGGTAAGTTAAATTTTGCAGTATTTGCTCAGTCTTTTGTACTAAACATTAGTTCATCTGAGAAGTAAATAAGATTGGAAAAAGTAATGATCCTTTTCTCATTATGCTTATTATTTTCTCACTCAGTCATACTAAACACAAACAAATCAACACAGCATCAAGATTTTTCACATATTGAAATGAAGACTAATGACTTGTGAAGGCAGACTATGTACCATGTAGTATTTAATAGGTAAAACTTGCAATTACCACCAACTCAATTGTTTAAAATAACAAGATTTACAAGCAAAATAAACATTTGATTAAAAAACTTTGCTATTCAAGGTACTCAGGTATCTTCTCTTTGAGATTGGTACAGTTTGGGTCTTTTAAAAACCCGAAGAGAATATGGTAAGAGGGGAAAAATTCCTCAATGCTTTAAAAAAACTCTACTGTTAGAGGAATCCATACAACTACTATGCTGGCATAGAAACCGGTGTTTTCTACCTTAGAACCATTCATTTTTCCCACAGAAATAGTTCCTCCAAGCCAACTATATAAAGATGTAAATCAGTTCACACATGATTAAAATTGAATCCTTTAAAAATAGGAGCAATACACCTCACCCAAATAGATCTTTTAAATCATTGCTAGCTGAACTGCTATTGGTCATAGTAGTTGGTGGCTGTGCAAAGTTCTGTGGGTTAAAGAAAGGATTGGCTTGCATACCAAAGGCAGATTGTCCCATCACGTTCATTTGTGTTCCCATTACTGAACTGCCCATACCTGGAGACCCTTGAGGAGGCGCAAACTGATTAAGCCACTGATTTGGTTTCTGTTGTGATAACTGGTTCATGCTAACTTTGGGTTTCTGAGGGCCAAAGAGATTATTAAGAGCAGACATATCTGGGGGTCTTTGTTGAGTCTGCTTTGCACCAGCAGGAGGAACCCCGACAGCATTGAAGTTTGGCAAAGTGGAAGGCGTTCCCATTGTCATCGTGGTCACGCCAGCTGTGCTTGGACTACTGAAGAAGTTCTGGTTTGTGTTAACCGGCATGTTGAATCCTGAGGTCTGAAAGCCCATGTTAGCATTTAGGCCATTTGTCAAATTTCTCTTTGTATTATCAATTGGTGTAGAAAACATCATGCCAAGGCCCATGGAAGGAACAGAAGTGAAGGTACTTGAAGCAGAACTTTTAGTAGTACTAACAGACAGGCTGGTCAAAGATGACATATTATCCATCAATGTGTCTGTCAAGTCCTTAGTCTGAAAAATATGAGGGAATTACTTCATCTCCAAGAATTATAAATTACTTTAAATTAATAAACATTTGATATATTATATTTTAAAGGACAAGTTAAAATTAAGCTCAACAGTCTACACCAAGTTAGCAAACCATGCCACAGACCAAATCCAACCTATCAATACATGTTTTTATTTTTTCACAGATGAACATTTGTAGTCAATTTGCTGATAGGGAACAATAATTTTGAACTCAAATGAATTGTTGTCTTCACCACCTTCCCCAAAAGAGAACTGTAGTCTTCTCATTAGTAAATCTTTATAACAAAAATGGATACTTTATTATTTTTATATTTTGAACTCTATCAAAACTTTGTGAAAATTTGTTTTCTTTATTATTACATAAGTAATTTAAAAATATTCTGGCCCTAGCCAGTTTGGCTCAGTGGAAAGAGCATCAGCCTGTAGACTGAAGGGTCCCAGGTTCAATTCAGCTCAAGGGAACATGCCTGGGTTGTGGGCTTGGTACCCAGTATGGGCAGTGCAGGAGGCAGCCAATCAATGATTCTCTCTCATAACTGATGTTTCTATCTCTCTCTTCTTCTCCCTTCCTCTCTGAAATCAATAAAATATATATTTTTAAGAAATATTTTGGATTTTGCATGTTGACGCACAAAAATATTTTCCAGAATTTTAGAGATTAAAAGATAACAAAAAATAATTTAAAGAAACCTTTGAAGAAAAAGTTATTTCTGAAACCAGTAAGGAATGTACACTCTCTACAAGCAGGGACTTTAATCACTGCCACAGTACCAGCACCTATATAACACTGCCTAGAAAATAGGAGGAAATAATTCCTGGTCAGGAAATACATAAAAAGTATTCCTAAACCAAGTTACAAGCCCAACTACAATTGAAACGCCAAAATTTGAAAAATATTTTTTAGTCAAAAATACATAAATGCATATTATATTACTGATCATTTCAAAGTGAATAGTGTTGAATTAGTACCATAAGACCTAATATTAAAAAAAAATAATAACCTCCTGTTCATCTAGCTTCCTCTTTATTGGTAACAAGCACTATAACGAAACATTATCCACCAGGCAGGCTACTGAGGAGTTGCTGGAAAATCCTTTAAGCCCATACTTCTCAGAAACTGCATATTAAATAAAGTATTCTTTACATTTTTATACAAACCCCAATAAGCAGATTCAATTCTATATTACCTTATTCCTTAAGAGTAGTGTATGCTTAAAAAAAAAATGAACTCTGACCTGTTTCACTGGAGCAATAGGTGTATGTACTTGGGGTTTAAGAGGCTGCTGACTTTTCAACTTCTGTGCCTGCTCCTGTTCTTTTGCTAATTTTTGTTTTTCTTCAAGTGTAAGTGATGCCTTAAAACACAACAAAACAAAAATATTGACTGGCAACTTCGTCATTCTATTTATAAAACGGAAGATTGCTTTTTTTTGTAAAGCATGTCTTGGTATGTTTGACAATACCAAATAGTTTGCAAACTACTCATGTATTGGTGATTGCTACAGGTAAGTTACATTTTGAATTAACTTTAAACAAACTGCAAAAAATAATCTTTAGGTAAAAATTTATAGAATCAGTGCTAAAATATTTCTAGTATGAAAACAATTATTGTTTTAAGAACATTCATTAAATCATATTTTTATAGACAATGAGAATATGATTAGGTGATTTCATTTTACAAAATTAGGAAATTTTGTTCAACTTTAGTCTATTTCACTCCAGAAATATTTTAGGAATTCATAAAAAAGCAAAGGAAGAAGTAAACAGCTTCTTTCACAATGCCTGCATCAAATTTGACATTTGTGTTTATTTTATCAATCTTGCTAAACTATAAACTCTTACAATTTTGAAAACCCATAATGGCTTTACACACATAGGTATTCTCATTTGTTGAATAAAAAGAGGAAAACTGCCCTCAGCAGAAATTCAAAATTGAAGTAGTATTTTATATTGGATGCTACCAATATTTCAGTTGGAAAGTATAATTTTATAGTTTAGTATGCAAAATCAGAAGCAGAAAAAAGATATAGAATTTACCAAGGGGTATGACACTGACCAAGTACAGCAGAAAAGACAAAGGAGTTAGGTAATCTAGAAATGTTACCCTGTGAGAGGCTGTAATAAAGCAACTAAAAATCATAAGCATGTTTATTCTCAACATGGGTCAGCTCATGTTCCACTGATAACTTTTAAATTTCATAAAAATAAATAATGTTTCTTGTTAAGATGCTAAACATTATTTCCCAACAAAAGTCTGTGGTTTACACACACACACACACACACACACACACACACACACACACACACACACACACACACACACACACACTAGAGGCCTGATGCACGAAATTCGTGCATAGAGGGCGGGTGTTGTCCCTCAGCCCAGCCTGCACCCTCTCTAATCTGGGATCCCTCTCACAATCCAGGACTGCTGGCTTCCAAACACTCACCTGCCTGCCTGCCTGATTGCCCCTAACTGCTTCTGCCTGCCAGCCTGATCACCCCCTCACCACTCCCTTGCTAGCCTAATTGATGCATAACTGCTCCCCTGCCAGCCCAATTGCCCATAACTGCCCTCCCCTGCTGGCCTGGTCACCCCTAACTGCCCTCTGCTGCTGGCCTAGTCACCCCTCTCTTGCCAAACTGGCTGCCCCTAACAGCCCTCCCCTGCCGGCCTGGTCTCCCCCAACTGCCCTCCTCTGCTGGCCCGGTCACCCCTAATTGCCCTCCCCCGTTGGCCCAGTCACCCCTAACTGCTCTCCCTTACCAAACTGGCTGCCCCCAAACGGCCTCCTCTGCCGGCCTGGTCCCCCGCAACTGCCCTCCCCTGCCAGCCTGGTCCCTTCCAACTGCCCTCCCCTGCAGGTCTGGTCCCCCCAAACTGCCCTCCCCTGCAGGCCTGGTCCCCCCCAACTGCCCTCCCCTGCAGGCCTGATCACCCCCAACTGCCTTCCCCTGCAGGTCTGGTCCCCCCAAACTGCCCTCCCCTGCAGGCCTGATCACCCCCAACTGCCCTCCCTTGCAAGCCTGGTCCCTCCCAACTGGCCTCCCCTGCTGCCCTGAACCACCCACCACTGCTCTCCCCTGCTGGCCATCTTGTGGTGGCCATCTTGTGTCCACATGGGGGCAGCCATCTTTGACCACAAGGGGGCGGCCATCTTGTGTGTTGGAGTGATGGTCAATTTGCATATTACCCTTTTATTGATAGTATATATGTATTATATATGTGTGTATATGTCTATATTATATATATGATAAAAAGAACAGTAGTAAAGAAACTTACTCTTTTATGTTTATTCTGTAACACATCCTCTTTATTTTCTGATTCACCACCAGTCAGAAGGTCTGCTCCAATGTTGTTAAAAACTTTGTCAATCTGATGAAATAGAAAAAAGTCAACTGCTTAAACGACATAAAAACATATTGTGACTTTACTTCTTAAAGATCAAAAGCCCCCAAATGAAGCACACTATGATGCACTTTTTACAAAAACTTAATCTAAATATCTTCATACCTGAGATCCAACATTTGTAACTTTTGTCTCTTCAGAAATATTCCTTTGATTTCCTATATCCAAAGATCTGCAGCAAAAATGATAATTATGACAAAGCAATAAAAAGAAATGCATGTTTTTGAAATATGCATGCTAAAATTAATTCATTCACATGGAGTTTATTAGAACCTAAACAAAATGCAACTTCATTCTTTAAGAAAGGTCATAAATATTTTTCACTATTTACTAGTAGTAATGTCTGCTTGCCCCGCCCCCCCAAATGAACATTTGTATACAAGTCTTTTTTTTTTTTTTTTTAACTCAACATTTGAGATTTACTGCAAAATTTACTCAGGATGAATTAAAACCAGGCAAGCATGGTTCTTACCATCAGTTTATACACTGAGAGATAAGATGTAATATGGAGAAAAGTTCAGAATCTGTGACTCTAACAATAAATGCTATAATCACTATGATGGGGACCAGATCTACATCTTGAAAAAAAAGAAAGGATTTATATTGGAAAAAGAAAAAGAGGGAGTAGGGTTGGGGGGCATTGGGGGAATAAGGACACATATGTAATACCTTAATCAATAAAGAAAAAAATAAAAGAAAGAAAGAAAAAGAGAAGGTTCATTTATACCTTAAGTATAAATGCTAGATATTAAAAATTTGTTATAAATTTCTTAAAATTATTTTTCAGGGTTCCTATGTTTATATAGTCAATCGATCAGCATCATAAATATATATATGTATATAACTAGAGGCCCAATGCAGGAAAATCGTGCAAGAGTAGGCCTTCCTTCCCCCGGCTGCCAGCACTGGCTTCCCTCTGGCACCTGGGACCTGGGCTTCCCTCGCAGCCCTGGCTTTGTCCAGAAGGATGTCCAGTCTAATTAGCACATTATGCTTTTATTATTATTGAAGATCACAGAATACTTAGAGCACACAAGGCTATTTCACATCATTCTACAATACACCTTGTGTATTTACTTACATAAGCCTTCATCTTACATTGGGGTAGAAGCTAAAGAGTTTCTATTTGGGAACCTTGCTCACAATTGATGTCAATTTTACTGATTGCCAGATGTCTTTGGCTTATGGTCAAAGTTTAACAAGTATCCTAAAACCATGTGTGTGTGTATTTTTCCCCCTGGGGCAAAGAATACAGCAATGATTTTATTTTAATAAACTAGCATTCTCTAGTGCATAACTTTTACCTTTCCCTTCTTCCTTTGAACATAAAATGAATGTTCTATAAATGTTTCTGGGGTTAGAGAAAAGAGGAAGGGGGAAATTAAAACACCAAGGTTTAATAGGTTTGAAAAATACTTATAAGTGGTGATCTTGATGATCAGCACCCTGAGTTTACAGCACCAGCGGGTAATGCTGACAAGATTTTCTCAGAAACAGAATTTTCTCTATGTACAGAAAATGCTAAGATTATATCAAATTATTATACTTTTGTACTCAGAAATAACATTAAATTTTCAACAACAGTCTATTTTAACTCAGTTCAATTTAATATGCTGAGATTTTTTTTAATGCTTTACATATAGTCAAGCTAAAATCTATCAATTTTTCTAGTCCGTATTTCAGAAAACTAATCATTAGTTAAGTTTAATCTCACACTTAACCACAAAAAATTCACATGCCACCTACTTACTTCTGCTGTTCTTGCATTATATGAAGTTGTTCCAGTTTAGTCTTATGTTCAGACTCCAATCTATTAAGCATCTCTTTAATAACGGAAATGAACGAATTGAACTGGTATAACAAGAAGTTGATATGGTTATAATGTTTCAAGTTAGCAACAAATGTTATCTAATAAGATAATTCAATAAGTGAAACATAATATCCTCTATTTTCACCAGAATATGACCTACTCATAGTATTGATGTCACAAAAAGTATATTTAAATTCAGCATATCATAGCAAGTTTTCACAGTATCTTAGTATGGTGGTGTATATAGTTGATGAGACTTTTAAGTTCCAGAAAGCATGTCTCAATTAATTTTATATCCTCATTGTCTAACAGCTATTATCCATGGGTCTCATATAAATCATCCCCAGCAGTTATTACATAATGATTTTTCTAGAATAATCAAAATTTGTGCATATCTAGAAGCAATCTGCTTAATAATGCATAAAAATATTACTGTGCATTCAGATTATTATAAAAATGTTTGGCCAAAGTAAGCCTTGTTTTCTAAAAAGTTAGAAATACTAAGTAGCCCTAGCTGATTTGGCTCAGTGGATAGAGCGTCAGCCTGCAGACTGAAGGGTCCCAGGTTCAATTCCGGTTGAGGGAACATGCCTGGGTTGCGGGCTTGATCCCCAGTAGGGAGCGTGCAGGAAGCAGCCAATCAATGATTCTCTCTCATCATTGATGTCTCTCTCTCTCCATCTCCCTTTCTCTCTGAAATCAATAAGAATATATTTTTTAAAAAGAAATACTAAATAAATATACATAATCTAACTTTCAAATAATTAAAGTTCATAAAGTAAATCTAACACTATATCTTAATGTAGTAGTTAAACTTTGGTTAAATAATTCTTATAGTCCCCTTCAGGATCATCATAAAAATGTATTTAAATAACTAGAGGCCCAGTGCACGT
Organism: Corynorhinus townsendii; assembly: GCA_026230045.1. Taxonomy (NCBI): domain Eukaryota; kingdom Metazoa; phylum Chordata; class Mammalia; order Chiroptera; family Vespertilionidae; genus Corynorhinus; species Corynorhinus townsendii. The sequence continues at coordinate 203,469,839 of JAPDVU010000003.1, read as the reverse complement.
GGGGGGCAGGAGGGGGTTCCCCCAGCCTGGCCTATGCAGTCTGGGAGCCCTTGGGGATGTCTGACTGATGGCAGACATCCTTAGCACTGCCACGGAGGCAGGAGAGGCTCCCGCACCACCGCTGCGCTTGCCAGCCATCAGCCTGGCTTCTGGCTGAGTGGCGCTCCCCCTGTGGGAGCACACTGACCACCAGGGGGCAGCTCCAGCATTGAGCGTCTGCCCCCTAGTGGTCAGTGCACATCATAGCAACCAGTCATTCCGCAGTTCGGTCGATTTGCTTATTACCCTTTTATTATATAGGATACCATATATTATAGGAAAAATCTAGAAACTTCCTTCCCCTCTCCAAATCTCATAACTACATCTTTGTGCTAGGTGCTTATACATACACTATTTCATTAATCCTCACAACTCTTCAAAGTTGACTTATTAACATTTCTATTTTATAAATGAGGAAGCTCAAGGTCAGCAAGAGAGAAAGCAAATGCCCTGGCTGGTGTGGCTCAGCTGGTTGAAGAGTTGGCCCTTACACTGTAAAGGTTTCGGGTCCTTCAAATCTCCGGTCAGGGCACAGACAGGAGGCAACCAATCCTGTTTCTCTCTCACATTGATGTCTCTCTCGCTTCCCCTCTCACTAACATCAATAAGCATGTAACTTACTCAGAGATATTAAATAATTTATATGGCATAAATAGAATTCATACCGTGTCTCCAAAGCTTAGCTCTTTTCTCCATTGCATTGCCTCTCACCATGCTCTACCATCCGCTTATCCTTTGTCTTACCAGAAGAGTAACAAAAGGCATGTTTCCTTACTGTGACTGACTCTCTGCTAATTAGTTTTTACAAGTTTTTAATGAAGTATAAGATACTAACAAAAAAATATACATATAAGTGCACATCTCAAAAAATTCACAAACTGAACTTAACCAGTAGCCATATGAAGAAACAGAACATTGGCAGCACCCCAGAGATCCCTTCTGCTCTCTTCTAGTCATTTACTGCCCACTCCCCAGTCCCCCCCCCACACACACACCCTATGAGTAAACACTAGCCTGGCTTCTAGCATGAAGTTTTGACTATTTTTTCAATCCTCTTCTATGTCTACCTTCATTTGCTCAACATTATGTTTCTGACAGTCATTCATGCCGCATGTAGTTGGTGCAAGAGTTAACATAGGCCTGACTGCTCTCCTTGAATGGCTTGCTTACGAGGTTGGCCCTTGGCTGGTGTCCAGGAATTTAGCAGGTTCCCCCCATTAACTGATGATAGTGGCAAACTGTGCCTAACTGCACAAAGAATACATTTCATGCTGAACACCTGCTTTTCTTCTGGGAGTCTGAATTTGAGTACATGACAGGCAGAGGGTGCTATTGATCAGCTCCCAATAAAAATCTCCAGGCACTGAGTCGAATGAGCTTCTCTGGTTGGCAACATTTGACACATACTGTCACAACTCATTATGTGGGAAATTAAGGGCATCCTGTGTGACTCCAGCAGGAGATATCTCTGGAAGCTTGAGCCTGCCCCCCCAGCCCCTACTTTGCCTTCTCCCTTTGCTGATTTTGCTTTATATTCTTTTACCATAAGAAATCACCCATTCACTCCGGCCAGAGTGGCTCAGTGGGTGGCAGTCGCTCCTTGCCCCTAGTCAGGGCACATGCAAGAGGCAACCAGTCAATGTGTCTCTCCCTCACATCAATATTTCTCTCTCCCTCCCTCCCTTCATTGTCTCTGAAAAGCTATGAGGAAAATATCCTCACTCCTTGGGAGATGGGGAGAGGGGGAGGCAGAGGGAGAGAAGGAATCACCCATGAATACAATTTTACGCTGAGGCCTGTGAGTCCTAGGACAGTGGTCGGCAAACTCATTAGTCAACAGAGCCAAATATCAACAGTACAACGATTGAAATTTCTTTTGAGAGCCAAATTTTTTAAACTTAAACTTCTTCTAATGACACTCCTTCAAAATAGACTCACCCAGGCCGTGGTATTTTGTGGAAGAGCCACACTCAAGGGGCCAAAGAGCCGCATGTGGCTCGTGAGCCGCAGTTTGCCGACCATGGTCTTAGGGAATCACTGAATCTGGGATGGTCTTAGAAACCCTCCCAAACACCGCTGTGGTTGTGTTTTAATTGCTGTGTGGAATTTGCTGTTTTTCAATCAAATGCTAAAAATATATTTTCCTAAGTTACTTTATCTTTTTCACATAATGCAAAATATACTTAGATTATTTTACATCAGAACTGACAGAAGAGTCTTGAGTTAGGAACCCTATCCATAAAATATATACGAAAGCGAGCACTCTAAGTTAGACCACTAACTATTGTAAAATGCCATAACATATGAATCAAAGTATTTCTGTTGACGAAAATAGGCCCCTAAAAAAATCAACCATAAAGCTGAACAAATCTAACACCACATTTCAAATGAAATTATATATACTAAAATAAGCATTTGGGAATATTTTAAATACTTTAAATCATAAATATAAGAACAGGAATTACCCAAAGTTGAAGACTATCTTGGACATATGATCATCCTATTCTTCCTCAACATTCACTTTGTCCCTTTTTTGCCAATCATAACCTCAACCGTGCCATCCAAGATATAAAGAAACTTAACAAGCTGAAACTGTTATAATTAACCTAGTTATTAATAATAGGAAAGGAGCACAGTGGGGAGCCAGATATTTCAAGCATGTCATTTAGGCAGCTTTACCAGGAAACTACAACTTTACCCTCTCAGGGGTCCAACAAAGAGAAGACAGACACATACCCAGTAAAGTTGGGCGGACTACCGAAGTTGATTGCTACCAATCACACCTAGGGACAGAGGTGGCCGGCCAGAATGGGGGTGGGCCACTGCAAGGGCGCAAAAATTTGGGATACTTAATTCTCTGAACAAAGAAGCTTGCTCTCTTATGCTCTTGGGACTCTTGGGACTTATGTGACTCTGGGCTTGTGGGACTCCCTTGCATTCACCCCACACACAATGGACTAATGGACTGCAACTAGCCTGATGCTGAACTGGACCCAGCTCCAACATGGAAAAGAAACTCTGGACACTGGCTTTGCCTTAAGCTTTACTGAAACCCCAGCTATATTTCTTCTATGACTGGACTAAGGGAAATGATACCTTGGAAACCTAGGGGTGTAATTCCAGGCAAATAAAAATCACTCATTCTCCTGCGCAAGTCTTAGAAAATTCTTTTCTCAAGATACTGTGAGAACTACACCCTCAGCACCAGGTGGGGAAAAGGACCCTCCACTATGCCATAAAACAAAGCCCAAAACTAAAATCTAGGAACACAAATTCTCAGAGGCTTACCCTACCACTTCAAAGAAATTTGGCGTCTGAGTCATGTCATACATTTCTCTAATTCTAAAATTCCATTCACTCAGCACTGTCCCCTTATGCCCAAAGCTCTCTTGAACTCCTAGCTTTGCTCTAATTCACTTTCAGTCCTTAATTCTGAATCTTGCCTGCCTATTTCTGAACTCTCGGTTTAACAGTAATCCTTCTCAGTCTTTTCATTATACTTCATTAACCACTAGTTCTGTGGTGAACAAACTATGCCATTACTCTGTACCTCAAACTTTCTCTCAATAAATATTTTTATTTCTGGCACTGCACTAACTGCTGAAGATATATTGAAGAATAAGCTATAAAAACCAGCCTTCCAGGACAGGCAGGCATGTAAGTACATAGCTATGATAACCACAGTGATAAAGTATGCAGAACACATTACTTCTTTGCTCATTTACCATACCTTGAAAATTTGGATATCTAAATCAGACCTATTCTAGACTAACTTATCATATCACTACTCCCCTACTGTATTATAGGTATCTCTTGTTCAAATTAAATTCTTCATTCCCAGTGGCAGATAGGGTAGAATGGTTCCCTGTCATTTCATTCTGCTACTCATGCCTTTGTGCAATCCCGTCTTTGAGCACTGGCAGGACCTGTGATCTGCCTGTAACCAACAGAGCATGGCAAAGGTAATGGAATGTCATTTCCTTGATTACTTTATAAGACTGTAATTCCCATCTTTCTAGCAGAGTCTCTCTCTTTCCGGCTTTGATAAAACAAGTTTCCATGTTGGAGAGATCCATGAAGCAAGGAATTGACAGTGGCATCCAGCTAAGAGAGAGTCAGCGACTGAGGCCCTCAGTCCAACAGCCCAAAAGGAACTGAATCCTGCCAACAGCCATGTAATGAGCTTAGAGGCAGATCCTTACACCAGCCGAGCCCTCGGGTGAGACCTAGCCTTTGATGGTAGAAGTAAGAGAAACTGAGCAGATAATCCAGGCTCTAGTTTGGCCAACCCACAGAAACTGTGAGATAAGTGCTTGTTGTTTTAAACCATCAAGTTTATGGTGACTTGCTTTGTAGCAATAATGACTACATATCCCAGGCACATTACATTAAAATTTCTTTGTTCATGTCTACTTCCCAAATGTAAAGTAGCCCCAAATCCTATACATCTTTCAACATTCTGCTCATTTACTATCTCCCAATGAAGCCTCCAATAATCCACCCTTCCACCTCACATACCCCTTACTTCAAACCCACAAGTTTTCACTTAACTCTGACACAGTTTTCCTTGTTTTACCAATACAAATATGTAATATATTTAATGCCAAGAAACAGTAAACTGAATAAAGTGAATGAAGCACAAAACTCCTCCTACCTGGTTGAGATTAAGATTATTTTCAATACTCAGAGGAATCAGATGAGGCAATACTTTTCCAGCCAGCTGCTCTTTGGTGATTCCCAACTTCTTATGAGTAAAAGTACATTTGTAAATGCCTGATAGAAAAGAATAAGAAAATTTTATAATTCAATACCAAAAATTAATAGAAATTAGGAAAACAGCTTATCTACATGAAATCTCTTGACAATCAGTTTAGCTACAAAAGTTTCCTTATCAGTGCTTAGGATGAGGATGCTCTTACAGATGGCAAATGGAATGATTTCCAGCTTTGTCATCTGTTTAGATTTAAACACCAGGACATATTTATCCTGTATTCTTTGGTTTAAGAGCACATGTAATAATAGCATAACATTAAAAGCCTATCAGAACTAGGTACAGTTCTTACAGTGCAGCAGGAAGATTACAGAATGCCCTCTGCCCTGAAAACATTTAGGTATATATTTCAGACTTCTCATTCAAGTAGAGACATCTACTTCAAAGTGTATGGGTAGAGCTCCTATACATTTATTCACATCTTTAACCAATAACACTCAACATGTTTGAACCTTAATAATTTAATTCATCTCCACATAACCCTCCTCTATTATCTCATCAATTTACTGGACCTTCAAGACTACTGGTTACACCTATTCCACAAACCCTGCATTTGATCAACAGAGCACATTTACTCCTCGTTCTCTAAATGTTTTTGTGTTGTAAGCATTTTGCATATAATCCAAAACTGAGTAGCACACCATCTCCTATTATTCTGTTAATATATATACTAACTTATATACTGAAAGATTATATACTTATATACAGAAAGATTAACTTTATTGTGAACATACTGAATGCTTATTTGTTAGGCACTATACTAATTACTTTCTCTTCAGTTTTCTCACTGAATTCTCATGAGACTCCACTTATAATGATGTTATTTTCATCCTCATTTGATAGATGAAGAAACAGATTGGGACTAGGGCTCTTTCCACTATGCCAAACACCTTCTCAAGAAGACTAATTTCTTTGAGCTCATAAATTTCATACCATATCCCAAAAGTGCTACGTTTCCAGAGGTCCACAATAAATTACTTGCTGACCATTCCTGCAAATATTTACTAAGGGCTTTCTATAGACCAGACACTGTAATAGGTGTTAAAAATACATGGCTGAGTAATATAGTTTTTCTTCAAAATTAATTAAGAACTTCAAATTTAGTAACAAGTGAACTTTTAATTGTTTTTGTGATTCCATAATAATGTCTGTTTCTCTTAGTGGAGTAGACCTCCAGCATTTCCAGATTGGACTCTCATAGCTTTAACTGTTCACAAACAATTTCAGAGTTCTTGACATAATAATCTGTAATTATGCTGATACAATAAAACGTGCCGTAAGGCTAATATGCTTTATCAGCACATCACTTAGCAGAGAAACACAGTGCTTAAGATTTAAACATATCTAAATTAAAAACCAACCCTGGCTGGTGTTGCTCAGTGATTAGAGCATCATCTGGAGCACTGAAGGTTCATGGGTTGGATTCCCAGTCAAAGACATGTACCTGGGTTCCAGGTTCAATCCCCAGCCCCGGTCAGGACATGTGTGGGAGGCAACCCATTGATGTGTCTCTCCCCACAGATGTTCTTCTCTCTCTCCTTCCTCCCTTCCTTCTACACTCTCTAAATATCAATGGAAAAAATATCCTCAGGAAAGAATTTAAAAACAAACAAACAAAAAACCAAACCAGCTCCATCTCTTATCAGTTGTGTATTCTTTAAGAACTTACTTCACTTCTGAGCCTCAGTTTACTATTGTAAAACAGAAATAATAGTACCTATATCTCATTGGATTTTGGAGAGTACAAAATAAGATAATGCAGAGAAAATACCTAGCATAGCGCCTCTTACAAATTGGGTACCAAATAAACATTAGGAATTACCATTAAGACCAGTATCAGTATTTCAAGTAGCTTAGTTTGCCTCTCTTTTTTGGTACCATTTTACAGGGCAAACTATATGCTATCATGGTATTTGTGAAGCTAGAATTCCCAAATGTCTTATTCCTTTGTAAATGTCAAGGTTCTACTGCTTTTGCTAAAATTAACACGAAGAAAAGTTATATCATGGCATTTATCCCATCATTCTCCAATTACTGAATGCTATATATGTGAAAGTAGAGTACAATGGTTCTATAGAGTGAAAAATGTATTTGCATGACTGTAAAATGATAAAGTAGTATCAAATGACAAAGTTTTCAGCTACCTAAAATCCCCATGAGGACTGCAGGTTCCTTGGATGGAATTTGTTGTAAGAAGGGCAGGATATCATCAAGTACAAACCACTTATCCAAGTATTCCAAAATCTTTCCTAAGCATACTAATGAATTTACACGAACCTATTAAAAGAGGTAAATTGAATTAGTCATTTAAAGTCTTTGTAATATAGAACAAAATATTTAAGTATTTAATCTTCATATAGGCATGTTAAAAATAACTCAAGAATGAAAGTAGGTTTAAAAGCTCTCATCCTTTATTAATACAAGAAATTCACATATTTACTAACTCCCCTGACTTGTTTCAGAAAAAATTTATGATGACTTTACCAGGATACTATTAGCTAAAGGTATGGAATGACTTCAGTTTTGTATCATTTTAAATAAAGTGATTAGGACTTAAGAAGCTTTACTATGTGTTTACTGTACCAAGAACATTTCTTTGGGGGCATCTGAGTCATAAAAAGGACTACATTCTCCCACCAAGTAATCAATTTTACTGGGCTTCCAGTATTTTTCTTTAACTCAGGTTCAATTCATTCTTTAAATATTTTAACAACATGCAAAGAGAATCCATATTTGTCCTACATAAAATTGTTTCTAAATATATCTTTAGTACAGCTATTAAAATCTGATATTTAGGAACTCTTTTATAAAAATTCTATCATTCATTTTATTATTTTGGTAAATATTTCACACTATGTTTTTAGCTGGAATTTGTAAAGACAGAATACTCTGAGCCAGGATCTTATCAATGAAACTCCACTTATTTTTTTTTTTTTTAAAAGTAAACTAAGAAAAGCAGAAAACATTTAGTTTAAAACGCACTGTATTTCTGCAAGAAAGATGAAAATATTTTTCTGAAAAATAATGTGTAATTGTTTTCTGAAACCCAAACACAAGGGAATTTATAAATTCAAAATTATATCTAAAGGTTAAACTTGCTCTTAGTTTAATAACAGGAATCACTGCATTCTTTATATATGTATGTATGTGTATAGATGTACACAAAGATATATGAACTAAAAAAGAGTTTACTTTTATTTTCTTTCATGATATATAAAATATTAGTAATGTGAGTCATAAAGAAATAGAGTTCTTGGAGCATTTTATCTATCTCTGCATAGAATTTCTTTCTTCTTTATTTTCAGGGAACTGTATTAAAATATAATTTTAACTCATGATTCACGTTTCAGGAATTTCCTAGCATTATTTAAACCTTAGAGGTCTAAGTCTATGAATGCAATTCAAGAATTCACATTTGCCACTGTGAAGGTAAGAGCACTAAATGTGATCTATAAAATGCAAATCCATTTCAGTTACTGTTCTAAATCCATTCATTATAAACAACATGCCTTTAAGGGCTCAGTTGGCATCTTTAAAGGGGATATAAACATCCCTGGGCATTACAGATTATTTAAGTACCCATGCTTCCCACCTTAGAACTCATCTAGAACATCTATTTTGACAAAATGTATGCTGCCATAAAATACTATGTGATTTTTAAAAGAGCATTTTGAAAACTGAGTTTTAAGCTATATATTACTACTACGTAGTTTGAAAATTTAATATTAAAATTAGAAAATTTCAGAGAAATGGACTGCATTTCAAATCCTTTTAATGTTGATGAAGATAGACACTCAGAGAGGTACAGTGACTTGCCTAAGGGTACAAGGATAATTAGTAGCAGAGTCAGAATAAGAACTCATGTTTTTTTTACTTCATTTCATACAAGTTCATTTCAGTAAACAATTATATTTTTTTCCTACTTCAGTGTTGTTTTCCATCCAAGAGTCTTCGTATCAAAAAGAAAAATAAATAAAACATGAACTAAAATGGATTAGATGGCTGTAAGGTTAAGAGTATAGAATTTAAACTTCTTTTGCCTATAAATCTATTAAACTACAAATATTTACTTTTATTTAAATTCACATTTCACCCCCCCCAAAAAAAAATTGATGAGATCTCTAAGGAACTATCTTTGCTAAATGCAAATTTAATGCTATGCCCATTATTAAACATCAAAATAAGAAGTGATCAGGTGAAAGAAGGACATTTCTCTCTTTTTTCTAAAGCTGGTATTTGCAATGAAGAGTATTCAATGTTACTTCTATAAAGAAATATCAAATGAGATAATTCTTATGATTCAGAGTTAGAGAAAAGGTTGGGCACATTTATTGCCCCCAATATGAGATCATGAGAACTTTTTTATCCTACCACTCTGACTACCAAATAACAGTATTAAAATTCTGTATTCAAGGAGACAACTACCCTTACTCTAGACTTTTTAGCACAACTATTTTCCCCAATGATACTCTTATTAATTTATTTTTTATTGTTCCCTTTACTCTTTTTTTGAAAGTAAGCAAATAAGTGAGGGATAAAAATATTTAGAGTAGATGACTAAAAATATAGGCAGTTTATAAAATGAAGTCATTAATAAAGTGTTTAGGTTTATATACCAAGTTAAACTCTCATGATTACTTTAAAACTACCGTCACAAGTGAATTGAACCAGAAAAGGATTAAGAAAAAAAAGTACTCAAATTCTCTATTAAAGCACTCAAAATTAGGGGATAATGAATAAGATGAGGGATGTACTACTGTAAAATTATATACTACTGTAAAATTATTTATCAGGGAAAACTATAGCTATTGCTCACTTTTATAGTACTTTAGCAGTTACCTATAGCCAAGACAAAATACATGAACACACTACAAAAGGTCATTAAACAATAATAAAATTATTTAAACAAATGAGAAAAGAAAATAAAAAATTAATATGCAATTACTTACAGCAAGGGAAGATGTTTGTAGACATGCATTTTTAATTCTTGGTATCAAAGCATTTTTCATAGATGGGTAGTCTATAAGATTTGCAAAGGTTGGAATGATGTTTAGACAGAGTTCCTATTAAGAAAATTAATTGGATCAGCCTTAAGGACTCATCTTTTTTCTCACATATTAAAAAATATTTTGCATTTGCATGGCTAATTTGCCACATAGTTTGAAATAAACTTTTATGTACGTTACATCATTTTGTCCTTTCAATAACTATTTGAAATAATAGTTATTTTCAGTTTTCAATTTTACAGATGAGGAAACAGGCTCAGAAGACCTTACTCAAAATTATACTAGGTCCTAAAACTAGCATAGGATACCAAAATCCCCTGGTCTCATTCCTAATTTCTTTCCCTGATAACAGAATTCTTCATTTATTCTTAAAAATAGGAAACGTGGGAATACCTAAGTTTTGCTATTTTTCACAAAGACGGGAAATTAAAAACAAAGTTATGTAAAACTATTACTCTTAAATAAGGAATTTCTTAGCTGCTACATATATCCATATGATGGAATGTAATATAAACATTTTAAAAATATATTTTAAAACATTGTTTAATAATATTGGGGAGAAAATGCAATAAGACACTATTATATAGTCCAAATTTTTAAAATGTGTAGGTATATGTATCTGTCTACAGGCTTAGGATAAAAGCCTGGAAAGATACCTAGAAATGTTAACTGTAGGCATCTCTGAGAGAGGATTTTAATTTTCTTGATATTTTTAAGTACTTTTAAATTCTGAAACTTAAGCAAGTATAACTTATAGAAACAAGTAAAAGTTATTTAAAACATTCTTGTTAACTAATGCCATGCCACAGTGCAAATATTGGAACTGGGAACTCTGAGGATAATAGGAAAAAGGAGGATGACTGAGGATAAGTGGACTAAGTGAGATAAGGAAAAGAACAAAAATGGCTGAGAACCAACTGGCTGAAGAAATCTCAGATACCTTAGAAGGGCCAGAATGATCCTTGTAGCAAAGCATAGCAGAGGGATTACTAAAGAAAATGGAAGTATAAATGTATATCAGAGAAGGAGTTTTTGACAATACTTGTTAAACACATGCATTTGTAGTTAGCAGATAGAAACAAGTTAAATACTAAGAATCTGTCATCAAAATACTGGGAAGCATTTTATTTAACTTATTCCCAGATTTTCAAAAGGCAAATAGAGTCATATATTTATATCCACTCAGAACTCTAATAATTACATGGGTGGCACCACCGAGGATAAGAAATACAAGCTACATTTAAGGACCCATTTTCCACAGGTGGGAGACAATTAACAAGGGTGAGTAGTCAGTAAGAAACTGTGCTCATTACCAAAGGGTACCTTCTTAAGGAAGATCATCACTCTTTAATTGATAAGGGGAGGGGAGAAAGAAAGAGAACTATGATGTATAATCTAGCAATAGGCTACAAAGAGGCAAATCTTGAATTATGATTAAATCACTTAGCAAAAGGAGAGGAGAGCTCTCTCCATAGGAGGAGACAGGATGAAGAACCCAAGAACAGGATTAGCACATTCTCAGGAACTTTTGCCTTGTATTTATACTTTTTCTGTAATTGGTGGTGGGGAGAGGAGAATGAACATAGCTTCTATGTTTAATCTTAAAGGTAAATAATGTAAGAAAACTGGTACAGATAGATTTCTATTAATGCCTCTAAGGACCCTGACTTTTGTTAACCATCTCCTACTTTTCCAAATGTATTTCTAATCTCTCTTTAGCCTGTTAAATACATCAAACTTCTACTTCAAAAATATCACTCTAAAAATGAATTTCAGAAGTTCCTTTCCAGCTGTGTACCTGCATAAAGCTTGAGGAAAAGATTTCTGTTTCCTGCTCTTGCTCTAGGAATCTCCCAAAACTTAGACAGGCTTTAACTTTATCAGACTCTTTTTAAGCAAGGTTTGATGCAAGTTAAATGGGCTGGTGACTAAACACTTATCCTATATAATAAAAGCCTACTATGCAAATCGACCGAACAGCAGAATGATCGGTCGCTATGACGCGCACTGACCACCAGGGAGCAGACACTCAACACAGGAGCTGCCCCCAGCTCGCAGGTCCCAGGCCGGCCAAGGCGGTGCCAGCGGGGGCCCCCCAATCGCCCCGCCAGTCACCCCACAGAGGGAGGCGACCGGCGGTGCAGGGGAGGGCTGGCGAGCAGGCGGCACCAGGCTGGCGCCAGTAGGGGCCCCCTGATTGCCCCGCTGGTCGCCCCACAGATCGGCCCTGATCACCGGCCAGGCCTAGGGACCCTACCTGTGCATGAATTTCATGCACCGGGCCATTAGTATTAACTAATATCATACATGGTGGTTTAACTACTTCAATAAAATACTGGCTGATACCTATTGGCAAAACTAATCCCTTATTAAGAAAAAATGGCCTTTTTAGGTCACTTAACCTTTCCTCTCCTTCCTAATCTCAATGAATATAAAACCAGGTTGGCTACACAGAGCCTGTGGGAATGTTTCAAGAAGCTTTAAGTGACAACTCCTTTGGAAAGGGCTAAAAGGTAGAAGTACACCTTCTCCAATAACCCCATGTCATTTGGACAAAGGCAACATATCCTTGCCTTTTAGAAAGCATGCCCTTATAAAAATAAAATTTTTAACCTTAACTTCACAACTTTAAACAAAAGAACTTAGCAGAAAAGAATTGAAATGAGTCAAAAAAGTGACCTTATACATGTGGTATTCGGCTCACATTAAGAAAAAAAAACTATGGTCAATAACTTTTAAAAATTAAAATTTTGTTTTTCTTTACTAAAACCTATACTGAATTTTTATAGTAGCAATGAAATGAAAAACTTTTGGGACCATTTTTATAGTGGAATGTTCTTAACATTCTATACAATAAAAGCCTAATATACTAAGGGTCTGGTCATCTGGTCATCTGTTCAACCAACCAAAGGATAATATGCTAATGATATGCTAAGGCTGCTCAACCACTCACTATAATGGGCACTGACCACCAGGGGGCAGACAGTCAACCTGCCAACCAGTTGCTATGATGTGCACTGTCCACCAGGGGACAGACAGTCAACCAGTCGCTATGACATGCACTGACCACCGAAGGCAGACACTCCAAGTGATAGGTTAGCTTGCTACTGGGGTTCTGCCGATCTGGACTGAGTGAGACGGGCCAGACACAACCTGGAGCCCTCCATGGTCCCTCCCCGGCTGGCCAACCTCCCGTGTCCCTCCAGGTCCCCAATTGTGCACCAGTGGGGTCCTTTGGCCTGGCCTGTGCCCTCTCACAATCCAGGACTCCTCAGAGAATGTCGGAGAGCCAGTTACGGCCGGATCCCACTCAATACAAGAGCTGCCTCCTGGTGGTCAGTGTGCTCCCACAGGGGAAGCACCGCTCAGCCAGAAGCCAGGCTCATGGCTGGTGAGCGCAGTGGCGGTGTTGGGCACCTCTTCCGGCTCCACAGCAGCACTAAGGATGTCCAACTGACAACTTATCCCTTGAGGGCTCTCGGACTGCGAGAGGGCGCAGACCGGATTGAGGGACACCACCCTGAGTGCACAAATTTCGCAGGAGCCCTAGTTAAGTATATATTTTTCAAAGTAAAAAAACAAAAAACAAAAAAAAAAACTATACCTTTAATAGTAATCCAAAATTTCTTCCCAGGTAGCCAGCCATAGAATCAAAATTTTAATAGCAAAACTACAAAACTAAGTTTGGCAAAATACATGATGTTTTAACATCACTTTTGTGACACAAAAGCATGACTATAAGTAAATTAGGAATGATTACACTAAATTACTGTTTGCTTTTCTACCTACCTGCTACACAAATTAGCTTCAATGCAGAAGAAACATTCTGAATAGAAAATTAAGTTACCAAGCATGAAAGAAAATTATGAGTATGGGAAGAACTACTTGATGTTTTCATAAGAAAAAGGCACATACATATTTGACATTTTCATTTACATGTAAAATACTCATGTAGGAAGAAAGTATATAATAATCTAAACTATAATCAATCAAACCTTCCAGAATAGTACATTTCTGATAAATAAAAGCAATGACTCATTTTGCTTCACTAATACAGGTATTTCTAAATTGATTCTTTAAATTAATTAAAAGACCCCTTCCATCGTGTGAGAACTCAGCAAGAGGTCAGCAGTTGGCAACCCAGAAGAGGGCCTTCACTAAGAGCTGGCCTTGCTGGCACCCTAATCTTAGATTTTGTCTCCAGAACTGTAAGAAATAAAGTTTATAAGCCACCTGGCCTGTGGTATTTTGTTATAGCAGCCCAAACTAAAGCAACCACATTTGCCCTTCTGGAAATAATCATGACCTGGGACCTAAGACCTGGACTCATCCACTGACATGGACCCCTCCCCTCCTGGTCTTCAGTTTCCCCACCTCTACAGGAGGGAGAGAACCACATGATTTCCAAGGGACCTTCTGGTTCCTCCAACATTCTCTGGATTCAGTGGCTCTACTTTGTGACTGCAAAAAAAGTTGCAATTTTGGCTGAAGTGGAAAGGCAGATGGATAGAAAAGGCCCCTCACACTCAGGAGAGACACACCTGTGGGCTGCACCCCTGAAGGTGGCAGGCAGTGAGGGGAGGTTAGTGAGGGAGCAGGGCAATCAAGCAATGATGAAGCTATGGGCAGACACACATCTGGCAGAAATAGGAGATGGAAGTCAAACACCTGGTTTTGAGTGTCCCCCCACCACTTAACTACATGACACCCAAGCTAATCCTTAATTTGAGCCTTCATTTCCCCCTTGGTCCATGGACGAGCTAGCAATGTGTCTGCTGAATTGGGTTTTGAACCCTGAGGAGCTAATGGAACAGGAAGCCAAACTCTGGGCTCTGAGATGTCACCTTCAGGAGGGGAGGGGCCAGTAAGGGGAGCCCCTCCCACCCACTTCCCACCCCTGCTGCTCCAGATGCAGCAGAGCAAAAGGTACTGATACCTCTAAACCCAACTCCCCACAACCTTCTGCTATCAGACTAAAGCAAGAAATCCGGACTAGACAAGAGCCATTGTGTTAAAATTTTATGTGAAATTCTGTAAAGGTAGAGTATGGCCTGAGATCACCTGCCCACAAGTCCTGGCCTGTCGGCTTCCACTCAGCACTTAGTGTGGATGGCTGTACTGCCCTTCTCCTCAAACTCTTTCTTGCTGACCCAGAGCTGCTGGAAGGCCTGCAGGGAGGCCAGGATGGAGCCACCAGTCCACACGGAGGTCTTCCTCTCGGAAGCTGCAGCCACTGCGGGGCTGTCCCCAGGGCACAAGAGGCTCAGTTCCCTCTGGAAGCGCTCAGGGAAGCCCTCCAGCATGGTGCAGCCACCACACAGCAGAACGTTTGCGACCATCTCCTCCTTGAAGCCCGCCTCCTGGCAGTGGCCCAGACAAGTAGCTGTGAGTGCAGGGAGGCCGGGCTGGCTGCTTCCCACCAGGGTGGGCTTGAAGAGCATCTCGGCACACTGGAAGCGCTCATGGCCAATGGTGATGACTTTGCCATCTGGGAGCTCGTAGTCCACGCGCAGCTCCTCCAGGTCCAGGCCAAGCTCCTCCTCAGGCTGGAAAGCCGAGTAGCAGCACATCTTCTTGATGTGGTCAAGGATGTGCAGGTGGTCATCCTTGGTGAACTTGTGGCCGGCCTTGATGAGCAGCTGTAGCAGGTAGTTGGTGAGGTCGCTGCCGGCATAGTCAACATGGCCAGTCAGGCCTGGCAGCACGTTGCCTTCTGAGATGGGGACCACATTCGAGACACCGTGCCCGCTCTCCACCACCAGCCCTGTGGTCTTGCCATAGGAATAGATGGACAGCAGTGACTGGGATGTCACATGCATGGCAGGGATGCCAAAGGTCTCAAACAGGAGCTCCGCATACTTCTCCCGGTTGCTGCTGGGACTAAGCGGGGGGTCAGAGACCAGCACGGCATGCTCCTCGGGGAGGATCTTCATGGCCTTGTGGAAGATGTACTCCCAGATGTTCTGGACACAGTCCCAGTCCACCACAATGCCGTGTTTTAGAGGGTTAACCAGCTTCAGGTGTGCCTCAATGTTGAGCAGCTCATGGCCCACATAGATCTCCTTACGGGCATTGCCCACATCAGCTGCCTCATAGGGCTTGCCCACCGTGGAGGAGATGAAGTAGGTGGGCCTTGGCTCTCCTGCATAGCCACACTTACAGTACTGCGAGCCCAGGTCGACGATGAGTGCCTTAATCTTGTGCACATTCTTGGGCTTCATCTTCAGCTGAGTGGCTGAACTTGTGTCCCGAATGCCAGCATCAGGAGCTGACAGCGTTCCTGCCTCTCCAATGTCACCATGAGCCGTGCCCGTGGGCATAGAGCTCAGGCTGTTCCTCGTCGTCATCCGCCTTCCTTGCTCACCTTTCTCACATCCACATCCTAGAGCTCCATGGAGAGAAATGAGGGTCCCCCCTCCAGCACTGCCAGAGCAACTACTCAGGATTGTGATGTCACTGGGTGCTGGTCCATTCCAGCAGCCAGGGGTTGGCTTGGCCTTGGCACCTGTGATCTGTCACCCTCACTCCCATCTCCCTAACTTGACTTTGCTCACAACAGAGCAGGTGACCAGCACAGTTTTAGAAACCCAAGCACACTGGGGGTCTCAGAGATTTGTATTCCTACCCCCTTACAGCCCACTTCTGGCCCCCTGCTCACTAACTGGACACCTGTTCCTTCTCTGCTTCTTGGCTGCCAGAGTGATACATATTTGACCCCTTATAGTAAGCCAGGCACTGTACCAGGAACCTCACCTGTTACTTCACAGAATCCTGAGAGGTAGACAGAGCTGAGGAAATTGAGGTTCAGAATTCCAAATGACTTGCCCACGAGCACACAGCTCTTGGAGTGTTTGTGGTTTAACTCAAGTTCATCTAACTCCAATGCACCAGGTCTCCCAACAGAGTGTGACGGCCCTGACAGTACTTTCATTCCTTCAACATTTACTGGGGTTTGTGGTGGATCCAGCCCAGTATAGCCTGCCAGTGATAGATAGGAACCCAGTCACAACCAGAGCCCAGCCTAGGTGGGAAGAAGATGGAATTGATGCAAGGATTTTACAGATGAAAGTCCATTGAGAGAACAGAGATGCACAAAGGCTCAGGGGGGGGCATGGTGGGGAACTACCTATAGTTAAGGTGTTTGGAAAAATGGATGAAGCTGGAGGGTTACGGAGCCACCCAAGGAAGGCTCACATGCTAGGAATAGGAGCTTGGATTGAATTGAGGACAGCTGGAAAAGCATAAATACTCTAAGCATAGAAGTGCTCAGATCTGACTTCCAGAACAATTTTAGAAAGATCTGTGTTTAGCTAAACTGGCAAAACTAAAGTGGCAAAACTCTAAGACCTGACAGGAGAATTGAAGAAATTCTTATAAGACTCGAAGGCATCCTAAAGTAGGGCTGTGATAGTGTGGAAGAGAGCAGGGGCAGGTTCTAGAAAAGTTAGAAGGTAGAATCTAATCTAACTGGATGGTTGACTCCTGTGCCATCTCTAGCCTCAAGCATTGCATTTACATTAGATGACTGGATTAGATGTGGAGAGTGAAGGAGAAAGAGGAACTTCTCACTTCTGCCCAAAGAAAGAAAGATGGTCTGTCATCCAAAATGGACAAATTCACTAGTTTCCCATAAGGCCCTCCATACCAAAATGCCCCCAAACACACCAAAAACCAAATCTATTAGGACTTCGGTGAGAAAGAAATAAGAGAAAAAAAGGAAAGGGAAACAAGCGGGGCTGAGGAAGTTTTCAGTGCAGAAGTAACTGAGGGACCAGGAGACATGGATAGGAAAGAAAAGGGTTATTGCTGTGAAGCATGTTAATGAAGAACTCATGGGAATTTTTGTTGGCTGAACTGTTTCTGGAACATGGCACTATGAAACTGGCTTATGTAGATAGCAACTTTATAAGGATCACAGTTATAAGCATCACCAAGCTTCAGAGGTGGTATCACAAGTCACAGAACTGGAGGATTGGACACTTAATCTGGAAGGAACAGTTGTGAGTCATAAACTTGTCCTCACACTGGACAGATGTAACTCTCTGAAGAAGCCACTAATTGGTCTTGGGTCTACTTTTGAGATAGTGCAGGGCAAGCCAATTCTTTCACGTGACAATCCTTATGCTATTCAAAGGTGGTGCTCATAGAAAAATAAAATAAGTTAGTTAAGAGTGGGTACATTTTAGTAACTGTGTATGATGCAATTCAATAGATTAATATATACTACTGAGTTATTTATGTAAAAGATCTTATGACTCAAATCCAAAGTGTACTTTACATTTTTCTTTTGCTTTAAGAATCAAAATCATCACTAAAGAGGGGAAGAAATCAAATAATATACCTGGATCTGAATGGAAGGAGCCTCTAGTGCTCTGTAAACCATTGGTAGGACACTGTTCTTTATTTCATCAGGAGGAGTTTTGGTTAGTAGCAAATCCATTTTTTGTAAGAAAATTAACAAAATCTGTGTAGAAAAAGGGAATAATGCATTAAATTCCAGAATCTTTACATGATTTTATATATTCCAAAATTAAAAGAATATTCTAAAGAATAAAATCTAAAGAATAAGTTATATATTTTCACACTCACCATGTTGCTAGCCTGAGGGCATGGAAGACAAAAACATACAAATCAAGTCTCTTACATTTCTGGAAGCGCAATATTTAACATCTGCTCTTAATTTAGGCATTTAAATAAAGACTAATTTCCTAACTCTCACAAATCTTCAGTAATATGTCACTCACCCACAAGTATCAACTATCTGGAAAGCAACTGGTTAAAGAAATAAAAGCCTGAGGGAAACAAAATCACATGGCCCCCAAAAGTAAATTCTGTCACTTGGTTTCTATGAAGCTCAAGAGAAGAAAAGGTATAGGAATAAAGAAGACTGTAAGGAAAAATTCTAGAAAGAAATATCTCCGTTCATTTTTTGACCCAGCTGCCACCACCTATCTAAATTATAAGGAACAAACTGCCTCTTCTGTTCATAAAGAATACTTAGTCTTGCCAAAGCTCGGTTAAAATTTTTCAGAAGGAATTTTTAGCTGGACTACTAAGGGGGAAAGGAGTACCAAAGAATGGAGGCAAATAAGGATTCAGATGGTATCCTTGGGATACTATATTGACTAATGCATAGCTTAGTGGACATGTGGCTCCGCTACTTTCCCTCCTGATATCTTAACAGTGTTTGCGTGAGTCTGCTTCCAAGTCACCAGTTCCTTCATCTGCCCTTTCCTTAGCCACAGGAACTCCTGCCTTACCACAAAGACTTCCTTCTGTCCCCTCCTTTCAAGGGAAGGATTGCAAACCGCCTGCCACAAAACCATTAAATCAGGTAGCTGATAGTTTATTAATAAGCGATTGCCATGTAGTGGCAAAAGCAAGGAATAATTTACTATGTGCCAGAAAATTTCATTTACTCTCAACAGCCTCTTTCATTTTGGAAATGAGCAAAATGGAAGCTTTAAAAGATTAAGGACTTGTTCAAGTAAGGAGCTAAAGGACAGATTCCAACCCAGGTGTATGACCCTACTGCTCTTAAATCCAAGACCACCTTGAATCTGACAAATAAATATTGTAATAGAGTTTACATCAGACACTAATTATGTTTTTCATTTACAATACACACACATATTACTTTTGGGTACTATAAGCATTTTCCCTTTTCTGATGAAACTCTTCATTAACAGTAAAATAAAGGAGAAAATACTGGCATTTTCTATGTAAATGAAAAACCCTGGATAACAGAACAAACAAAAAACAAATAAAAACACTTAGGCATGTAGGAGAAAAAGATACTTCTTTTTCCAAAACTGTAACTTTTAATAAGGCCAATGGGAACAGCAAAACACATGCACAATCTCATTACAATTAATTTTCTGAGATGTTAACTTATAGAGAACTGCAGACATTTACTTGGAAAGTTCAATTATAATGTTAGGAATGGTTCACTTCAAACATGAAAAATAGCTGACTATTGGAAAAGAAGTCTCTTATATTTACCTCAGTTTTTTAAAAGTCACATATCCATTCCTTGTTTTCAATGATAGTCACCACTGACCAATATCACTGAATAACAGCAGATAAATAGGAAAATTACCTATGTACATACCTGTATTGGCTCCTGTTGTTTAAAGACAGGGCCAAGGTCAGGTAGAATTAATTTGACATATTCTTCTTTGGTGCATTCTTCAGCAATCATTAGAACATTGGGCAAAACAAAAGGTACCATGTCAGGGTTTACAAATTCTGAAGTCAAGCAAGGCAAAATTCTCTGCACAATGACACGCTGAAAGGAAAAAATGTTTCATAAAACTAAATTTTATTTCAGGTCTTTAGTACTAACATTGAAATTATAGTTTAAAATCTCCAATCCCTTTGGGTAAGGTGACCATATAATTTATGGTTGAAACTGGGACACTTTTAAAAGTAAAATAGGGTACTATTACCAATTACGGCAGGACAAAGACATAATTTGGTAATGTCACAGATAAAAAAGGATACATAATCACTCTTCCTTTAGGAAACCTTCCCTCAATTAGTCTTCATGAATATGTTTTTCCTCTTAATTCCTTCATTACTTATGATTCATACCACACAATTTAAACACTGTCCTATATTGTTAATTATTGCTTCACCCATGTTAATCCTATTTACACTTACTATAAAGGCCTTGAGAGCAAGAATAATTTTTGTTTCCTCTTTATTCTCCATAGGATCTAAGTAAAGGGCTAGACAAGCAGTTAACATCTGACAGATTAAAAAACATGGGACATTATTTTGGAACCCGAAATTTTTCTTTTTCCAACCAGTGGTTTCTTTAGCATTCACAGAAACTATACTAGTATATACTATACTATACTAGAGGCCCAGTGCATGGATTTGTGCTCCAGTGGGGTCCCTTGGCCTGGCCTGCAGGGATCGGGCCTAAATGGGCTCTCCAACATCCCCAGAGGAGTCCCAGATTGTGAGAGAGTGCAGGCCAGGCCGAGGGACCCCACCAGTGCATGATCGGGGGCCAGGGAGGGATTGCAGGAGGGCTCCAGGGCGTGTCCAGCCTGTCTTGCCCAATCCCAATCAGTCGGACCTCAGCAAGCTAACCTACTGGTCGGAGCATCTGTCCCCTAGTGGTCAGTGCACATCATAGTGACAGGTCAGACAGTAGGTCACTTAGCATATTAGGCTTTTATTATATAGGATTACATTCATTATTTCATAAGCCAGAGAGGGAGAGTTGAGGAACTGGAAAGGCCTAGCATCAATACAAACATATCCTCTTAAGTGTTCCACAATGACAGATTATGGGCTTCTTTTCTGACATTTATCTTTCCAATTTTTTTATGCTATTTCATTTTTGAACAATGCAAAAGAAGGTTCACTAAACTTCTGGCTTCAGTTTCAAGTCTTTTACAGTCATAAAGTTACATTTATTTCTTTGGAAGAGTTATTATAGCAAGTTAAAGTAAACTTTAAATTCTAAAATCCTGGCTATAATAAGAAACTGACCAACAACAAACCTTGGGCAATTTTGGTAGAACCTTTGGCAGTCCTTTGAAAAACTGTGATTTCTGAAGGTTATCTCTTTGGAATAAGGTATCAAAATACTGCAGTGTTACTGCACCAACATCATCAAAGAAAGGAATCTAAAAACAGGAAATAAAATTATTTTGATAAATATTAAGGTACTTCTCATATCTGCAACTGCCACAGTTTGATGAAAAAATATTCAGAATATTTAACAAAATGCTAAAAGATTACTTCATAAAAATTCTACTTTAAAAATCAGAATAAGTAACAAATTATTTTTCTTTCCAAGTTCAAATTTTCAGAAGCAGTACCTTTGAGTTGGCTGGAATAATTTTTTTTTTTTTTTTTACATAACTAGTAAAATTTTGAAATATTAAGTAAAATAGGTTGGAGGTTCAAAGAACATCATTAATCTATTAAAGTCCATGCTTATATGAGTGAACAAGAGTTGGAGTGTCCAAAATTTTTGCATGTATAACTATGTCACAACTGTTGTGTCTTTGAAATCTTAATTTTAATATCAGAGCAGGTATATACATAAATTATTTAAATGTTTAAGAGTAAAAGAAACTGAATATTTAATACATTCAAGAATACAGATATTATCTGGGGACTATATCTGATTAAATCTTGTTTTAGAAGCACTTTATCTACTTTCACAGATTTTCTGTTCCTCCACCTAAGGCAGAAATTTGTACTCACTTACCTTTGTCATTTGATCTGCATCTGGTCTTACAGTTGGAGTTACATTTAACAGTAGTTTTACATGTTCACGGACTTCCTCAGGTATATTTGTAAGTGAACTAGATCCTAAACGACTCAACTATTTAAAAAAGTGATAATATTAATTAAATATGAATAAAAATATTCAGAGATATGCATTTATACTGTCAAGTCCATTTAAGAAACTTAACATTTACTTAAAAATATTTTTTTAGATTCAAACAAATTGCTAATTCTACTATTGCAAGATAATTAAAACACTTATCTTTATTAGCTGATTATTTCTATTCCTAAAACAAAATGCCCAGTTTTTTAGACCATATTTTAAAATTCAGTCTAGTAAATACATGTCATGATTACAGTTGTAGTAAGACTTTAACTAATCCTCATTGATTAGATAATTACTTTTGCTAAGTTGATTTTATGCAAACAAACTATAAGACACTCATCTCAGAATTTTCTGAATACATTTTAGAAAAGAAAAAAATCAAAGCAGCACTTAATACATTCTTAATGCAAGCAAATATTTAAAGGTAAATACCTGATCCAACTGCCTACTGAAACTCTTATAAATATCTTGCTTGTTAATTTCAAATACAGGTTTCCCTTTGTTAAATACAGCATAAATGACAGTTCCTAAAGAGTACATATCACTGGCCGTTTCACAGCTCACAGAAAGTATGTATTCAGGAGCCAAATATTCAGGATTTGGAAGACACAATGAAGGTAAATTTGGGTCCCATTCTTTACATGGAAACTTGGGCTATAAGAAGACAGAAAAAAGGTTTTATAGCTTACATATTTTAAATTAAAACAAACCTCTATCAAGTAGCAATGATCTAGTTTTAAATTCATAGTTAGCCATGTAAGTAAAAATTGTCATCCCCACGTTAAAGCATAAAATTCTCTCATTTCCAAATGTGGAAAGTGCATGGAACAAATTTAAGAGATAATAAAAAGATCTCTTACATTGAGATTACTGGAGTTCTCTTCCAGAAGACTATATGATACACTATGTTTTATGATACACAGGGTTCAAGTTTTATGGGCTCAAATAGATTATTGATTGAAACCTTGTTCTTTTACTATCTGTGTGATTTAGTTAATAGGTTCAAAAAGTTGTAAGATTAAACAAATGTATGGAAAATAGACTTAACGCAGTTCTTCACCCACAGTACATAATCAACACGAATTCTTTCTGCTTCTCTTAAAAATGTTTACTTAAATTACAAATCTATCTTAGGACAAATCAAGGTCCCTTAACAACTATATGTAGTGAAAACTTGAAATACTGCAGTGTTTTCCAAGTGTAAATAGGCAGGTATAATCACTAAGTAACAAGTGCTTGCTGGAGGATCACAATGTTTGTTAGTGCATTTGACATGGTGAGGAAAAAAAATACCTTAACCCAACAGTCCTCAAATTTATTTAAATCTAGCATCTTTTTCTCAAGCAACATTAACTATTGTGGAATTAATGAGCTGAAGGATACTCGTAGGTACAATGAACTCTAAAATTTTTCTATAAAGTTAAGCATACCATTGTACCATGCAGCCTATTTCTAGACATTTGTCAGGCTTATAAATTCTCTTGACCATTCCAGACGCCGTCACAAATTTCCATAGCTTTAAAAAATTAGAACACTAACACCTTCATTACCTCTTGTTCAGAAGGATTGGTCGATGATACACAAAAATCAAAGCCCATTATTTTCCAGGCTCCACTTTTATTCAAAATTATATTTTCAGGTGTAATATTTCCATGAACCATTTTCACACTGCTATGCAAAAATGACAATCCTTCAGAAACCTGTAAATGTAAAAATAACCAGACATTTTTACATTAAATAAAACTCCTTTCAATTACAATGAAGTGTCTCATAAATCATAATTGCTGCCTCTCCCAATAGAAGATTTTTTATTTGTCAGATAACAATTAAATTTCATCACAAACGCCCAAGTGCAGATAATCGCAGTTGCTAGGATAAACGAAACAACAACCAGAGTACACCTATCAAGTTGCTTTCTTACATTCTTTGTGTTTGTTTTGAGAAAGAGAAGGAGGGGAGAGAAAAAAGGGGGAGAGCGATGTGTTGTTCCACTTATTTATGCATTCATTTGGTTGTTTCTAGTGTGTGCCCTGAGTGGGGGTGGAACCCGCAGCTTTGGCATATCGGGAAGATGCTCTAACCAACTGAACTACCCAGGCAGGGCCATTAAGTTCTTTCCTGTAAGCGAAAAGATAATATAAAAGCACTTTACTATCCAAACTTACTCAATTCCTGATTTTGAAAACTGAGGAAATCTTTGGTTCCTGAGTTACAGATAGTAAATATTAAGAGATACCTTTGTCAATTTAATTCTAATTCTTAGTATTTTTTAGACTTAACTTCATATTGAAATTCCATTTTTCTGAATAGCGTTGTGCTCAGTTTTCAAATATTAACTAATGTTCTCTCATTCTCAAAACATTTAGGTTTACTGAAAGAAGCCAAGCCAAAAAAGGGAATACATATTGTATAATGACATTTATAAAATTCTAGAAAGGACAAACCAATTTATAGTGTCAGAAAGCAGTTCAGTGATGTCCTAGGGTGGCAAGAGATAGAAAATAAGAAAGAGCAGGGGAGAGGGATTATAACTGGTATGAGGAAACGGGGGTGGGGTGGGGGGGGGGAGAGGAGATAGGGGGTAATAGATATATGCAGGATATATGCATTATTTTTATTGTGGTGATGATTTATGAACTTATAAAACTGTGTATTTTAAATATGGAAATTTTTTATATGCCAATTAATTATACCTTAATAAAGATGTTAAAAATAATAAACGGAATGATCTCTATCCTCAAGGAACTAAGAATCTATTGCAATTTACTCTATAGAGCTGAAGATATTTTGCTAAGCAGGGAAAGAAAAATCAGAAAATATGGACATATATGAAATGGCTTACTATATCTCCTGATACCTATTAAATAATTCCTTTAAAGATATAATTTCTTTTTATTAAATACTTTATTATTTCAATTTAATATTTATGAAATGAATTCACAAGATTTAAAACTCAAAAAAAATCAAAAGGGAACCACCCCATGCACCAGCTAATGAGTGCCCTTATCCAAGGGTTACCCATATTGTTTCTAACAATTTAAATATAACTTAAGTCTAGAAATAAACTACAGAAAATTCTAGAACAAAGAAATAATTTTTAAATTACTAAAAAAAAAAAAAAAGATGCAATGGTTTACATAAAGTAGTCTACATGGCTAATAAACTTGAAATAGCCAAAAACAATTTTGAAGGAAAAAATTCTTTTCACATGATGAATAAAAATACATACCTGAAGCAAACCATATTTAGTTTCTACATCATAAAGTTTATAATCTTTAATGTCTGGAGTCACAGTAGAAGGCAAATTTTCCCAGTTACCTAGAACATTGGCTAAACTGGCAAAAACTGGTTCTGTACAAAATGCCAAGCAATCCCTGTTTTAAAAAGGAAAAAGGGTTATTCACTATCATTTTTTTCCACATTATCAAAATTATATATACATAAAATGTTATTGGTTCTATTAACAAAAACATAATCTATTTTAGATTTCTCTTCAGTATCAACTTAATAACTCAAACTAATAGAACAATGTCAGAAAGCTTTGCATAGGAATTATACTGGTAAATCATTCAACAGTCTTTTAAACTAAGTGTTATAACCATTGTGATACATTTTTTAAAACTTAAAAAAAGCCAGGAAATAAAACATTATTTCAACTGTGCTTTTTGATTATTGATATTCTTCATGGAAAACCAATGAACTAATTTAAAATATTGTTACATTATACCTAAAATATTCTCTTTATTTATAAGGCTATAATTTTCAGACTATGTGCAAAGAAAGCTACAGATTTCCCATAAAGGCCTCTGGAGCAAGAGGAATCAGAAAGAGGGACAGGGCATAGGTCCAGGTCCCCTATAACCAATTCCATAGGAGCAGCTTTGTTTTTTATGTATTTTACATATCACTTTGAAAGGTGTCAGATTTTTAAATTTTTAAAATTACTGCTCTTTGCCCCACTGGTGTGGCTCAGTGGTTGAACATCAACCTATGAACCAGGAGGTCAAGATTCGATTCCTGGTCAGGGTACATGCCCTAGTTTGGGGGGCATACAGGAGGCAGCCGATTAATGATTCTTTCCCATCACTGACATTTCTATCTCTCTCCCTTGCCCTTCCTCTCTGAAATCAATAAAAATGTATATTTTTAAAAAGGTGACACAACATAAATTTCATTTTCTTGTCATTCTCAGCAACAGATCTCAAGCTCATCCTTGAGAAAGATGGTAGAGTAACTTAGGGCTATGGATTAACAAACTGGGCACAGTAGGTTAAATGTATAAAACAGTACCTCGAACACACATAAAAATAGCCCCCAAAGAGTGAATCAATGAAGAGAGGACAGGAAATTCTAGCAAATTAACAAGGACAGTAACTTTCAGACAGGGATTGTATTCTATACTGCTCTTGCATCTTCCACTTTGACTATTTCAGTGCTGAGCACAGAATAAGCAAATAGACTCAAGGCAAATGTGAAGAAAGCTTCAGTTAATATTTCAAAAACAGACATATACATAGAATATGCAAATAAATTTTAGGGAATTAACTAATCCTTAAGAACTTAACACTCAGTTTATAAAAATTTTTTCACTGACAGGATACTATACAGACAGATTTCATATATAAAGTTATTATAAAGTATTTGTTCAGGAAGTTTCTTACACAAGTTTTTATAAAAATTTACCTGGATTCTTCTAAAGGATGCTGGACAGTAAGAAGTCGAGGGTGCCGTAGCCGAGTTAACTGTTGGACTCCTCGTTTTAGAGAATCGATGATTTGATCCTTTTCAAATTTTTGATATTTGTCAATCAGCTTTTTATCAAAGACAAAAACAGCCACTTCCTAAAAAAAGAATTGTGTAACTAATTTTAATCAAGCATATATAAGAGTATTAAAATTTTATTTAAGTGTCACAACAGTCTTCAAATAATTAAAAACCAATAATCTGGAAATTTTAGCACCATTGTAATAATTTTCTGATATCAAAAGCTGGTTTCTTCATGATTAGTAAATCTAAATATTTTTAAAGGTATAAGACCCACAGCCTCATCTAAGAACACAGTAAAATCTCCATATCTGAACTCTGGTATCAGAGGTACACATAAACTGTGTGTAATGTGTTGTCCCACATTTAGTAGTCTCTTATGTAACCAGAATTCAAATAAAAGTTAAAATGTTTAAAAATTCAAAATGCTATTCAAAATGGTAACGCTGGAGTATAAGATTTTGAAATCCTTTTTAAAAGAAAGACTGTATACACAAAACAACTTATAAGTTTCTTTTACATATGAATAACCTATAATTTCTCTCTCTCCTTCTACTCTATCCCCATCTTGTTATGGATAGTAATGGGAATGTTTACCAGTACAGGAAGATGCTTCCCTATCACCTCTCTTTGAGATCATTCACAGCTTATTTTATACTACCAATATCATACATCTTTCTTAACTGTCATCTTGCTTTCATTCTCTCTCAGTTACCCAGGAAAAATAGTTCCCATCCATTTACCCAATCTTAACAAATCAGTCAAAAACTAGCCATATTGATAGTTGATGAATAACTACTGTTATATCTCCATCATAAATACAAAGAAAACTGACAAAACTGGAAGCAAAATTAGCAGGAATCAATGCTAGCCTTCCAAAATTCTTTGAAAGATTTTTTTCCTTTTTATTGAATTTATTGGATGACACTGGTTAACAAAATTATACAGGTTGCAGGTGTGCAATTCTACAACACATCATCTGTAATTGTTTTGTGTGTTCACCACCCCAAGCCTCTCCATCCATCACCATTTATACCCCTTATGCCTTCCTTCAGCTCTTCCCATCCCCCTCCTGTCATGAAAGATTTCTGAGTGGCTCTTCCAGAATTTCTATAAAATTCTCTTTCAAAAACTTCTAATTAAATTTATTACCACTAAACTTCAATACCCAAAACTACATCTTTCCTTTATTGCTGTTCTCTTCTAATTATTTTTGCCACATTATGACTGTTTTCACAAGTTAGCCTAGCAACCTAATCACATAACAGAGATTTCAATGCAGAATTCCAAACCAACAAATTTCTCAAATACAACCTGTTTTAAGTTGGAGGTTCTTTATATATGTACAAGTGAGTTAAGGATATTAGAGGCTACCCTTAACTTAAATCTCTGAAAAGTGGTAACATACAGGGACTATTTAGTACTGAATTTTAACATCCCATTCCCTAAGCATCTTAGTAATTCTTTCATTCCTAATAGCAACCCTATGAGACAAGTTACCATCTCCAATTCACAAATGCGGATATTGTGAAGAAGATAAATGTATTATCTAAGATTTCACAACTGGTAAGATGAAAAAAAATCAAGATTCGAACCTAGTCAATCTAATCCTAGGGCCCACATTCTTAGCCAATATACTGTTTTGTCTCCCCAGAAATAACACATAGCCAATATATGTCGAACACCCCAGTAAAACATGACATATGCCTTCAGGGAAAAAATCATTTAAATGAGAGCTTTAAACAACATTCATATATAAATACATTATTTTACCTCTTTTGCTCATTATGAGACACAAGACAATCTGGAGCTAAGAGCATTATGTACTATTAACATGAACTAAAAACAAATGACCTAGAAGTTCAAGTTCCTATCTCACTATTCATGTGCACAACCTTATTTTAGTAAGTGTTCTGCTATAACACATTTTATAAATGCATCCAATTTAAATCTGTTTATCTTTTCAAGATGTTTTACGTCTTTAAAAACAGGTCATGTGAAAAGGCTCTTGACTCTTGCAGTTTCACCACCTTCAGGAGGAACATTACAGTTTGTAAAGAAGAGAAACATGAAACTCTCTCAGACTTCTTTTAGGTCAAAGATGAAAGATTTCTACAAAGGTCAGAATAGATTATTTTCTTTGTTTCAATCAGTTAATTAAAATAAACCACTTTCAACGAAGTTGTTACTAATTAACCAACCCTTTAGGCCTCATACCTATATCCTATGAGAAAACTCTTTCATCAGAAGACTATTATCTAATTTCTAATTTGTGTTTTCCTTCTAATACTTCACTATACTAACCTCTGCTAACAAATATCAAATGTGTAAAACTCCTACTATCTTATATGTTTACAAGTTTCTTGAAGAAAGAAACCATGCCTAAGTACCTCTGTACCCATCACAGGATCTATACCTAGAAGACAGATGTTTATTGCCTACTAGTAGTCAATAAAGATAAGCAATTACATGAAGCTTTTCATTATCATCTTGAATTAAAATATTTTTCAACTTTTCATTATAAAAATTTTCAAACATACAAAAAGATAATATAGTGTAATCATCCAATATATCTTCCACTTAAGATTCAACAACTGTTAACTCTAAATAAAAATTCTTTTTTATTTAAAAAATTACTAAAACAAAATGTAAGCCATATTTAGCACTCTATGGTTCGGCTCTGTGGATAGAGCGTCAGCCTGGGGACCAAAGGGTCCCGGTTTTGATCCCAGTGAAGGGCACATACTTTGGTTGCAGGCTCCTCCCAAGCAACCAAACGATGTGTTTCTCTCACATTGCTGTTTCTCTCTGTCTTTCCCTTTCTCTCCCACTCTTCCTAAATATCAATGGAAAAATAGCCTCGGGTGAAGATTAAGAAAAAAAAAAAAAAGGAATGCCAACTGGATCAGAACTATGGTAAATAAATCTAAACGTCAGGTGAATAAAAAATATTTTTAAAAGCAATATTTTTCCTAAATAGTCTATTTTTAAATTTAAAAAGGCTATGAAATAAATTATTTATTGTAAAAGCAAATGTTTCACAACATGGAGGCTGTATATATATCCACTGAGCCAAACCAGCTAGGACTGTATCTATCTTTAGAAACAGGCCTAATGTATAATTTTTAAAAGCTACTTGGCTTACTACAAAGTTGAACACTTGCTGAAAACAAGATAGTTTAAGTAATAAAATCTAAGTTAATATAGACCAATGTGTCTAGGGTTTCCTATCAGCAGTCATGACTTCCACTAACCTATCCCTCAAGCCACCAGAGATGGTTTATTAAACACAGTGGTTCCCTGTGATCTCTATTTTATGGGTCTTTCATGACTGACCAGTGATGACTGCCAAGCATCATACTCTTTTTTTCATAGATTTTGCGACAATGTTTCTTTCTCAAAACGATAAAGCAAAATCTAAAATTTTATTTAGATTAAGTTAAAAATAAGGTGGTTTTGAGAAGACTGAGAGATAAGACACACCCTTATTTATTTTTAACTATTAAAACTAGGTATTCGAATCTCTTAGCCCAAAATCCCTAATCTGGTTTACCTCAAAGTCAAAGTCAAAGTTAAGATCATATATTCTGCTATACCAGTAAAACACAACTGCAATCAAGTACACTGCATGCTATATTAAGAAAGATGCCCTCAGTCTCAATGTCCCTTTATAGAGGAAGAAAGGAGGGGAGAACTAAGGAAAGTATAATTTTTCTTTGTTTGTTTTTTTCCTTCCAGTTTCTATAAGTTCACAGAAAGTTCTATATCTTGTCCTGTATAGTAAAACCAGTCACATGTGGCTATGGAGCATTTGAAATGTGACCAGTGCAACTAAAGAACTGAATTTAATTTTATATAATTTCAATTAATTAAAATAGCTATATATAGCTTGTGGCTACCATACTAAATATACCGAATAGCAAAACTCCAGATTATTTTCTGTGATTCCCAATTCAGTGCCCTGGTGGGTAAAGACTTAGCTATTCCTTCAAGAATGAGCCAGTAGCCCTAACCGGTTTGGCTCAGTGGATAGAGCGTTGGCCTGCAGACTCAAGGGTCCCAGGTTCGATTCCGGTCAAGGGCATGTACCTTGGTTGCGGGCACATCCCCAGTGGGGAGTGTGCAGGAGGCAGCTGATC
Source organism: Corynorhinus townsendii (assembly GCA_026230045.1). Taxonomy (NCBI): domain Eukaryota; kingdom Metazoa; phylum Chordata; class Mammalia; order Chiroptera; family Vespertilionidae; genus Corynorhinus; species Corynorhinus townsendii. The sequence goes on along the minus strand of JAPDVU010000003.1, from coordinate 203,438,762 downwards.
GATGTTTCTCTCTCATCGATGTTTCTAGCTCTCTATCCCTCTCCCTTCCTCTCTGTAAAAAAAATCAATAAAACATATTTTTTAAAAAAAACACAAAAGAATGAGCCAGTAGTCCAGATAGGCTCATCAGTTCTGACCTATAAGGTGTGAAAGAGGCAAAGAAAAACATTTCAAAACCACATCCACAGAGAAAAATGAAATATTTCAAAACTATATTTTTCCTCAAAGAAATAAATTGGGGGGTGAGGGGGCAAGAAATTTAGTAAAGTTTCCTAAGAGAACCCAGTTCTGGCAGTCAGCAATTAAGAACTGCTGTATTACTGTACAGTAGTTAATCGATGATCTATTATCTGTGCCTTGTTCTCATGTTCTATGAGCAGCAGCTCCAACATTATCAGTGGATGTCAGCGTATGAACTACTAATATAAACACACATACCTAGGACACTTTTGTTTAAGCACAAAGACACTATTACATTGCCACATCCTTAAAAAGTAATGTAAAATTCAGTAAATTTGGTGTTTTTTCACTTTCCCCTTATATAAATACTTGTAAAAGCAATTTGTGCTATTGTGGGAGGTTGGTCATTTATAGGCTTCATGACTTCAAACTTCATGAGCTTTTTAAGTAGTCAATATTCAAGAAACCACTTACTTTGTGGATGAAATTTTGTTGAATTTAAAGGGAAAACAATGTTCAAAAAATGACAAATCAGTCAGCATTGAAGACACAAATCAATATTGGACTTAAAGACTCCCTCCAAATGGCAATAAAAACAAGATTGGCAGGTCAGATACAAACCACATACCAGCAATACTTTTCATAAAAGTATTATCAAAGCCAATTTAGTCTTAAATAGACTTGTTTGGGAAATAAGCTGATTTTGGAAAAGTGACAAATAATACATATCCACAATTATATGACTGTGATAGTCACCGGAAAATTCGTGTAATAAATCCCATAAGTCTTACAATCCAAATGTTTCACTTTTAGGGAAGCAAAGTACTTTTAGAAATGGTGATATTTTCCTTTTAAAGAACATACTTCTGCGGAGGCTATAAATGGGAAGGTTTATTAATTCTTTAATAATTCCAACAGAATGCTGCAGTAAAATTTAACACTAATGATCCTCCACATTTCTAAGAACAACCTGTTGGATCTCCTAAGTCAAATTTAGAAAATAATACTACAACTCATTCAAACTACTCCTCACTAAAAGGTCAGTTAGTTTTTTGTTTTGTTTTGTTTTTTTGGGTTTTTTTAAATATTTTTTTTATTGATTTCTTAGAGAGGAAGGGAGAGAGATAGAGAGTTAGAAACATCGATGAGAGGAAACATCGATCAGCTGCCTCCTGCACGCCCCCTACTGGGGATGTGCCCCCAACCAAGGTACATGCCCTTGACCGGAATCGAACCCGGGACCCCTCAGACCGCAGGCTGACGCTCTATCCACTGAGCCAAACCGGTTTCGGCAGTTAGTTTTAAAATAACTTTAAAATAAGTATACAGTAAGACATGTTAGTACTGATTGTAGCCTACAAATATAGCCCTTTTTTTTTAAAATATATATTTTATTGATTTTTTACAGAGAGGAAGGGAGAGGGATAGAGAGTTAGAAACATCAATGAGAGAGAAACATAGATCAGCTGCCTCCTGCACAGCTCCTACTGGGGATGTGCCCGCAACCAAGGTACATGCCCTTGACCGGAACTGAACCTGGGACCTTTCAGTCTGCAGGCCGATGCTCTAGCCACTGAGCCAAACCCGTTAGGGCAATATAACCCTTTCTGATGGTGAACCTTATTCAGGTTAAATGCAAAAGAATATTATAGGAGTCAATTTTCAAGAAGGCTATAGAATTAAAGAGGGAATGAGAATATACTACATAAGAATGGATTTAATGATGAAAAAATGTAACTGCTTATTTTCCCAATAACGTATTGACAAATATGAAAAGGAACATGACAATTTTTATTCTAAAACATACTTTGCTAAATATTAAAATACTAATCATTTGTGCAGCTGATATGTTTATTAAGTAAACAAAATTTAATTATAAGATGAGATGATATATCAAACAATATACTTACAACCAGGAGATTCAAGGCATGTTTAAAAGTATTTGTTTTTGTATGACTTCATCAGACAAAATGAGAACTAAAGAACCCATAATTTTTGGCATTTCTTAACATAAAAATGCATTCATGCATGTTATTATCCTTATTATCATGTGTTTTTTCCAATTGGACTCAATGAAAACTTACCTGTTTTGTTGACTTTTTTGTGCCATTAAAAATCTTCCATGCTAGCCCATTCCCACCACTGGCAATGTGTCGACCAACATCGAATTCTCTAGTGACAGGATTTCCCATTACAGCACTAGTGACATCAGCTGTTACTTTTGTAACAGTACTCTTCAACTTATTAAGCATGGACTCCATGGCTGCAATATTGGGCAATTATAATTACCTAGAAACACAGGGGGATAGGGGAGCTCTGATCATTTCTTTATTCTTATTTAAGCACTTAACATTACTTACTATGAAAAGCTTAATATATCTAAACATTCAGCAAAACAATCCTATAGAGATAAAAGCTACATGATGGTTTAGTCTTCTGAGAACCCAACATAACTTTCGTGCAAATTTCAGTCCAGGAACCAAACAGTTCTCTGCAATCTCAACTGTCATAGACCAGGAAGAAAAAGACATATTTACACTTGACACTGATATGAATGTTGCTCAACTATGTAACTTGGACTCTTTAAGACATATAGTGGTGTAAAGGGTCTGAATCTTCCTTCATACTAAAAACAACCATGTAAAACTTGAAAGGAGCTAAAAACAGTAGATTTAAATCCAACCATATAAATGATAACATTAAGTATAAATCATTTTAAATTCAAATTAAAAAGCAGATTGTCAAACTAGATTTTTTTTAAAAAGGAAGACCCAAGCTATGCTGCTTAGAAGGAACCCACGTTAAAACCACTTTAGAAGATGACTTAAAAGTAAAAGAATGTGAAAATATACCAAGCTGGCGTGGCTATATTAATAGACAGAATAGGCTTGAAGACAAAGAGGGACATTTCATAAAGATAAAGTTAATTCGTCAAGAAGACATAACAAACCTAAGTGTGTACACACTCAATAAGAGAGCTTCAAAATAAATGCAGCAAAAAGTGACAAAACTGAAAGAATAAAGAGACAACTCCGCAATTATAGTTGGACTAGAAGGATCCTCACTCAGTAACAGATGGACAGAGAGACCAAGCAGACAAAAATCAATAAGAGTATAGAAGACCTAAACAACACTATTAAACAATCTGATCTAAAACCGAATACATTTTCTTTTCATGTATACATGGAACACTCACTAAAATAGACTATATGCCGGGCCATAAAACACATCTCAATACACACTTGTTAGACATTGGGAATACAGATGTAAATGGAAACATATCTGCTCTTTAGGGACTCAGTCCAATAGCAGACTCAGACCTCCAAAATTTTAAAGCAACTCACTAGAAGTATGAATGTACCATGTTATGGGAAAATAAAAATGGACTTAAAAATGAAGTGTTATTCAGGTAGAAAAAAATGGGAAGGAGCATTCCAGAAAGGATATGTCAAGACATAAAGGAGAGAAAGACTATGATGTGATCTGAAAACTACAAATAGTCCAGTATGAAAACAAAGGATATTTTCAGAGTTTATATTCAAATTTGAGATGCCTATTCATAATCTAAACAGAGTCAACACTAGTGTACACAAGGTAGGAATAGACATGGAAGTTCATCTGGTGAATTATTTAATATTTATTGAGGACCCACTATATACCTGACACCATATAAGAAACTGGGAAGAAAGAAGTAAAAGAAAAATAAGTCATGAAAGATCTCACCATCCAAGGGGCAAGAGAGAGAGAAGTAAGCCAACCATAGCATTAGCCTACAGTGATAAAATGTTAAACAATATAGTACAGGCTTCAGGGAGAATCCAAGATGGTGGCGTAGGTAAACACCTAAACTGCTGCCTCGCACAACAATTTCAAATACAACTAAAAGACAAAACGTCTATCACCCAGAACCATGGGAAAGCTGGCTGAGTGGAAGTTCTACAAGTAGAAGGAAAGAGAAAAGAGCATTGAGACGTGCACGAGCGCTGAAAAGCTGAGGTACAGAGGCGCGTGATCTGGGCTGGCGGCAGGCGTTGCTTTTTTCAACCCAAAGGGAGACAAACCCCTGATTTCTCTGAAATACAGTTTCTGAGGAGACGCGGGGGACCCAAACTCCTACGGGGAGAAGCTGGATTGTCTGCCACCGGGTCGGAAAGTGAGGGGGGCCTGCTTGCAGAGCTGCGCGCAAAAATAATTGTTTACTGCGCTGGGGTACAGGATGCAGTCGGAGACACAGAGCCTGCTAACTAGTAGCCATTGCTGTTTGCCACGCCCTAGCCTAGTGACGCCCTGAGACCCCGCCCCACACAACCTACAAACCCACCCAAGCTCCAAGCAGCAGCGTTAGCATAAGAAAGGCCTGCTCTATCGCAGCTTAACCTAGCAAACTTGCAGCCTGGGTCAGACAGCTCCAAAACCTCCAAACCCCAAGCAAAGAGGAAAAAACTAGCTCTCGCTGTAGCTCCTGCTGGGTGGACTCAGACAATAGCTGACCTGCACCCCATTGGAGATCCAGAAGCCAGTATACCTAGCGGTCAGTGTGAGAAACCAGATTTCAACTCCTCACATCCATAAGTGACACATTCAAGAGGCAGACGAGCACCAAAGCCCCGCTGAAACAAGTCCTGCACCATAAGCGTGTCTCCAGCACAGCAGTTCTTATAGACACAGCGAGTCCTCACAGCCGATTGGCCTGGAGGTCAATTCCTCCCAGCATACCAACAGAAATTAAGGCTTAACTACACCAAGACTTTGCACAAGCCCACAAAGGGGTGTACCAAGAGCGTCCACATCAGGTGATTGGGGAGGCTGAGCTATTGCCCCCTATAGGTCACCTACCACACAAAGCCACTTCATCAACACAGGGAAGCAGCCAAAATGCGGAAACAAAGAAACATGTCACGAATGAAAGAAACGGAGGAAAGCAAACTACTGGATGACATAGAGTTCAGAACCACATTTATAAGGTTACTCAAGAATCTTCTAAAAACCGCCTAGAAACTTGATGACACTTCTGAGGAGCTTAGTGAGAACTTCAAGGACCTTAATGAGAATGCCAAAAAAATGGAAAAGGACCAGTCAGAAATGAAGCATACACTGTCTAAAATAAAGAATATACAGAAACTCAACTGTAGATCAACGTACTCCAAGAATCAAACCAAAGATCTGAAATATGAGGAAACAAAAAACACCCAACCAGAAAAACAAAAAGAAAAAAGAATCCAAAAATATGAAGATAGTGTAAGGAGCCTCTGGGACAACTTTAAGCGTACCAACATCTGAATTTTTGGGGTGCCAGAAGAAGAGAGAGAGCAAAATACTGAAAACCTATTGGAAGAAATAATGACAGAAAACTTTCCCTACCTGGTGAAAGAAATAGACTTACAAGTCCAGGAAGTGCACAGAACCCCAAACAAAAGGAATCCAAAGAGGACCACACCAAGACACATCATAATTAAAATGCCAAGGGCAAAAGACAAAGAGAGAATCTTGAAAGCAGCAAGAGAAAAACGGTTAGTTACCCACAAGGGAGTACCCATACGAATGTCAGCTGATTTCTCAGCAGAAACTATGCAGGCCAGGAGGGAGTGGCAAGAAATATTCAAAGTGATGAACAACAAGAACCTACAACCAAGATTACTCTACCCAGCAAAGCTATCATTCAGAGTTGAAGGTCAGATAAAGAGCTTCACAGACAAGAAAAAGCTAAAGGAGTTCATCGCCACCAAACCAGGATTACATGAAATGCTGAAGGGTATTCTTTAAGAAGAGGAAGAAGAAGAAAAAGATAGAGATAAAAATTATGAACAACAAAATGACATCAAACACATACCTACCAACAAATGAATCTAAAAATCAAGTAAATAAAAAATCTGAAGAACAGAATGGACTGGTGAATATAATAGAATCAGGGACATAAAAGGGAGTGGACTGACAATTCTCAGGGGGAAGCGGGTGTGAGGGGTACGGGAAGAGATTAGACAAAAATCTTACTCCTATGGATGAAGACAGTGGCAGGGGTAAGGGCATGGGGTAGGGTGGGGTGGGGAATCAGGTGGAGGGGAGCTATAGGGGGAAAACAAAAAGAGGAACACCTGTAATCTGAACAATAAAGATTTATTTAAAAAAAAAAAGAATATAGTACATGCACAGTGTTACAGGAACAAAGAAGAGGAACAGATGGAAGCAAGTTTCCCCCAAACAGTAATACTAGAGATGTCTTTAAAGGTGAGCAGGAGTGAACTAGATAGTGAATGGTAGAAGTATTGGAGTAATAAAGCAGTTCCGATAAAAGCTGGAGTATAAGAAGGAAGTATGGGAGAGGAGACTTAGAAAAGTGAGATCACCATGGGTATAAAAGTAGGAAGAAATCAAGCCATAATAAGCCACAGACGGATTTCAGGCATGAGGTGAGATGATCAATCATTAAGAAGAGTGAATGATATACTAGGGGTGAAAGTAAGGAATATGGCAAGACTAAAGAGAATATCAATATGTATTTCAAAAAGAGGGAGGAAGGAGAGAGAGAATACAAAGCAAGAATACAAGGAGAAAAGACACTAGGAAATAGGGACAAAGAAGATAGGAAAGAGATGGTGAGTGGATGGGGTGCTAATTAAATGGATGTTTACTTTATAATTAACTAGAGGCCCGGTGCATGAAATTCATGCATGGGGGGAGGGGGTCACCTCAGCCCAGCCTGCACCCTCTCCAATCCAGGACATCCCTCTTACAATCCAGGACTGCTGGCTCCTAACTGCCCAACCCCCACCCCCCGCCAGCCTAATCACCTCTAACCGCCTCTGCCTGCCAGCCTGATAGCCCCTAACTGCCCCTCTGCCAGCTTGGTCACCCCCAACTGCCCCTCTGCCAGCTGGGTCACCCCTCACGCCCTCCGCCCCCCGGTCGCCTCACACAGCCTGCTGTTCAGTCCTTTGGTCATCCCTCGCTAAGCCCCCTGCCAGCCTGGTTGCCCCACGCAGCCTGCTGTTCAGTTGTTACTGTGAAGGCATCATGACCAATTTGCATATTACCCTTTTATTAGTATAGATATTAAATTTCATTATGTCCTTTAATATATTATATATCAAAATTTTAAAAGAGAGAGAAGTTGCTGAATTAAGAAAATAGCTGTAAGAAAGGGGAAGGAAGGAAAAATTAAGAAACGAGTATGCATTAGAATTAAGAAAACTTACTGGCCAATTAAAGGGAAGGGACAAAACTAGGAATCCCATCAGGTATCTAATTTCAGAGTCTAGGTGGAGAGTGAAAACATTTACCAAGGCAAGACTTAAAGCAGGCAACTGTCTTTTGTGGGAGGTAGAATTCAATTTTGGATAGATTGAATTTGAGTTGCCTTAATGATTTTCATATGGAGATATCTAATAGGTTTTCAAATATGTGGGCCAAAAACTTAGGAAAAACTTCTTGATTGAAGATCAAAACTCAGGCACCATGACCTTATAACCAGTGCAGTATTTAAGACTGTGAGCTTGAAAATGGTAACCCAAGAAGACCTAAGAAGAATATCATGAGAGCAACAGAAGATTAAAGACAGATAAACTGAATAAGTTTGTAAAACAACATTTTGAATTATTAGCAATTACCTTTTAACATATAAAAAACCTAGAGTCTAAATATCTTTTCTTAAACTAAGTGATAGCTTTTCAGATTTTCACTTGATTAATGAATTAAGAAATAAGCATATGTTTTCCAAAGACAAAGTTATAAATGACAGAAATATATATTCATATAAGCTATTTCCCCTTGTAGACCACAAGAATTCACTTGAAATTCAATTATCTTTCCCTCCTAAATCTCAGCAAAAATAAGATTTGAGACAACTTCAGTATGATCCCAAGATTATACCTTTCTACTATCTGGCTCAGCCATCACTTGGCTTTTAGTAGAACCAGAAGGTGAATCTGCTGTATTACTACATTTTACATGCACCTGATGAAAGGTGGGTTGAGTATTATGGTACCTGATGGCAGGTAGTTTAAAGGAACTGGCAATTCTTTCAGTTCTGCCTACTCCTAAACTCTAGACATAGCAAGAATATAGTAGTTAAAATTATATACATGCTAAAAGTATGTTCTGAATTTTCAAGTAACACAAGTGCAAAGAGAGTCTCTTAATTCGCCAAGAAAATACTGAAAAATAGAACTTGCATTTTTATTAGAAACTAGTGGCCCGGTGCACGAAATTCATGCATGGGGGGGGGGGGTGTTCCTCAGCCCGGCCTGTACCCTCTCCAATCTGGGACCCCTGAAAGGATGTCCTACTGCCGGTTTACAGGGATCGGGCCTAAACCGGCAGTCAGACATCCCTCTCACAATCCGGGACTGCTGGCTCCAGCCGCTCACGTGCCTGTCTGCCTGCCTGATTGCCCCTAACCACTCTGCCTGCTTGCCCCCAACTACCCCCCGCTGCCGGACTGCTCGCCCCCAAATGCCCCCCCCCGCCAGCCTGCTCACCCCCAACTGCCCCCCCTGCTGGCCTGCTTGCCCCTACTTTCCCTCCCCACTGGCCTGCTCATCCCCAACTGCCCCCCTGCTCACTCCAAACTGCCCCCCCCACTGTCCTCATCACCTCCAACTGACCCCCCACTGACGGCCTGCTCACCCCCAACTGGCCCCCCTTGCTGATCTGCTTACCCCCAACAGCCCCTGCCATCCCATCCTGGCCTGATCATTCCCCAGAGACCCAAGGTCCCAGCCCCTCCTTTTTTTTTTTTCAACACCTCCTTGAGTGGAGGCCAGGGCCGGCTGGAAGCAAGTATGTAGGATTTATTTATCCTCTATAATTGAAACTTTGTAGCCTTGAGCAGAGGCCAGGGCAGGCCAGAGCTGGCAGGAAGCTTGGCTTCCTCCATCGGCCAGGGCAACCCAAGCCTCCTGCTTGCTCCAGCTCCCTGGCAGGTTGCCATTTTGGTTGGGTTAATTTGTATACTCGCTCCTGATTGGCTGATGGGCGTGGCTTGTTTCTCTTTTATTAGTGTAGATATTGTAATGCAAATAAAAAGGTTACTGTGATTACATCTGATGATGAAATTATGTTTAGTAACTGTTCGTCTCATGGCACCTAGCAGAGACTAGACTTTCAATAAGCACAAAATATTACACATTGACTACAAAGAACAATATAAATGAATACAAATGAGCTCAAAATAGTTTTGTTCCTTAAAGAGGTACCATGGTCTAAGATTTCTTTCTATGTAAATGTCTACAAATAAAAGAATATCATTTCACCTTGGCCTGTGTGGCTCAGTTGGTTAATGGGTTGTCCCATATACCAAAAGGTAGTGGTTCAATTCCTGGTCAGGGCACATACCCAAGTTGCAGGTCCGATCCCTGGTCTTGGATGGGACAGAAGGCAACCAATAGATGTTTCTCTCATACATCGATGTTCTCTCTCTCTCTCTGCCCCCTTCCTCTCTCTAAAATCAATAAAATTAGAAAATAATAAAAATTAAAAATAAAAGACTACTACTTCTATAGTTATTTAAATAGTTAAGCATTCATAAATGAAAATTTATCATTTGAAATAAGAATTACATTAACATGACATAAATACCTTTGGTAAAATGCTTCATAAAATTTGGGGAAATTTTTTGTACCTATACTCCCATATGCAGCACTTATCTGTTTATACCTAAAGTAAGATGATCCTGAGAAACATCCTTGAAATACATGTTTTCTTTTTCCTGTAGGAGCACTCAGAGATTAGAAGTTTTAAAAAAATACTTAATAATTTAATGAGATGTTTTTTAAAAATGGCTACTACCATTCTTTGACCTATACTAGTACAGAGGTCATGCTTAATCTTACTCAGAAAACAAAGATTACACCAGCTGAGTACAATCATTCTCTTTACAACGACAGAAAGTATCTAATATTATCAGTTGAGCTAGGACAGATTAATTACAGAAGACAAACCCAATTTTAAGAAATAAATATAAATCACTAAAGAGACTTAGTAATGTATTATGAAGTACACATCCATTCAACAAGGAGAAAGAAGTAAAACATTGTTTCCATCACTGCTTACAAACTTAAGACCACTGTGCAATAAACTTTAAAAAGCAACATGAGAGATGATAAGGAAACATATGCTTAAATACCAAATTAGTAAAGTGAACAATAAGTCAAATCGGAGGAGAGATTATATCCAACTCTTTTGAAGGTACTTCCAGACCATGTACCTGGTTTAGTTTTTACTACAGGAAATCGATCATTGTTTAAATTATTGTAACTTGTTTTTAATGTAGAAGCACTAGAGTTGCAGTCTTCGGCTAGAAAAGGCAGAAAGGAATAACTGGGTAGGAAATTTGACTAAGTGACCTAAGGCCACTTCCTTGGGTCTACAGTTCTTTCTTGATTTAAGAACATATAAAATCTGAAATATATGGTAGTACAGTATGTGAAAACTGGTATTCATAAAATACTGAAGTGTTGTCTAAGTACAGTGGTCAGCAAACTCATTAGTCAACAGAGCCAAATATCAACAGTAAAACGATTGAAATTTCTTTTGAGAGCCAAATTTTTTCAACTTAAACTTCTTCTAACACCACTTCTTCAAAATAGACTCACCCAGACCATGGTATTTTGTGGAAGAGCCACACTCAAGGGGCCAAAGAGCCGAATGTGGCGCGCGAGCCGCAGTTTGCCCACCACGGGTCTAAGACAATGGTTTTCAAATTCTACTGAACATCTAATAACATCTAATGACTGAGTACCTTGTTAAACCATATAGATGCTTATATCGTATCTCAAACCCTTCGAATCAGAATTTATAAATGTGCAGTCAGGGCATTTGTATACTGAGCAGCTCCCCCAGGTGATTCTGATGTGCAGTGAGAGAATTAAGTGTTATATAATTCAATACACAACCTTCAGTGGCAAGAAAGCTTGAGTTCAAAAGCCAGTTCTGGGACCCCTCGAGGGATGTCCGACTGCCCGTTTAGGCCCGACCCTGGTGGGATCGGGCCTAAATGGGCAGTCGGACATCCCTCTTCCAATCCAGGACTGCTGGCTCCCAAATGCTCACCTGCCTGCCTTCCTGATTGCTCCTAACCGCTTCTGCCTGCCAGCCTGATCACCCCCTAACCACTCCCCTGCCAGCCTGATTGATGTCTAACTGCTCCCCTGCCAGCCTGTTTGCCCCCAACTTCCCTCCTCTGCAGGCCTGGTCACCCCTAACTGCCCTCCCCTGCAGGCTTGATCGACCCCAACTGCCCTCCCTTGCAGGCCTGGTCCCTCCCAACTGCCCTGCCCTGCTGGCCATCTTGTGTCCACATGGGAGCAGGATCTTTGACCACATGGGGGCAGCCATCTTGTGTGTTGGAGTAATGGTCAATCTGCATATTACTCTTTTATTAGATAGGATAGAAGCCTGGCGCATGGCTGGGGGCCAGCTGGTTTGCCCTGAAGGGTGTCCCGGATCAGTGTGGGGGGTTCCCTTGGGGCGTGGGGCAGCCTAGGCGAGGGGCCTGTGGTGGTTTGCAGGCCGGCCATGCCCCCAACGACCCAAGCAGAGGCCCTGGTATCTGGGATTTATTTATCTTCTACAATTGAAACTTTGTAGCCTGGAGGGGAGCCAAGCCTTCTGCTCGCTAAGGCAGCCATTTCTGTTGGGATTATTTCTTCTATAATTGAAACTTTGTAGCCTTAAGCGGAGGCCAAAGCAGGCCAGAGCTGCAGAAGCTTGGCTTCCTCCATCGCCGGGGGCAACCGTAGCCTCCTGCTCTCTCCAGCTCCGTGGCTGCCGCCATTTTTGTTGGGATTTATTTATCTTCTATAATTGAAACTTTGTATTCTTAAGCGGAGGCCTGGGCCAACCAGGGTGTGCAGAGAGCTTGGCTTCCTGCATCGCTGGAGAAACCCAAGCCTCCCTCCTGCTCTCTCCGTGGCCACAGCCATCTTGGTTGGGTTAATTTGCATACTTGCTCCTGATTGGCTTTGTGGGCGTGGCTTGTGGGCATGGCTTGTGGGTGTAGCAGAGAGATTGTTAATTTGCATATTACTCTTTTATTAAATAGGAGGATTGATTTCAGAGAAGAAGGGAGAGGGAGAGATAGAAACATCAATGATGAGAGAGAATCGTTGATTGGCTGCCTCCTGCACGCCCCATACTGAGGATTGAGCCTGCAACCCAGACATGTGCCCTTCACCGGAGTGGAACCTGGGACCCTTCAGTGCGCAGGCTAATGCTCTATCCACTAAGCCAAACCAGCTAGGGCCAAATCCCAATTCTAATACTTAATACAATGTGACCACCAACTAACTCCCTAACACTATTTCTAACCTTTTTTTAAAAAAAAGGGGAAAATATCACCCATTCTTCAAGTGATTTCTCTGAGGTTAAAGATGATGAGGCATGTAAAATGTTTAGTACAATTCCTGGAATATTTAGGAAGCATTCAATGAATTCATTCATTTAACAAACATTTATTAAGCACTTACACAGTATCAGAAGATGAGGAACATCTCATTAAATTATTAAGTATTAATAAATATGGCAACTCTGTAATGGTGTTATGAGAACACATAATTAGAAGAATCTATCCTAATCAGCAAAGTCTTCCTGAAGTGAGCTGCATGATGAGTTGGCATTAACTGGATGAAAAGGAAAGGAAATGCATTTCCAAACAGAGGAAGCTTCATAACCAAAAGCCATGTACCTGAAGCAGAACAGAGTGACTAGGGAAGAAAGGAATGCCAGGAAGCACTGTGGAGATGAGGTTAGAAAGTCAATAAGGGGACCCAAACAGGCTATTAAGAACTTTAGTTTCTTTTATAAACCATGATGAAAAGTCACTGAAGGAAACATATTGGAGACAATATGATTAGATCTGTATTTTTAAAATGTCACTTAGTATAGGGTGGAAACCTAGAAGGAGGCACAGTAAATGCAGCTAGACCATAATTAGGTGGCTAGTGATACTTCAGATGAGAGATGATCGTGGCTGGAACAAGTGGCAAAGATGAAGACAGACAGATATTCAAGAAGCACAATCAACAGGACTTAATGAGAGATTGATAATGAGGCACAAGAAAGAGGAAGCTGTCACACTTCTCCTCCTATAGCCGTGGCTGGCAAACTGCGGCTCGCGAGCCACATGCGGCTCTTTGGCCCCTTGAGTGTGGCTCTTCCACCAAATACCATGGCCTGGGCAAGTCTATTTTGAAGAAGTGGCGTTAGAAGAAGTTTAAGTTGAAAAAATGTGGCTCTCAAAAGAAATTTCAATCGTTGTACTGTTGATATTTGGCTGTTGACTAATGAGTTTGCTGACCACTGTCCTATAGAATAGAAAACTAGAGGTCTGGTGCATGACATTCATGCACTGGGAGCAGGGGGGGTGGTTCCTCAGCCCAGTCAGCCTGTGCCCTTTCACAGTCCGGGAGCCCTTGTGGAGATGTCCAACCGACAGCTTAGGCCCACAGGGAGCAGTCAGTCGGACATGCTTAGCACACTACCATGGAGGCCGGCCGCTGTGCTGGCCGGCCGCTGTGCTCGCCAGCCCATCAGCCCTCAGCCCAGCTTGTGGCTGAGCAGCGCTCCCACTGTGGGAGCGCATTGACCACCAGAGGGCAGTGCCTGCATTGAGCATCTGCCCCCTGGTGGTCAGTGCATGTCATAGCGACCAGTCATTCCTCAGATGGGTCCATTTGCATATTACCTTTTTATTATATAGGATTATATAGGATGATAGATGGTGAAGCCAATCACTTGAGTTAAACACAATAAGAGGGCCTATTTTTTTTTGGCAGGGGTTGGGGGGTAAAATCATGAATTTCAAACATGTGATCATGACTAGTTATTCACAATTATAGGGTTATTTGTACAGAAATATTCTGTTGTATAGAAGTATAATGTGCTTGTATTTATTTTATTGGTTGTTTGTGGGTCTTGGAGACAAAAGAATAGGTTTCTGAGGTTTCTGCATATGTGTAAAGTGGATCTGAAAGAATTAAGGTCCTCACCTTTCTTAGGTTCCTTTCTTTCGCACAATCGCCCAGAAGTGTCTTTTAAGAGTACAATTTAATAGTGACAAGAATTTTACCTATACTCAGCTGATACATCATTTTTCAATTTTAAAAAAATTAACATGCATACTAAAGAATAAGACAGGAAGCCAAAGAAAAGCACCTGCAAAGTTAAAAACGTAGCTTCAAGCTCCCGACTTTCAAACCATTACCAGAGCATGAGGGGGTTTTACAGGGACCGGCTGTAAAAACATGTTAATTTTCCAGAACGGAGAGGCACATGAATCCAATTTGTAAAACAAATCATCATACAGACAATACCTAAATTTGATCTACAAAAAAATAGCTTGCAACTTACAAAAAAACAGCTTGCAATTTACAACTGTAAGTCACTACTGCCTTTAGTCGCTTAAGTCTGGAGCCTCATGAAAACTGTTACAGGAGCTGACTTGACAGCACTGGTCTCCTTAATTACTAATCATAGGTACGTATTCATTCGTATCGCAAGAAGTTTTTGCAAGCTTTATCGGTCTAAACCGTCCTCCATCCTTTCTGTCCCGCTTAGAAAACCTCGAGTGGACGGCGTTTTTTAGTCTTAAAAAAACACCTGCCCCACCCACCTCAAGCACAATACCTTCCGTTCCAGAACTAGAGCCACTGTCAGAAAAGGACGCCGGGCGCTGGGGCCCGGGGGGGAGGGGGGTGACCCAGGTTATCAGAGGCGGGCTCCAGAACCGAGGGGAGCTGTCTCATCCAGTCCCAGAGGAGTGTCCAATTTCCCAAAAGGGAACCAAGAGTTCGCCGACAGAAACCCGAGCTCCCGAGCCGGAGAGGGGAGCTCTCCCGGCGGCAGACAGCTCCAGCCGCGGTCTCCCGTCGCTTCCAGGCCTCGTCCAAGGGCTCGGGCCTCTCGGACCCGCTCCCCGAGCTCAACTGCGCGCGGGCGCCCACAGCCCCGCCAGCCTGGCCAGCCCAGCCCTCGGCCCGCAGGCCCGTCACCTAGCAACAGTCGCCAGCACCGGGGGTCTGGGGAGGCCTAGCCCGGGCACGGGTCCTCCCCTATTTCCCCCTCGCGGGCCTTGGAAGCCCATGCGGAGCGCGGCCGGTGAGGGAGGTCACTTGGTGCCCGGGGGGCGGTCACTCACCTCTTCTCCTCTTCTCCCGGGA
Source organism: Corynorhinus townsendii (assembly GCA_026230045.1). Classification (NCBI taxonomy): domain Eukaryota; kingdom Metazoa; phylum Chordata; class Mammalia; order Chiroptera; family Vespertilionidae; genus Corynorhinus; species Corynorhinus townsendii. The sequence continues at coordinate 203,423,430 of JAPDVU010000003.1, read as the reverse complement.
GGGGCGGTGCTGGGCTCGTCTCCCCTGCCCTGACGAACGCCTCCAGGTGGCTCCGGCTCAGCTTCGGCGGAAGCAGCCAGCTCACTCCATAGCCTCCTCCACCCGCGCGCCCTCACAGGCTGGAGCCGGAGGTGGGAAGGGGGTGGGGAGGGGAGGGACTGGGGAGAAAGTAAGGGAGAGGGAAGGAGACCCAGAGACCAGCCGGCCAGGGCATTACGTCACTTCCCGCTGGTTCGGAAGGGGCGGGGCGGGGGCTACCTTGGTCTCCGCCCCCCAAGGATCAGGTGGGGGCGGGGCTTCGGGCCGGGGGCGGGGCCTGCACGAGAGCGAATGGCGGTTCTTTTGACTCTGCGGTTTCGTAGCCTTGGCAGCCAGAGCGAGCTTTCCGGCCCAGGGCGGAGTGGGTCGAGTCTCGTAAGCCGTAGAAGTGGCTTCTGCCGGAAAAGGAGGACAGGTAACCTAACCAAATATTAGGATCTAGGGGAGGGTGGCTGAGTGGAGCGGTTGGTTTGGCCCTTACACCTCAGGTTTTGGGGCCCGCCCCCTTCCTGGGCCCGCCCCATTCCTGGCCCCGCCACTTCCCTGTGCTCCTGCCCTCTCTGGTCTGGACTAAGATCCGTGATTGAGCTGTCCGAACTACTCTCTTTAGGAAATCCAGGAAAGCAGTGATTTTCAAACTTTAATATGCACACGAGTCATTTGGGAATTTTGTTAAAACGCAGTCTGTGGATTCAGGAATAGCCTGATAATCTGCGTTTCTTATAAGTGCCGTTGCCAATGCTGTTGGTCCACTTGCTGCACTTAGAACTACCAGGGGTTGAAGTACTAGATGGCAAGTTCCTTGAGCACAAGTTCCTCTGTCTTCTAGCCCACTTGTTTAATGAAGGTTAAAGGCAGATGGTCCATTGGAAAATATCATTGTCTCCACCACTCACAGACTTTTAACCTTCTCCACCTCACTCCAACCCTACCCCATCCATCACGCCCAGACAAAACTTGGTGCAATCTTAGTAAATATTGTATAGTTTACATAAGATTGGAGGAGTAGAAACTTAGCAATGGCAGCAGATATGCCACAAAAAAAAAGAAAAAGCATAAGGTTGTCCTAGCCGCTTTCTCAATGGTTAGAGCATCAGCCCAGGGACTAAAGGATCATGGGTTCAATTGTGGTCAAGGGCATGTACCTCAGTTGCAGGCCAGCCCCATCCCGATCGTGGCAGAGGCAACCAATCGATGTGTCTCTCCCACATACATGTTTCTCTCTCTCTCCCCACCTCCCTTCCACTCTATCTAAAATCAGCCTGGGTCAGGAGGAGCAGAAGAATATCCTTGGGTGAGGCTTAACAACAACAAAAAAGCATAAGCTTGCCCTGGCCTGGTGGTTCAGTTGGTTGGAGCATTATCCCGGTACACCAAAAGATTGTAGGTTCCATTCCCAGTCAGGGCACACACCTAGGCTGTGGGTTCCATCACCAGTCCAGGCGAATATAGGAGGCCACCAGTCAATGTTTCTTTCTCTGTCCTCTCTCTCTCCCTTCCTCTCTCTCTCACGTCAATAAAATCATGTCCTCAGGTGAGGATTTAAAAAAAGCATAGGTGTCAAAATGGAAAAACTTAAATATTTTAATAATTTTGTGTAATTTGAGTATGTGTTTGGTTTTTTTGTTTTGTTTTCATTTTCAGGATGTTCTGGTCCTTTTCAAGCTACTCAGCTATGGGATGGTATTATTCACTCTCTTCAGACTCAAGTGGAAATAAAAAGGAGGCATCATTTACGAACATACAAAGACTGTTTTACTGGTTCTGATGCTGTTGGTGTAGTATTAAGTCATCTTATGAAAAATATGTGCCTAAGTAGTTATGATCTCTCTCGTCTTAAAGGAGTTCATCTTTGCCAAGTTCTAATGAACTATAGGGTATTTCAACTAGTAGGAGTGAAGCTATTCAAAAATGAGAAGGAATTGAAATTTGAAGATTCAAACAATAGACTCCATAGGTTTCTAGGCAATAAATCATCTTATGTTTTTTGGGAAAGAAAAAAGGATGCTGAGATTGGATTAACAAATAAAATAAATGCAAAGAAATCTTTAAGGTTAGTGTTAATCGCAATACTGTATTGTGTGTAGATTATGGCAGAACAGTTGTCATTGAGCTAAAGTTGAATATTACGCTTTCAGTATTTTTCAGAAGTCAATAAAAGAAATAACCGTATAAAAATTCAGCATTTCAGCATTTGCTCTAAAACTGTGGTGGAGGACATTAGCACAAATTTTGCAGAATTTATACCAGGAAAAACTTTATATCCTGTGATGAATTGTATGTTTCCTAATTTTGAAAAATGACTTACCCAAAGTAAAAAAAAAAAAAGTCAAGGTTTCTGGAAACTGTGCAAAAATTTTCTATCATAGTAACACTGTTCACCTTATAATTAGTCTTTATAATATATTCTTCTCTTTATTTACAACCCTAATCTGTCCTCTTTTGGTGATATTCTATTATCTAATAACTAGAGGCCCAGTGCACCGGTGGGATCGGCTGGCCTGGACCTGTCGGCAGGAGGTTGGCGGGCCAGCCAGCCCCAATCAGGGCCCAATCAGGGCCGGGCAGGCTGGGAGGAGAGGCTGAGGGTGATTGGCCAGCGGGCCCCGCCCCTGATTGGGGTAGGCAGGCCAATTGAGGGCGGCCCGCTAGGGGAGGGTCAGTGGGCAGTGGGTCGTCCAGCCCCACCCCTGGTTGGTGTGGGGGGGCCAATGAGGGCCAGAGCTGGCTGGGGGGAGGGGCCACAGGCCCATAGGGGTGGTGGGGGCTGAGGGGGGGGGTAGGGCTGGCTGTGGGGTAGGGCTGTCGATGGTGGGCCGGCAGGCCCCACCCCAGAATGGGTTTGGGAGGCTGATCAGGGGCCAGCAGCCTGCAGGAGGGGCCATGGATGGTTGGCCCCTGATCAGAGTGGGGGGACTAATTGGGGGTGGAGCTGGCTAGGGGGAGGGGCCACAGGCTATTGGCTGGCAGGCCCTGCCCCTGATCAGGGTGGGGGTCTAATCGTGGTTGGGGCCAGGCAGGGGGAGGGGCTGTAGGAGGTTCGTTGGCCAGCCCCGCCCTCTATTGGGGTAGGGGGAGGTGATCATGGGGGGCTGGTGGAGTGGGGGAGAGGCTGATCAGGGTTGGGGCCAACTCGGGGGAGGGGCCGAGGGAGGTTGGCCGGCTGGCCCCAGCCCCCAATCCACCAGTTGGCTGGCTGCAGTGAGCTTCATAGCAACCGGTCATTCCAGTTGTTATGGCATTCAGGTGGCTGGCTTTTTATATAGAGAGATTTTATTACTTGTGTCTTTTATTGTAAGCTGCCTGATATCTTTTTTGGAACTAGGGAATATATGATTAAGTTTAATAAATTGTTATTTGAAAATTTGGTCCTGTATATAATGGAAAAATTCACATATTATTTCTTAACAGACCAGAAGATGAAATAATTTCAAATCCTCTAGCACAGAAATTGGTGAGAAAATAATTAAGGAACTTATTCCTGCAAAGAGTGGGAATCTGGCTTTACCTCCAAATATCACAGTTGACAAACCTGTTCTCCCACTTTCAAAAGAAGGTAATTTGTTTTCATTATGTTTTTCAGAAGTTTGTAATGAAAAACTGACTTTTAAAAAAATAAACTTTATTTTTTAGAACAGTTTTAGGCTCACAGAAAAACTGAGCAGAATGTATAGAGAGTTCCCATATACTCCTGCCCCTCAGGCACACAGCCTTTCTCACTGTCAACATCCTGCACCAGAATGGTTGTTATAATCCATGGACCTATAGTGATAGATCATTGTCAAGCTCATGGTTTACATTAATGTTCACTCTTGGTGGTGTGTATTCTAGGGACTTTGACAAATGTATAATGACATGTATCTACCATTATAGTATCATACAGAAAAATCCTCTATGCTTCACCTATTCATCCCTCCCTTCCCCCTAACCCCTGGCAACCACTGATCTTTTTACTGTCTCCAAGAACTGACTTTTCAGATATAATAAAAGTAGTGTGTTTGGCATATTGACTCACTATTCTCTTCCCTGTAAAAGTTTCCTTCTACATAGCAATTACCTCAAACAAGACAAGTGAGGCAACTTAGTTACAATAACATTTAGTTTATTTTTTGCAACCATGATCAGATTAACCGAAGGTGCTATACTCTCCACTACCAGTCCTTATTCTTTTTAATCCAATACCATCTTCTAATGAGTGCATCCTCTGTCCATTGTGTAAGCCCCTCCTAAACATCTCCCTGCCACTTGCCTTTCAAAACAAACTAAGCTACTCCTCTTGGCTATATACTTCATCTACTTGTGGTTTTCTCCTTATTATGTCACTAACATTGGAAAGAAGAGCCCCATACCCAGGGCAATTAGAGGAATGCATACACAATTCATTAATGGTTAAACCCTTTACTGCATTTGGTCAAACCATGAGAGAAGCAAGACAAGCATTGTTTGCATCCTGGAGGAGCAAAGGCTATCAACAAGTTAGGAAAAGTGTGATAAGGGAAATAACAGGGTGCCCGAAGAAGGGATGTAGAGCAAGCATGTCAAGAGTGAGAAGAGAAGAGGGACTAGGAGAGAACTCTGAGGAAGACTAATGTTTAGGGGATAGGCAGAAGAGGAGGAGCCAACAGGACTATAGTTTTTATCCATTACAAATGAACAAATAACTTGTCCCATCAATTTCCCTTGAGGATACAGGGTACCTCTAGAAATTCCTAACTAAAAATGGATGTAATTTATTCATAAAGATGCTGATAAAAAATAATTCCCACTTGTTGGACCTTTCTCTGTGCTAAGCAATTTGTTATGCATTTTATATTTATTGCCTAGAACAGTGGGGTAACAGACTTGGAAGGATAAATAAATAAGACACAGTAGGGGAGGAAAGCTGGTATTCTTATGTACATTTTGTTAAATGTCTTATTTTTTATATGTGTTATATATGCATGTAATGTAAAACAGTCAAAGGATCCTGTAGGTTTTGTTACCAAAAAAATAGCAGTTCCCTACCCTTCTCCCCATCCACTGCCCTTTCCCCATGACAGCCATTTACAACTTATTTCCCATATCTCTAAACAGCATGCTTATATTGCGAGGTCATGATTTTTCAGTTTTGGGTACTGAAATGATTGTTCATTTTTCCACAGAGGAAATTGGGGTTTGAGGCCTCTTCCTTACCTCTGTCTCCCAATACTTGAAATAATACATATGCTTTTATACTATTTTTTTTGTGTAATATACTATTTAACAAAAAATATCAGGTGAAAATAGGAGGAATATATGTAGGCTTAAGACTTTCATTAAGCCAGAGATTTTAAACATTAAGTAACAAAACAATAAACTATTAAGTGTTATGTATATATAGAGAGATTTTACGTTAAAACAAAAATCAGCCATGTCTGGGAACCACTGCTTTAGTTTAAACGGCTTATTTTATAGACTAGAGGCCTAGTGCACAAAATTCATGCACGGGTAGGGTCCCTAGGCCTGACCTGCAATCAGGGCTGATTGGGGTCTTCCAGCTGCTGGTTGGGGCCTTCCTTCATTCCGTGCCACCCCCTGGTAGTCAGCGCACATCATAGCGAGCAATTAAACTCCATCTCCCAGTAGAACTCGCGAGAGGACACTTTGCATATTAGCCATATGTACATATGGAAATTTAGAGAAATTAGATAATATGACAAGTTTCTACAGTTAACCAATGGAATTACAATTTAGACCTAGATTTCCATACTCTATCCATTGTTTATCATTACTGTTGCAACAAAGTGTTGTAAATGATAAAATGTGGGAATGAAGTGTGTGTATTTAGTATGACAACTGAATGTGTCAGCCTTCAGAATAGAGCAACACAAAAAACTGTTTTAGTTTTCTAATAGCAATGTTTTCAGAGAAGTAGTTCTTTAATAAGTTACTAATAGGACTTTTTCTTTTTTTTTTTTTAATCCAGTAAGGTGGGTTTCTTGTTCTTTGATTTATAAAAAGGTTTGCAAAAGAGAACTAACTTCAAATTGACTGGCAGCTCTCATATTTAATGCATTAAAAAGTTCACTTTTGCCCTCACCGGTTTGGCTCAGTGGATAGAGCATCAGCCTGCAGACTGAAGGGTCCCAGATTCGATTCCAGTTAAGGGCATACCTTGGTTGTGGGCACATTCCCAGTAGGGGGTGTGCAGGAGGTAGCTGACTGATGTTTCTCTCTCATCGATGTTTCTAACTCTCTATCCCTCTCCCTTCCTCTCTGTAAAAAAAAAAAAAAAAAAAAAAAAATTTAATAAAGTATATATTTCTTTAAAAGTTCACTTTTTTGGAAGTTACATTTTCATACTAAAACTTTTGGGGGAAGTTTATTAGGAAATTTCTCTGCTCTAACAAATCAGACATGAATAAAATTTGATGCTATCCACTGAAATCTGATTCTTCTGTGATCCTCAAGCACAAAAACAACCCCATGAGTGCTGTGCCCAAATGTGGGTATTGATGAATGTGGACTGATTGGTTAGAGGCTATTTATGATCTCAAGTCTTTACTAAGAGATTGTTAATTTGATTTCCTTTTGGCCAATAGCTCACAGGTAACAAACTCAGGTGAATTTAGGAGCCAAGCAGACTTGAGAGCCAGTGAGTACTTAATTATCAAACATATAGGAAAAAAATGTACTATTGTTTTGCTTGAAATATATGGCCCTTTCAGGCTATTTTTCCTTTTCCCGCTTAACACAAAGATATAACTACAGGGAAATTAATTTTTACTGTAGCAAAGCCAACAGGGCAATACCATGAAAATGGTAGCTAGCACTCAGCTGGGATACAGCAGGGTACAGTGGATTTGTGGTGAACTTGAAATGACATGCAGATGCAAAGAGGGTACCCACTGATTTATATCAGCTGACTTTGGTCAGGGATTAATTCAAGCCCAGAGTAACAAGATCTTTTTTAAAGAGAAGCTTGAAACCTAGAATTTTATATGAAATCTCCCATTTTTATTCAGGTTATTTTTATTCAAATGTTTATAACCAAAAAAAAAAAAAAATCATGGCTGTGGTTCAAATTTATTACATAGGCTCAGGGTTTGGGAGCTTTGCAAGAGATTTAGCTGTTGCTTTTATGATTTTGTTTCATTTAAAGAAAAAACAAAACATTAATTATGGTCTGATGCTTAGGATGATGAAAAACCAAACTCTTAACAGGAATGATGAGAAACTCAAGATTAACCTAATACTGTATTTTGATTTAAAAATAATAAACTCTAAGTCCGGCCAGCATGGCTCAGTGGTTGAGTATCAACCTATGAACCTGCAGGTCAGGGTTCAATTCCCTGTCAGGGCACACGCCTGGGTTGCAGGCTCAATCCCCAGTGTGGGACATGCAGGAGGCAGCCGATCAATATTCTCTCTCATCATGGATGTTTCTATCTCTCTCTCCCTCTCTCTTCCTCTCTGAAATCAATAAAAATATATTTAAAAAATAATGAACTAATTATCTGTGCTACTTTGAATAAAATTATAAATCAGCAATCTCATATTCTTTCAGATATACAATTTATCAGCATGACCAGTATTTATTTTTTTATATTTGGAACTAATCTATTGTTGGCCTTAAAAGCTAGATAATATCACTTTATAATCAACAGTAGAGGCCCAATGCACGAAGAGATTCGTGGAACAGGCCTTCCTTCCCCTAGCTGCCGGCACCGGTTTTCCTCCGGCACCTGGGACCCAGGCCTTGACTCTGGCCACTGCCTTCAGTCTTCACTCCCAGCGGCACTCTGCTCCTGTAGCTCCCTCCGCCCCGCCCTCCCTGGCATAGCAGGTGTCCCGCCCCGCCCACCCGGCTGCTCTGTGCCTGCATGCATGCTGCCCAGAGGCCCAGAGCTGCTGGAGGGTGGAGCTGTCTCCATCTTTGCCAGGTTAATTTGCATACTCCTGATTGGCTGGTGGGGGTAGCAAAGGTATGGTCAATTTGCATGTTTCTCTTTTATTGATATAGATAACCAGAAAATACAATCACTGTGCTTACAACTGATGTCTGTTTAAAGGTCAATCTTGGAAATAAAAATTGTAATTTAGAAATTTTAAATTATCCTAGCATTAAATTAGTCCATTATATAGAAAGGTAGCTTTTATTTTGTACTATTTAGAAATGGGAAAATTTTACAATATTGGTTGAATGTATGTCATTTCTCAATTTGATAGTTACATTATTTTTCTTTTTAAGCTATAGAAGATGTTTGGAAACAACAAACATTGTTACATATTCTTCAAATGATTCACCTTCCATTCTTGGAAAATATTTTGGAGCCACCAGTTAAAACAAAATCTTCAATTAAGTAAAGAGGAAGATCTTGTTATTTCAAATACTTGTCTAGACATAGAGGTTATTCCAAGTTTCTGTGTATGTACCTGAGTAAGTGACCATTTTTATTGTCAAATAAATTATAACTTAAAAGGTCTTTTACATATTTCACCTTTGGTATTTTAAGGGGTGAGCACATATCCATATGTATAAGCTAACACAATCTCTGTTTTATAAATTAATCACTGCATTCTCGTTTGATCTAACAAAGAAAGTCACTGATTATGGCCCATGAGAAGATCTGGAAAACAGAGTGGTTTCATTCGTATGAATTCAGTCATGATTTGACAATCATCTTCTCCCTGCACCTGCCTGAGTATTCTCCAAAGTTCTATCATTTCCATTTTAGGACTCTAATATAACATTACCAGTTTCTATCAGTTTATTTATTCCTGCCCTAAAAGAATTCACAGTCTAGTAGGGGAGACATTCATGAAACAGAACATTACAGTTAAGGCTGATCATAAAATCAGCCTTATTCGTGGGGAAGGGGTTCAGGGACCCCAATAACCTGAATGACGCTCCATTCTCTTTTCTCTGAACTCTAAGATATTTGTCACTCCTTCTGCTGGGAACTATTGCTACAAAGACCTTGGGTACCAGTAGGGATTCCAATAGAGAGAACTGATGTGATGCTTTCTCCCCTATGGGCCAAAGGAGAAAAGAACATTATCAGACTCTAGGCTGAGGACCAGAAAGCATCAGGTCCTGAGAAGAGCTTAGTGATAAAGAGACCTGTGGACCCAGTTAGATAGTCAACTGTTAGCACATGGCAGGTTTCCCTAATTCGCAATAGGCCAAGAAAGGCCCAAACCAAGAGCTGGGTCTTCCCCAGCTCTTGAGTCAGGTAGAGTGTGGGGACACCAGTGAAAAAACAGGATTTCTTTGGATGCCTCTGCAGGAAACAGCAGCCAGACTGCCTTTATAAGCTTCCAGGCAGAAAGGGTAGGCTAGCTGCAAAAGAAAGCAAGCCAATTGTCATTAATCTTTTCATCAACAACACTAGGATCTAGAAGATAATGACTCACACATATTAGGGAAAATACACCTTTCACCTGTCAGGGGAATAAAGAGAAGGAAGGATAAAGGGAAGAGGGATGAAGGAAAAATTCTTGAGGATTGTCAAGAATTCATAGAGGCCCTAGCCGGTCTGGCTCAGCAGATAGAACATCAGCCTGCAGACTGAAGGGTCCCAGGTTCGATTCTGGTCAAGGGCACATGCCCAGGTTGCAGGCTCCATCCCCAGTAGGGGGCGGTGCAGGAAGCAGCTGATCAATGATTCTCTCTCATCATTTATGCTTCTATCTCTCCCTTCCTCTCTGAAATCAATAAAAATATTTTTTTAAAAAAGAATTCATAGAATTCTTAGGCAATGAACTTGGATCTATGCTCTCTATTTTCTCTCATTTTGTACACACACACACACATTAATTCCAAGTTGATATGTAAGACTGTGTGGGAATGTATAAGATATGAGCACTAAATAAGTCAAAACAAGGGACATAGTGTTAAGGAAACTTACAATAACCTGGGGATTGGTAAGAAGGCAGATGAGGTTAAGGGGGAATTAAAGGCCTTTCAAAGGCATCATTGTAGGAAGGAAGGAGTGAAAAGATCCTACATTTCTTATCTTGTTGGGGTGGAGAGAGAAGAAAGGGAAGATAGTGTGTGGTAGAATAAACAGTGCATCTTGTAAGAAACATATTTTGATATAATACAGGATTAGAAAACTGTGGTATTTAGTGACCTTTTAGCAAAATAAAAATTGAGTGACATAGTATCGCAACTTTTTTAGCTATGTAGGTGGCTATTTAATTCCATGTTGAAAACAAAATATGGTTTGATAATGCTGGATGTAATTACACAGGTGTTTGGCATATATAGAATTATATAGATAATTTCCTGTATGTTTGAAATTTTTCTTAACAAAAACTTTTAAGTTGTAAAAAAAGAATCCATAAGCCAAATACAGCATGATAGCATTTTAATTGGCTACTAAGTGCTATAATCTCCATTTTTTGTCCCGTTCTTTGTCATCTTGGTAATCCATGTAACAGAAAGTGAGATAAGAACAGAAGCACTGGAGGCAACACAACTCTAAGATTGTTGTTGCCCAACAATAGAGAAGAATTAGGACGGCTACTTTTATGGCTAATGCATCAGAGCCTAATGCCTACAAGTTACAAAAACAGGCAACAAAATATAACGATGTGACAGTTTTGGGCTATTATTTTAAAACTGTTCAGACAGACAACAGTGTAGTGATTGCTGGGGGGAGAGGGGAGAGAGGTGATGGGGGAGGGTAAAGGAGGGATAAATGGTCATGGATGGAGACTTGACTGGGTGGTAAACACAATACAGTATACAGATGATGTGTTGTGGAATTGTGCACCTGAAACATGTATAACTTTGTTAACCAATGTCATCCCAATAAATTCAATAAAAAGAAAAGAAACTGTTTGAGATAATGTAATCTTTCTGTTTACAGTATGATAATAAAACAGTTGTCCTGAAAACTCTTGCCAAAGCAGTTTTTCAAACCAAATCATTATCAAAAGTACGGGCAGAACAACTCATCTGGTTTCTACTGGAATATCACTCTGAGCTCTTCAAGGTATCTCTGGCATTTTGCCTGGGCACATTTAGTACCAAGCTATTTCTGTTAAGCAAAAAAGGCAAGTAATTCACTTAATAAATAATCTATTAAGTGCCTGTAATGTGCAAAGTTTGAAGGAATGCTCTCTTCCCCTACCCACTAAAGAGAAGGAAGCCGACTTAATGTCAATATTTGAAAATATATTAATTCCTTCAACCCATTTCTGGTGCATTACTATATGCCAGGCACTGTTTTATTTAGGCGCTTAGAATACATCAGCAAACAAAACACGAAGATGAGGATCCTTGAGGAGCTTGTATCCAGGTGAGCATGACAGACAATAAAAAAGTACACACGATCATCAAGTCAAGTCTTATAGTTTGATAGGGGGCAATAAATGCAATAGAAAAAGGAGAAAAGAGCAGGTTCAGAGTATTTATGGGTGCTCGAGTGGGGATAACTGGGGACTTACAGTATTAAACAGGGTGGCCAAGATTGGGCTCAATGAGAGAGTAAAATCTGAGCAAAGACTGTAAGAGAGAGAGAGTCAACCAAATGACTGTGGGGGTGGGAGTTGTGGTTTGGGGGAGAGAGATTGGGTCCTAGAGCAGAGGCCCTGGGGGTGACCCAACCCATTTTTAGTGCTGAAGTGGTGAGCAGAATGGAAGGTAGCATGAGATGAGGTCAGAGATGTGGGGCCCTTGTAGGCCATGGGAGAGACTTTGCTCCTCCTTGGAATAAAATGGGGAATCACTGGGGGGTTTGAGCAAAACCAGTGGCCTGATATCACTGACATTTATAAAGATAGACTAGAGGCCCGACGCGTGAAATTCATGCACGAGGGGGTCTGTCCCTCAGCCCAGCCTGCACCCTCTCCAATCTGGGACCCCTCGAGGGATGTCCGACTGCCTGTTTAGGCCCTCTCACAGTTGGGATTACTGGCTCCCAACTGCTCACCTGCCTGCCTTCCTGATTGCCCCTAACTGCTTCTGCCTGCCAGGCTGATCAGCCCCTAACCACTGCCCTGCCAGCCTCATTGATGCCTAACTGCTCCCCTGCCAGCCTGATTGCCCCTAACTGCCCTCCCCTGCAGGCCTGGTCACCCCTAACTGCCCTCCCCTGCAGGCCTGGTCACCCCTAACTGCCCTCCCCTGCAGGCCTTGTGCCCCCCAACTGCCCTCTCCTGCAGGCCTGGTCCCCCCCCCAACTGCTCTCCCCTGCAGGCCCAGTCACCCCCAACTTCCCTCCTCTGCTGGCCTGGTCACCCCTAACTGCCCTCCCCTGCAGGCTTGATCACCTCCAACTGCCCTCCCTTGTAGGCCTGGTCCCTCCCAACTGCCCTCCCCTGCTGGCCTGATCACCCACAACTGCCCTCCCTTGCAGGCCTGGTCCCTCCCAACTGCCCTTCCTTGCTGGCCATCTTGTTTTGGCAATCTTGTGTCCACATGGGGGTAGCCATCTTTGACCACATGGGGCAGCCATCTTTGTGTGTTGGAGTGATGGTCAATTTTCATATTACTCTTTTATTAGATAGGATGTGGCTTTTGTGTTGAGAATAGATTGTTGAGATGCAAGGGTAAAAGCAGGAACATCTTTTAGCATACTGTTATAATAATCTGGACAAAAGATATAGTGACTTGAAACAGAGGGGGTACCAATAGAATTAATAAAATGTAGTCAGATTTACAAAATATATCAAGAAAATGATTGTTTTTTAGCCTCAATACTATATTTTTAGTACTGACAGTGGTACTTTTAGTGGTATTTCTCCAAAGCCTGTACAAAAAAATTGTTTCCTTCATTTCTTTTGCTTAAAAATTTTGTCTCATGTCATAAGAAATAAACATTGGTTCAAATTTTGTAGGTCTGTCAACCTTAACTGAAGTTTCTTTTCCATTATTTCAGAGAAAAAGGTGGTAATTAGAATATACAAGAGACAGTCCCCATATTATGAATTTTGAATGAAATATATTCTGTAAACTCATTTGTAAGTCAGTTGTTATGTACGTAGTTGTTTTTGTTTTTGTTTTATCAAAATCCTATATAATAAAAGGCTAATATGCAAATTGACCAAACTGTGGAACAACCGGTTGCTATGACACTCCCTGACCACCTGGGACAGGGCAGACATTCATTGCAGGAGCTGCCCCCTGGTGGTCAGTGAGAAACCCTGAGCCGGGCTCATGGCTGGCGAGCTCAGCAGTGCAGCAGTGCAGCAGTGGCAGTGCTAAGGACCTCTCGGGGGATGTCCACCTGCCAGCTTAGGTAGGCCCACTCCCCTGCAAGAGGGCGCAGGCCAGGCTTTGGGGACCCCCCCCGACAATGCACAAATGTTGTGCACCGGGCCTCTAGTATATAATAAATGGCCTGGCTGGTCTGGCTCAGGGGTTGAGCATTGGCCTATGAACCAGGAAATCATGTTCAATTCTGGTCAGGGCACATGCCCAGGTTGTGATTCTCAATAGGGGATGTGCAGGAGGCAGCGGATCAATGATTCTGTCATCATTGATGTTTCTCTCTCTCTCTCCCCCTGTCCCTTCCTCTCTGAAACCAATAAAAATATATGTTTCATATATATACATACATATATATATACATATACATATACATATACATATACATATATGAAATAAATATATATATGAAATAAATGGAGGTTGGGGAGCCCAGGTTACATAAATGTTTAATTCTACAGTCACTAAATCAAAACTCATGTCTATAGTTTACTTGTAAAATGGGTCCCAGATTTCAACTAGGAATTTAGAAAGAACATTCCCTCTCCCTCTTCCTTAGCACTTAGCCTCTCCACTTTCTTTTTTTCTCATCCTGCCTCCTCCTCTGGATAAATGAATTCTCCTCTTTCCTACATACAGGCAAGAAATTAGAAAGAGTTTTTTCATTTTTTGACCTTCCCTTCATGTCAGAGTAAGCAGTGTTATAATGAAACACACTGGCTTAAATTTTGCAGCAGGCCACAAAGGAGAAAAGGAATTGATGTGGGCTGAAGGAAGTGCAAATGTGGGATTCAGGAAGCAGGGAGAAGCCCTCTCATGACTGGTTTCTGGAGATTAGGGCAGGAGGTATTTCAGGGAGGCTGAGATGGTGGCATTTATAATGGAGGCTCTCAAATGTGCCAAGTTTTTTCCTGTTACGGGGCTTTTTCTATGCTGTCTACTGTCTGTCTGGAACATTTTTCTCCCAAATCTTCTTATGGCTCACTCCTTCCCATCTGTTCAGGCTTCTGTTTACAATGTTACTCTCAGCAGAAGCTCTTCCCAAGTAGGATGGCTCCCATCGCCTTCACTCTGGCCTGTTACCCTGCTTCATGCTATTCAATGGCACAATCACTACTTGAAAATAGATTATGTATTTGCTGATTTTTTTTTATTTTTTTGTGGTTTTGGTGTGTGTTTTTTTAAATTTATTTGCAGGTTATTTTTTTTTTTTTAATTATCTTTCTCTTCACTAAGAATGTAAGCTCCAAGAATTCAGAAACTTGATCTGTTTGTCACCTACAACATAGCAATCACTCACTACATTTTTAGAGAATGACAGAATGAATTAATGGAGACAGCTTCATGACTCGAAATTGGCAAGGGTATAGAAGCTAATGTAAAGGCAGCCTGGGGTCCAGGATGAAGAAGCTGTATAGACATGAGGTTCAGCACTGGTAGGTGTAGGGATTCCCACTGTAGCAATATTAGCTGAGGATACATGTTGTAGTCTGGGACTACCTTTGTGTAACCAAAACCCGGAAAAGGAGCATTTATCTGTTTTAAGATAATAATGTTTTCATGTATTTTATAGCTACTATTTACATACTTACCATGTAATTACAATGTAAGATTATTTAGATCAGGGCTACTATAGAACCGTAATTTTTTATAGAACATGACACTGACTGCTTATCCTAGTTTCAGATGCAGTTCACACATGAAAGTAGACAACTGTAAGAATTCTAAAAAAATTTCAAGAATTCATACCTTTTATAATTCAGAGGTCTGCTGGCCCCCCCTTCTCCCCAGCTGGAATCTTTTCCCCGACTCATTGGTCAAAACCATTAAGTTTTTAATCTATGTTTCTGGATAATAAAAAAATAATATTAAATATTTGAAAATCCCTGTTTTTATGCAGACAGCAGTTACTTTATTGGACCTGGTTAGGAAGAAACTGAAGAAGCTTCTGCATGGAGAAGACTCAGATGCTGAATCAGGTATTGATTCAGACCTGTTCCTTTTTTACCAGCGACAGTTATAGCCAAGTAAGTTGGGTGGGACAGAGTATGTAATAAATATATAATGTTATGCAAGTGGTTACATTCAGGCTACTTGTTAATATCTCCAAAGCAAGCTCTAGTTTGTTGTTGTTGTTTGTTTGTTTGTTTGTTTGTTTTGGAAGCCCTTTGGTTACCTTTCCTCTAAAAAGGTGAACATTTTCTCTCATTCTGCTCCCAAGTCTCACCTCCCCTTCAGCATATCACCCACTGCCGCTTCCATGCTCCTGCATGCTCTGTTGTCTCTTTTCTGATTCTGAGTCTTCCTATTGTTTTTCATTCTCTCTCCCGCTCCCTCCTCTCTTTTAGGAAATTACCTAAATTTAATGCAAATTCCCAAAGATTGTAATGTGAGAGACAAAATAGCATAATGCCGTAACTGGGTTATCAGGGCCAAATTGCCTGGGCAAGTCATTTAACCTCTTTATGCCTCAGCTTCCTCACCTATGAAATGGGTAAAAATAATAGCAACTACTTCATATGTTTATAACTACCTCACAGGGTAGTTATAAAATACTTAATATTTATTTATTTATTTTAAATATATTTTATTGATTTTTTACAGAGGAAGGGAGAGAGATAGAGAGAAACATCAATGAGAGAGAAATATCGATCAGCTGCCTCCTGCACACCTCCTACTGGGGATGTGCCTGCAACCAAGGTACATGCCCTTGACTGGAATCGAACCTGAGACCTTTCAGTTCGCAGGCCGACGCTCTATCCACTGAGCCAAACAGGTTAGGGCAAATACCTAATATTTAAATTAATATTCTATACTAATAAAAGAGAAACATTCAAATTGACCATTACTCCGCTATGCCCACCAGCCAATCAGAGTGATTATGCAAATTAACCCAATTAAGATGGCGACCGCCACGGAGCTGGAGCAAGCAGGAGGCTTGGGTTGCCCCTGGCAATGGAGGAAGCCAAGCTTCCCACCTGCCCCCTGGCCAACCCTGGCCTCCGCTCAAGGCTACAAAGTTTCAATTATAGAAGTTAAATAAATCCCAGATACCTGCTTCCAGCCAGCCCTGGCCTGTGCTTGGGTCACTGGGGGGCATAGCCAGCCATTTAAACCACCACAGGCCCCTTGCCCAGGCTGGCCCATGCCCCAAGGGAACCCCCACCCTGATCAGGGACACCCTTCAGGGCAAACCAGCCAGCCCCTACCCATGCACCAGGCCTCTATCCTACCTAATAAAAGAGTAATATGCAAATTGACTGTCACTCCAACACACAAGTGGCTGCCCCCATGTGGTCAAAAATGGCTGCCCCCATGTGGACACAAGATGGCTGCCACAAGATGGCCAGCAGGGGAGGGAAGTTGGTTGGGGACCAGACCAGCAGGGGAGGGCAGTTAGGGGTGACCAGGCTGGCAGGTGAGGGCTGTTAGGGGCAATCAGGCTGGCAGGGGAGTGGTTAGAGGGTGATCAGGCTGGCAGGCAGAAGTGGTTAGGGCCAATCAGGAAGGCAGGCAGGTGAGCAGTTGGGAGCCAGCAGTCCTGGATTGTGAGAGGGATTCCAGTAGGATCAGGCCTAAATGGGGAGTTGGACATCCCTCGAGGGGTCCCAGATTGGAGAGGGTGCAGGCTGGGCTGAGGGACACACACCCCCGTGCACGAATTTCATGCACCAGGCCTCTAATATATTATAAACTATAAATATTAAATACTGCTAATGTTTAATATTAGTTGAGACTAATGTTGAGCCTACTATATGTCAGGCACTATCATGGATTTATGAAGTTATTTATTCTATACAATAACCTATGTAGGTATTATTATCATCCCATTTTTAT
Organism: Corynorhinus townsendii; assembly: GCA_026230045.1. Classification (NCBI taxonomy): domain Eukaryota; kingdom Metazoa; phylum Chordata; class Mammalia; order Chiroptera; family Vespertilionidae; genus Corynorhinus; species Corynorhinus townsendii. Next base: position 203,406,377 of record JAPDVU010000003.1, on the reverse strand, counting down.
AAATAAGATAACTGAAGCTTAGAGAGGTTAAGTAACTTGACTAACTAGAAGAGTAGTTAACATTTTCTTCCTTTAAAAGACAGTTTCTAAGGCATTACTAAAATTTTTAGAAAAAAAACATTCATGGAGTAGGGCATACATTTATTTGCCTGAGTTACTGGGATTTCTCAGCTAATTTCTCAGCTATTTTCTCTCATGTCCTTCTTTGAACACAGGGCATATGGCAACAGATATGTTACCACCTGTATTCTATCTGTTTTGATGCAATTAAACAATGATGCTAAGTATTCTGAACCTAACATCAGGAATCTTTTCAGATTAATTTGATCTCTTCTAACTTCAAAACAAACCTCATTTGGCTGCCATTACTATATTAGCTTTTCACATTTAATTCTTCATTACTTTTGGCTTTTAAGGAAAATGGAGGAATTGTAGGCATTTTAATATCTATTTCCATTCTACATTCATTCAACAATATGCTTTAAAGGGAGATAATGAATATAAGTGCTTTGCACAGTGCCATGTGCTATAAGCACTTGGACAGTGAAGAGGTATCTGATATTTTTCCCTAAATAGCTTAACTATTTTGTCTCTTCTTAAAGTTTATCCCTCATCAGCAAAACTGTCACACTATATCAATATGCAAATTAATGAATTTTTAAAAAACCATCTGTATGTTCTATGATGTATGCTCTTTTCCCCATATTTGAGTTTCTTACCAAGTAATTGATTACTTCAAATTAATCTGTTGATGTAAAATGCTCCTGATATCAAATATTTATCCATTCAATTATTCACCAAAGATTTTTTTTAATATTTACTACATGTCAGACTTTGTATAAGCACCAAAAAATACTAAGATGTGTAAGGTAATGTCTCTGTTGCAATAAGCTCATGTTCCAATGCTCAAAGTGACTAGCACATGGACGTTTAATAGATATTTGGTGAATAAATTAAGTCAGTGGAAGAATTCATGTATGAGAGAGACAACCATTATAAAGGAATTTATACTAATAAAAGGGTAATATGCTAATTAGACTGGGTAGACCAGATATCTTCCAGACGTCATTCCAGACATCCTTCCTGACAAAGCCAGGGACGTGGCCGGTCTGCAAACCACCGTGGCCCCTCGCCCAGGCCGGCCCTGCCCCCCAGCAGGAACCCCCATCCTAATTGGGGGCAGGGCTGGCCTGCAAACCCCACAGCCCCCCACCCCGATCTGGGGCCCCCTTCAGGGCAGGCCAGCCGGCCCCCACCCATACACCAGGACTCTATCCTATATAATAAAAGGGTAATATGCAAATTGACCCTAACAGCAGAAAGACCAAAACAATTGCTGGACCAGTCACTATGAGGAGCACTGACCACCTCTTGGTCTCTTTCCATGGCGAGGAGGCTTCGATCACCTAATGGCCACCCATGGCAGGGGTGGGGCCAGCGAGCAGGCAGAAACAGCCGACCTCTGGGTCCCTTCCCCTGGTTGTCAGGCACTGATCACCCAATGGTAAATGGGGACCCGGGGGTGGGTGGCGGCGGGGGGCGGGGCCAGCTGCAGCAGCTGGGGAAGATGGCCCTGATCACAGGCCAGACCTAGAGAACATACCTGCACACGAATTTCGTGCACTGGGCCTCTAGTCTATATATATATAAAAGGCTAATATGTAAAGTGTCCCCTCAGGAGTTCAACCAGGAGAATGGGAGTTCAATTGCTTACTATGACATGCGCTGACCACCAGGGGGTGGTGCAGAACATGGTGGGCTACCAGCAGTGATGGTGGGGCACTGAGGGAGTGAGGGAAGGAGGCAAAGATGCGGAGAGGTTGGGGGGAACTGCATGGTGGATACGTGCGGGTGGCAAGGGAAGGAAGCGGGGAGGTGGGGGACCTGATTGACCCTGATCGCCAGCCAGGCCTAGGGACCCTAGCCATGCACAAATTTTGTGCACCAGGCCTCTAGTCATAATATAATAGGGATATGTTCGAGCCAGAGGAGGTTATGGAAGACTGGAGGAGGAGAATTTACCTGATCTCATTTGAGGGGATCAGGCTAGGCTTGTGGAAACAATGCCTACTAGGAATCTTAAAGAATCTATAAACAGCCAATATGCTAAGTGTCCTTCCCACTGTCCCACTGGTTGCTATTCACTATGACACACACTGACCACCAGTGGGCAGATGCTCAATGCAGGAGCTGCTGAGCTGCAGTGACTTGGCAGCGGAGGTTCCTGGGTGACGCACCCCGAAACCAAAGAGGAGGGAGCCCAATTCCTCGCTGGGCTGTGCGATTCCAACTTTGGCTGTGGGTTATATTGTTGCTGGGGCAGTCGGCCCTGAATCTGGTTTACTGCCCAGTTGCATTTGCGTTCCGCACCCTGTACCACAGCAACTTTGCAGTGTGAGAGGGACCCTTCGGGGGATGTCGGAGAGCCGGTTTTGACCCGATCTTCCAGGCCAGGCCTAGGAACCCCACCTGCTGGAGGGACCCCACTCACTCCAAGACTCCAGGGAGGGACCGTGAGAGGTTAGCTCCGGGACATGTCTGGTCCATCTTGCCCAATCCTGCCCCGCCAGCCACCTTCTAATTAATTTCCTTTCAATGTGCACGAATCCGTGCACAGGGTCACTAGTTAGTAAATATTAACTAAACCAAAAAAGCAGTGAAGGATATTCCGGACAGAAGGAACATTGTGAGCAAAAATAAGTAAGTGCTAGAAACTGCAGCCAAGGGGTTGCCAGGAATTGAAACTAGAGAAACAGGCAGATGTCAGGTTATGAAGGACCTTATTTAGCAACCATGGAATTCACTAGGCATTTGGGAGACGTCGCAAGTTATTTTTAAGTAAGTGATATGGCTAGATTTGTATTTTAGATAGAGCATGTTTAGCTGCCATTTGGAGACAAGTTGGCCAGGGGCACTGGAGGCAGGGTTCTTAATTAGGAGGCTAGAGTGCTCCAAGTGAGAAATGACATAGGCCTGTACTGTGGCAGAGGCAAGAGGGATGAAGAGGAGGGAGCAGGCTTGAGATATAGGTGACTCACAGATGACTCTCAAGTTTCCAGATGGGGTGCCTGCCACCAATTCAGAGAGAAAAACAGGAAAAGGAACACATTTAGGGAGATGATTGAATCCGTTTTGATCTTTTGATACGTGTGGGACATACTGGTCAAGATTTTCAGCAGGGAAGCTGGATGTGCAACTTTGAAGTTCAGGGAAGAAATAGGAGCTAGAATTAAATGTCTGGGAGCATGTGAAAATTGAGGCTGTGTAGAGTATATTGAGTAAAATAAGAGGTCCAAGGATAAAACATTAAGGGACACTAATGGTCAAGGGGTAAGTTAATAGCAATCTATCAATGAGACAGAAATGAAATGTAAGGAGAAGAATTAGGTGAAGTTGTATTCATTAAGCCAAGGAAATACATGATTTTAAGGATTCCATTTTTTTAAATTGTATTTTATTGATTTTTTTACAGAGAGGAAGGGAGAGGGATAGAGAGTTAGAAACATCGATGAGAGAGAAACATTGATCAGCTGCCTCCTGCACGCCCCCCACTGGAGATGTGCCCGCAACCCAGGTACATGCCCTTGACTGGAAGGATTCCATTTTAAGGTGGTGATTTTAAGATGGTGGAAGGTTAGGACCACCACTGACCATGTGGAGCCAATTAATAAGAGCTGATTTAGTAACTTGTATTTTTAAGTAGACTTATATGATTTTCTCCTGCTAATCTGTCTTCATCAGTTTACTTTTCAGGCCTAGCCAGGGGCGCAAAGAGGAAAACATTTTTTCTACCCAACACTTCCAGTTCATTAGCCATGTCACTTAAATTCCTTATATTCCTCTAGAAACTGGGGGAATAGTTCCTCAACTGTTTCTTAAACTGCATGGGGCTTTTTTGGAGATCAAAATAATGTATGTAAAATAAAAGTGTTTTTGCTAAATATTAGAGCACTCGTGAAGATACAGTATTATTACTCTGAAGCGAAATATGAGTATACTGAGCTTTCCACACCGGCCTTTCCCATCTCCCTCCTCCTTCCCCCACCCCCAAGGCACTTTACCTTACCCTTCTCTCCCCTAAGCTCCAAGGGCCCTTCTTTTGCCTCTGTAACTTGTTTCCTGAGCCCATTTCTTCTATCACTCACTCCGCTACCTCTGTGACTTTCTAAATAAACTTTCTCTTATAAAAACAAATCGAGTATAGTAAGTACAATTATCTACAATATTTTTGGGGGGAAAATCTAGAATAAGGCCAGTTTGAGTAAATACTTTTTTTGTTTTGTTTTTAACTTGCTTCTCCTATTGCACTTTTCTTTTTAATTTTATTTTTTATTTCTTATTGTTTAAAGTATTACAAATAGTAATACATGTCTCCTTTTTTTCCCCAATTGACCTTCCCCCAGCCTCTCCTCCCCGACCCCCCCCCCGCCCCGCACATGCCCTTACTCCCCTCCCAGTGTCTTGCATCTGTTGGTTGCGCTTATATGCTTGCATACAAGTCCTTCGGTTGATCTCTTACCGCCCCCCAAAACCCTCCCCTACCTTCCCGCTGTAGTTTCACAGTCTGTTCGATGCTTCTTTGCCTCTATTTTTGTTCAACAGTTTGTAATGTTCTTTATTATCCATAAATGAGTGAGATCATGTACTTTTTTTTTTTAAGGCTTCACATTTTGCCAACGCCTGACACACAAGCAATTTAAAAAACACAAGGAAATGAAAACTCAGTATCTTCACCAGTTGGCTCTTGAGATTACTAGTAACCCCAGCATCTCTTTGAAACAAAAGAAATTAATTAAGGAATTTTAAAAACACCATGCGGAAGCTTTGCATTAACATTTCTGTGGCAGAAAACTACAATTTGTGAATGTAAACAAATCTCTGGGGGTTTCCTCAAACTACCACACTGACACCTCAGGGACAGAATAGCTTCCAAGCACTGTAAGTGTAATGGTGCATAAAATGTCAAGGAAGGTGATCAAAAGGTACAAACTTCCAGTTATAAAGTAAATGAGTCCTGGGATGTAATGTACAGCATGGCAACTGTAATTAATAATACTTAATTACATGGTTAAAAGTTGCAAAGAGAAATCTTTAAAAAAATGTTAGGGAAGTTTTTAACTTTAAAAGGGAATATAAGTTAAGTTCATGTATGCTAATGTACTTAGTTATCATGCTGCTGAAGTCATGTGTTAAATGTGTAAATGTACCTGGTACATTTACTATCTTTAGGTTGATTTTCCCACAGAAAAGGCACATTTCATACCTGAGTTCTCTGAAGAAAACATGCACTTTTCTTCATGTTTAATGTGTTAAATGTGTAAATGTACCTGGTACATTTACTATCTTTAGGTTGATTTTCCCACAGAAAAGGCACATTTCATACCTGAGTTCTCTGAAGAAAACATGCACTTTTCTTAGCATATATTATTAAGCTATCCCCTTGGGTTGCTATTACTTAAACACTGAATCATCTAAATAGTGTAAGACTAAGAAAGTAGGAGATTTTAAAAGCCATAAATTTAAAATTCATGAATATCTAAAACCATGATTTTGCACTGTCTACTTGTTCTTTAGTCTACAGAGAATTTTATGGTTTTCTTCTTTCCTCTCTCCTTCCCTCTTTCTATCCCTCCTTCCCTTCCTCTTAATTGGAGGGAGGTACCTGGGGAAAGTTTCCATTTTATTGTTCTGTGTAAGTCTGGTGGGGAATTCCTCTCTATTACTATGAATGGCTGGAAGTGTATATTACCCTGTCCTTGTATCTGATGATTAGAAGATTATATATAACCTTAAGTAAATACCTTCCCTTTGAGCCTCAGTTTTGTTTTTACTCTCTAGGAAAAAAAATACACATGCAGAGGTTGCATTTATAAGACTGGACCAGAAATATCAGAAGCACGAGGAGAGAATGTGGTATGGTAGACAATGAGAGAACAGGCTCTGGAGTCAGAGACCTGGATTTACTAGTGACCTATTTGGGTTCAGAAGGGAAAATTTAGCAAGTCAATGACTTTGATTAAGGCAAAATCCAATTTAGAAATAGAATTACTAGAAGTTAGAGTTGCTCAGCAATGCTTGAAATGCTTTATTATTTAAATTGAATGACATTTCCTAATGAAGCTTATTTTCATCAACATATATTCTATTATTAATCTTATTTACAAAAAGAAATTGTCTTCTACTGAATGGTTTTTGTAAGTTGAGGCATTAATTTCTAAAGGGAAAATCCTAACCAAGAGGTGCTACTCCACCTAGTGACAGCTCCATAAATTACAGTTATTAGGCTTAAATAGAATTCCCAATTTGAGACTCGTTATATGCAAAGTATTTTTTTCCCTCTATAAATAAAATCCAGCTCCCGTCACTGTAAAGCTTACCTATTGGTAGAATATCCAGTAATTTACCATGGGAATTCACAGCCTGATTCATAATGCTTAAGAATGCTTGAATTTCTTATATTGTTCACATTCTTAGATACTATCTAGGTAAGTAAAAGATTTTCTAACTCAAAGAAATACATGTTGAGACAAAACTCTTCTCAAATATAATTTATATACATAATATTCAAGATTAAAAGCCATTCTTGAGATCCTTTTTTTTTTTTTTCTTTCTGGAAATCTTTCCTCCCTGTACTCTCCACAAGTGGATTTTGGGGTGCTTTTACTATGCAACTGCTTGCGTGCTAGAAAGATTTTTGAACATAAAAACCAGAAAGTTGGTGTTGTAGCTGCAACTCTGTCCTTTAACAACTCTGTCATCAATGACACTATTAGACAACTCTTTGTTGCCCAGTTGATTCCCTCACAGGTGTATAATCCAACATTTGATTAATGCCAGCACTCCACTTCTGGCCAGTGCCAACCATATCATGCAGAACTACCTATAAACCAGGTTTGAATTCTCTTTGGTACTAGGGAACCACCATGCGGTCACAGATGTGGGTTGAAGGAAAGATAAACAGTGCACTAAATTCTCCAAGGGTGAGCTCATGCAATTGATTTGTCCAACCTGAGTCCAAACTTGTATGTACCACTTCCACTGGACAATGGCATGCTGCTGTGCGTGCCTAACCTGTAGGGGGCAAGGGAAATGACCCCAGGGAACAGAACTGAGAGCAGCATTTCCAGTTGTCCAGTTTGCATAAAGATATGGCTGGAAATACTGGCTAATGGTTGATTGGAGGATTAAGAAACTTGAAAACAAAGACAAAAAACATGGGAACGAGAAGCTTCAGGATAGTATGTGAACGGACAACTCAGAATAGGCTGTAAGTGCAAGGATACCTGTGTCCTGTATGAAAGCTCATCCAAGTCCTCTTCTTCGGGGAAGGTCAGGGTGGGGAACGTCCAGCCTGCGGGCTATATAGGCCCTCTAAATCATTTGGTCTGGCCCTGCCAAGGCATTAGGGCTGAGTTAATTAAATATCTGACCAAGTATAGCAGGCTAATTTTTAAGTTGAGAATTTTGTTTGGCCCTTGAATGATGTTATAAATATACAAATGGCCCTTGGCAGAAAAAAGGTTCCCCACCCCTGCTCTAAGTGGAGAGCATAGCCTACACTGTGGTTGTTAGTTAGCCTCTCTCCCCAGCCACCCCAGTCCTTGCCCAATTATGCTACATTCTGGGAAAATTCCCTCAGCTTCTTTCTGTTTTTCAGTGTTTAGTAGTATCCATTCTGCTATTCAACCATCAATTAAGCATAAGAAATCTCTTCTTAAGGCAGGGAGGGGAGTGATGGGGGAGTGTCAATCGGGGGAAAAAGGAGACATATGTAAGACTTTAAACAATAAAAAAAATTTTTAAACAAATCTCTACGTTGTTTTTTTTTTTTTTTTACAAATCTCTACTTTTAATTTCTAAGACCTATCTTTGTTATAGCAACCTGTTGTTGTTGTAATAGATGCAATTCCCTCACCAGTCTCTCAGAGAATATTACTTAAAAAGTTTCTTTTGCTTATTTTATTCTCTAGGGGTTCACTCTTGTTTGCTGGATTTGATGGTGTTAAGCACCCCTCAAATGTTTAATGCTTGGGTGTCTGTTTTTTTCATTTATGAATTCCCTGTTTCCCTGACAGTGAATTAAGTTCTAATTAGGGTGTCTTTCCGCAGCAGGAGGAGAGTGTACTAAATTTAGGACCCTGCCCAGTCAGAATTCTTTCTAATGAGGTCTGAACTCTTGTCTTTAGCCAAAGATCAGTGCCACAATCAGCTGCCCTTTAATTTTTTAAAATTCTGATACTCTTAGTGGATATGACATTATTTCAGATTCTATTCTGTTTCTCTTTCCAACTCTTACACTTCTACTCTGTCTGCTGAGCCTCAACTCCAAGAAAGGGAGTAGGGCTTAGCTGTTTCCAACTCATTCTTTATATGGCTTCCCCATGATCTCCTACTCTCTGGATTTGTCCTAAATTAAAATATCTCTCGAATTATTCTTACGTCTTTAGTTCTCTCCTGTCCTGATCTGGGTTTTCTTGTCCTTGTTCCTCTAACAACTTAATCCAATTAGTTTTCCATCTTTTAAAAAGTTCCTCCACATCTGTTCATTAATGGCACCCTTCAGGGTGGCATACTTCAGGATTTACTCTTCTAATAAAATATATGAACTGTTTCATGAACATAATGAAGTACAGATTCTAATTCCATAAACACCTATGTGCCTACCACCCAGGTTGAGAAAGAATATATCACAAGTAGCATCTGAGTGTTCTGTGTATGCCTCCCTGATCTCATTTGCCTCTCTCCTCTGAGCCTAAAGGGATTTGGGACAGGCAGAGAAGTAGATGGACATGATCAGTTTACTAAATTCAAGCCAATCACCACCGAGTTAAAAATTTCAAAACCGAGATAGAAAAGTGTTTGAGAGGGCAGTTCTATCTTGATTACTCATTGCTATAAATCCTAATCCTCTACTACCTTAAGTTGTATATTATGCATGGCCAACATGTTACTTCCCTGCATGCAAATTATAATAAAAACTTTAAACTCTAAAATGGCTAAGTTCTGTCTCTACTTCTAGTAAATCTCAAAGTTAAGATCATTACTCATTTTTCTACTTTTCTTGGTAAGTGTTCAAAAAAAAGATCATTAATGTTTTCTAAAATAATAGAGATCTTTAATGCATCATATCAGACGTTTATTATTCAGAGCTAAAGATAAATGTTCTCTTTGAAGTCAAGTTAGTGTATAATATTAAAACATTATCTCTAGCAATAAAGTTTTCAAAATCAGGCAGGTGTTGAAATGCATGGGAGCTTTGATGCTATAGATAAAGAATTAGGCTCTATGTTCATTAATTTAAGAAATGAATTTTTATGGTCTCAAAAAAGCACTCTGAGACCTACACTACATACAGAGATTCCAGTCTCCTGTAGTAAGGATATGAACACATATGCATCATCCTCGGTAGAATATAACAGAAGACTTCAGGTGAGGGCATGTTTTGGGAATGCAGCCTTGAGGAATGCCCAGTTCCTCACAGCAAAAACACCTGGTTGGTAATGATAGTATTCTACCTGACCAAGATCAGATCCTGACAAGTCAAGAAAAGCCCTTTAAGTGGGGCTTACCTTTTTACCTCCAATCACATTACCTTGAAATTCTAGCACTGTTCAACTGTATGGTTGCAAAAACTTTATGCCACCGGCATCTTTTTCTGGGTATCTTCAAACTCTGTAATGATAACCAGCCTAGGTCTAGGAAGGACTGACCTGGCTTTACGTCAATATGATCCAATATATAATTGTAGTTAGTACCCAGCTCTTTCACCCTGCCCAGCGTCTGTCTCTTCACCTTAATTTTTCTATGGGAAACTTCCTTCTTTTACTCTAGGCTGTCTTACTGGGACTATCAAAGTCCCTGAAGCCATGGGGTAGGTGCATGATCCCAAGTTGGGAAAAGAGACTGGTAGGAATTTGATTTATGAGCACAGGCCTAAGATAGGAAATACAGAAGCTGGGATATTTTGATGGCAGGGCTCTGTAAGGATTGTCTCTTAGTTTCTATAACCTAGATGCCTAAGGTTATCTGGTTTTTATTCTTAGGGCTGTTGGTCCAGCTTTTTCCTAGATTTTCTGAGCTGTCCTCTGTCCTGCTGATAAATGCTGTTTCACTTAGGATCGCTCTAGTGAGTTCCTACTGTTTGCCATCAAAGAAGCCTACCTGGCCCATTCAGTAATGTCATTGTAAGCTGTTCCCTTCAATAGGAAAGCTATGGCCTTTAACATCTTAATATGCTTACTGTACATTAGATGCGATTTTAAAACTAAGCACTGCCCTAACCGGTTTGGCTCGGTGGATAGAGCATCGGCCTGCGGACTCAGGGGTCCGAGGTTCGATTCCGGTCAGGGGCGTGTGTCTTGGTTGTGGGCACGTCCCCAGTGGGAGGTGTGCAGGAGGCAGCTGATTGATGTTTCTCTCTCATCGATGTTTCTGGCTCTCTGTCCCTCTCCCTTCCTCTCTGAAAAAAAATCAATAAAATATATTTTAAAAAATAGAACTAAGCACTAATATTCATATCAAGTTGAACAACCCCAAGTTAACTTCAATTTATTTTAATCCACCCAAATGGTGCAGTATTTGTATAAGTGAATACATTTCTGCCAACACAGTAGTGACCAAAAACACTTTAGTAAATTGGCTTTAGTCTCCACATTTTCAAACTTACTCTAAGTAAAAAAAATAAACATTAAACACACATAAGAATGGTCTTTACAACTTTAGTACATACAAATAAGAATGACAAATTTAAAGTAAAATACGTGGTTCTAAAAGAGAGAGAAATCATACCAGACTGAAAACACTTTGGCCAATTTCTAGTCACAGTCACACAAAACTACCTCCTAAGGAAAAATGACCAGTGAGACAGTTAACTGTCTGCTTTCAACTATGAAGAATTAAACCTAAAATGCATTCACTCTTTCATCTTCTAATGAAAGATAACCTACCCTCAGAAACAGCGTAAGCATTGTTGTAGTAATCTAGCTCCTAAATGAAAACGGGGGTTGAGTTACAGTTCACTTAGTAACCTAGCTGAGAAACATTTGAAAATTACCCCTAGATCAAAGTACTTACACAAGTTCAAGTCTTTCTCTTAAGATAAAAGGTAGCACAGATCCTTAACCTTTAAAAAGAACATTTAAATTAAACCTTTGTCGGAACCAGTCAAAACTTTCAGAAATGTTTCTTAAATATCAAATTTCTCTTCACAGATGCTATGTCCATTTTCTTCATAATCTTCTCTTGTTACCACCATATCTTCAAAATCATCATTCTCTGATATCAATTTTCCTCCTTCCCAGGCATAAGTAATAGGGCTAAAAATAAAGGTAACATAAATGAGTCCAGGTGATCTTATAAAACTAAAAGGCAAAAACATTAATTAGTCACTAAAATGTATCAGTCTCCACCCAACAGAAAGTCATTAAAGTGTGAAAATAATCATAAACTTCATAGGACTAAAGCAAACTCAGAAAGAAAGAAATCTTTATCAACATTACAAATAGTTCTTTTGATTTTTTTCCCTGTGCCCTGAATCTATCTATAATAATAAAAGCGTAATATGCTAATTAGACCAGACAGCCGAACGATCTTCCGGACATCCTTCCGGACAACCTTCCAGACGAAGCCGTGGCTGTGAGGGCTGAGCCCATTGCATGAATTTCGTGCATCGGGCCTCTACTTCTTATAATAGAAAACAAGAATACAAGCAAAAGATCAAAAATACATAAAATGAAAAACACTGTCATAAGTGAGTCTAACTTTTGTATGCAGCAAAGCTATGTCATCACACAGCAATATAGTTATTATAACTCCCATTTTATAAGTTTGGAAAATAAGGGCCAGAGAGATTAAGTCTGGAACTAGATTCAACCAGAACTGTTATCACACAGGCTGTGCTTTTGCTGCTATACTCTGTTGCCTCTAATAAATGAAACATTTAGAAAACACAGTGCAAGATAAACAGTTACATGGTAGGACATGGACAGTAAGTAAAACTAAAGCATGTTAAACATTTAGTTTGGCTTTATCTACAAGCAAGGTTATACACTTTCTGTCTTAACTCAATTCTATTTCTACTGTTCCGCTACCCCCAATTCAGCTTCAAATCCAAAAAATAAGACAGAAAAAAATTAATGTTTTCCTTATTGTATTTATTGCATTTCCTAATCTTGGGGGGGAGAGGAATACACACACACACACACACATTTACACACATATATTTACATACATACACACACACACACACACACAAACATATACAAACGAGTAGATGTGCAATAAAGATTTGATGAATAAAGAATAAAATTACTTCTGTGCATCCCTTGTCCTGTAATGTGTTCACAACTTACATTTAAAATGCAGGATAAGCCCTGGCCAGTTTGGCTCAGCAGATATAGCCTGCGGACTGAAGGGTTCCAGGTTCAATTCTGGTCAGGGGCACATGCCTGGGTTGCAGGCTTGATCCCCAGTAGGGGGCATGCAGGAGACAGTCAATCAATGATTCTCTCTCACTGATGTTTCTCTCTCTCTCTACCTCTCCCTTCCTCTCTGAAATCAATAAAAATATATAAAATAAAATTCAAGATAAAGTTTGGCCGGTGTGGCTCAGTTGGTTGGAGCGTTGTCCCACATACCAAAAGGTTTTGGGTTCGATTCCCGGTCAGGGCACATAACTACATGGTGAGTTCAATCCCTGGTCAGGGCACATATGAAAGGCAACCAAGTGATGTTTTCTTTCACATCAGCATTTCTCTCTCTCTCATTCCCCCTCTAAGATCAATATGCATACCCTAGGAAGAGGATTAAAACAAATAAACAGCCCTAACCGGTCTGGCTCAGTGGATAGAGCGTCGGCCTGCAGACTCAAGGGTCCCAGGTTCAATTCTGGTCAAGGGCATGTACCTGGGTTGCGGGCATATCCCCAGTAGGGGGTGTACAGGAGGCAGCTGATCGATGTTTCTTTCTCATCGATGTTTCTAACTCTCTAGCCCTCTCCCTTCCTCTCTGTAAAAAATCAATAAAATATATTAAAAAACAACAACAAATAAACAAACAAATAAAATAAAATGCAGGATAAAAATCCAGTATGCTTCATACTGTAAAAAGAGTATATGAACATCAGTGATGATAAAAATCATTTCAATATCTAATGGTAGCTTATTCTTTTACCTGATAGCTATGAAATAAGTAATCAGATGAGGGCCTGATGTAGCTTTTGAAAATTTCTACTTTAGCTTTAAAACAAAACTCTAAAATTAAGTCAGATACGTGGGGTCTCTGCCACTTAAAACTTGGGAGGGAGCAATTATTAGATGTATGTTTGGTAAGAGCTCCTGCCTCAAGGTAAAGAGAACTGGGTTTTGATTTGGTCACTGCTATCAACTCACTGTAAAGCCTTTGCCAACTTATGAGTCCTTGCTTCTTCATTTACAAAGTAAGAGCATTGGACAGGATGATGTGTAAGCCTTCCTTACAGCTCTAAAATTCTGCCTTAATTTTTTTACCAGTAAAGTAGAAATGATATCTGCTTTTGCTCATAAAACAGAGTAGGGGAATATACTATATAAAACAGTTTTGAATTTAAGAAAAACTAATTACATTTAAAAGTTAATTTAAAATATTTTAAATTATCTTAAACATTCCAAAACAACTTATGAATGGACATAACTTATCTCAATGGGTAAATTCTTAAATTTCTATACTTGAGAGAAACTCTCAGGAAATGACACACCTCAGATACCTCAAACAGATAATAACCTAATTGCTTTGCCTATAAAAACTCTTAGGAAAGAAGACTGACTTACTATAGGGAAGTGATCTCATATTAACCAAGTGCCCATCATGTTCTAATCATATGGTGGGCACTTAACATACTTCATAACACTGAATCTACTGAAATGGAAGGTTTGTCACTTCAATTTTGTTGTTGTTCTTAATCCTCACCTGAGGATATGTTTTTCATTGCTTTTCTCAGAGAGCATGGGAGAAAGGAAGGGGGGAGAGGGAGAGAAAGAAGGAGAGGGGCGGGGAGAGAGAGAGAAAGAGAGAAACATCGATGTGAGAGAAACATATCAATTGGTTGCCTCTCAAATGAGCTCCAACTGGTGGGGGGTGGGCGATGGGGGAGGGGGGGAGGTGAACCCAAAACCCAGGTACGTGCCCTTGACCAGGAATTCAACCTGAGACCCTTCAGTGTGTGGGCCGACACTCTAACCACCGCACCAGCCAGGGCTAACACTTCAGTTTTTGAGTAAAGGAAAATGAGGATCCCAAAGGTGAAATAAACCTGCCAACATGGAAGAACCAGGTTTTAAACTCAACTCTGCTTTATCCACAGTCCACTTGATCTACAGTCTGCCATGTTTTGTGTCTATATGAGCCGACACTTACTTTTCAGGCAGCACAACAGAAACATCATAATCTGTTGGAGTGAGACATCGAACTTCTGAGTAAACCCGATCCCTAAATCCTGGGAAAAGGGAATTTCCTCCTGTCAAAACAATGTTCCTAAAAAAATGCGGCTGCATTTCTTTAAAAGAAAAAAAAGGAGAATGGAGAGAAAAAAGGCATTAGAAAATATGTTTACCTATCTTTATGGAATAATAAGGATGAGGGTTTAGGTAAAAGCAATTAGGGATTACAGGTACTGGTTGGGAAACCATAACTTTTTATAACCATATAAATTATAATTTCTGAGATTTTATAATGATATTATAGATAAATATATTAAACAGAAATATGATCTCTAGATATTGAACAAAGGCTAAGGTGAGGGGCTGAACTATGGGCTACTTACTATAAGCTATACATATATGAGTAACATTCTACTAGCGGACATTTGATAATTATAATTGTTCTTCCCTAAAATGGAAGGGATCTTTGTGTAGGTTGAGACGGAGCTAGTGAAAGATAAAAAGGAGGTCCTTCATGACATTTTAACTTCATACTATCCTCACTCAGACAGGTATTTGTGTAAGTATTGTGCAATACTTAATAATGAAAAATACTTATAATCTATAATAATATTTAAAGAAAGGATCTTATTTTGCACTCATTAAAGTTACATGATGGCAAACATTAAGTGCCATATGGTTTGCCAGTATTAAAAGCCTACTCAGCACCCCAGGGAAATTTATCAAGAATTACAATACTGAGCCGTAGCCGGTTTGGCTCAGTGGATAGAGCATCAGCCTGAGGACTGAAGGGTCTCAGGTTCGATTCCAGTCAGGAGCACATGCCCTGGTTTCGGGCTTGATCCCCAGAGGGGGGCGTACAGGAGGCAGCCGATCGATGATTTTTCTCTTAACATTGATGTTTCTCTCTCTCTCTCCCTCTCCCTTCCTCTCTGAAATCAATAAAAATGTACTAAAAAAAAAAAAAAAAAAGAATTACAATACTGAGTACCGGCACAAAACAAGGAATGAGTATATACTGACACTGCGTCTCCTGGCATGACATTAAAGTAGAATATAAAATGTTGCATACCTCATGACTGTAACTTTATATAAAGTGTGAAATTAATATGAAATATTAATATGAAAGAAGTTGCAAAATAATTATATTAAGCTGTTGGCATTATTGACTTTTTCATTTTCCCTTTTTTAACATATCGAAAGGAAGAGATGGTGCATATGCTAGGTTTTCTCCAATGCCTAGTGTTCCTTATGAACTAGGAAGACATTTTCAAAATATAAAAGTACTCTAACACTCAAGAATATTAGTTAAATCATGCTTCTGAAGAACCCAGAAATCACTCCAAAGTATCATACTTCAATCTCATTAAAATTATATCAATCCAAATATAACAAAAAGAATAAACCAATCCTACCAACAGCTGAAAGCCATTAAGTTGCTAAGTTATAAAGTCATGTTCTGTGCAAAGGTGGGTTAAATTAAAACTTTTTCTAAAATAAATATGATAATTTAATACTCCTGGAGAGAATTTCTTCAAGCTTAAGTTTACCATGACTTTTCCCATATGAGATGTAAAATCTGGGACCAATAAAGAATTACTCAAGGATATTATTGGATCTAGAAATCTCTACAAATAAAAGACTTGATATTTCCTGAAATTATTTGGAAGAAACAGATGACTTCTCGAGTTCACGTAAGGTTTTGTAAAAATATCATTACTACTCAGTATTTTAACTATGTACCTTCAGGTAAGTTCTGAATTGAATAGACAATAGCTTCTGGAATTCCCATTTCCTGAATTCCTATATCAGAAGGATTGAAGAGTATTTCCGGAACAGCAAATCTTTCATTGGCCAGACGAAGAATTTGTTCCCCAGATTTATATTTTCCACTTAACACCATCTCTTCCCTTGGCTTAAAGTAAAAGATAAAATGTTTACTACATTATCTAGCTCACATGATGAATAACATTTAGTAAAATGTAATATAATATATTAACATGTTCTTGGAAGTTTCAGGTTCTCAAAAGTTAGAAATAAGTAGTTTTCTCTCCTGTTGCCTAAACTACACAAGTAAATAGTGACATTAACATAGCTATTCCCCCAAAGATAATCCGGCTTTATTCCGCACATTTTAAAACAGAAAGAAAAGAACAGATGAGAGGAAACTTCATAAACTACTTATAATAGTAGACTGATTGTGATTTCCAGAGAACAAAGAACATACTCCCAATAGAAAACACTGCCTTACGTTTCTTCCGTTATCTACTTTCACTCCCCTATTGCTTATTGAATACTGTGGTTCATTCTATCAGGTCCTTTTCCCTTGTGCAAAAAGCCTACATCTTTACATTCATTATTTTTCAATCTCTATTTAAAAATCTGTTTCCAAATGACTTAAGCAAATATATGGGCATTACCACTGAAATTCTTGTTATTGCTAACCCACCCATCTGTGAGCTGTGTTCTTGAGGAATTAGGGGAGGAAAAACCTCCTTCTACAACATTCTACATCACTAAAATAATATTCCCTCTTAATTTTACTAAGAAT
The DNA here is from genome assembly GCA_026230045.1 of Corynorhinus townsendii. NCBI lineage: Eukaryota > Metazoa > Chordata > Mammalia > Chiroptera > Vespertilionidae > Corynorhinus > Corynorhinus townsendii. Next base: position 203,389,412 of record JAPDVU010000003.1, on the reverse strand, counting down.
CATCAGCTTTTCTAAACTCAGTTATAGACATTCACTTCATTTGACTCATATATGCAATTTTTCCTCCCATAATAAGAGTATATCCTAATCCTTTATATGGGCATAAAAATACTTCATATAAGAAGAAATATCAACAATTCAGTCCTGGGTCAACTGTATCAATATTCATAACAGGTAAATAACCAACTTCTGTTTATCTCCAGATATGTCATTCAGCTGATAGTTCTTTTTCTAAATAACTTTAGTGAGACATTTATTAATCATTTATGCACTTGTGCCTGGAAAAATGGCCACCAGGAAGGCAGCCATCAACAATTCTGTTAAAGACTGCACAATCCCAGCTGGATGCTTTTTAAATCTGACTGAGGTGGTCACTTGAAGAAATATAATGAGGATTTTTCAAATTACCTTACAAAAGCCCTTTTTAATTGTACTAAAGTCAGGCAAAACATAGTCTATCATTACTGTATTTTCTTCTCCTTTCAACCTGGAAAACAAAAGAGACTTATGAAATATTTTAACTATGTATAACATTCCCAAGAATCAACTTCCCAATTCTTAGATTACCATTATACATACTTGGCAATATCCATATCTCTATAAAAATCCTGAGATACATAGCATACATCTTCTTTCACTTGATTAATCACGTGTGTTTCATCCATAACATGTAACTGCCTAAAAAGAAATAAAAAGTTAAAATGGAAAAGAGTCCCGACTGGTATAGCTCAGTTGGTTGAGCACTGTTTTGTGCATCGAAAGGTCATGGGTTCAGTTCCATCCCTGATCAGGACACATGCCTGGCGGGGTGGGCTAGATCCCATCCAGGGCAAGGGGGGCAGGAAGCAGCCAATAATGTTCTCTCTCTCTCTCTCAAAAGCATATTTAAAAAATGATATGGAAAAGATTTAAATATAACTTATAATGATCATTTTAAATATTTTTTCTGGAATTAAATTTTTAGGTAACTAATTTTTTAAAATAGCAAATTCTTGAATGTATAAAATATATGTAACTTTATGAAATACTTATTTCCATTATTATTATTTAAAACTTTTATTGTTGACACTTGCCCATGTCCCGTTTGCCCCTCCTTTGCCCACCTCCACCCAGCCCCATCCTATTTCCATTATTTTATTTTATCTCCACATTAGTCCTCTAAAGGCAAATATAAGTCCCATTTAAAGAAGGAAACTGAAAACGTGTTAAGGGGTAAGGTTTACCCAATTAAAGAGCAAACTTTTTCCTCCCACCATTCTGAATAGAATCTTGCTTTTAATTGCACTTTCTTTTCTGATCACAAAAGTATTGTGAGTCAGCACCCAGTACCTGGCATGTAGTGGATGCTTAATATATATTTGATGAGTAAATTAAAAAAAAACCCACAGGTTTAATGTATAAAGATTTATAAAAAACAAAAATGTGCCCTAACCGGTTTGGCTCAGTGGATAGAGCGTCGGCTTGCGGACTGAAGGGTCCCAGGTTCGATCCCGGTCAAGGGCATGTACCTGGGTTGCGGGCACATCCCCAGTGGGGGGTGTGCAGTAGGCAGCTGATCGATGTTTCTCTCTCATCGATGTTTCTAACTCTCTATTCCTCTCCCTTCCTCTGTGTAAAAAATCAATAAAATATATTAAAAAACAAACAAAAAAAATGTAAGATTACTTTCTTTGAATATTTTTCCGTGTACATAGATTATATACATGTTTACTTTTTATGTTTTAGACTAAACATGATCTCATGAACATTTTCTTATGCTATTACATACTCTTTAAAAACTATTTCTTATTGCCCTAAAATTTTCAGACTGATCTATTAAAATGTATTTGTCAATGTTCCTAATGTTGGAAGTTTAGATCAGGGAGGAAAGATACCTGTGTGTTTACAAACATGGACTTAGGAGCCAGAGACTTAGGTTTAATCCCAAATTAGTAGCCAAGTTACTTTACCTTTTTGGGACTCCAACTCTTCAACTCTAAAAAGGTAATATCGCCAATTTAACATAGCTATAAGTTTACCATTCTAATCATAGATATAAAGTGTTTAGCATAGTCCCTGTACTCAATGAACAATTATTGTTTCTGCCTTAGCTGGTTTGACTCAGTGGATATAGTGTCAGGCAGCGGACTGAAGGGTCCCAGGTTTGATTCCGGTCCTAGTAGAAGTTGTGCAGGAGGCAGCCAACCAATGATTCTCTCTCATAGTTGATGTTTCTATCTCTCCCTCCCTCTCCCTTCCTTTCTGAAATCAATAAAATTTTATTTTAAGCCCTGACCGGTTTGGCTCAGTGGATAGAGCGTCTGGCTATGGACTGGGGGGAGTCCCAGGTTTGATTCCGGTCGAGGGCATGTACCTTGGTTGCAGGCCCGAGCCCCAGTAGGGGACGTGTGGGAGGCAGCTGATCGATGTTTCTAACACTCTGTTCCTCTCCCTTCCTCTCTGTAAAAAGTCAATAAAAATATATTTTTTAAAAATATATATATATTTTAAATAATAATTATTATTCTTTCTATCTTTTTGCTTTTGTTTTAACAACATAGTCATATACACCATATTCTACCTTCTCCAAGATACACAAATGTACCAATGAAAAGAAAAAAATGCCAATTAAACTATCATAATTCTAAGGTATCAGTGATTGAAAGATTCACCTCAATTTCAAAGGTTAAAATGTAAAAAAACATACAACTCAGGAGTAATGAAATACAGTACTTTTATCTATATCTCTGATTATTATGATTATTTATTCATACTCTAGAACACAGAATATGAAATACTTAGTCTCTTGGTATACTGCCAAATTGTTTACCAGAAAAATTATTTCAAGTTGTGCTCTGATCAGCAGCAAATAAAGAGTGCCCATATCACAATCTACATCATCTTTTGAAAAAGTTCCATAAATGTGAATTGTTAAATATTTTAATGTGCATCTTCTCTAAGAAGTGCCATGAGGAAAAGGAGTTCTTGTCTATTTTGTTAACTCATGTATCCCCAGCTCCTAAACAAGTAACTGATAAGGATTTGAATTAAATCTATAATTTCTAGAGGTGTTTAACATTTTTTTATGTCTGAGAATTATCCATATATATCCTTTGCATGTAACTAACTCTCTAGTGATCATCTATCTGTGCCACTGACCATTTGTTTTCTGAGAATTATCTAACTTAAGGATAACTTTCTTATGGGTGAAGAAGAGCCCGTAATTAATAAAGAAAATAATCCTGTCATATTTGTTTCAGGTTTATGTTTATCTTAGTTTTATTGCTTTTTTAAAGTATATTTTTATTGACTTCAGAGAGGAAGGGAGAGGAAGAGAAAGAAACATCAATAATGTGAGAGACTCATTGCTTGGCTGCCTCCTGCATGTCCCACCCTGGGGATGGAGCCCACAACGCAGCATATGCCCTGACCAGGAATTGAACTGCAACCTCCTGGTTCATAGGTCGATGATCAACCACTCAGCCATGCCGGCCAGTCTTCTTATACACATTTTAAATTTGTTTTACAATGCACATGTACAACATTTATCATTTTAAAATATTAATATATTAAATTCTGTAGAAATGGGGGATGTCTTTTTTAGTGGACAATACCATTTTAAATGCTAGAAAGCTTTTCGATTTAAACATCATTAGTATTTATATATGTGATACAGCTTTTTAAGCACTAATTATATAAAATGCCACCTGAAGTTACAACTAAAGATAAAGAATAATTTTAAGTTGCTTGAAAAACTTCATTGCCAGCATCCCATCCTCCCAAAGAATAAAAGTTAAGTATTACCTATAAGATATGATCTCCTTTAGATGATTGGTTAGGAGTTTCCCTCCCACATTTATCCTAAAAAAGGAGAATGGAAATTTGGATCAGTTTATCAGGCATTTTTCAGTTTTATTCTAAAAAATAACATAAGTATTAAATGCAACTCACCGAATAATTGCTTCTTTTTTCTTTTTACTTCTACAATAAGGCACTATATGTGTAAAGGAGTACCCACTATCAACAATGATACAGCATAATTCGGAAGGGTTATCTCGGAAATACCTATGTGCACCGAGAGCCCCAGCTATTAAAAAAAAAAAAAAGATAAAGAGAAAAATAAACATTATAATTATTTTAAAGCAATAAAGAAAGGTAGAAACTAAGGAAAAGACAAATGTTTTCTTTTGTTTATAAGAAAAATGTTAACTTATTGTATTCATAACTGTCAAAAGCTCTTTATAGTGTTTAAACTTTCAAATATCACTTTTGTGGTAAATATAAATTTGTGATCAATTTTTAAAGGTAAATATTCATTTCATAGCTTATAAAATTATTTTAACAGATAATTTTACTGAGCATTCATTACATGTTGGACACTATACTAAACCCCATTGAGCATGTGTGCTTTAAATTTCACAACAATCCCATTTTATAAAAACTGCAGCACACACACTGAGACCAAAATGGCAAATGCCTGTACTCACCACCTCCCACAAACACATAAATATTACAACTAAAATACAGAACAACCAAAAGAGAAACCAAGATGGCGGCATAGGTAAACACCTGAACTTGCCGCCTAGCACAACCACTTCAAAACTATAGCTAAAAGACAAAACGGACATCATCCAGAACCACAGGAAGGCTGGCTGAGTGGAAATTCTACAACTAGAAGGGAAGAGAAAAGCACACTGAGACTCAGAGGAGCTGTGGAAGTAAAGTGCAGAGGTACAGAGGCGCGCGTGTGGAGGGGGCTGGCAACTGAGGATGCGGCTGGCTTTTTCAAGCGGGAAGGAGACACAAGCTCCCTACTGCTCTGAACTCCAGTTCCAGGCAAGACTCTGGGGACCCAGACTCATACGGGGAGAAAATGGACTGTCTGGCAGCGGGCGAAAACTCGAGGGTGGCTTTCTCTCAGAAGTGCTTGCAGTGATTACCAAGGGACACTGAGACCCGGGGGCCTCTAAGGGCAGGGCTGACAGGGAAGCCATTGCTGTTTGCTCCGCCCTGAGACTCCGTCCCATCCAAGCTGAGTGCAGAGGCTTTTGCATATGAATGGCCTGGTCCTTTGAATTTTAAACTTACCTAATAAACTGCAGCTGAGTCAGAGAGACCCAGAACATCCAAAAGAAGGCCAAGGCCCCACAGCAGCTTGCATTGCTTCACAGCTGGGCCTCATCTGGGCACCTCCAAAACCCAAACAAAGAAGAGGAATCTGCAGATCTCTCTATAGCTCCTACTGGGTGGCCTCAGGCAGAGGCTAAATTAGCACCTCCTTGGAGATCCAAGAGCCAGTGTACCCAGGGGTCAGAGTAGGACCATCCAGATTACAACTCCTCAGATCCATAAGGGACACACTCAGGGGGCAGATTCAGTGAGCACCAAAGCCCCACTATAGCAAGTCTTGCCTCATAAGGGTGTCTCCAGCACAGAAGTTCTCCCATCGTAGACACAGCTGATCCTCACAGCCAAGGGGCCTGAAGGTCAATTCCTCCCAGTGATACCAACAACAATCAAGGCTTAACTACAAGACTGTGCACACAGTCCACAAAAGAGTGCACCAAGAGTGTCCACCTCAGGTAACCGGGGAGGCTGAGCCACTGGGCCCTATAGGACACCTAGCACACAAAACCACTCTATCAACTCAGGGAAGCAGCCAAAATGCGGAGACAAAAAAACAGGTCACAAATGAAAGAAATGGAGGAAAGCAAACAACTGTATAGAGTTCAAAACCACAGTTACAAGGTTTTTCAAGAATTTTCTAGAAAAGGCCAATAAATTTAATGAGACCCTCGAGGATATGAAAAAGGACCAACTAGAAATTAAGCATACAATGATTGAAATAAAAAATAATATACAGAGATCCAACAGCAGACTAAAGGATCGCAAGAATCAAGTCAAAGATTTGAAATACAAAGAAGCAAAAAACACCCAACCGGAAAAGAAAAAAGAATACAAAAATATGAAGATAGTGTAAGGAGCCTCTGGGACAACTTCAAGCGTACCAACATCAGAAGAAGAGAGAGAGCAAGATACTGAAAACCTATTTGAAGAAATAATGACCGAAAAATTCCCCCATCTGGTGAAAGAAATAGACTTACAAGTCCAGGAAGCACACAGAACCCCAAACAAAAGGAATCCAAAAAGGACCACACCAAGACACATCATAATTAAAATGCCAAGGGCAAAAGACAAAGAATATTAAAAGCAGCAAGAGAAAAACAGTTAGTTACCTACAAGGGAGCACCCATACAATTGTCAGCTGATGTGTCAACAGAAACTATGCAGGCCAGAAGGGAGTGGCAAGAAATATTCAAAGTGATGAATGGCAAGAACCTACAACCAAGATTACTCTACCCAGCAAAGCTATCATTCAGAATTGAAGGTAAGATAAAGAGCTTCATGGATAAGAAAAAGCTAAAGGAGTTCATCACCACCAAACCAGTATTATATGAAATGCTGAAAGGTATTCTTTAAGAGGAAGAAGAAAAAAGTAAAGATAAAAATTATGAACAACAAATACATACCTATCAACAAGTGAATCTAAAAATCAAGTGAATAAAAAATCTGATGAATAGAATAATCTGGTGAATATAATAGAATAAGGGGCATAGAAAGGGAGTGGACTGACAATCCTTGGGGGGAAAGGGTTGTGGGGGATGCGGGAAGAGACTGGACAAAAATCATACACCTATGGATGAGGACAGTCGGGGGGTAAGGGTATGGGGTGGGGTGGGAACCAGGTGGAAGGGAGCTATGGGGGGGGAAAAAGAGGAACAACTGTAATAATCTGAACAATAAAGATTTTTTTTAATTAAAAAAAATAAAAAAGAAAGAAACTGCAGCACACAGAAGTTAAATAATGGCCCGGAGTCATAAAATTAAAACCAATCAGAGCCAAGATTCAAACCTACACAGTGTGAGCTTCTTAACCTTGAAAATATTGACATTTTGGACCAGGTAATTCCTTGCTATTAGGGCTGTCCTGTGCACTGTAAGATGTTTAGCAGCATCTGTGTCCTCTACCCACTAGATGCTAGTAGCATTCTCCCAGTTGTGACAACCAAAAATGTCTCCAGACACTGCCAAAAGTCCCTTGAGGAGCAAAATCACCTTTGTTGAGAACACTGTTCTAGAGATTCTGCTCTTAACCAGAATTCTGCTCTTAGTACTAGAGGACCAGTGCATGATTTCATGCAGGGGGAGGGGGGCTGGGGGAGTCCCTCAGCCTGGTTTGCGCCCTCTCACAATCCCCTGGTCTGCGGGAATTGGGCCTAAACCAACAGCTGGACATCCCCTGAGGGATGTAGTAGTGCACCAAGTGGCCAGGGAGGAGCCTGAGCCAAGGGCGGGGGCTGCGCCTGCCGCCACTGCTCGGTAGCACTAACAGAGTCGGGGTAGGGTCCCACCACCACCGCCGCAGCTGTGCTCGCTAGCTGTGAGCCCGGCTTCTGGCTGAGCAATGCTCCCCCTGTGAGAGCACACTGACCACCATGGGGCAGCTCCTGCATTGAGTGTCTGCCCCCTGGTGGTCAGTGTGCATCATAGCAACCAGTTAAAGGGTCGTTTAGGCTTTTATATGTATAGATTGTTGCTTTATACAGACTTTAATTCTGAAAGCTAAATACCTGAGTACATTCATTGTACAGCCATTAATGTAATTCTAACCTTTAATAAACTTACTCCTGGATGATATTGACAGAATCTATGTTGGCAGTCTAACATTTTTTCAATCAATAATAATTATAATAGCAAGCATATCTGTAACAGACAAGATAACTACCTCAGAAACAATAATCTTTCAGAGATTAGATATACATGGCTAGTAACTTCATTAGGGTGAAATATTATATGAGTAAAAAGATAAAATGAGAGAAGTCTGACTAACTAATCTCTAAGGGTCCATCTAGTTTTTAAATTCTGTTTTATTTTTTTCAAATCTGAAAGAATATTCTCTTGGATTTTATGTGTTCATTTACCCTATTCATATCCATATTCACATAAACTCAATTTCAACCAAAACTTTAACTCACCATTTACTCTTAATACTGCTTGGAACTGGTATTCTTCAAATAGGATCTCATTCATTGATTCTTGAATAGAAGTAAAGTTAAAGTATGGTTCTGTGATAATAATATTAGTATCTAAAAAATCAACCTAAAAGAGAAAAAAAACCCAAAAGTTTTATAACTTAGTGTTATAATTATAAACATATTTCACACATATAAACAGACTTATTTAAACTCACAATAATCCTAGGAGACAGCTCTTATTATACTCAGTTAATAGGTGAGCAAACGAAGACACCTGAGAGAGTTGAGTAAGTTACCAATGTTCATATAACTAGTTAGTGACCTAGACTTTGAACACAGGAAGTCTGGTAACAGAATTCATGCACTTTAACTATTATTCAATTTTAGCTGTCTTAATAATAGCATTAACAAAATGGTACTATCAAATTGTTTAAATATAATTATGCTAAAGTAATGAATAACTATAAGTATTAGGGCTATTATTTTGCTTTTAAATGTTAAAAGGCTAGAAGCTTGAGGATATTTAATGCGTACATAATTCTCTACCACCCATTCTTAAGCAGCATTAACATTTGAACATTTTCTCTATATACTTAAAAGTCACACTATAGACATTACAAGCACAAATTTCTCATATTGTACTATTCACACATTCAAATATTTAAGAAAAATATTTTATTGTGAAAATAAAAATAAGATACTGAATTGGTCTAATAATAGAAATCTGAAGCAAACTTTTAATCTTGGGTTTCATACAGTTTCTCTTACCAACCTCAAATTCCACTTCAATATGGAAATTCTATTCACTTGCACTTACTTATAATTTAGAAAATCAAAACCACACACAGAATATTAGGTGACTTAAACATATATCTGAAGCATATTCAAAAGTTTATAAACCTTAAAATATAAACTCTAATTTTTCATTTGAATAAGACTTGGAAATAAATCTGAATACATACTCCAGTTTGTTACCTGATACATTTCTTTTCCAAAAAGGTAATCCCAAACTTGTCTTTGAACATCCCAATTCACCAAGTAACCCTAAAAAAATTTTAAATAAATTTAATCATCAAAACTATTTGAACAATTAAAAAAAGTCAGATTAATAATTAATTTTAAAAAATCAGGGGTGTAGGGGGTGCGGGAAGAGACTGGACAAAAATCGTACACCTATGGATGAGGACAGCGGGGATGGGTAAGGGCAGAGGGTGGGGTGGGAACCGGGTGGAGGGAGCGATGGAGGAAAAAAGAGGACCAATTGTAATAATCTGAACAATAAAGATTTATTAAATTTTTTAAATAAATAAATAAATAAATATAAATGAGAATTATGACCTTGAAAAAAAATAAAAAGTTCAAAAAATTACAAATTAACACTAACCAAAGTGTCAAGGGTTCAAAAGATTTAACAAAAAGTACAGATGCTTCTCTGTGCTTATTTTCTTTAATGTGTTCATCTCATTTAGCTTTAATACAAACAAGTAAAATTCAGTACCCATACCCACAATCAGTAACTAAATCATGGTTGGTTATTTATTCATTTATTTACTTTTTTTATTTGGGGGAGAGAGAGAGATGAGAGAGGAAAAAGGAAACACTGATTTGCTATTCCATTTATTTATGCATTCATTGGTTGATTCTTGTTGTACCCTCACCGGGGATCAAACCCACCACATTGACATACTGAGACAACACTCTTAACAAACTGAGCTACCCAGCCAGGGCATGGTTTTTATTTTATTTATTTATTTATTTTATTGTTTTATTATTTAATTTTTTAATTTATTTTATTTTTATTTTTATTTTGTTAATCCTCACCTGAGGATATTTTTTCCATTGATTTTTAGAGAGTGCACGGGAAGGAGGGGGAGAGTGAGGGAGCAGCATAGATTAGTTGCCTCCTGCACATGCCTCAACTGGGGTGGGGGACAGGATCTGAAACCCAGATACATGCTCTTGACTGAGAATTGAACCCGAGACCCTTCAAAGTGAGGGCCAATGGGCGTTATAACCACTTAGCTCACTGGCCTGGGCGGTCATTTATTTTTAATAGGACACTTTAATTTCAAGTTTTGGTTTTAATAAGATCTTATTTAAAATTTAGCCCTGGCCGGTCGGTGTAGCTCAGTTGGTTGGGCAATAGTCTGTGCACACACACACACAAAAAAGGTTGCCAGTTCATTACTGGTCATGGCACATACAGGTTACAGGTTCAATCCCCAGTAGGGGGCGTGCAGAAGGCAGCAGATCAGGTTCTGCTCTCACATTGTCTTTCTTTCCCTCTCCCTTCCTCTCTCTCTAAAAATCAATAAAAACATTTTTTAAAAAAGAAAATTTTAATATTTTTTATTTTTGCAAAAGATCATTTATTAAGTAAATTACAAAGGTAGAAAAAGTAATTCCTAGAAGTAATGGCTTAGGAAACAAGTTATGGAAGTAAAGGAAGGGCCCTTGGAGCTTGGAAGTGAGGAAGCTAATGGTAACATGCCTGGGCCAGAAATAGGAAGGGGAAGGAGAAGAGGAAGGCCTGGGTGTGCTCCCAGGAGGGAGAGCACCTAAATGACATTTTTTAGAAATCTAAAAATATTTCCATGCATGCAAAATCTTATATATACATTTAAAGTTATCTTTAAATTGGGGTCTATAACGCTAGAAATGGCATATAATTGAATTACCTTCTGAAAAGGAAGGATATAAAAGAGTCCAGAAGGGTCCTTTATTTCTTCTATCTGGTTAGCAGTAAAAGTTTTAAGACGTGCTGTTTTTGACCGGAACTGACAGTTAGGAATAACCCTATAAACAAAGAATCAAATAATATAATTATTCCCTAAATATTTAGGTGCTATAAATACTGCCAGAAAAATATCCAAAACCAGTGTTTCTCACGGTCTTCATATAATAAAAAGTGTCTCCCCCCCCCCCCCCCCCCCCGCCCCAAAGGGCTCTAGTACATACCAGGTTATATACTGGACCCTTTTTCTTTCTCAAATACTCCTCAAGAGACCCTTACAGGTGGGTACTGGTCCTGCCACCACTCAGATAAAAGGGGACCTAGGTAAAGTTCCTGGTCTTTCTGGCTTTAATTCATAAATTTTAAATAAAATTCTGGTAAAAGGTTTACTAGTACAAGTTCAAAATTCTGGCCATAAAATCAAGTTTCCATAAAGTCAAAATTTTCAATCAGTAAGATGCTTTGGGTACATAAGTAGTATTGTAAATGTGGTTGTGTCCACCATGAGCTCACAATCTGTTTAGGAAGACAAACTAGATCCATTATCAGCACAGGTTTTTCTCTATGTTTAAATAAATGATTTTTTAAAGCTGCATTGTAATCAATCTTATGGTTGTATTACAATTTTAATAAATCAGGTATTCTTGATTATTCAGCATCCTTCCTTAATTTTTGCTACCACACACAGTGGCTATAAATAATTCAGAGCATCCAGTATTTACTCTTCTCAAGCATCTCTAATTGATTCCTTAGGTAACTGGTAACAGAACTGCTGAGTCAAAGAATAAAAACTGATACATATGCCTAAATACTTTCCAGAAGATTAACAATTTACATTTCTAAGCAGTTCAATTGTCCTTTTTCAAAAGAAAACGGAAAAGAAAAATACACCCCTCTGTGAATGACAGAAGAAAAGCGTGTCTTTCAATCTGTTTATTTTTTTATGCAAACACATATACAGCATTTGATAAATGCTATGGTAGTATTTGTTTAATTGACTCCACTAGTATAATGGAGCAGGTCAGCCAATGAGCACTTCGAAGGACTTAGACACAAGCTTTCGAATTCTCCAGCTACTAAGATCGTGGTTTTTACATTTTGGGGTCATAAAACCCTCTGAGGATATGAAGAAAGCTATAATCGCGTCTCCAAGAAAAAGCATTTGCCCACGACTCCTGCAGATTTGTGTAAGCGGACCCCACCTGGCTCCCCCGAACCGCTTCTCTGGAACCCTTTTTTACAGAGCAATTTCCGGTTACAAAACAAAACACATGTCCCACTTCCGGGGCCGCACAGCCCAAAATTAACATCTAAATTCCAGTTTAAAGCTTCCCAACCACCTAGCTCCCACGAGAGCATCCCTCGGGCTCAGCTTAAGGCCGCGCGGGGGCGTGGGCCCTGTACTGACGTCCCAAAGATGAAGCGCAGTATGTGAAACTACCAGGCGCAAGTGCCTTGTTCCTCGGTCAAAACGAACACTTACGAGACATTCTCGTGGCTGTAACCGATTTTGGCGTTGTAGGCTCCGTTATCCAACACTAACGTCGTCATTTTAGCCCGAAACACAACGCCTTTCCTTTCTCTTTCCGACCCTTCTCACATTTTCTTCCGGCACTCTACGGTTCGCGTGGGTGGAGCTTAAGGGCGCGTTTCCTGTATCCCTTAGCAACAGAGGACGCCGGAAGCGGGAGACAGCCCAGCCACAGGCTCTTCAGCCAGAGTCAGTACTACGCGTTCCAGCCTAACCCATTTAGAAGAGTGGTGGCGAGATCGAAGAGTGGAAGCTGCTACATGCTTTTCGTCCACTTCGAATTTGTCCTTTACTTCAAAGTTTGACTCGCTACTGCAACCTTCTTCTAACCCCTGTTGCAAACCAGCTGCGTGTGTGTGTGTGTGTGTGTGTGTTCAGACAGTGACAATTATGTAGAATAAAGGGCAAAACCATACTCAGCATGGTATTAGGTATGAGGTCTCTTCAGTCTCGTTCCCCTCCATTGCCCATCCTACTGTAGGATCCAACTACCCTGAATTACAAATATGCTGTTCGTCAATGACCTTGCATTTTTACCCACACTCACACACTTCCCCTGTCTACTTGTTCTTCAGGACAGAGCTCTGTATCTTTATCTAAAAAACCTTCCGGACATTTGACATACCTCATCTCCCTCCTCCTTCCTAAAATGAGGTGCTCCTCCTGTGTGTTCCTGTAATGTTCTCGGCTAACTCCTGCATATCATAATGGCTAAGAGAACGCATTTTGAATTGGAATCTGGAATCTGCCATAAAATAGCTGTGTGACCTTGGGCAATGAAGATGATGATTAATACACATCACTTAATGTGCATGGGTAAACTGTTGTAAGAGATTTACATGTGTTAACTAATTTAATCTTTAAAATTTCTGAATTAGGTGCTATTATTGAAATCAAAGAAATAGTTAAGAGTGCGGTCTCTGAATTCAAACTCCTACTCAAATTCTGGCTCTGCCACTAGATGGCTGAGACAGGTTAGTTAAAGTCTCTACGCCTTACTTTCCTCATCTGTATAATGAGGTAATAACACCCCTTTGCAGAATTGTTTATGAAAAATGAATAATAAAGGTCAAGTACCTGATAATAGCTATCACCACATTGTAACTGGACAGTCAGTGGGTCTGTGCTGCTAGTCACTACTTGCGCCAGTTAAGCAGAGACAGGCGTGAATCGTTTATTCCAATAATGCCAGCAGTATGGGAGAGCAGCGAGTCATCCACAAAAATCTGCTCTGCAGCCCCATAAGCCAGGTGCTTAGATACGGTAGGACAAGGATTACATGGGGAAGTAGGCAATGCAGGCTGAGGTGGGACTCCATTGTTTGGGCAACAAGGTTGTTAATGTTTCCATGATAATAGGCAGTTCTTAAATGAAAAGGGACCACATTCCAAGGTCCACTGTCCAAGATTGACTCCCAGGTCCTGGAGGCACACAACTCCCAGCCAGGTTAGAATGTCCTTTCTTTAACCAAAACAAGCCAATCATGGTTAACAGAGTGTGATTAATATTTCCCAATACCATAACTATTCCCCAATACTCTTTTTTGCCCCCAACAACATTATCAGTAGTATTCTCTTTCTTCCTTTTAGCATATGATCATTCTCTGTTAACTTGCATAGATGGCAAACTCCATGAAGTCCGGCACTCTGTTCCATTGGTGTCTATATTCCTTTGTATTAAAAAAAAATCATGAATGTATAAAATTAATTATGTCAAATTTTAGTCATTCTATTTTCTCTGATATTAAATTGATAAGATTCCTTACTACATACAAGTAAAGAATATTTTCTAAATCTTACCTCATAGAGCAGCCATCATTTCTATTCATCTCTTACCTTTTAGAATATATTCTTTTACTCCAGGCTCTCTTGATTATAAGCCCTTTCACATTTAAGCTTCTCTTATTGCTTTTCTTTGCATGCTCCTTGGTCAGAATCATTTTTGTTCTTGACTTTGGCAATAATTAAAGACTGATAAATCCGAAAGCTGGATTTCACCCCCAACTGTAACCTGAATGTTTCTACCCACATATCCTTAAAAAAAATCTTAAAGGCAACAAAACCAAAATGGAATCTTATCTCCAAAATACCTATTCCACCTACATTACTTTATCTCAATTACTAGACGCCCAGTGTACAAAATTTGTGCATGGGTAGGGTCCCTAGGCCTGTCTGGCAATCAGGGCCAATTGAGGCCTTCCAGCTGCCAGCTGGGGCCTTCCTTCCTTCCGCGCTGCCCTCTGGTGGTCAGTGCACGTCATAGCGAGCAATTGAACTCCTGGTCCCCTGGTGCAGTGGTCAGCAAATTCATTAGTCAATAGAGTGGCAAACTGTAGCTTGCGAGCCACATGTGGCTTGCAAGCCGCAGTTTGCCGACCACTGTCCTGGTGGAACTCCTGAGGGGACACTTGACATATTAACCTTTTATTTATATAGATATGGTGTGCCCCAAGTTAGAAACTTCAACTCTTTTCAACTCCAATCTTTGATTTAATCTCTGGAATCTGTCCTTGACCTTCTTTCATCTCTGCTAATGTTGCCTTATCCCTCGCCTGAAATAATGCCTCTGCATCTTCAATGCCCTTCCTCCCTCTGTTCTCTTATAATCATGTTCTGTCCTCTGTAGTGGGCATAGTTATCAGCAAGTGTTTTCAAAAACAGAAATCCAATCCTCCTCCCCAAACTCACTCTCTGTAGAAGTCTTCTTCCATGGCTTGACATTGCCTATGTAATAATGTGCATGCATTTGCAATCTCAACCCCCCTTCAACCATCTTATAGTGTATGCTAGTAAATGTTTAACAACCAGATCTTCAGAAAATGAGATCCTGATGTGTAGTGTTTATCACTGTGTGCAGAACAAATGCCATCACAAAAGGACACTTACAAGCTATCATGAAGTCACCAAACAACGAATACAGCGTCAGAAAGAAACGGACACAGTTGGTTCTCATGAGCTGGTATAAACCAGCTTCAGCACAGACTGTTCAGTAAAAGCTCTGATCTATCCACCTTCACACTACTCACTCTCTCCTCCCAAGTTTTAGCACAATCTCAAGCTCGTATATGTATTTTGGCAATGTATATGTATTTCAAATATGTATTTTGGCAATGTATAATTTTAAAACAATTAAAAACATGTCTGGCCTATAAATATGTAATAAACATGGGCAACATACTTATTTGTTATAATAATGACTGAAAAAATTTTTAATGTATTGCTTTCAAAGAGGGATCGAGACAGACAGGGAGAGAGAAACATCAATTTGTCTTTATACTTACTGATTCATTCATTGGTTGATTCTTGTATGTGCCCTGATCAGGGATAGGTATATCAGGACACCCACAACATTGGGATACCAGGACAATGCTCTAACCCAGTGGTCGGCAAACTCATTAGTCAACAGAGCCAAATATCAACAGTACAACGATTGAAATTTCTTTGAGAGCCACATTTTTTAAACTTAAACTTCTTCTACCGCCACTTCTTCAAAATAGACTCGCCCAGGCCGTGGTATTTTGTGGAAGAGCCACACTCAAGGGGCCAAAGAGCCGGAGGTGGCTCGGGAGCCGCGGTTTGCCGACCACTGCTCTAACCAACTAAGCTACCGAGCAAGGGCTTAGTGAATAGCTTTGTACCCTGTCTTGTTGGTTCTCACATTAATATTGAGAGGGTTAACTTGAATCGCAGGCAGATAGGACAGGGATCCAGTGGAAAACAAAGGCGGGTGGGACATAGGCAGGGGCAGACGTGGCAGTTTAGGCCAGCCTAACCACAGGAACCAACCAAGCAGAAATAATAAAATGTTTCTGGACTCAAAGCGAGAGGCATGGGAAAACAAGGGAGGGCCTGCAGCAACAAGATGTACGAACGCACAGAGAAAGAACACATAGAAACAGAGAAAGTTCAGGTCCGCGGCTTGGCAAAAACAACTGAAGGAATCAGTCAGGTGATGACACAGGTAGGCACAGAGCAGGCTTGTGGCAAATATGTATCTCTGGACTACAAGGCTTTAATGGGCAGCCCACTACTGGGTCCCCCTCCCCTGCGGGGAGTCTGAATCTGCTTGTAATAAATTTCCCACACTTCTGCTTAAATCTTCCTGTCCATGGAGCTCATTCTTTGGCGTCAGGAGACACGAGCCTGGGAAAACACACTTCAGCTCACCATTCTGGTTATCAGTATGAGTTATTAAATCTTTGATGCATGTTTATTATATATTTGTATGACAGTCATGATTTTAAGTTTTTTTTTTCTAAATATATTTTATTGCTTTTTTTACAGAGAGGAAAGGAGAGAGATAGAAACATCGGTGAGAAAGAAACATCAATCAGCTGCCTCCTGTACACCTCCCACTGGGATGTGCCCACAACCAAGGTACATGCCTTTGACTGGAATCGAACTTGGGACCCTTCAGTCTGCAGGCCGACGCTCTATCCACTGAGCCAAACCGGTCAGGGCATGATTTTAAGTTTTTGAAAATTTGATAATTAAATGTCAATTAATGAAAAATGTAAATTAATTTGAAACACCGAATTTATGATGGTTTTGTGACATTATGTGTTCTCTCAATCCAAGGAGAGTAAAATTAAAATTATTACTACATTATTTTCTCAATAACAAGATACTTTAACTACAATTATTAACCTATGGGGTTTGTTGATACTTATTACTTTGAAAAGAAATCTACATTTTGTTCTAGCCAAAGCATTATGCCACTCGCCATTTAGAAGCCATGAACTTTGACACTTGTCTTTTTTCATAATTGTGTTTCGCTTGTGTGAAACATCTTTTCCAGCCTTGTGAATTAATCATAACAGCTACCATTCTATTGTACCTGGGATTCTCTAAGAACTTTACTTTCATTAGCTTGGCTAATCCTCACAACAACCTCATGAAGACAAACAGCACCATGAAGCTCAGAGGTTCTTTTCCTATGATCACATACCTCAAAACCTACAGGATTAGGTTTAAAATGCAAGTCTGACCTCAGAGCCAGTTCTTTCAACACATTAAGGTACATGCTCAGATTTTAAATATCTCCATTGTAAATCTGTCCCTGACTCAACCACATAGAAATAAATCATTCTTCTGTGTTCTCATAGTACTTTGTTTCTGTTTTTCAATTATGCTAATAATAATAGCATTTATCACTTAATTTTGTATTTTTATTTAACCCCCACGTAGTTTATTTGGGCAAGCCAGAGGATAGGGAGGCCCTGCATCTGAAAGAAGATGTTGGGTCTCTTGGTAGTGAAGGGTGGTTTGTGCTACGGACTAAGGACCGGTAGGGCAGCGGGAACTTGAACTTGGAGTTATGGAACTGCTTGACTGCCAATGGTCTGCACTTGCTGGCCACAATCTTCTTCCTCCATGATCTGGATTAAGGGGGCACCCTAGGTGCCAGGCCCCCAAATCTGGGTCTGCAGAGAGCAGGAGGGGGCAGGGTGGATGTTCACTAGGCTCTCTGAGTAGACACTCACTTTATATGCATAATCTCATTTAATCCTCACAAAATTCTGAATTAGATATTATTACTCCAGTAGTCATATGTGGTAACTGAGGCTGAGAGATATAAATAACGTGTCCAAGTTTACACAGCTACAATGTGGCGGAGCCAGCATTTGAACTAGTCTAATGATAGAACTCAAGGTCTTAGCACTAGTAATTGACCTTCTACACAAGGCTGTTAACTCTTTGGTCACAGGAACATTTGTTTGTTTTTATTTAGACATCCCTAGTTATTTGAATAATGCCTGGTTTATAGTACATGATAAATGTTAATTGAGTAAGTAGTCAATCCATACATATCTCCTTTCACTTCTTCAGAAAGGGACAGGTGTTGGACTATGTGTAAACTACACCCTCCTCCCCCCATGTGTTCCTGATACATCCCTCAGAGGTAGTGTAATTTCTTTTCCTCTTTTAGACATCACTGGGCGGTCGTTTTCACATCTGAAAAATGTTGGTTTAGGGTTGGGTGGGGTAGAGGTGCAGAGTTGTAATAGTCTCCTTGCTATTTCAACAATTTCCTTCCTTTTTACAGAAATTTTCAAGTGAATTTTTACATCTTTATTTCTTTAGATACAACACCCTAATGAGGTAAGGCTGATATTATTAACTCATTTTATAGATGATTAAACTGGGGCTAAAAATAAGAAAATTAATTTCTCCAGGTTAACTTCTCAGCTTATCCCCATTGATTTAGAAAACACTAAAGCCAGAACTTGAATTTAGGCCTTTTAATTCCCAGGTCCTGGACTCCATTAGAGCATGTTGTCAACTTTTACTTCCCTTAGAATTGAAAATCACCAGATGAAACATTACAGCATTTAGCCAGGAAAGCAGACTAGCTTTAAAGAGCCCTAGCTGTTTTGGCTCAGTGAATAGAGCGTCAGCCTGCGAACTGAAGGGTCCCAGGTTCGATTCTGGTCAAGGGCACATGGCTGGGTTGCGGGCTTGATCCCCAGTAGAAGACATTCAGTAGGCAGCCAACTAACTAATGATTCTCTCTTATCATTGATGTTTCTGTCTCTCTTTCCCCATCCCTTCCTCTCTGAAATCAATGGGGATAAGCTGAGAAGTTTGTGGAACAAATTCTTAAGAAATGAAAAAGAGAAGTCGGTGGCTGGAGACCCAGTGATGGAGACAAGAACAAGAACAGAGGAGGAGAAGGTTTTGGATTGGGAGTCAAAGTACCCAATAGCATCAGGGCAGCTGAGTTAAGGATAAGGGTGGCAGGGCAGCATACCTTCCGGCCTGTCTGGAACCTGGGTTGCCCCGCCTCTCCCCGCTGTGGCCCCGCCCCACCTCGCTAGACCCCGCCCCCACCCGCACGCCCCGCCCCGAGCCAGGCTCGCCCCCGCTCTCCCCCAGGTCTCTTAGGTGATGCTGCAGCCAAGATGGCGCCGGCGGTGGTTGCGGCGGCCTGAGCGAGATGTCCCCAGTCCTCGGCGGCGGCGGCAGCGGCAGTGGCGGCGGCTGTGGCCTCGGCCAGAGCCTTGGGTCTCTCCCCGACGTGAGCACTCAGGCGCCTCTCCTTCTGCCGGGTTAACCCGGACAAAGAGGAGACGGCCCCGAAGAGAGGAGGCAGCGAGGAAACGAGAGGAGAGCGCGGCACCTCCCGTGTCGGCACCATGGCTGGGCTCATCAAAAAACAGATTCTGAAGCACCTCTCCAGGTCAGTGAGAGCTGCGGGCGTGGGGGCCGCTCGGCCCCGCCCTGCCGGGGCCGCCTGCGCCCTCGGGGACGGCGGGGACTGGCCGCCGTGCGGAGGCGACCCGGGGACTCCCCGCTCCAGTCGGGTCCCGCGTCTCCCGCCGCCCGTGGCGCCCGGGGTTGGCTTCCCGAGTGAGACCCCAGACGGGGGAGAACCGACCGACTCGTGGAGGAGCGCAGAGGGCGGCCGGGGGAGGCGGCGGCTGGGATGGCCCGGGCACAGTGTCTGTGGGCGTCCGGGAACACCTCTTGGCGGTCCCGGCGGAGAGGGGAGATGGCCCGCGTCACCCAGGTGCGGGGTATGTGGTGGACTGAACCCGGGCTCGCGTCCCCTCGGAGCAGAGCGGTTCCGTAAACCGAGGGCGCCTGGCGCAGCCCGGACTCTCAGGGCAGAGTCTTGTCTTCTCTGGGAAATGTTAACCTTGTTATTGTTCCGTTCACCCCTCCTCGCCGTTCCCGCTCTGATGCTAGAGGGTGTGCCCGTTTGCACAGTTAGGATTTGCTTTAGGTAAATAGAGTTCCCAGCTTTGACAACAAGCTCTTTCTGGAGTCGTTCAGCCCCAAGTCATTCTTACAAAAGAGTTGTTTTTTTTTTGCTTTTTTAAAACCCGAGACCCATAAATTTCACGGAGTCAACATCTGTGGCGATAAACCCAAGACTCGTTCTTTCCATTTCATAAGCGGTTTTAGTCAGAAACATGACTCAGTAAAGCTGGCAATTTGTTTGTTGCTCCTGGCTTCTCCATATTTGTCTCAAGAGGCAGGCTAACTGTAAGATCTGGTTTCCAAGTTGTTAACCGCGGATCCAAAGCGCTTGGTTATGACACTTTTCTCTGTTATTTGTCTGTAACTTAATGATTACTTTGAACTCATTCTAGGGAAAGACTTGGGTACGATGACTGGGTTTTGCAAATCGTTGTATACCACAGGTTATATGTAGGGGCACAACAATATTTCTGTGATTCAGCAAATATTTTCCTTGTAACATTAAATAAGATATGTTTTTTTAAAGTAGCAAATGATAGTAGCGTTTATGAATATACATTTCTCAAAATTACCACTAATTAAAAAGTTTCTTTTAAAATTGTACTTATGGCCCATATGAACAACTTATTTTGGAAGAAGGTTTTAACTTTATTTTTAACCGATTAGTTAGGTAATGTCTGATTTATCAGATGTCCTTTAGCCTCTCTTATACTTACGTCCACAAGAATATTCAGACCTACAGAAAAATGATTTGAATTCTCTTTTCTCACCCTCCCAAGGGTGATAGGATGTAGTTCCATTCTAGATGCAAGGGAGGAAAGTTCACTCAATCAGGGAGTGCCTTAGACTTAGAGCATTCGAGTTTCATTCTCCTGCAGAACAGTTGAGAAGGGCTCTTAATTTTATTTATAAATCTAAAGGATGAAAGAGATAAAATAAGATGGTAAATACTAGTTATTTAAGTAGTGATGAACTTTGAAATTACCTGGGTCAAGCTTAATTTTACAAATTATCTGGCAATGAAGATGTCACTATATTGATCTGATTATGTGGCATACAGTTTAATACAGTTTAACAGCAAATGCTTAAAACACATTACCTTCCAATAATAAACATTTCATACGACCAGTGCATGCAACCATGGCACCCTCTCCAAGGAGGCCTTATCTGCCTGACCACACTTTTCTATAGCATTCATCCTTATCTGTCATACTATGTATTTGCCGTTTGTCTGCTGTACTTGAATGTAAACTCCATGATGGCAGGGATTTTTGTTTTGAGATTAGTGTAATGTACACTCAACAACTATTTTTTAAAAATCCCCACCAGGATATGCTTTTTATTGATTTTAGAGAGAGGAAGGGGGGGGGGAAAGAGACATAAATATCAAACGTCTGCCTCCTGTAGGTACCCCAACTGGGGAACCCAGGTATGTGCCCTGACCCAGAAACAAAGCCACCACCCTTCCGTTGCATCGCATGATGCTCCAGCCAACTGAGCCACACTGGCCAGGGCAACAACTATTTTTTGAATGAATGGATGAATGGCACCAATCAACCGACTCTCCCTCACATTGCCTTTTTTTTTTTTTTTTAAACTGAGGCAAAACTCTGTGCCACCAATGTTATGGTACTTTACCTTGGTTTTTAGGAAGCAACAGGTAATTGAATCATTGAATAAATGTGATGTTTATGGTGTCCTAGAAAGGAAGGACTAGGAAAATGACTCTTCATATATAGGGTGTCTTCCAATAAGGAAGAAGGCTATCTGGGAACCAACAGGAACCAACTTACTCTGAGCCTTGAGATTGAAGTATGGTGAAATTATAAGATCAAAACCAGTCTTACCTTAATACAGGCACACGAGAAACTGGCTTTGAGTAAATGCTGAACTATTTGCTGAACTATTTGAGATGTTTAAATCTATACAGTTAGTTTAGTTTCTGTCCTAAGCATGTTTGTATACTTGGAGCTGATCTGAAACTGACAGATACCCGGCTGGGAGAGAAGGTGGGAGAGACAGAGAATGCCATTTGTGTATGTGGTGGGGTGGGGGTTGGAGAAGTGAAACAGGAAGTCTTTGAAGGAGAAATTACTCCGATCTTTCAGACTGTAATTGGCACAAAATATGCTTTGGAAGCTTTCCTAGGAGTGTCCTTTTTCACAAGGGAATGGAAAGTTCTAAAGAAAGTTATAACAAGTATCAGAAAGGAAATAAGAGCAGGAGCTACCCTTCAGCTCAAGGTCTCATTATCTTTTACTGTGTATGTAAATGAGTGCTCGAGCAAAGGCGAGAGGTAGGGGGAGAGAAGCTGGAAGATGGGGTATATGTAAGCCAAGACCTAAAAAAGGGTAGGGAAGATTCAGATACAAATGCTTCCCCTTCCCCTCTGGCTCCAGGCAGACTGTACTGGGCACAAGGTTTACTGGTGAGTGGGAGTTGGCAGGACAGACATAGGCTGCACCTGAGTGAAGCCTTTGTATAGTTCTCAACCAGAGGTGATTTTGCCCCTCTGGGGAAATTTGGCAATGTCTGGAGACATTTCTAAATGTCACACCTGGGGTGTTGGGAAGGGGGGGTGGTTAAGGGTTCTAAGTCTAGGGGTTAGAGGCCACGTATGCTATTAAACATCCTACAATGCACAGCACATCCCCTCACAATAAAGTATTTGGTCCAAATGTTAAATGTTTTGAGGTTGAGAAACTGGTTTAAATTGTACACATGTATGTCAGATGATTCAACTAGGGTTACTGTGCTAGTGAACATTATGTTGTCTGTAAACAACAAAACCTTGTTCTGTTTAACTTAGGTAAAAAGTTAAATGTAACCAAAAGCTGTTGAGGTAGGTCACGGAATAAGGGGAAGGTCAAGAACTAGCCAGCTCCTGGAACCTCGTGATGAAAGAGATCTTGGACTTCAGCACTGTTGACATTTTGGACAAGATAATTATTTATTGTGAAGGGCTGCTCTGTATGCACATTGTAGAATGTTGAGCAATATATCTAATATCCACCCACTAGATGCCCATAGCCACCCCCACAGTCTTGACAATGAAAAATGCCTCCACACATTGCTAAATGTCCCCTGGGGGCAAAAAGGCTCTTGGTTGTGAAGCACTGCTTTAGGGTGCTATCCCATCTCTCACAACTCCCAATCTGTGATCTTTCCTGTCAAGTTTCAGATTCCTGGGAGAGAGAATCTGTATGGCCCAGCTCTATTTATCCATTGGTCCGTTAGCAGTGGCAAAGAATTACAGGTACAGCAAAGATATGGTCATGGGAAGAACTAGTATTTTGAGTCAGGCTTGTCTTTAATAGGCACTACACTAAATTACATGCCAGAGGGCCTCAATTTAACTTCATCCCCGGAGGTGACTTAATGAGGAATTCTAGACAAAAGGAGGACATGATCGCTAAAGATGCCTGGTTATCAGTTTGGTTTTTGAAGTCCAAGGTTCAGGAGCAATTGTCTGGGTTGGAAATAAAGAATCTGCAGAGGATCTCTGGTTAATTTAAATAGAATAGTAATGGCCCAAACCGGTTTGGCTTAGTGGATAGAGCGTCGGCCTGCAGACTGAAAGGTCCCGGGTTCGATTCCGGTCAAGGGCATGTACCTGGGTTGCGGGCACGTACCTGGGTTGCGGGCACATCGCCAGTAGGGAGCGTGCAGGAGGCAGCTGACCGATGTTTCTCTATCATCGATGTTTCTAGCTCTCTATCCCTCTTCCTTCCTCTCTGTAAAAAATCAATAAAATATATTTAAAAATAAATAAATAAATCGAATAGTAATGTATTGGAAGGATGTCAGTATCACACAGAATTTATGGGAAAGTTGGAGAACCAGATCTGGAAAGGGATGGATCCAGGCTAGCTCCAAGCATCTAGGTAGGAGAAACTACCTGACATCTCTACAAGACAGGTTTCCTAAACTAAGGGGAAGGAACACGTAGAAAGGGAGGGTGGCCTGGCAAGATTGCTGAGTATTTAGAATATATAATAGATTAGGAAGGGTTGAGCATTTGGCAGAATATTGTGACTGAATGGCAAAGTAATAGAGTTTAGATTGCCTCACAGTGTATTGATGGGCTGTTTAGGTTGCATTGCATAAGAAAGAAAGGAAGGAAGGAGGAGGGCAGCAGCCGATAGCCTGTTGAGAAAGGGAAAGAACCATCCAAGGGTTGGAAATTTTATCTAGGTGGAAGAGCAGTTGAGAAAAACAAACAAAAGAACTGGAAGATTTGGAGGTTTTGTCTGAAAGGGTTATATTAAAGTTCAAGATTTTAGAGGTGGAATGGGCCTAATTTAGTACACGGTTTCAGATAAGGCTGTGGAAGTTAATTGCTGAAGAAGTTAAGGTGCATGTAATTGGAGATGAATACTGTTAAATCTATAATTGTTCCTCTGGACAGTCTTAAAAGGAAATACAACATAGATTATTTAGACTGTCAAATTTAATGATAATTTTATATAATTATTGATAGGCTAATTATTTACATCTTCCACTTTTATGGCAAAGCTCAATAATTAATTTTTGAAAGTTTATGTATACTAGGTCTTGAGTACTTGGTATTAGAGATTCAAAGATGGGCAAGATATGGTCTCAGTTCTTGGAAAACTAGTAATTCTCATTCTGGCATAGTTAAGTATAACTAAATGTAACCTATATACTGCCATTGAAATTAGTGAGATTTGTTTTACTTGGATTAGGCAACTGGGAAAAATTGAGTTCCCTTTTAGGATTATAAATAAATTTACTTTTATAAATTTGGGGATTATTTTTTAAAGTTTTTTTGAGAGAGAGGAAGGGAGAGGGAGAGAGAGAGAGAAACATCAATGTGAGAGCCAGACATCCACCGGCTGCCTCCTGCACACATCCTACTAGGGAATCATCTCTGGGGCATGTGCCCTGACGGAGAATTGAACCAGCAACCTTTCAGTGCACAGGACGATGCCCATCCAATTGAGCCACACTGGCCAGGGTTAAATTTGGGATTTTTTTTTTTTTACTCTGTTTTTATTGATTTCAGAGAGGAAGGGAGAGGGAGAGATAGAAACATCAATGATGAGAGAGAATCATTGATCAACCGCCTCCTGCATGCCCCCTACTGGGGATCGAGCGTGTATCCCAGGCATGTGTCCTTGACCAGAATTGAACCTAGGACCCTTCAGTCCTCAGGCTGATGCTCTATCCCCTGAGCCAAACCAGCTAGGGCTAAATTTGGGAATTTTTAAGGTAAATTTTAGTTACCTTAAAAATTGACAGTATTCTTTTTGTTTTTAAAAAACATGTTCTTTTATTGATGAAAGAGAGAGAGAGACATTGATATGTTGCCTCCTGTACTTGCCCCTACCAGGGATTGAGCCCAAAACTTGGGTATGTGCCCTGATTGGGATTCAAACCTATGACTCTTCGGGTGCACAGGTCACACTCCAACCAACTGATCCACACTGGCCAGGGCAGTGGAGTTTACATTTTAATCAGAGGATGCTGATAATAAATAGTGAAGTACATTTTATGGTTTGTGGTATGTGCTGGGGTTGGGAATAGGTCAGGAAAGGGGATAAGAAGTGCATGGAGGTAGGGATGGGGTTTGCAATTTTAAATCTGTTGATTCTAGAAGCCTTAATTGAAAAAGGTGATTTTGAGAAGAGATCTGAAAGAGGTGGAAGCAAATGCAAAGATCCAGAAGTGGAAACTTGCTTGTTATTTTGATATATATCTAGGCCAGGGATATAGGTGACAGGTGATGTGGAGTGAGGAGTGAAGTGTGTAGAGGAAGATGAAATCAAAGTCCTGGTCTTGTGGGGCCTTGTACTGAGTTGGCTTTTAACTGAGTGAGATTGGAATCCACTGGAAAGCTTGGAACCAAGGATCACTCTGCACCCAAGTGCATCACCTGAGGGGAAAATAAATAATGGGAGGGCAAGGACAGATGGGAGCTCAGTTAGGTGTTAACTATCCAGATGAGAAAGATACTGGCTTGGACCTGGGTAGATGCAGTGAAGTTGTTGAGATATCATTAGATTTCAGATGTATTTTGAAGGTAGAACTACAGGATTTTGTTGACAGATAAAATGTGATTGAGAAAGAAAGAGAGCAGTCATGGATGACTCAGGAGTTTTTGACATAAGCAGCTGACAAGGTGGAGTTGCTGTTCACTAAGTTGGAGGACACAGCCTTATGGAAGAAGATCAGGAGTTTGGTTTTGGACACATTAATTTGGATACCTTTCACATATCTATGAAGATCCCTTTTATTTGTGAACTAATTTACATTACATGTTTTAGTATGGCAACAATTTTTTTTTGTGTGTGGTTATCCTTTGGTTTACGCAATACAGAATTTTAAGGGTGGATTTATTTATTTACTAGAGGCCTGGTGCATCAAATTTGTGCACATGAAGGGGATGGTCCCTTAGCCTGGCCTGTGCTCTCTTGCAGTCTGGGAGCCCTCAGGGGATGTCCTAGGGGAGTGGGCCTAAGCCATCAGTCTTACATCCTGAGCACTGCCGCGGAGGTGGGAGAGGCTCCAGCCATTGCTGCTGCACTCGCCAGCCGTGAGTCTGGCTTCTGGCTGAGCAACGCTCCCCCTGTGGGAGTGCACTGATAACGGGGAGGGGGAGGGCGGGGGGGGAGAGGGCGCGGGGGGCAGTTCCTGTGTTGAGTGGGATCAGGCTGAACCAGCTCTCTGACATCACCTGAGGGGTCCCGGATTGCGAGAGAGCGCAGGCCAGGCCAGAGGACCCCCCTGATGCACGTTTGGGCCAGGGAAGGACTCAGGAGGTTGGCCAGCTGGGGAGGGACCACGGGAGGGCTCCAGAGCATGTCCAGCCCACCTTGCTTAGTCCTGATTGGCCAGACCCCGGCAGTAAGCAAATCTGCTGGTTGGAGCGTCTGCCCCTGGTGGTCAGTGCACATCATAGCGAGTGGTTGAGCAGCCTTAGCATCCTATATAATAAAAGGCTAATATGCAAATTGCCCTAATAGGGAACAACTGGTCGCTTTGATGCACTCTCACCACCAGGGGGCAGGCACTGCATGCAGGAGCTGCCTCCTGGTGGTCAGTGCACTCCCTCTGGGGGGAGGGCACTGCTCAGCCAGAAGCCAGGCTCATGGCTGGCAAGTGCAGCAGTGGCAGTGGTGGGAGCCTCTCCAGCCTCCAAGGCAGTCGGACATTCCCCCAAGGGACAGGCTGAGGGACCTCCTCCCCCCAAATGCATTAATTTCATGCACCGGACCTCTAGTATCAGCATATTACACTTTGATTGATTGGACCGATGACCGGACACTTAGCATATTAGGCTTTTATTATATAGGATTATTATCTTTAATTATTTATTTATTTTGGCTATTAACTGCATTATATAGAAGTATCTGAAAGCAAGCAGGTGCCCTTTTATTTCACATTAATTTTCACATAAAAACAGATATTGATTCTTGCAAAGGTTACTTTCAGGAGATTGATTTGAAAACTTTAAGTGAAGAGGGGATGGATGCTTGGTCCACTGAATGTTGTAATATCACCATTCTAGAATCAGAAGGGATTTGTTGCTATCTGTGAGAAGGCAATTATTAAGGTCTGAAATTGGTGCACAGGTGGGGTCCCTAGGCCTGGCCGGCAATAATTACCTTATGGAATTGGTGCACAGGTGGGGTCCCTAGGCCTGGCCGGCAATCAGGGCTGGTCGGGGCTTTCCTGCCGGCTGGGGCATTCCCTCCCACGGCCCTTTCCCCTGGCTAGCCCCACCTTCCTGCTGGGACCTGAGACCAGGGGAGGTTGGCTGACCACAGGAGATTGGCTGTGGGAGTGCACTGATCACCAGGGGGAAGCTCCTGCATTGAGCATCTGCCCCTAGTGGTCAGTGCGTGTCAGAGCGACTGGTTGTTCCAGCATTCCAGTCACATAGGCTTTTATAGATATAGATTGAAATGTGTCATCTGCCTAAGGTTAAAGTTTGACAGGTGTTGAATGGTTACGTAACTGATCCAGCACCCTTTTTAAAAATTTTTAAAATTTATTTTTATTTTTTATTTTTATTTATTTACTTTTTTTTTTTAGAAAAGTTTTAGATTTACAGAAAAATTTCAAGGACAGTACAGCAAGTTCTTTTTTAAAAAAATATATTTTACTGATTTTTTTTTTTTTTTTTTTTTACAGAGAGGAAGAGAGAGAGTTAGAAACATCGATGAGAGAGAAACATCGATCAGCTGCCTCCTGCACTCCCCCTACTGGGATGTGCCTACCACCCAGGTACATGCCCTTGACCGGAACCGAACCTGGGACCTCTCAGTCCGCAGGCTGACGCTCTATCCACTGAGCCAAATCAGTTTTGACCCAGCACCCTTTTAATTTGATTTTTCTATGCTGCCTGCTCAGGCTGTTGTTCCCACCTAATAGCTTGATTTTCTTTTACTCTATTTTCAGCATTTCTTTTAGTACTCTCATGGTGTTTCATCATACTGCTGCAATATCTCTTAGGAGATTCTTTTATAACTTGGGAATCCTTTGACTCAGCAGCTCTTTGAAATTGTGGAAGCATAATTTCTGCTGGGGCTGACCAGATTACTCAGACACATTTTGACTGTGCAAGAGAGGGCTAAGGGGCCCCTGGCTTTAGTAGCCAGAGCAGCCTCTAATGTCTGCCTCTTTAGGCCTTTCTTGGAATTTTTATCTTTAGATACAATCAGTAGGTGAGTAATCTTGGGAGGACGCATACTTACATTGTCCTCTCTAGGCAAGGGCATCCAGGGATTAAGCATAAGGATTCCAGTAAACACCCGGGGGTCTGCCTATGCACAGGCTTGTTTGGGAAGGTCAAGGAATAATTAGGGGTGCTGCCTTCGACACTTCCGTAAGTTGGAATTCCGATAAATAGGGCAGGCGGCCTTCCACACACTTCCCTTTTATCAGAATGTCATTCTTATAAACTTTCCAACCAAGTCTCCTGTGCTCCCCAACAAATTTCTCCACCCATTTATTTTTACTTGCATAATTTTCTTTGCAATATTATTTTTTACAATATTGCACTTTACCTTCATACTACAGTTCCCTGTGTAAATATTTTCTAATAAGTTGACCTCTTATTAGTTATACGTACATGTTTTAAATTCTGCATATTATAATATTTAGGATGAGTAATTTAATATTTCTATTTAATATTGGTATTTAATCAGTTGATATTAGTGATTGGAGCTCAGATTGAATGTAAGTTACAAATAGAAGATTTAATGACTATTTCTATGAGTGAAATATGAACAGTTATATCAAGACCAAGTTATTAAAACAAAATTGAAAGCTGAAGCAAATATGATTCAGGAGATAGTAATTTATTGTTTGATTTTTTCAGGCATTAGATTTACTACTGGTCTGTTTGATAATTCACTGACTTATTTTGAGACTTCTCCCAGACAAAATGAATGTAGTGTAGTAATTTTGAATTTCATATTAGTCTGTCCTTTAAGACTTAATTTTATGTATATATACCCTTTTTCTACTCCAAAACACCATTAATAGAGGCATTATATGGCTTCCTTTGTCCCTGCTGTCATAGCATCAAGTGTTTTTTTATCTACTGTTGTCTATTTGTAAACCTTTTGTAATTTTATTGTTAGGAATTAATATTTAGGAATAAATGTAGTAAGTACCAGAAAATTCAGAGATATTAAAATTTGGTAAAAGTATATTTTTAGATATTAAATGGAGTTTCTGCTCCAAATTTATCTCCTGCTCTGATGCTTTATATATAAATTAAATCTATACTAACAAAAGGGTAATATGCTAATTAAACCGGACATTTTCCGGACATCCTTCCAGACAAAGGAGGCTGAGGTAGAAGTGGTTAGGGGCGATCAGGCTGGCAGGGGAGAGCATTTAGGGATGATCAGGCCTGCAGGGGAGGGCAGTTAGGGACGATCAGGCCAGTAGGGGAGGGCAGTTAGGGGTGATCAGGCCAGCAGGGGAGAGCAGTTAGGGGCAATCAGGCTGGCAGGGGAGGACAGTTAGGGACAATCAGGCCAGCAAGGGAGGGCAGTTAGGGGCCATCAGGCTGGCAGGGGAGGACAGTTAGGAGGCAATCAGGAAGGCAGGGGAGCAGTTAGGGGGCGATCTGGTTGCAGGGGAGGGCAGTTAGGGGTGATCAGGCCAGCAGGCAGAGGCAGTTAGGAGTGATCAGGCCGGCAGGGGAGCAGTTAGTGGCATTAGGTTGGCAGGCAGCGGTGGTTAGGGGTGATCAGGCAGGGAGGCAGGTGAGTGGTTAGGAGCCCGTGTTCCTGGATTGCGTGAGGGATGTCTGACTGCTGGTTTAGGCCCACAGGGATCAGGCCTAAACTGGCAGTTGGACACCTCTGAGGGGTCCCGGATTGGAGAGGGTGCAGGCCAGGCTGGGGACCCCCTCCCTGTGCATGAATTTTGTGCACTGGGCCTCTAGTATACTATAAAAAGGGGCATTCATAATATGTGAGATTTATCTTATCTTTAAGAAACACTGTAAATATCCTCATTGATAAGTCATTCATTTATTTTTCCTACCAGTATTTAAAGAAGGTTCTGTAAGATATAAATAAAACTAAGACTCAGGAATATCTTCTGGCAACAATATGGTAGATGAGTGAGTAAATAGAATTTAAGAAAATATTAGTTTTTTGAGAGAGGCACAGAGTACTATCTGCAACTTTTAAATAATTAGAGACAATGAGATGGAGGTAGTCTAAGTGTCAGAGAAAATTGTAAAGCAATAATGAAATAAAAGCACATAAATGACAGCTTAGTGATATAAAATGGATAGTTATGAAATCTATTTTATCTGACTACAGCATACATACCAAGAGTGCATTTAAGGCAAGTATGTAGAGACATTAAGGATGACTTAACATCCTCCAAATTTGTTTGCAGTTTTATTTTTCATTGTTTTCCAATGCTACATTTCTTTCCTTATCACCACTTTTTCACCCACCGTTTGTTTTTTTCCTACAGCCAAATTGTGTCCCTTCAGGAAGGACATCCTCTCAGGCTTCATTTTACTTGTACATCTTCTATAGGCAACTTTAACTAGGCTAGTCTTCACTGTTCATCTTCATTTTGAAATGTTTTAGGTCTTACAATATATGTTTATTTTATTTGTTAATTCTTCAGCTTGTCATCTCTTTAAAGGGCAGAATCATCCTGATAGGCTCTGAATTCAGTGACTCTGCTTGTCTTGTTCGACATTGTATCTTCATTTATTTATTTTTAATGTATCTTTACTGATTTCAGAGAGGAAGGGAGAAGGAGAGAGAGAGAGAACTATCAATGATGAGGGAGAGAAATATCAATGATGAGAGAGAGAATTACTGATCAGCTGCCTCCTGCACGCCCCCCACCGGGGATCGAGCCCGTAACTTGGGCATATGCCCCTGACTGGAATTGAACCCAGGACCCTTCAGTCCACAGGCCGACGCTCTGTCCAGTGAGCCAAACCAGCCAGGGGCGCCATTGTATCTTTAACATCTGCCACAATACTGTGGTACATAGTAGTTGTTCAGAAACATATTTAGCTGACTGGAGAAATAAATTTATAATACATTGGTCTTCATAGGCTACATAGAGCATGAATTAGTTACCCTGAATCCATTTTTGGCTGGTTTAAAAAGTTGATTCATATCCAAAAAAATCTAGATTCAAAACTTTTTTCCTGATAAATACTATATTTCTCCAATTTATTATTGAATATACAGATGTAGTTTATTGCTGGATTTTTCTTTATTTGTTTTGTTTGGTTATTTTTCATAGGTAACTTTAGTATTCTCTATGAAATGAAGTGAGGATTATTAGTTTTAAGTGGGCCTTTTGACAGTTAACTTGACTATTTGTATTTTTTAGAGTGCTTGTCCTAATTAGTTTCATTTATTGTTGAATTATACAGTTCAGTCTTTGTATAACTTTTGTACAATATAGCCATCTCATTTTTGTTAATTAGCATTTTAATATAAAATTTAAAAAATACATATTAATTTAATAGCATAGTAGTAATTCCAGTGGTAAGGAGAATGAAGAAATCATAAATAGTTAATTTATCTTAGAATTTTAGCAGTGTTTGCCTTTAGTTAATCCAGTGTGAGATACAACTGTATTTTTTCTAAATGAATCACAGCTAAATATTTTTATCATATCATTCCTTTCCTCTTCCTTCCCTTAAACTTGCTCCCTTCTGTGTCCCCTGTGTCCCCATTCCCTGCAGCGATCCCTGCTGGCTGTGGTGGAGATTGCTGTGCTGTGAATTTCATAATCACCCAAATGAGTACCAGAGGAGTCTAAGAAACCTTGGCAACTGACTACTTGCTTTCACCAGGAATAGGGACCTTTTGTCTGAAATTTCCTGCCCTCAGGTAATAATGCTATTCCCCATGATTTTGTTTTCTTTCTATAAATGCGAGCACTTATTATGCCCATCTCAAAGATACTTTGAGAGTAATTTCTAATTCTTACTTTAATCAGATACCAATTGCATTAAAAAAACAACAACGATGTAGCTACAGACTCGTGCAATTCCTCTCTTAGAATATCTTTTCTAATATATAAGGTTTGACAGTGCACTTATAATGAGCTCTTTCTGATGTTGCCAAAAGAAGAGTTTTATAATTTAGAGTCAGATACTTGGAAATAGTAATTAGCATTCTTTAATGGGTAAGGCTTCATAGTCTAATTTAATTAAAAAGGTATGAAGGCTCTTTTGATAAAGATGTTTTGATCAATTCTCTTACTGAAGGATTTAAGAATTTATTTTGTCTACTTAATGTTCATTATATTCTTTATTAAGGAGATTGAAATAACTCATGAGCAGCAGTGAAAACAGGTTTAATTTTTGAAGAATATAAGGACTCCCCACCCCATTCTTTTTCTCCTCCGCCCTGTTCCTGTTTAAAATTATTATCAGAGAAAGCAATTAGGTTATAAAACCAGATTCATGTGGAAATGGCAGTGAATTTCTTTCAATTTAGGGTTCTATGAAAATCCTAGAAACTCAATTTCAATGACTACTTCTAATGCTTGGAAAATATATCCACATAAATATATATTTTTTCATTTTTAAAATATTTTCTTTATTGATTTCAGAGAGGAAGGGAGAAGGAGAGAGGATAGAAACATAAATGATGAGAGACAATCATTGATCGGCTGCCTCCTGCATGCCCCCTTTGGGGGATCGAGCCCGCAACCCAGGTATGTGCCCCTGGCCGGAATCGAACCTGGGACCCTTCAGTCCGCAGGCTGACGCTCTATCCACTGAGCCAAGCCGGCTAGGGCCACATAAATATTTTGAACCTATTCTAAAAGTCTAGTAAGAAATTGATACTTAAAGAATAGCGATATGTGGAATTGTGCAACTCATTACATACATACCCTACTAGTAATGGGACAGTTGATAAGGTTGTTGGCCATATGTTAGCTAGCAATTGTATAGGTATGATGATAAGTACTGTTTTTCAGTATTCTTGTCTGCCTTGATTCCATATTATCATTTCGATACCTGGGTCTCATAATGGCCACGAGAGAGATGCCATGCTTTAACCTTACTTATTAGGTAGACCATTAGTGAAACCTTTGAGATTCTCTCTAGGATATTGATAGTTAAGAACTTGTTTATAATGGCATTCAAAGATAGTTCTGATTTTGTATATACCTCTAGCAAATCCACTGGGACCTTTACTCCTGATATATAGTCATAACTGTAATCCTTTGCTTTTTCTAGATTGCACTTCCTTACCTATCTTTTTTGGCCTGGCTTATATAAGCCTGTTGAGATACGGTGTTATGATTTTTTTCTGAGTTTAAACCACAGCTATTCATGAGTTTATTCAAGTTACCTACCAAGCTTAATTCCTTGATAATTTCTTTACCTTCTCATTTTAATCAGTTATAATTCCTTTATACTTAAATACTTCTTGAATTTTGTTCTTTCTCCTGAACCCAGCACATAGCCGACTTCTTGGCATAAAGTAGATATCAATAATATTTGAATATCTCTGTTGTCATTACTCAGATTTAACTCATAATTTCTTGCATCAGTTATTGCAACTAAGTATTCTCGTTCCCTTCTGGTCTCGTATTTCATTTTTCATCCTTGGTACTGTTACCAGAGAGAGCTTTCCAAAATGCTAATCTTATTTAATTTCCTGATAAAAATCTTTTAATGGCTCATGTTCAAGCTCTTAAAAAAGGTTTGTTTATAACTAGAATTTTTGTCCAAAACATATTAAAATAAAATCTCACTGCATAAAATAGACAAAAATAGACTTCCTCTAGTTGAGTCAGTAATTGGGTCAGCTGTCAGAGCCTTTCCCTTTTTACTTCTTCTTCCACCTGCATTGAATCATGAGCAATCTTCTGAAGTGGCATTTTGGGAACAATACTAAAGTGTAGGCTGAAACCCACATTTCTTGACATGGGATAGCAGTCCTTCATGATCTGGCTTCAGTCCATCTTTCAAGGCTTATAATTTCTTTCCAAACTACCTGATGCTTTGTACTTCACCTTTGCCTACTGTATGTGAGCCTTGAATGTGCTGCTGCTTTACTTGAAATGTCCTTACTCTTATTCTTAAAAACTCTTACTCTTAAAACAACTCAAGTGCTGCCTCCTCCTTGAAGTCTTCCCAAAACAGTATTCTTTTTTTTTTAATATATATTTTTATTGATTTCAGAGAGGAAGGGAGAGGGAGAGAGAGATAGAAACATGAATGATGAGAGAGAATCATTGATTGGCTGCCTCCTGCACACCTCCCACTGGGGATTAAGTCCACAACCTGGGCATGTGCCCTTGGCCGGAATCAATCCTGAGACCCTCTAGTCCACAGGCCGATGCTCTATCCACTGAGCCAAACTGGCTAGGGCATCCTATTTCATTTTTATTGTAATACCTGTCACACAGTGTCTGGCACATAGTAAGGACTTAATGTACTGCGATGATTTGTTTATGTGTTTGTCTCTAGTGATAAACTCTGATGTTTTTGAAAGCAGTAATTACGCCTTATTTATCTTAGTTGCCCAAGAGCCTAATCAACACTCAGTTTTGCCAGATGTATGTGTCAGATCTTCCAATGTTTCAAAAATTCAGAAACCCAGATTTCGATATAAGGTTCATCCATATTTAAAAAAATAAACGTTTTTATTGATTTGAGAGAGAGAGAGAGAGAGAGCAATCACTGTGAGAGAAACATCGATTGGTTGCCTCCCACATTCACCCTGACCAGGGATCAAACATGCAATCTGGGTATGTGCCCTGATCAGGAATCGAACTGGCAATTTTTCAGTTCATGGGATGACGCTCAACCAAATGAGTCACACTGGCCAGGGCAAAGGTCCTCCCATTTTAAATGTTAGCCACAAAATCAGGTTTATTAAAAAACACTATGCAGGCCAGACGAAACATATCTCTGGGTAAAACATAGCTCACAGCCTACCAATTTTCAACCTCTTTCATTCTTTACATGTTTTTGTGGAAAAACTGGTTAGATAAGATTGATTTTTTTACATGCATATTACAAAACGAACGAAGCCAAATAAAGTCTGTAAATTGAGAATGTTAAAAGAAAGGTAATTTATTATGTGTGTACCTTTCTTGATCCTTGTTCCATTATTGACATTGTAGGTTTCATAATAATAATACTTATGCCTTAAATATTTAATAAGTCTCACAAATTGAGATCGAGGATGAAAATTGCCATGTACTCCTATAGTGCCTAGTAAATGTTGAGTTGCGTTGAAATTTGATCAGTATGATAATGGAAGGGTAATTGATCCTAAAATATTGTTGAATTGAAAATTGGTCAGTATGGTAATGGAATTTAACGAAAATACCTTTTAAGTTAAAATTGTACAAATTTGGTTATAATTCTCTACTATAAAATGAGGACTTTAGAGGAACTATTTAGGTGCTCCACTTATAAAATTATTTGATTTTTTGTGCTAGTATGGCTTTACTCAGTTTGTTTTTCATTTGGCTTAAAGTCTTGCGCTCTCTCGCGCGCTCTCTTTCTCTCTCTCTCTCTCTCTCTCTCTCTATATATATATATATATATCAGGCTGTACTCATGATAAATTACCCTTTTTTGAGTATTCCCAGGACCCAATATACAGAATTTATTTGGCTTAATTATTTTTATAACTAGTGGCCCGGTGTGCAAAATTTGTGCATGTTAAGAGGGAATTAAAGGAAATATTTTAATACTGCTATTTGCCCTTTCTCTATAATAGAAGTGTCAGAGATGAAAGAAAATTATCATGTCACCCATCAAGCCGTGCCAGGTGGGGGACGCAGTCTCATGTCCCCTCGTCTCATGGAGCATGCAGCCCCGCCCACCTGTACCTACTGCACACGCAGCCTCCTGCTGATGGGTCGTTACGGTGTGAGGGCATCACGACCATTTGCATATTAGCCTTTTATTATTATAGATATGTAAATAAAGAAACTAATCCAATCTTGTATAACTAGTATATATAGGGATTTTGATGGCTGCATGTTGAAGCCCCTGGACTGTGAAAGGGTGTAATTAGTTGCAGATTAATAACTTGATGTTCCTAGCCAAAGGATTTGGCAGTCTATCAGATTTTGGGGAGTATCTCCAAGAACATCCTCTCTTGTATGACTTTAACATGTGGTTACAAGGTACTTTTCTCTTCTTGAAATATTATTTTGAATAAAATCAAACAGAAGTTGTTAAATTTGCTTACACAAAGATATTGCTTCTTATAATGTGCAATGAGAAATTCAATCCTTGCAGGGGCCCACAGTTTAGAGATGCTTGCAAGTGCTTTCAATTACTTGTTCCTTTCAAGGGTGTTTGAATTGGGTCCAGTTGTGGAGAATGGAACATGATGTGGGAAGAATTTTTTTGGTACCTGTAAGTTTTAAAACGTTGGATTTGTGTTTTTCTCTCAAATGTATTCTTTATTATTTGTTATTGCAATCCTAAGGTAATGCTTTAGTTTCAAATTTTGAAGCAAAGAGTCTGGTTAAACAGCCTAGAAGCCTTGTCAAACTCTAGATCAATCAGCTGTAACCAAGGAAGTATGTTAAACTGTCTTAGATTTGCAACTTTCCCTATGTCTGTAGCCTTTCTTTGGGAAGATGAAATTACTCATAGCTGGGCAGCCACCCTAAATTAACTAATAAGTTAATTTAATTTAATGATATTAAAAATCAAATTATGATGTGGAAATCACTTATTTTCTGGATAGTTAAAATTAATTTTCTTTCATTATGGCAATAGTTCTTGGGCTTTTTGGTGTCCAAAAACCCTTTTGAAAACATAATAAAACTAGTGGCCCGGTGCACGAAATTCGTGTGTGTGTGTGGGGGGTTGTCCCTCATCCTGGCCTGCACCCTCTCCAACCTGGGACCCCTAAACCGGCAGTTGGACATCCCTCTCACAATCTGGGACCGCTGGCTCCTAACTTGGAGTGCCAGCGGGTCTTTCTTTATTTTTATTTATTTTATTTAAATTTTTTTTTTTAGGGCAAAAGTCTATGATTTTTAATTAAAACTGAAAAACTGTCAGGGACAGGAATGACAGAGGACCCATCCTAGGTGGATGGGATCCTGGGGGTGGGGAGTGGGGAATATTGTTGACAAAGTTGTCAGAATTGAAATGGGGTCTGTGGATTGAACCCTAATGCCATTTGAATGGAGATTTTCTCATGTGGTTGGGTGGAGAACTGTTATGTAGGAGTGTCTGCTTTTGGGGAATACACAGGAATATCCAGGCATCCTGTCATGTGTAGAGCATGCTCTCAAACAGCTCAGAAAAAGACGGGGGGGTGGGGGGGAATGGGCATATATGTGTATAAATGCACACATTCACACACTGTCTAACCTTGCTATTTGCAACTCCACCTTTGTGCACCTGCCTACGTGCTAAGATCCGTAACTCCAGAATCAAGGCTTGCAGAGCTTCCTCGGTCTTTGGGCCACGGCCAGGGTGCAGGAACCCTGCAGACAGGCCCACAGGCACAGTCCCAACTGAAGTCCCAACAGGTGCCACTGTTTTCTTGTTTCCACTCCAGTATGTGAACTGGGATCTGTTTCGCGATGGGTTCCGTTGGGGCTTTGGCATTTCTGTGCTTCCTGGTGGTGTCTGGCTGTGTGGGATGTCCAAACTGGCGCTCTAGTGGCTGCCGGTTCCCTGAGCCCGAGAAGACCGCAGTAAAATACAGAGAAAAGATCGCATCCTAAGCAAGTTCAGGCTGCCCCATTTCAACCTTAAGGAATCAACAGCACCCATCACATATGGTGTCCTTTCAACGGAAACGCAGAGAGCGCTGCCCTGAGCATGCGCGGTGCCAGCTCACCTGGGCCCACAGACCAGCAGCAATGGCCACTTGCGGGTGAAGTTGTGATGCTGAGGTGACGCCGGGGGTGAATCTGGCTGCCAAGGCCACGTCCTGGCCCACGTCCAGGCCTACACCCCACAGTGAAGCCTGCGGTCGGGCACTGACAGGTGGCTCGGGGAACTGACATAGCCATTTCAGTACCGCCGCAGTTTCTCTATGCATGTTTAAACTATCCGTGTTCTTCAGGAAAGAAGGGCTTTTTCTCCCACTTTGGAAAGCCACGTTCCCCCAGTGGCACCCGAGGACCTGAGGCCTACCTGATACCCCAGCCTCGCTGACCCCACGGGCCACTGCCCTAACAGCTCCGTACCTCTGCGGCCCTCTGTGCAGCCTGCCAGCACTGTCCCATCTGCACGGCACCCAAGGCTGCCCGGCCACACGCGCTCGGGCCACTCCCACTGGGACTCCGCTTTCCCGCGCCTGGTGGTGGGCTCAGTGCGCCTGCGCAGAACTCCCACCTGGACCAGTTGTCTGTCTGGTCGTGACGGCCCTCGTCTATTATTAGTGTAGATAGCCTGAATCCCTTGAATCCCATCCACGAACTTCAGATCAAGAGTGCCTATTTTAAAGGCCTGGACGGGGACAAGGGCTGGCTAGAAGAAGTCAATGGGAGAGAAAAGGGTACATAATGTAATACATTCAACAAGAAAGATTAAAAAAAAAAAAAACCATAGGCAAATTACTATCTAAAAAAAATGACTACTTTAAATTTTTTAATTAAAAAATTTAACATGCATTGTTAAATTCTCTAAAATCTAGTTGCTATAGCACGAACTGTCGTAGAATAGAAATGATTATTTCTAATTACAACTATTATTTAAGAAAATATTATCAAGTGGCAGAGCTAATTCTTAAGTTTAGAAAAATAGTAGGTCTCGATATGAATCGCTAACAACATATACAATAATAGAATCCATAAACAATTTCAGGACAAGGTAGATCAAGAAATTTATTATACGATGCAAAGAGGTAAGTGTAGAAGAACGTCAGATAAGGGTTGTTTTTATTTATTTTTATTGATTTCAGAAAGAGGATGGGAGGGGTAGAGATAAAAACAGCTATGATGAGAGAGAAACATGGATCGGTTGCTTCCTGCATGCCACCTACTGGAGAATGAGCCCACTAGGCATGTACCCTGACTGGCAATCAAACAAGCAACTGCCTGGTGCATGGGATGATGTCCATCCACTGATTCATGGCCAGGCCATACTTTGATTTTTATAAAGTCAAAAAAAAATTTTTTTAGTACATTTTATTGATTTTTTTTACAGAGAGGAAGGGAGAGAGATCGTTAGAAACATCGATCAGCTGCCTCCTGCATACCCCCTACTGGGGATGTGCCCACAACCAAGGTACATGCCCTTGATCAGAATCAAACCTGGGACCCTTCAGTCCACAGGCTGACGCTCTATCCACCGAGCCAAACTGGCTAAGGCTAAAGTCAAAATTTTTAAAAGAAAATTGTGATCACTAGTTATGTAATGTCTGTCCCTGTATTGTTGATATTCCTATTTAACCTGTATCTTAATATTAATAGTTGTTAACACTTACTGAGTTTTCCTGTGTATTAGGGACAGTTCCTAGCATTTTAAGTGTTCTAACTCAGTTAATGCTCAAAACAGCCCCATGAGGCAGGTACTATTATTACCCCCATTTTACAGATCAGGAAACTGAGGTATTGAGAGGTTTAGTTAGTGGTATTTGTCTTCTTGCAGAGCTGGAATTCTTTTTTCTTTTAAATCTTTATTGTTAAAAGTATTACATATGTCCCCTGCCCCCCCCATTAACCCCTTCTAGTCCACTCCCCCCCCCCCCCCGCCCCGCCCCAGGAGAGCTGGATTTCTTGAGTATTCATGTATTTATGCTGTGCTCCCTTAAATTATGGACCTTGATTATATGGATTTACTCTCTTGGTTTTGCCCTAAATGTTTATTAGCATAGTGCTTTGCACTTAATTTATACTCTAATAATATGTATTGACTGTAAATTGTATATGTAAATCAAACCCATATTTTTTTATTTGCCTGAGAATTTTAGTTAGCTATTTTTATTGTTAATACTGGGGGAAAAACACAGTACATTTCTTCTATTATGTGTAATTAAAGAAGGTTTTGGATAAAATGGAAGCATACGTATGTTTTGAAGTTGTTACATTGTTTAAAATATGAGAAAGTTAACCAATAAAATGTATACATTTACATTGAAGTTTATTTTATATAATACTAATGTTAGAATCAGGGCCACATTTATTTTAAAACCTCTTTGCATGCCATAATGTACATAGTAATGAAACAGTCGTGTGCATTCTGAATATTTAAAATATCAGTAAGAGTTGTGCCATTTTTATCTTTCTTATGTGGTATGACTTCTGTGCAGTTAATAACTTTGACATATTCAGATCAGTCATCTTTCTCTTTTATCTTTGTTTTGAGCCTTTGTTAACATAACTACTTTTGTTTTTTTATAGATTTCTTGCTTACATTCCCCAACCCCACTCCCATCTCCACCAAATAAGTAGTTATTCAGAGTTTAACTAATTGACCTGAATTTCTACCATTTTTTAAAAGTTTGCTTTAAAATGTTTATATACCTTTTTACAGCTTTAAATGATTCTGTAGTCAGCTAGAATGGTTTATTTCAGATATATTTATTCTTTTTAGGATAAGGCCTACAGTTATAACACTTCTCAATTATAATGTTTAGAAGAGTAATATAGTTAGTTACCTGGGGAATTCAAGTGGCAATTTAGTCTAAAGAGCTGGCAGCAACACTTGGAAGAAGCATAGGTAGACACATTTTTATGTCTTAATGCTCTTTTGTGTATATTATTCACTTTGTTTGCCTAGTATACACTTCATGAAAGTCTGCTTTTCCTATATCAATTAAATTATAACACATGTGGCTAAAGAACCATTCGCTCCTTTCTGATTTTGGAAGAAGCATAATTATATTAATAAATGATTGGGAAACATTTGTGCCAGATTTAAACATAGGTAAATTAAAGTCTAGCATATGAGTAATAGAAGATAAATAATATGATACATACATTGCCTACCCAGTATAAGAAACCAGCTTTCTAATAGCTGTGGATGTGAGAGTTACCAATATATTTTCAGCTTTCTATTTAAAATGTTTTTTCTATTGTTTCTTTTTTAAAAAAAATCTTTATTGTTTAAAGTATTGCATATAGTATTACATATGTCTTCTTTTCCCCCCATTGACCTCTCCCTGGCCACCTTCACCCTACTTAAAATGTTTTTAAATACAAAATATCCTATATAATAAAAGGCTAATGTGCAAATGGTCATCACGGCCTCACGCGTAATGACCGATCAGCAGGAGGCTGCATGTGCAGCAGGTGCGCGCGGTGGTGCACCTTTAAAAGGTGCATGGAGCACCTTTCAGTCCCTCCCCCGCCTCCTGTGGAAGTGGTGCGGCTTCCTCCCACCTCCCTCCTGTGGAAGCGACGTGGCTCCTACCGGCTCCCATGGGAGCACTGTGGCTCCCGCCGGCTCCCATGGAAGCGGCAGGCGGCCTACTGCGTGTGATTTCTCGCACTGGGCCACTAGTCATACTATAAGGTGTTTTCAAAATTAGCTCTGAAGCTCAGCCATTTAAAAATCTTATTTGGATAAGCATGATTTTTTTTTATATTGCTCCAATTAAAACTAAAATCAGTGTGTTAATAATTTAAACTAAATAGAAAGAGGGAAGGAAAAAGAACTCAGTTGAAGATCTATTTTGTATCAGGTGGTTTACATATTATCTTTAATCCTCACTAAAATATTTTGAGGTTAGTATTATTTTCTCCATTTTACAGTTGAACAAATTGAGTTAGAGAGATATCACAGTAAGTGGCTAAACTAAAATTCAAACCTTTTGTCTGACTTTAAGGCCCATGCTCTTTGCAGATGTTATCCCTTTGTCATAAACTAATTAAAAGATAGAATTTCTTGTGAATTACATGTATTTTAATCTTTTCATCTTTCACTTTTACTCTTGCCAGGCCTGTCTTTTGGGGTTTTGGTTGAACTTTTGTCTTTATAATAGTGACATATTCTCCGTATATATTTTAAACATACAGAAAAGTATAAAGAAGAAGTAAACCTAAAATCTCGCCAACAACATAGTTTGCCGACCACTGGGATAGGGGCTTAATCACAAGGAACAACAACAGCCTGTAATTATTGGACTCGAGAGTCTAGGTCAGTGGTCGGCAAACTCTTGGTATTTGAGATTTTATAATGAGGTTTTACATAATTGAAATCACAGGGTATAATTTTGAACCTTGTATTTTCACCAGATATTATAATATAAGCATTTCTTTATAAAATTATCAAAATATAGTACTTGATATGGATGTAACATAATGTATCATAATTAAAAGATTTATTCCTTTTTGGACATTTAGCTGCTTTCATTTTTTCCCCTTTGTAAATATCATTAAGATGAACATTCTTGTACATAACCAGTCAAGCAAGATGTTGCCTGATTTCTCCACTAACCACCTCCCCTCTCTCTCTACACACACACACTCTCTCTCTCTCTCTCTCTCTCTCCTTTCTGCCCAACACCAGGATATATAGTAAAATATTGTGTTCATGAGTCATTTAGATTAGTCTTTGTACATCTGTCCCTTTGTCTATCCTTCCTTTCTGTTTTCTTCTTGAGTTGTGGTTATAGTATTTTTGAAGTACAATTAGGTTCAATTGTTTCAATTGCTTTCAGTTTTAGGTTGTTTTTTTTTTTTTTCAGTTTTAGTTTTCTCATTTTATTTTATTTTTTACATATGTAGAACATTAACATGCTTTCCGAAGTCAAAACTATTCAAAGCCAACCCCTTCTCTTGTACACTTTATCTGCTGTCTCCTGATCAAGGATTGTCTGTCCTGGTACCATCAATAGTAGATTTATTTTTTCTGCATGATTGTCATCAGCATATAAGCCCGCTGACTTCTCACTTGAAAACCAAACCAAACCTGGTTTTTCTCCTTTCTCATTGGCCCTTCTTAATCTCC
Source organism: Corynorhinus townsendii (assembly GCA_026230045.1). Lineage (NCBI taxonomy): Eukaryota > Metazoa > Chordata > Mammalia > Chiroptera > Vespertilionidae > Corynorhinus > Corynorhinus townsendii. The sequence goes on along the minus strand of JAPDVU010000003.1, from coordinate 203,346,049 downwards.
TTCATTGGTTTCTTACACATTGCCTTGGCCTCTTAATGATCCCTGGCCACAGTCTTTGAGCCATTTTATTTTCCATCTCCATCTTGCAACCATGAACACCCTCTATAACACTGGTGATTACAAAATTTCTATCTGTAGTTAATGAATGAGATTTGTATATCCAACTACTAACCTTTATAAAACCTAAATTCTAATCCTTAATTTCTTTTTTTTAATATATTTAATTGATTTTTTACAGAGAGGAAGGGAGAGGGATAGCAAGTTAGTAACATCGATGAGAGAGAAACATTGATCAGCTGCCTCCTGCACGCCTGCTACTGGGGATGTGCCCGCAACCAAGGTAAATGCCCTTGACCGGAATCGAACCTGGGACCTTTCAGTCCACAGGCCGACACTCTATCCACTGAACCAAACCGGTTAGGGCAGCAGCTTCTCTTAACTGGATTGTTGCAGTAGCCTGCTGTTTGGGCTCCCTGCTTCTGCCCATGTCTTCCTGTTATATCTTTTCAGTGGAGTGATTCTTTAAAAATGAAAGTCTCTTGTTCTAGTTAAAACCATCTCTAGTCACTCTCATTTTTACTCAGAGCAAAAGCCAGAGTCGTTTTAGTGGCTTCAAAGATCCTGCATGATTTAGCCCCTGTTACTTCTCTAACCTCTTCTCCTTTTACTCTTGCCCTTGTTCATGTCCTCCGGTCACATTGACCTTCTTGCTGTTCCTTAGACATGCCAAGCATGTTTCTACCTCAAGTTTTTGTCCTTGCTTTGCTTCTGCCTGGGGCATTTTTTCTTCTGGTGTTATTTGCATAGCTAGCACCTGACTTCCTTCAGCTCTTTGCCCAAATGTCAAATTTTCAAGGAGGCTTTTCCTGCCCACCCTTAAAAAAATTAAAAGGTCCTCTGCTTATACCTCCTGTCTTTCTATTCTGCTTTATTTTTTTTCTCTCCATAGATATCAGAACCTAGCCTACTACATATTTAACTTATTTTTTAATTCTCTGTATTTTTTAATTCTCCCACTTCCCTGCCCCCATTAAGCTCCATGAATACAGAGATTTTTTTAAATCTTGTTAATTGTTAAAATTCCCAGTGCCTATTTAATTATAGGAACAGTAAGACCTCATTTAATGTTGTCAATAGGTTCTTAGAACTGTGACGAAAGAATGTATAATGAAACCAATTTTTCCATAGGCTAATGGATATAAACAAGAATTAAGTTCCTGTGGTGTCTCATCAATGTTCTAACAGAATGACATTATTTGAGGACCTGCTGTATCAATTAAAATTAATTGAATGAATGAGTTAATGAACAAAATGGTCAAGGCCTTGGATAATTGGTCTCCTCTTTGTCCTTCTAGATTTATCTTCCACTGTCCTGTCCTTTCCCGCTTGCTGCATTCCGCACGCTGATCTTTTGTTAGTTCTATTTTATACCACACTCCCTCCTGCCTCAGAACTTTTAGATGCTTTATTTCCTCTTCTTGAAATATTCTTTCTTGCCCTGCCACCTTCTTTTCCTTCTGTAGGTGGTGTCTACTACTCATCCTTTAGATGTCAACTCAAAAGTTCTTGTTTCAAAGAAGCTCTGTATTAAGACTCCCTACTGTATGCTCTCTCAGTCATACAGTCTATTTGATCTTCCATCTTTCCAACTAAACTGAAACCTGCACAAAAGTAGGGACCTTGAGTGTACTGCTTGCCACTGTATGTGTCTGAATTGAATGTTCCCTTCTTGCTCTAATGTTCTGACTTAAGGAAGTGGTAGGTCATCCTCCTATCTAATAAAAGGGTAATATGCAAATTAACCACCACTCCGTCACAAAGATGGTGCGCCCAGTCCACTCAGCCCCACCAAAGTCCCCCAGTCCCGGGGGTACGGCTGCTGAGAGTGGGCAACGTGAGCAGCCTGGTGGAATGCTTGCTTTGTTGTTGCGCCCGGCTTGGGCTGGCCCCCAGGAGCCGGAGCGGACACGGACACGGACGGGGGGTCGGCCTGCAGCCTCCGCGGCTGAGCACAGGCCCGGAGAGGAGACAGCGGGCCTGCCTCCTGCGGAAGCAGCACAGCTCCCTCCTGGCTCCCACGGAAGCGGCTTGGCTCCCTCCCGGCTCCTGTGGGCTCCAGCAGCTTGCTTCCACCTCCCGCGGAAGCCACATGGCTCCCCCAGAAGCGGCGGGCGGCCTGCTATGCACGATATCGCACGATGGGCTACTAGTTTCTGTATAATTAGGAATGGTGGGCTATCAGGAAACTTCATGGTATTAAACTATATATGATTGATAATTAATAACAGCATCATTGGTCAAATATGGGTTAGATATGAACTTTGTATTTCTCAGTTGACATTCGTGAGAAGATATGAATATAGATAAAATATGGCTCAAGAATTCTGGTTTAACATAAATGGAGAAGCAAGTACATATTGATTGATATTCTTGTTGATGTGTAGGGCATGTGAAAACCCAGTACATTTGCTACTTTATTTAATTTCAGAAAAAGGTAAAAGACTAGCTAGTAACTCTTGTTAGCCAGTAAATTTTGTATGTAGTTTCACTTTTGAAAAGTAATTGCTGTGTGAAATTAGCAATTTTATATATTTTAGGGTTGCTTTAAGCATTATATAAAGTAATGTATATGACAGTACTTTAAAATGTGTGAAATTTATTATTGTTATTATCATTTAGTTGTGACATTAGGAAAATAAGTTACTCATTATGTTTACTCATGTAAAAAGTGGGGATAAAAGTAGTATTTACCCTAATGGGTAATTTTGGGAATTAGATGAGGTAGCAGTACATGCCTGCAAAGAGCCTGGTATACAGTAAACCCGAGTCTCACATAAAGAACACCAACATCGTTTGCTAAATAGAGTTGTATAATTCCCTACCTCAGAGACTTTTAGAACAAAATGTCCTATATAATAAAAATCCTAATATACAAATCGACCGAACGGCGGAAGACTGGTTGCTATGACATGAACTGACCACCAGGGGGAAGATGCTCAACAGAGGAGCTGCCCCCTGGTGGTCATTGCGCTCCCAAAGGGAGCACTGCTCAGCCAGAAGCCAGGTACATGGCTGGCGAGTGCAGTGGTGGTGGCGGGAGCCTCTCCCACTTCTGCTGCAGGTGGGTGGTAAGGAGCGAGGCGTCCCAGACTGCGAGAGCCCTGGACTGCAAGAGGGATATTTGACTGTTGGCTTAGGCCCGATCCCCAGGTATTGGGCCTAAGCCGGCAAGCAGACAACCCCTGAGGGGTCTCGGACTGTGAGAGGGTGCAGGCCAGGCTGAGGGGGACCCCACCCCCCACCAAATGCATGAGTGTCATGCACTGGGCCTCTAGTGTGTACTATAATTTATTCCTAGAATGATCTGGGTCAGTTTCTAAAGCTGGGAAGCACTGGATGATTCTAAAAGTAGTGCCAGCCCTGGCTGGGAGCTCAGTTGGTTAGAGTATGGCCCTGAAATGCTAAACTTTATATAACTTATAAAGTGATCATCCTGTTAGGGTGATTCCCCAGTGAGGGCATATAAGAATTAACCAATTAATGCATAAATAAGTAGAACAAAAAATTGATGTTTCTTTCTCTTCCTCTCTTTCTACCTCCCTCCCTTCCTTTCTTTCCCTAAAATTAATCAATCAATAAAAATAAAAGGTGTGCTAACGTGGACTTAACTTGCTCTGAATACTAGTGCTGGGGCAGCAGCTCAAAAGCACCAGGGACATTGTAGCTTTCTCCCCTAGCTACAGAAGTGCTGGCAGAGACCATTGTTTCTTTGCTGAGCCCTCTCCTCACCGAGCCAGCAGAGGGGAGCCATATTTGAGTCTCCATCTAACTTGTTGGCCCACCCAAGCTGTTTCCAGTGGATTTTCCATACAAATGGCCTGTCTTATAAATTACAGCATAGGGAATATAGTCAATAATCCTATTTAATAAAGAGGGAATATGCAAATTGACCATCACTCCATAACATTAAAGATGGCTGCGCCCACAGTGGAGACAGGGATTCCCTAACACAAGATGGCCACGCCCACAGCAGAGGATGGGATCCCATAACACAAGATAGCAGCAGCCACAGCAGAGGTCAAGTTCCCAAAATGAGCCTTAACGAGCAAGCAGCAGGGACCTGAGGCTGCATGGTGCTGGGCTGGGGGCAGGGGGACCTGAGGCTGTGCCCCCTGCCTGGTGGGGCTTGACGGGGGACCTCAGGCTGCGCGCCCTGCCCCGGTGCCAGGCTGCAGGACCTTAGGCCGTGGCCCCTGCCTGGCAGGACTTGATGTGGGACCTCAGGCCACGTCCCCCGCCCGGCGGAGCTTGACTGGGGACCTTAGGCTTCACCCTCTGCCCGGGAGGGCTTGACGGGGGACCTCAGGCCACACCTCCCACCCCAGTGCTGGGCTGGGGGACCTCAGGCTGCGCCCCCTGCTCCAGTGCCAGGCCAGGTGACCTGAGGCCGGGCCCCCCCACCTAGCAGGGCTTGACGGGGTCTGGATCTAGCCCAGTGGGGGTGGGCCAGCTGGGTCTGGGTCTCACACAATTTTGAGGCACACAGGGGTGGGTGGGGACTTGACTCTGGGTCCCGTGGTGAGCCCTGGACTCTGACAGGAGGAAGATTTTCATATACATTTTACTAATTTTCTCCCATCTCTGACACTTCTATTATAGAGAAAGGGTAAGTAGCAATATTAAAATATTTCCTCTAATTAGTCCCCTTTTAATGTGCACGAATTTCATGCATCAGGTCACTAGTTTTTTTAATAACTATGTATGGTGTCAGATGGGTACTAGATTTATCAGGGTGATCACTTTATAAGTTATATAAATGTCTAGTCACTGCGTTGCACACCTGAAACTAATATAATATTGTATATCAACTGTAATTGAAAATAAAAAAATTATTTAAAAAATAAATTAGAAAAAAAGGAAAGGAACAGTGGTAACTACTGCTGCTGTTCCTACTTCTAAAGAGTCCTGTTTTTCCTAACCTTCCTTGTAGATTGGTTAGTGGAATAGGAATATTCCCTCTTGTGATGTAGTGTATAGCAAAGTGAACAAAATGTGATATGCACTGCCTTTCATAGTGCCTGGGAAACAATGGATACTCAGTAAATACTCAAATTTGCAAGACAGTGAGAACCACGGCTTGATTACATATGGGTATATGATTTAAATGTATGACAAAAGTACTAGGTTTTCTGTAATAGAGCTATGGACAACAGAGATGAAAACAAAAAATAAAACTGTTGAAAAACATGGATTAAAGCAGAGCTTGTCACTGCAGTTTTGGGTTTCTTTGTGCTGCTATTACATTTTTAAAAAATATATATTTTATTGATTTTTTACAGAGAGGAAGGGAGAGAGATAGTTAGAAACATCGATGAGAGAGAAACATCGATCAGCTGCCTCCTGCACGCCCCCTACTGGGGATGTGCCCGCAACCCAGGTACATGCCCTTGACCGGAATCGAACCTGGGACCTTTCAGTCTGCAGGCCGACACTCTGTCCACTGAGCCAAACCGGTTTCGGCTGCTATTACATTTTTAATGCTCTGTATATTTGCAAGAATGACTCTACCATAACGGATGCTAAAATAAATGTCAATATATATTCTCTTTCAGATTTACTAAAAATTTATCTCCTGACAAGATTAATCTAAGTACCCTTAAAGGAGAAGGTGAACTGAAGAATTTGGAGTTGGATGAAGAGGTGCTCCAGAATATGTTGGATTTGCCAACATGGCTTGCTATCAACAAAGTTTTTTGTAATAAAGCATCTATTAGGGTGAGATTTTGATATGCATGAAAAGCATTTTCTTTTTTTATTTCATCCCCATATTTTAAAATAAGTATTTTGCTTTGGATAATTCTATAAAGAAGCATTTTTATTAACATGGTTTAAAAAGACAAATATCTTTGTCTAAATTAGGGGTGGGGACCTTTTTTTCTGCCAAGGGCCATTTAAATATAACATCATTCGAGGGTCATACAAAATGATCAAAAATTAGCCTGCTATATTTGGTCAGACATTTAGTTAACTCAACCCTAATGCCTTGGCAGGGCCAGATGAAATGATTTTGCATACCTTACTTAGCGCATCGGCCAGATATTCCCCATTCCCTAGTCTAAATAATTACATGAATATGTGCCTTATGAATTTAGTCATATACTAACATATTAATTACTAAATTATAGATTTTAATTTTTAAAACATTTAAATGTTATTAACATTTAAATAAAATTATTGGGAATTTATTAGTAAAATATTCAAAGATTTTTTATAAGATTTGTTGTCAAATGTGACAGTTTAAATTTGTGATAAGTAAACACTTCATTTTAAATGAAGACATAAGGATTGATAATTTATCTTAATCTGTATATTTTTATTTGAAGTTTAATCTCTTTCTCATTTGTTTATTATTTTGAGGATTTTAAAGTCTTTCATTATTATTACTACTAATTAAAACTTATTTCTACTTGTTTTGACAATAATGTCATATCACTTCTATTTCTTAAAGAGTAGGCCTAGTTTTAAAGTCTGCTCAGTGGAAATAGTGAATGCTAATTTGTTTCATAAAATTAAAATTGGGCACCAAAGAGAAAATTGTAGGAAAAAAGTTAGTCTTCTTTAATTTTTTGTTCTAACCTCCTTAAACCCAAATATCTCCAATGACATGGTATTTTAGTGTAAGTTATGTTTGAATAATATTTATTTGATATTGCCTACAGTTTATAGCAGTGGTCTCACTTCTGTATTTGTCTTGAATATCTATAAAAAGATTGGTCAGAATTGTAGAATATAAAAATTGTTAAGTGAACAAAATACTGATTATGCTTTTCTGGGAAGTCTTAACTAAATTATGAAATTAAAATGTGTTTTAAGGGTTGGGAAAAGAAGATATTTAAGACAACCTGAAATTTTTATTTAAGATGATGATTAAACATATGAGTAGTCTTTCATATAATACTAGTGCCCCGGTGCATGGATTCGTGCACATTGGAAGGAAGTTACTTAGAAGGTGGCCATCAGGGTGGGACTGGGTGAGACAGCCTGACACGCCCTGGAGCCAACCTCCAGTGGTTCCTCCCTGGCTGGCTGCACCTGGGGTGGCCACATGGCTTGAAGGTCATCTGCAGAGTGAGCAGGGTCCCTCCAGCAGATGAGGTCCCTGGGCCTGGCCTGCAGGGATCAGGCTGAAACTGGCTTGCCGACATCCCCCAAGGAGTCCCAGATTGTGGGAGGGCAGTTCTCCAGTGACACACCCTGGAATTGGGCTCCCTCCTCTCTAGTTCTGGGGTGAGTCACTAGAGAATTGCCGCTGCCAAGTCACCACAGCTCGACAGCTCCTGCATTGAGTGTCTGCCCCCTGGTGGTCAATGTTTGTCATACCTATCTGCCTGTCCAATGGTCGTTTAGCCTTTTATATATATAGATTAGGGGTCCAGTGCACAAATTTGTGCACCTTGAAAGGAACTGTGGGCCGCGAGGCTGCGGTAGGCACAGAGGCAGGTCTTGGCCTATCTGCCATGGCCCCCCAGTCCCCTGTCTGCCAGCAGCCCCGCTCCTGCCACCACCACTTCCACATGCTGATGGTGCCGGCCCCACTCGCACCCGCTGAAGGCGCAGAGCGATTGGGGCCTCTGCCAGCAGTGGCTGCTGCCCCATTCACCCCTTAGGAGCAGGGGGAGGTGGAGAAGTCCTGATGGGTGATGGGGGCCGGCAGCCACCACTCGCACCCACCGATGGCGCCAAGCATGGGGGCTGGCACTGGGCACCGGCAGTGGGTGTGAGCAGAGGCTCCGGCGCCAGCAGTGGGTGCAAACGGGGCCGGCGCCGGCAGCAGGTGCAGGCTCCAGGCAGGACCGTGGCATGCAGGAGCAAAGAATTTTCAGTAACCACCAGAGGCTTGCCCCATGACAGCGACTGGCACCCCACCTTGGTCTGGTGCCCCTGCTCACCTGCTCCACCATCCCAACGTGGCTGATGCTCGCCATGTTCTGCGCACGCTCCCTGGTGGTCATCTCATGTCATAGTGACTGTTATTAGCCTTTTATTATATAGGATAGACACATCTAATTTTAAGAGTATGAATGAATTGCTCATTTTATTTTGCAATTTAAGAAAGAAGTCATCTGATACAATTTGGTATAGCTGTCACTATATTAAGAAAGAAACTGTGTTGGTTGCCGTTTTACATCTTTTTAAACGATTCATTTTAAAGAAAGAAACTTTTTTTTTTCAGATCCCATGGACAAAACTGAAAACACATCCCATCTGTTTGGTGAGTTCTGAATTGCTTCAGAAATAAACATTTATCTAAGTGTCTAACTTTTAATATTAACACATTCTAGGATTAGAAATTGCACTTGTATAAAATATGATTTTCTCAGCAGTATATGGCTACTTCTTCTTTTTTTTTTTAATGTATTTTATTGATTTTTTACAGAGAGGAAGGGGGAGGGATAGAGAGTTAGAAACATCAATGAGAGAGAAACATCGATCAGCTGCCTCCTGCACACCTCCCACTGGGGATGTGCCCGCAATCAAGGTGCATGCCCTTGATCGGAATGGAACCTGGGACCTTTCAGTCCATAGACCAACGCTCTATCCACTGAGCCAAACTGGTTAGGGCTGGCTCCTTCTTATTGTTTTTCTCTTACGCTCCTATAAAACACACAATTTTCCCACCATATAGTAAGTGCCTTGAGAAAGGACTGAGTACATTGTCTTCTGTTTTGATACTTGTCTCTTTAGGCCTTTAGAGTGGCACTTAAAGTGACTCCTTTCACTTAATATTTACTTAGCTCATAAAGAAATGGAAGAGGATATAGTCTTAAATATTTTTATAATATACATAAAATATCTAATTGCTTACAGTTTTAATGCGTTTCAATTAGTCCTTAGATAAAGTAATAATGGAAATGAGTACATGTGAAGAACCACGAAACCCTAATGGCCCATCACCAATTGCAACTGCTTCAGGACAGAGGTAAGCTCTTTCCATTAATCTGTGTGACTGGCAAAGGGAATTCTTTCCTAGAGTCTATTTTTTTCCCTTATTGATTTGTTGTTCCATTGCTTGAATCATTGGTTGATTTATGCATTCATTGTTTTGTGTTTTCTTTTTCACTTTATTTTTACCTATAATCATCTCTATTATTTGTAGTAAGGGAACATAAACTAAAATCCACTAACCTCAGTCTCTATTTCAGTCACCTTTCCCATCACACATTGTACCGTTTTAGTATACATTATACATTACAAAAGGAGCAGAATTGAATTTAGCCTCTTTTACTAGTATTCATCTTATTTTTCTTGATATTTAAATAGTAATGATAAACCGAAGGCAGAGCAGTAGCAGAAAATGAAAGCAGAACAGCTTAGGCATTCTATAAATCAGGTGGATATCATTTATTCTATGCATCAAAGGAGCTTTTATGATTCTTAAGAGTTAAATTGGTGCCTAAAAAATTATAGACCTTTTGGATTATTATAAACTTCATTAAGTAGAGAATGCTTGCCAATTGGATTTAGATAAAGCCTATGATTTTGAGACTTAGTTTTATCAGAAAAATTTTCCTTTTACTCATTGGTTTTCAGTTGAAGCCAATTTTGCTCCCCAAGGGACATTTGAATTTTATAGTCTGAAGTTCCAGATCTGGATGAAGACATAGATTTAGGAATAATAGTCATATTGATTGATGACCATGGAAATAATATACTAGTTGGGCAAACTTTTACCTTCCCTCTAGCCAAAATATATTGATAGTTTATATTCTAGTTATACTGTACTACTTAACATTCTTATAACGTAAATTCTGCTCTCCTACTTATCTGTGACTTTGCTCATGCTTTCTCCATTCCAGGGTTTCCCTTCCTTCCCATCTCTCCCTTTGGAAACTTCATCTTTTTTTCCTGGATATATTTCTTCCTAGTTATAAGCAATTTCTTCCTCTACCAAATGTACTGATGACTCCCTTTTTACAAAACAATTACAAATTGCCTCATGTTTTAGTTACTAGGGTGTTTTATTTCCTCCCCAAGTAACTTGTGAGCCCTATAATGCCATAACTATATTTTAGTTTTCCTTATGTCCCAGTGTTGTTCATATAATAGATGCTCAATAAGTATTTGCTGAATTGAATTAGAGAATGTGAACTTTTTAAACCTTATTCCGAAATTATGAAATTACATTTCACTGGCTCCTTCATCCTTCTTTGTGTCAAAAATTCAGCTCTCTTATTTGTTATAGATGCCTGCTGTCTGGATTGATACTTTTTGAGATGCTGATATCAATAATTTAATTGAGGAAATAACCTCCAATATAAAAAATCTTTTTATCATTTTGAGAAGAGCATTTTTATAACTTACATATGACCAGGCTAGGCTATTGTTTTAACAAGAATTTGTTTTTTTAAGCCAAAATGAATAAATATTATGATAGTTTGCGTACATGTTTGAGAATATTAACAGATAACTACTTTTCTTTTAATGACTTTTTGGCTTTAGCATATTATATTTTGTTTTCCAGTGAATACAGCTTTGCTGAAAAAGTAGTTGAGGGAATCACTGTTTCTGTAAATTCCATTGTCATCCGCATTGGAGCAAAAGCCTTCAATGCATCCTTTGAACTTTCCCAGCTGCGGATCTATAGCGTAAATGCAAACTGGGAGCATGGAGATTTAAGATTTACTCGTATTCAAGATCCACAGAGAGGAGAGGTAAAGATTTTTTGTTGTTGTTGGCTTAAAAATTATTTTAGTCACTGATAAATAAAAGAGTATGTTTAAAATAACTACTTCTTATGATAACCTAGATTCACATAGTACTAGATTTGCTTTTTAGCTATATTTATCTCTGTTTTAATCTTACTCATTAAATACGCATATTTTAATATCTTTATTGTAATTTTTCAGCTCTGAGCTAATAATCCTATTTTAACTTTACAGATACTCAGAATTGAATTTTACATTTACCAAACTAAAATATGTCATTTAAATTCTTGGTCCCATGATTCAAATGATCTTTGTACTTTATAGTAAAATTAAATTACTTAGAATAAAAGTATTAACAACTCTACAGATGATGACTATAATTATGAAGATGTGTTACTGAATTTGCTGGAAGAATACAATTTCAAAAAATAAAATCATAGTGACTATCGAGAATGTCTTGGAAATTAGTGAAGAGATACATTTCTATTTCTTTTTTTTTTTAATCTACATTTTTCACATTCTGTTTTGTATGAGTAAGTGAAGCCAATCTCTGTGTTCTCTTTAGGTTTTGACATTTAAAGAAATAAATTGGCAGATGATTCGAATAGAGGCAGATGCTACCCAAAGTTCACATCTTGAAATTATGTGTGCTCCTGTTCGATTAATAACCAACCAATCAAAAATCAGAGTCACACTTAAAAGAAGAGTAAGTTAACAGGGTTTTCTTGGTGATTCATGTGATAACTATTGGAATTGACGGGAAATTTAAAATAATTTTTAAGAAAAATATTGGCATATTAAAACAATGCAAAGTAAAAGAAAATATAGTGCCAAAACCAATATTTGAAGAAACCTACTATAATACATTTTTCAGTCCTCTGGATTTAACACTTACATTTTTATTTTTTATGATTGACTAGATTTCTCAGTTGCCAAATAACTGTTGAACATTAACAGTTTTAACATTTTATTTCTGCTATCGAATTGCTCAAGAGTAAGTAAACAGTAACCAAAACTACTAGCTTTCGAAGGTTATTAAGATATGACTGGTAATTAAGATAAATAGGGAAGATTGGTACTTAAGGATGTAAGAAGTTGAAAGTCCACTATGGATTATGATGAAATCTAATGACAGAGTAATGACTTATTTTAACCATGGCTTAAAGTCTCAACAGCATGTATTGTATCACCGGACATAAATTACTATACTAAATTAAATTGAAAAAAAAATTTTTTAGAATATGTGGTTAAAATAGCATTTTAGTTTTTAATGAATTTTAGTGCCCCTTTTTATACTAGAATTAAAATTAACATAGGTAATTAAATGATTCATTACCTTTATGTGCAAAATTAAATTATTTAGGTACTCGTACCTATACAGCATTTACCTATTTAGGTACAGGAATTTGTCAGTCTTTTTTTAGCACTGTATTGCTAATACTAAGAAATGTTTTTCCCATACTTTTAGAACTCATTAAATATTTGATGAATAACAGAGGATCCATATTTCTATTCAAAAATTAAAAAAATAAAAGTACATTATAAGTTCTATTTCTTGGCCTCATTTTATGAATCAATTTTATTTTTTTTTGACAGTTAAAGGACTGCAACGTCATTGCAACAAAGTTAGTTCTAATATTGGATGACTTATTATGGGTTTTGACGGATTCTCAGTTGAAGGCTATGGTACAATATGCAAAATCTCTTAGTGAAGCAATAGAAAAATCAGCAGAACAAAGGAAGAGTATGGCTTCTGAACCTACACAGGTATGCTATTAAGTTAACAGGAATAAAAACTCTACTTTACCTATAAATGGTTTAAAAATCAGAATGGTTAGTTGTTTGGTTTATGTGAAATAGATTATAATAGAGAAAGAGGAAGGGAGAGAAAGAGAAACATTGATGTGAGAGAGAAACATCCATTGGTGTTTCATGTACAGTTAGTTCTAAGGCTAATATATCATATCAGAATATGTATGCAGAATTATTTTAGGCTATTAGAGGTACACATTCTAGTATATCTATACACTTCACTAATATTCTGTGTTTTTTCTCTTGGGGGAGAAAGGATTTTGAACTTAAAATCTCTTTTTAAAAATGTTTTATTGTCTAAAGTTTTACCTATGTCTTCTTTTCCCCCAATTAACCCCCCACCCCTCCCCAGCCATTCCCACCCCGGGCAAGCCCCCTCTGCCCCAGTGCCTGTGTCCATTGGCTATGCTAATATGCATGCATACAAGTCCTTTGGTTGCTCTCTAAACCCCCCCGGCCCCCCCCAGCCATTTGTCTCTGGATCTATTCTTGTTCATCGAACTTAAAGTCTCTTATGTCTTTTCTGCTTTCTAGCTTCTTGAGATATCCAAGTTCAAAGACACACCACATCTTTTAAGAGGCACTAGAGCACTTACACAAGTGCTTTTACAAAGAAATGATTAATTTCTACAGGATATATCATAGTGTACTAGTATACAGCTGATGTATGGTACAGGGCTCACATTTCTTTTCTCTTTAATAGATAGAACTAATAATAGTCAAATAAATAAACTGCCTTTAATAGTTAATAAGTATGTTTTCTAAGACAAGAAAGGCTATAAATATGTAAATATAACTATTCAATTATTTACCACAGCATTTGGATTCATATTCAAATTGTGTATAGTTGATGCAAAAGAAAATGTTCTAGCTTATTTTTCATCACTATTCCTAAGAATATTTAAGTTTTCTTGTGTGGGAATTGCAAGTGTTTAACCTGCAGTGCTAAGGCAGTATTGAACCTTTTAGAGCTCCACAGCAGCCCCATCTACGCAGCAAGTGAAGTCACCCCAGGCTTCAAATGCTCCTGATCTAAATGATGCAATTGTGAAACTGTTCAATGACTTCGATGTCAAAGAAACCTCCCATCATTTAGTGATTTCTCATCTAGACCTACACATATGTGATGATATTCATGCTAAAGAAAAAGGTAACTAAAGCTGCTTATTTTAAACTGTTTTGGTTTTACTAGAATTTACTATAAAAATGGATTGTTTATCATGTTTATTATGTAGTATGTGCTATAAGATAACTGGTCATAACTTTATCATTCATAAGAGATACATGCATGAAAGGTGTAATGCTAAACATTGTAGATTGCAGTACATTGAGCTCCATAGAAACAGCACCCGTGCAAGTGGGAGTTGGCGGGCCTTGGGTGACTGCTTGCTGAGGAAAAGGAGATCCTAAGATAAGCTGAGAGGCAAAATGTCATCATATGCTTGCTTTGTGCAAACTTGCTGGGAGGAGCACAAGAAGAAACCTCCAGGTGCTTCAGTCAACTTCTCAGAGTTTTCTAAGAAGTGCTCAGAGAGGTAGAAGACCATGTCTTAATGCTGGGGTCTTTCTCCAGCATCTAGAAGGGCTCAGGAATATGGAGAAGGCGCTGCGTGTAAATTAATTAAAGAGACTAGAAATATAATACAAATTTGTAATCCATGGGGGAGCCAGAGGAAGCTTAGCTGTAGTAGCTAAGTTCTGTCTATCTCCTGATCCAGGGCTTTTTTTTATTCCCACATTTTGTTCTACGGCAAAGTAGATATACGTATCAAAGGTAAGGTTTAGTATACAGTAAGCATTGTCAGATTGGGGGAACTGCTTTCATCTTTTCATGTGTTTGGCCAGCAGGAGGCAATAACATGTAGATTAAAATGCTCTCAGCTATCTGGTAACTGGCAATAATATATGCAGATCTTCAGCCATTCCAGCAGGCAATAACATGTATTCAGCCCTGCTGAATATACACTTCTTGCATTTATTTTGACATACTAGAATTAGCCTCCAGCAATGTCTGCTAAAGAAAAAGGGAAATTTGCAGACCTGGCAAAGGTGGACAAGGCCTGTTAATGAAAGAGAAATGAAAACTTTTATCCCTCCTAAAGGGGAAACAAAAAGAAGTTTAAGGATCTCAATGCACCCAAGAGGCCGCCTTCTTCGGCTTTTTTCTTGTTTTGTTCTGATTATCACCCAATAATCAAAGTAAAATGACCATTCTGGCCTATCCCTTGGTGATGCTGCAAAAAAGCTGGGAGAGAGATGGAATCACACTGCTGCATATGACAAAGCAGCCTGATGAAAAGAAGGCTGCTAAGCTGAAGGAGAAATATGGAAAGGAAATTGCTGCATACGGAGCTATGGGGAGAGCCTGATGTGGCAGAGAAGGGAGTCGTCACGGCTGCAAAAAAGCAAGAAAAAGAAGGGACTGGAGGGAGGTGAAGAGGATGATGATCAGGAGAAAGAAGAAGATGATCATGATGATGAATAAGTTGGTTTTAGCACAGGTTTTTTTTCTCTTGTCTATAAAGTAGTTAACTGCCCTGTGCACAACTCATTCATTTTAGAGAAAAAAAATTGAAATGTAATGCTGGGTAAAATTTGTTTTTAAACTGTACAGAGTCTTTTTTATATAGTTAACATACTAGTACTACTGAATGTGTCTTTAGATAGCCCCGTCTTGGTATTTTCAGTAGCCACTAACCTTGCCTATACAGTATGGGGATTGTAAATTAACATGGACATTTAAAGCAGGTTCTTGGTGCACAGCACAACTTAGTTATATGTGGGGATGGTAGTATTTTCATCTTCAGTTGTCTCTGATGCCACTAATATGAAATAATTGTTGTTTTATAACTGAATATCACTCTGTATTTAAAAAAAAATTGCAGTTGTTTTGCTGACATTCTGCATGCCTCTTAAGTAAATACAGTATTTTTATTAAAAAATAAACATTACATATTGGTATGAAATGTTATTTTGCTTTAGTATTTAGTACTTCAGCACAATTGTTAGCTATTAATGCCAATAAAATTAAGTTTAAATAAAATCAGAGACTTAGTAGATGACATCCTTAGAGGAGGATGAAATATTAGACTTACCTTTAAATGAATAATTTTGAATTGTCCCTAAATTAAATTGTCCATACTCAACATATAATTTGCACACGTGTTGTCAGCTTGGTGGTTTATATTTTTCTGACCCCATGTGCATATAAATACAATTGTGTGGATGTTTAATACTTCTTGTGTCTCTTCCTCTCAATATTCTAGATTTAGTTAGGAAGCTAAATTTCAGTTAAGAAGGTTTTTCCCCCCCTTTTTAGCTTTTGTTTCTTTTACTTTTTCTTATTTAGTAGACAAAGGTTCTTGATCACTTTGAAAAACTGTGGTTCCCTAATCTAGATTCTGGGGCATTTCTCTGTCAGAGAGTGTCCCTGGCCCATAGTGTTGAAAAGGTTCAGCAGGTAGTCATATCACTTGGACAGTGGTTCTCAAACTTTGGCGAGAATGAGAATCACGCTGAGGATTTTTTAAAAATAGGGATATCGGACCGGTATCTCTCAGACCTGAATCAGAATGATAACTAGTACAATTGCTGCTCTGGATTTTTAAGGCTGTGAGAGTGAATATTCATACTGATCCTGGATACTTAGCAGTAGAAAACATCTTACCTTCATCATATATGATCAAAGGGTGCAGCATAAAAGGTGAGCGATATTTGGAATTTGGAGGAGGTTTGTTGTCCGTCCTTTTTGTCATTTGGCATAGTTGGTATCTTCTGTTTTAGTGATTTGGAAGGAAAATCCAAAAAATTAAAACAAAGCCAAAATGACGAAAAGAGGGGTCAAAGTTAAATAATAAGCAAAAGAACAGAGAAAAGTGTTTTCAAAGCTCTTTCATTCCTTACTTTATATATTCCCTCAGAGAATAAGCTGAATGGCATTACTTAAAGGAAAGCCCCTCTACCAAAACACAGTATTGCTGTTGTACAGATATGTAATTAGTTCTCTGCTATTCTAAAATCCAGAAAGTTCTGAAATGTTTCTTCTTAGTTTTGTGGAAAACTTGCTGGGAAAACTACTTAAACACATTGCTGTTTATTATCTTTATTTTATCCACTTAGTGTAAATATTTGAGTTTTGCTGCAGAATTACTGTTTTTTATTACTTAGTGCTGCCTTAGATTCTGCTTAGAATAGGATATGCCTTGCATTTGTGTGTATCATAATACTTTCATAAAATATTTTTAAAAAACCTAAATTCTGAAACATTTGGCCAGGAGTTTTAAAAGAGTGGTTGTAAGTCTGTATCAGAAATTCTGCTAGTTGAAATAAATTAGAGTTATCAAATGAATGTAGAGAGTGTATACATAGCTTGTGTCTTAATATGTATTTGATTTGTCCATGCTATTTTAAGATTTGATTTTTTTGTGTTGGAGTTACACTAACTTAGGCACTTCTGACCTTAATTTAACTATGTGATCTTGGACAACTTACGCAACCTAATAGACTCAGTTTCCTCTTTAGTAAGAGAAGAGATAGTATAGTGTAGTAGTAAATAATTCCTGGGTTCAAAACCAACTCTACACTTATTGGCTATATGACATTGGCCTGTTTTTACTTAACTTTTTTTGTGTCTTAATTTCTTTATTTAGAAAATGGGCATACTACTAATAACAATTCCTATCTTATAGGGTTGTTATGAAAAGCAAATGAGTAAGTCTACCTAAAGTATTTAAAACAATGCTTGACATGTGGTTAGGGTTATAAATATAAAAGTTGATTGCATCCTCATTTTTAAGCCTAGTACCTTGCAAGTGATTGGGGTTTAATACGTATTAGATTGAATTGCATTTCCTAAAATCCTTAATGTATTATTCATGATAACAGAGAGACAGTTATTACTGCTTGTACTGTAGGTGTGGCAAATTAAGTGTGTCTGATATTTGCTTAATATTCTTTTCACTTTTTCTCAAATCCATCTTTTTCTTTTCCTAGAGTCAAATAGACGTATTACTGGAGGGGCTATGCAACTGTCTTTTACAAAACTGACTATAGATTATTATCCTTATCACAAAGCAGGTATGTATAACAATTTAAATCATTCTTTAAATGATTTAAATCTTGCATTATATTATAAAACCAGATATTTATCTTTCTCCGACTAGCTTATTTCGCTTAGTATGATGCTTTTAAAGTCTATTTTGTCGGATATGAGTATTGCTACTCCAGCTTTTTTTTCTTTTTCATTTCCATGGAAAAATTTTTTCCATCCCTTCACTTTTCATCCTGTGTGTGTCTTTTGTTTTGAGGTGGGTCTCTTGTAGACAGCATATAGTTAGTTGGGTCTTGTTTTTGTATCCATTCAGCTACCCTATACCTTTTGATTGGAGCACTTAATCCATTTACATTTAGGATTATTATTGAGAGGTACTTATTTATAGCCATTTCAATGTTGTATGGCTAGGTTTCTCTCTGTTTCTTCTCAGCAATCCCTTACAGCAATCCCTTAAGCATTTCTTATAATACTGGCTTGGTGGTGATGAACTCCTTTAGCCTTTTTTTGTTTGGAAAGCTCTTTATTTGACTATCTATTTTGAATGATAGCCTTGCTGGATATTGGTCTCAGAGCCTTACTTTCCATTACCTTGAGTGCTTAATGCCATTCCCTTCTGGCCTGTGGAGTTTCTGATGAGAAATAGGTGTCAGCCTTATGGGAACTCCTTTGTTGGTAACATTTTTCTTTTCTCTTGCTGCCCTAAGATTCTCTCTTTGTCTTTAATTTTTGGCATTTTAATTATGATGTGTCTGGGCTTGGGTCTGTTTGGATTCTTCTTGTTTGGGGTTCTCTGTACCTCCTGAACTTGTGTGACTTTTTCCTTTACCAGGTTAGGGAGTTTATTCAAATACTTTCTCTATGCCTTTCTCCCTTTCTGCCTCTTCTGGCACACTTACTATTCTAATATTGTTACATTTCACATTGTCCCACAGCTCCCTTAAGCTGTCCTTCTGGTTTTTAATTGTTTTTTCTTTTTGGTCCGCTAATTGAGTGATATTTTCAACTCTGTCTTCTAATTCACTGATTTAATCCTCAGTTTCCCCTAATCTGCTGTGTATTCCTTCCAGTGTGTTCTTTATTTGTGTTATGTCATTCTTTATCTCAGACTGTTCTTTTTTTCATAATTACTGTATCTTTTTTCACACTTTTGAGCATTTTTAACATCATTACTCTGAATTCTGTTTCAGATAAATTCCTTATATCTCTGCTTCATTTATCTCTTCTGGAGAATTCGCTAGTTCTTTCATTTGGGGGTTGTTTCTTTCTTTCCTCATTTTGTTTTTTTGTTTGTTTGTTTTTTAATTTAATAAATCTTTATTCAGATTATTACAATTGTTTCTCCTTTCTCCCCCTATATCCCCCCTCCACCCGGTTCCCACCCCACCCTCTGCCCTTACCGCCCCCCCCACTGTCCTCATCCATAGGTGTACGATTTTTGTCCAGTCTCTTCCTGCACCCCCCCCCCCACCCCCAATACCCCTTTCCCCTTGAGAATTATCAGTCCACTCCCTTTCTATGCCCCTGGTTCTATTATATTCACCAGTTTATTCTGTTATTCAGATTTTTAATTCACTTGATTTTTAGGTTCACTTGTTGATAGATATGTATTTGTTGTTCAAAATTTTTCTCTTTACTTTTTTCTTCTTCCTCTTCTTAAAGAATACCTTTCAGCATTTCATATAATACTGGTTTGGTGGTGATGAACTCCTTTAGCTTTTTCTTATCTGTGAAGCTCTTTATCTGACCTTCCATTCTGAATGATAGCTTTGCTGGGTAGAGTAATCTTGGTTGTAGGTTCTTGCCATTCATCACTTTGAATATTTCTTGCCACTCCCTTCTGGCCTGCATAGTTTCTGTTGAGAAATCAGCTGACAATCGTATGGGTGCTCCCTTGGAGGTAATTAACTGTTTTCCACTTGCTGATTTTAATATTCTCTCTTTGTCTTTTGCTCTTGGCATTTTAATGATGATGTGTCTTGGTGTGGTCCTCTTTGGATTCCTTTTGTTTGGGGTTCTGTGCGCTTCCTGGACTTGTAAGTCTATTTCTTTCACCATGTGGGGGAAGTTTTCTGTCATTATTTCTTCAAATAGGTTTTCAGTATCTTGCTTTCTCTCTTCTTCTGGAACCCCCATAATTCTGATGTTGGTACGCTTGAAGTTGTCCCAGAGGCTTCTTACACTATCTTCAACTTTTTGGATTCTTTTTTTCTTTTTGCTTTTCTGTTGAGTGTTTTTTGCTTCTTTATATTTCAGTTCTTTGACTTGCTTCTTGCGTTCCTCTAGTCTGTTGTTGGGTCTCTGTATAATATTTTTTATTTCAGTCAGTGTATGTTTAATTTCTAGTTGGTCCTCTACCATCCCCGGCTCCTGAGTTTCCACCTGATAGCCGCGGCTCCCCCTCTGGGTGCCTTTTTCTCTACCTGACAGTCCAGAATAGCCCTGTATGAGCCCGAGTCCACGGGGTTTCGCCCGGAACTGGGGTTCAGTGCAGTCGGGGGCTTCCTTTCCCCTCCCGCCAGAGAAAGTCAGCCAGGCTCTCAGCCGCCCTTCCTCTCTGCGCGCGAGACTCCATACCTCAACCCTTTGCTGTTCCTCCAGTTTTCCGTGAGCTTTTCTCTTTCCTTCTAGTTGTAGAATTTCCACTCAGCCAGCTTTCCTGTGGTTCTGGATAGTGTCCCTTCTGTCTTTTAGTTGTAGTTTTGAAATTGTTGTGTGAGGCAGCAGTTTAAGTGCTTACTTATGCTGCCATCTTGGTTTCTCCACCTGTTTCCTCATTTTGGTTATCTGTTAGGATTTGTGACTATGTATTAGGTAAATCCTCTACACCCTCTCAATCTTTAGTGCAGGACAGTGTTAAAAGACTCAGAGACCCCTCTGTCTACAGGCTAATAGGATTCTGACTTGAATTGCCTCGAGGCAGTCGTCCTCAGGTGAGAGTTTTTTTCAACAGGGTGGGACAGTTGCTTCTGCCTGAAGGCTAATTGTTACTTTTAATCTCCTAAGTGGCCTCAGGCAAGATGTTTTCCAATAGCGAGTGTCAACTGCCTTTCCCCCAGGCAAGGCAGATGTCTATATGGGAAAGATGTCCTCTGCTTGTGAGGGAATGACTCAGCCCAGGAAACTTAGGGTATCTGTCTTCTGAGTTCTATCCCCCAAGTCCCCGGTCCTGGGTTCTTCTCTCACAGCTCCAGTCCACTTCACCCTCCCTCTGCCAGAGCACAAGGTGGGTGGCTCCATGGGAATTTTTGTGTGTTGGCCCTTTAAGAGCTACCCAAACTTTTAGCTGCCTCTCCCTGGCAGAGAGCACCCCACTGCTTTTCACAGCTAGATGTTATGTGGGTACCCTCCTCAATTTGGTGCTCTCTGCTGGGGAGCCCAGCTTCCGGATTAGATCCCAGAGTTCTCAGTGGCTCCCCCCCCCTCCCACACACACAGCTGAGATATCTCTCCCTGATTTCAGTTGCCATCTGTGGGTGCCCAGCCAGCCCTTTGTTGCCTATGCCCCTCCTACCAGTCTCTATGTGGTCTCCACCTTTGGTCCTTGGGTATCAGGGTTCTCTCCTGTGAGTTTTCCGTTGATTATTCAAGAAGCCTTTCCATATTTTAGTTGTAATTCCAGCTTTATCCTCTCCCCTGATAGAAGTCTTCACTGCATTCTTTTTTTTAGAATTCAAATGAAGACAAAGGGCTAAATTAGCTTATTCATTTTCCTGCTTTCTTCAGAATGAGCTCCATCCTATCTATTCTTTTTTGCACTAGAAAAACAAAGTCTGCCCTTTTATTCCTCCTTGTGTGTCAGGGCCTCTGCTGACGGAGTGCTCTCTTCTTCACACTTAGAGAGCTAGTGTAGTTTTTAAAGAAAAAGGAGATCAAGGCATTTGTCTCCCCCCCCCATAGTATCTTACCAAAAAAATATAATTGCCATAGGAAATATTCATGCATTTTATATTGAGGTTTACATAGATTATTAGAAAGTATAATTGTTAGAAATTGGCAATAATTAAATAACTAATTTAAAACTTAAAAGAAATCATAATACAGAGGATACATATTTGTGCTATTTTGTTAATCGTTACCCAAAAAGTTTATTAATCAATATGTTTGAATTTCTAAATGATATTTTTAGATATTTAAAGAATCAAAAAAGGAATTTAAAGCAAAAGGATAACAAAGATTTTAGCTAAGTCATAGAAGTCCAGGTACATTTAAAAATTTTTTTCTCTATTTTTGAAATTTTGTCAATAAATAAGATTTAATTAGGCTCCTTAATAACCATAGGTTCTTAAGTGATAGGTGATAGGTTCCTCACCTCAAATAATTAATAAAAGCAAAAGAATGTATGTTTATGGCCAAATTAAGTAATTTGACCTTGTGCACATCTCTGCATTTTGGTGGTATGTGGCTTTTTAAAAAAATATTTTATTGATTTTTTTTACGGAGAGGAAGGGAGAGAGATAGGCGTTAGAAACATCAATGAGAAAGAAACATCGATCAGCTGCCTTCTCCACACCTCCCACTGGGGATGTGCCTGCAACCAAGGTTGCCCTTTACCGGAATTGAAACTGGGACCCTTCAGTCCGCAGGCTGACGCTCTATCCACTGAGCCAAACCGGTTAGGGCTGGCTTTTTGTTCTAAATTCACACAAGTAACTGAGTTTTCTAGAATTTTAAAAAATGATAACATTTTTCTGTTTATAAATTTTTTATCTTCTATTGTTTGTCCTTTCTATATCAGTACCTGACAGGTTTTAAAGATTGTACTATTTGTTTTGATTTTTGTTAGAGGGGCTTTTTCCTTATATTTTATGTCTCCAGATTCGTAAGTTAGCTACATATACCTAAAATATTTTTAACAATAGAAATCATTCATATTGTGAGGTAAAACTTTCAGTTATAGATTTTCTTTTCTTCAACCTTTTACATACATATTACTTTCATTAGTTGCTACAGAGAAACATAATCCTGATTTTTAAATTTTTTCTGTAAAAATGTTCTATATAGATATATCTTTGTGACTGATTTCCATCTTGGAAATTTTTATCAATTTCTTCAGTTTTTTAATAATCTGCATCATTTTTATGGATAAGTTTTTGTTAGTCACTTTTCAATAGATCTTTGATGAAAAAACTATTTTCTTTGCTGGGATTCTGTGTGGTGGAGCTATGCCAGGTGGTGGAGCATTCAGTGAAGGTACCACCAGCAGTGCTGAGTGACATTTTAGCAAGGGTCACTTCTAGGTGGAAATCCTTCCAGATTATTTCCTTTTGATCTTCTTTCCCTCTATTCCAAATGTTTGTTCATATTTTCTAGGAATATTAAAATCTGTAGTAGGTAAAGGCTATAAATTTATTGGGAAATTGAAGAATCCCTTGAGAATATGAATAAATCTCACTAAAAGCATAATAGAATAAACAAAAATGGTGAACTTTTCAGTGTAATTTCTTGTTATTCATTTTACAGGAGATAGTTGTAATCATTGGATGTATTTTAGTGATGCAACCAAGACAAAAAATGGATGGGCCGACGAGTTGTTACATGAATTTGAGTGCAACGTTGAAATGCTTAAACAGGCTATAAAGGATCATAATGTAGGTTCACCTCCTAAATCCCCAACACATGCCTCTCCCCAGCACACACAAACAGGTATTTTACCTATAACAACATTATGGCATTCCCCTGATATTGTGTAAATGGCATTCCCCTGATATTGTATTTATTAGAGGCCCGGTGCATGAATTTCATGCATGGTGGGGGCAGGTTGGGGGTTCCCCTCCCCTTAGCCCAGCCTGCACCATCTCCAATCTGGGACCCCTTGAGAGATGCTCAACTACCCGTGTAGGCCCGATCCCACCGGGGAAGTTGGACATCCCTCTCACAATCCAGGACTGCTGGCTCCCAACCACTCGCCTGCCTGCCTGATTGCCCCTAATTGCTTCTGCTTGCCAGCCTGATCACCCCTAACCATTCCCCTACCAGCCTGATTGATGCCTAACTGCTGCCCTGCTGGCCCGATTGCCCCTAACTGCCCTCCCTTGCCAGTCTGGTGCCCCCCAACTGCTCTCCCTGGCTGGCCTGGTTGCCACCAACTGCCCTCCCCGGCTGGCCTAGTTCCCCCCAACTGCCCTCCTCTGCAGGCCTAGTTCCCCCCAACTGCCCTCCTCTGCCGGCCTGGTCGCCCCTAACTGTTCTCCCCTGCAGGCCTGGTCGCCCCCAACTGACCTCCCCTGCAGGCCTTGTCCCCCCCAAACTGCCCTCCCCTGCTGGCCTGGTTTCCCCCCAACTGCTCTCCCCTGTTGGCCTGGTCACCCCTAGCTGCCCTCACCTGCAGGCCTCGTTTCCACTAACTGCCCTCCCCTGCTGGCCTGGTCCCCCCCAGCTGCCTTCCCCTGCAGGCATGGTCCTCCCAACTGTCCTCCTCTGTCGGCTCGGTTGCCCCCAACTTCCCTCCTCTGCTGGCCCAGTCACCCCTAACTGCCCTTCCCTGCAGGCTTGATCGCCCCCAACTGCCCTCCCTTGCAGGCCTGGTCCCTCCCAACTGCCCTCCCCTGCTGGCCTGATTGCCCACAACTGCCCTCCCCTGCTGACCATCTTGTGGTGGCCATCTTGTGTGTTGGAGTGATTGTCAATTTGCATATTACCCTTTTATTAGATAGGGTGGCATTACCCTGATTTTGTGTGTGTGTGTGTGTGTGTGTGTATATTCATAAAATGCTATTTTCTGTGAATAAGTATTGTGTTTAATTAGTGTATGAAAATCCTGCACCTCATTCAGACCATAGGTGTATGGAACAAAGCACTTTTAAAAAATATATAAGGCTAATACCCAGATAGAATATTTGACTCTTAAATGGTAAGACTTCTCTTATTAATAAATATTTCAGCCAAAAATGATCACATGAGAGTACCTTAAATGTGATGTGATTCCTAGTTAAGGGATAATCAACATGAAAAAATAATCACAATAACTTACATTTTTATATCAATTTATATATAAAGTATTTCCACATATCTCATTTTAGAAATTGGAGTTTATGTTTAGTAGCTGTCATAATAGTAAAAGAGTGACTGTTAGAAAAAAAATTTGCAGTAAACAGAGGATATTTTTCTTTCCCACAGAGAAAGACTCAGCTGTGAAAGGGATTTCCAGAATACCTTCAGTATTTTCTCAACAGTCCAAAGCTAAGTTAATGTCTAGTTCTATTGTGGTTAGACTTGCAGATTTCAATATATATCAGGTATGTTTCACTTTATAAATTAAATCTTCTGATAAATATGTTTAGTATCTTCTGCAAACAACTTTTCTAAACTAATGCCACCATGTTGTTTTAAAATATCTTGACTAGTTTTGTGAAGTGAATAAATTAGATAGGATAGAAAATATTAGTTCATTAATTTCTGTGTGTATAGTTTCCCAGGGTTAGGCACATTGTGCAGTTAAGCTCGAGTCCTTTAAATTGCCAAGTCTGCACCAGACTTCTGATAGCAACTGCAAGTTCAGGGGTTTCCATAAGCTGCCCACTGATTGGAGAATTCCCTGG
This sequence comes from Corynorhinus townsendii, assembly GCA_026230045.1. Lineage (NCBI taxonomy): Eukaryota > Metazoa > Chordata > Mammalia > Chiroptera > Vespertilionidae > Corynorhinus > Corynorhinus townsendii. The sequence goes on along the minus strand of JAPDVU010000003.1, from coordinate 203,320,940 downwards.
AAGAATTCACAGAACTCGCTGAAATCAATTACAGAGTCACATTTATTACAGGGGAAAGAATACAAATTAGAACCGGCCATAGGAGGAGAGCATAACATGGAGCCTGGGAGGGTTCTAAATTCAGAACTTGATTTTTTCCTCAGGACACCCTTAACCTCTTGACATGGACATGTAACAGTATGCATGAAATATTGCCCACGTAGTTGAATTCAGTCTCTAGGTAGACTGATACCCCGTGACCCAAGGTGTCCACCCTCTAGACAGTACTAAGGCAATCAAAATGTGGCCAGTCTCACTCTGAGACCTTCTGTGGGCGTAAACTATCATGTTGTGGTCCCGTGGTCAGCCACCATGAATAGGAAATTCCAGTAGCTTAGAATTGCCTCCCAAGGGCAGGGACAAAGGCCAGACCTCTCTCTGAGGTCCAGATTCCTTTTTACACAATTGTCTTAGTGGAAGAAACTAAAATACATTTTTGCTTTATTGAACTATCACATATTGTCTATACAGTGAACATAATTTTATAGCTAAGAACTCTATATCCTATTTCCACTAAAAATATTATTCAGGCTATAATCTCACAACATGGTCTAGCCTCACAGTCTTTGAGACCAACACAATAGAATATGTGATGTATTTTTTAAAAATAAAAGGAAGTATTTCAGATGTGTATTAGCATTTATGAAATGTTCTCATTTATTTTGATAAGCCTATGACTTTGAACTTAGTTTTATCTGAAAAGTTTTCATTTTACTCACTGGTTTTCAGTGAGGCCAGTTTTGCTCCCCAGGGGATATTTGGCATTGCCTGAGTACAATTTTGGTTGTCACAGTTGGAGGAGGTTGCTACTGATATTAGTGGGTAGAGACCAATGATTCTGCTTAACATTGTACAATGTACTGGATGGCCCCCACAACGAAGAATTAGCTGGCCCTAAGTGGTGCCCATTTTGGGAAATCCTGGTTTAAGAGTTTATTTTTATTTTGCAATTGCTTCTTTACATTCTATATATAGTGCATTTCATTTGAAGCAGACTTTAAATTAGGAAGGAGATTTAATAAATTTAAATGGCAATGAATTACCCATAATCTCAAATGGTTGAAGGTGAAATACGGTAAAGAAATTATGCATCTACAAATACACGAAAACAAAACAACAGTAACTGGAAGAAAATAAAATAGAATGTTCATTCCATTTTTAATAACTTTCTAACTATTAAAGGAAAAGGGAAATAAGCATTTTACTATTAACATAACTTGACACTTTGACTTGAAAAGGATTTATTTTCAAATATGCAGAGAAAAGCTTCTTAATTAGATACTGCAAGGAACTGACTTAAATTTATAGACTACAAATAATCAAAAGGTTTGTTTAGTAATTTACATAAGAGAAAACAAACTTGAAAAAGCATTTCACTTTGTGTAAGAAATACACATGTTTGTTGAATGAATGAAAAAAATAACTTGTAGATACATCTCTAGTCTACTAAGTAAGCATAAATAAGTGAAATTGATAAAACTCTATTGGTTGAACTTTGGGGGAAATTAGTATATACATTTTTAATATAATTATAAATCATCAGTTTTGGGTATGAGAACCTTAAAACTAATAGTATGTTTTTAATAATTTAAAGGATTTGAGAAGCATAATTGTATTATTTTTATTGTAAAATATATATAACGTAAAAATTACCATCTTAATCATTTTTAAATGTGCAGTTCATTGGCATTAAGTATATTCACATTGTGGTACAACTATCATCACTGTTTATCTTCATGATTTTTTATCATCTCAAACTAAAACTGTATATAATACTTTTCTTAATAAAGAAATTTGAGTAGAGAATTATTATAAAGTATATGTTAGAGAAGCTTTTTAACCTTGTGGACTTAGAACTATGTCCAGACCTTGCCATTGACTTATTTGTATGATCTTATAGAAATATTCTATCTGTTATTTTAAGGCTCAAAATAATAAGTTTGCAAGGAATGTTGTACAAGTTGATTTTGTAATTGATAATATTCCAAAGAGATTATAGTTTTCTGAATAGTTGATTTAAAAATAACTTAATGTGAAGTTAATTATATAATAAAATTTTTATTGGAAATTAATTGTTCATAAATTATTGGAAGCAGTTTGAAGAGTTTGAAGTGATGTTTATGCTGCATAAGTTCTTTGGAAAGGGCTTTGATACTCAGTGTTACTTTAGGAAATTTAATTATTTTTTTAGGTCTCTACAGCAGAACAATGTCGTTCTTCCCCCAAAAGTATGATTTCTTGCAATAAAAAATCCCTGTATCTTCCACAAGAAATGTCAGCTGTCTATGTAGAATTCACAGAATATTACTATCCAGATGGAAAGGATTTTCCAAGTAAGAGGGTTTCCTATTTTGTTATCATTTGTTCATTACTTGGGAAGTTGTTTTTTTTTCTTGCTAAGTTTTTTTGGTTTTCTAAATGTGAAAAAAGAAGCAAAGGTCCATTGTTCTTTACTCTTGTTATCATTGTGTGTAGTATACGATTCTAGTATAGCATTTTTATATATTACTAGAGACCCGGTGCACGGGACCCCTCAGCCCGGTCCATACCCTCTTGCAGTCCATAGTCCAGGATCTCTCAGGGGATGTCTGACTGATGGCAAACAGACATCCTTAGCACTGCCCCCGGTGGTCAGTGCGCATCATAGCGACCGGTTGTTCTGCTGTTTGGTCGATTTGCATATTACCCTTTTATTATATAGGATTATTTGTTCATATGTTCTTTTCCCTCACTAGCTTGTAGGATACTTGATGTCAGGAATTACGTGGTATTCGTGCCTCATTTTATCCCTGAGGTTTTACTTATTTTTATACTTGGTTTGTTTAATGGCAGTTAGGCTATTTATAGAATAAGATAATTTTTTCCCCTTTAGTAAAACTCCATTTATATTTCTGCTACATAAATATAAAACTGTATTTCATTGAAAAAAATAAATAATGAATTTATCCTTTTAGCTACAGAGAATTTTTTGGCCTTTTTTTAAAAAATAAATCTTTATTCAGATTATTACAATTGTTTCTCCTTTTTCCCCCCATAGCTCCCCTCCATCCGGTTCCCATCCCACCTTCTGCCCTTACCTCCCCAGGCCTGGTTTTAATGTCATTTGTGTTTAGTTAAACATATAGTACATGAATTTTTATTTGTAACCTACTTTCGCTGCTTAAAGTTAAAATTATTATCCATTTGTATTCTTTGAATGTTAAAATTCTGTTTTGTCTCCATTGATCTAGGAGTCCTTCATACTAAAATTTGCCTTGTTTATGTGGTACCTTTTTCATTATTGCAGTTAAAAATCATAGTTGAATAGAAGTATTTAAATGAAATAGGTTATGTTATCGGGAAAAATTTTTTTCACGTCCTCTCTTTAAAAGTGGGATTCCCAAAGTAGTTTGACCTACTTTACCCATTTGTTTAATATTGACTTAATATAGGTTCTTAGTTTCAAAGGGGATTTCTGATCTCATGCCTTTGTTGTTACATAAAAGGAAGGTAGTCTGCCCTGGGCAGTGTGGCTCAGTTGGGTGTCATCCCTTGTCACGAAAGGTTGCCGGTTCAATTCCCAGTCAGGGCACATGCCCTGGTTGCGGGCTAGATCCATGGCTGGGGTGTGCAGGAGGCAGCTGATCAATGTTTTGCTTCCACATCAATATTTCTCTCTCTAAAAATCAATTTAAAAATATTTAAAAACAAAAGGGGGTAGCCTGGAAATTACTTTTGAGAAACATAGAATTATTTTATCACTTTAATTTTTGTTTGTGCCAGATTTTGAGATCTAATCCTCACCGTTTTATAACAGTCCGTTATAAAGACAGTTTTTCAACAGTCTTTTGTGTGTTTCTCATTTGTTTCTTCTACCTTCCTGACTAAAATGATGAGAAAATTAAGATAGATTAAGATATTTGCTCAGCACCTTATAAAGAGTAGAATGGCACAACTGAAACTCAAACATGGGTCTTCTAAATAGAAATGCATTTCTTCCCACTGTTTTTCCCCAGGGCATTCACAGCCATTTACCTATTATTGGGTAATCCTATTGTTTCCAGCCCTCTGCCACACCTCCCCAAATTGTTTTCCTTAAGTAATGCATCATTGAACTACTAATTTTTCTTCAGAGTGAAGGCTAGTTTCCAGAATTTCTAACTTCTAATCTAGGCCTATTTCAGTCAGTTTTATTAACATGTGCCAAAGGAATTAAAATCTCATTCTATAATCTACATATTTTTCTGATACAAATATAAAAATTTCCCCCAGCAATTTAAATCCTAGACACCTAGATACCTAGGAGTGGAATTGCTAGGTTATGTTTTAACTGTTTTTATTATGGAAAAATTTTCAAACACACACAAATGTAAAGCGGGTACTATATTGAATTCCCATGTATAGGGATTCACTTTCAATCCTTATGTTTCATTTCTCTGTTAAGCTATCTAACTTTAAAAACATACAACTTTAAAAATAATTATAAATGTAATATGTTTGTTACTTTTATAAACTGCCAAAAATAAAAAGAATAGCCCATGAGCCTACAATTTAGAGAAATTCTTCTAATACCTAAGTGTATTAGTGTGCTAGCATTGCCATTACAAAGAAGCACACACTGAGTGGTTTAAACAACAGAGTGGAGGCTCTGGAGCTGACAGCAGGTGCAAGCGCCAGGTGGGACCACGGTGTGCAGGAGCAAAGAATTTTCAGTAACCACCAGAGGCTAGCCCCAGTAACAGTGACCGGCACCCTGCCTTGGTCTGGCACGCCCCCCCGCCCCACCTGCTCCACCATCCTGCTACCACAGCCGATGCCCTACCATGTTCTGCGCATGCCCCCTGATGGTCAGCGCATGTCATAGCGACTGGTTGTTCAGTTGTTTTGCTGTTCGGTCTATTTGCATATTAGCCTTTTATTATATAGGATTGTCTCTTTAAAAGCCTTATCTACATGTACATTCACATTCTGAGGTACTGGAGATTAGAACTTAAGCATATCAATTTTGAGGGGACATAGTTCAAACCATACCAATAAGTAGAGTGTTGTTCTGTTTTTAATGCATGTTTCTTTTACATATTTGATTTACATCCTGTTCTTTTCTCTTAATTACATGAGCAAATCCCAGGTTTCTCCAGGTTCATTTTAAATACTTTAGTAGCTACATAGTAATCTATTTCCGAAGTAGACCCCCATTAGAAACTGCATATAGATCTTTCTGCTGCTTAGAGCACCAGGTTTCTTCCTCTGTCCCAGATCTCAGTCAGGGTTCTTTCCCTTTGTGCTCTAGCCTTGAGGACCACATTTGCTGTCTAGTGTTTTCTGTGGCTGCCATCATCACTTCTTCCCTTTTTCAGCATCCCACTTCTTTGCTATTTCTAATGACAAGCACCTCTACATCCCAATTGAATGTCTCTGTTGGACTTGAATTATAATTTTGCTATTAAATGAGAGAGAGAGAGAGGAAAGAGAGAGGGAGGGAAGGAGAGAGGAAGGGAAGGAAGGAAGGAAGGAAGAATGAAATGGGAGGGAGGCAGGAAGGCAAATAAATCCTATTCAGGACATTGTTTATAATGCTATCTTTACTGGTATCCCACCACTTGAGCTTATTTTCCTTAAATTAATATAGTTTAAAATTTCTAGATATACATACTACTTTGCTTTGGTAAAAGTAAACAGTTCTGAATATTTAGAATAAGATATCTTCATCAAAATGATCTGAAAATACTATTTGCTTTTATGATACAAATATATGTGGATGTCAGGAAGTGATGTACACTCTAATTATAAATATTACTTGAACATATATTGGCATTAAAATATTTATCAACCCCTACTAAGCATTGTTCTATTTTGGGAAGCTATGAAAAAGAGTATTCATTTGATCATTTAAGGGATAATTGAGTTTTCACTTTGCACCAAGCACTGTGATAGGTTTAGGATTAAGGGGAGAGTAAAACTGCACGTGGTCCCTCCTGTCAAGAAGATTTGCCTGGTTTACCACTTTCATAAGAAATTAATCATTAAGACTTGGTTCTTTCATTGTGGAGGATTTATATTCAGATTCAGGTAGTAAAAATCCTTATAGAAATAAGGGATTAAAGATCACAACTCTGATGTCATAATTCATTAAAAAGGTAAGGTTTTTTGAAGTTTGCTAATTGGTGATATCACATTAGGAAAATAGATGTAAACAGTACTTCCCATTTATATAGCCAGTTTTAGATTAAATTATATATTTTTTAGTTAGTGAAACAATTGTTTTTGTCTATCTAAATGTGTTTGCTATCAATCCATACATGTCACTTTAATTTTGGAAAGAACATCTGAAAATCTTTTTACCTAAATTGGAAAAGAATAAAACTTGTTTAAAATGTCTTTTCTGTTCTCAGGGAAGGTTAAGAACTATCTGTTTATTAAAAACCTTTTTAAAATTTTTTTCTCCACAGTTCCATCTCCCAACCTTTATAGCCAGCTGAATGCACTACAGTTTACTGTGGATGAAAGAAGTATTCTGTGGTTAAATCAATTCCTATTGGATTTAAAACAGAGCCTTAGTCAATTTATGGCCATATACAAGTTGAATGACAATTCAAAATCTGATGAGCATGTTGATATTCGAGTTGATGGCTTAATGCTAAAGGTACCATATAAACAAGTGGCTATGAGAAAAAACCCATTGTTACAGAAGAAAAGTTAACACCATTTTAATTCCCAGGATTTAAGAGGGGTGCTCAATTTAAATCAGTTTCATTGAAATCTTAATTTTTATTTTGAAATTTCAGTTTTAATTTTGATTTTCAATTATAGAAGCTTTAAGAGACTTTTTCCTGCTGTATCTTTCTTTTATTTATTTTTCATTGCTTATCGACTTGGAGGTAATCAGTAGAAGTTTAAGTCAGTCATTGTTTTCGTATTTCTTACCAAAGCTGATAAAATTTTGTTTTAAGGAGAGTAAATAATATAGTGAAGCTTTAAAATTATATCTAAGTATTATTTATTCACACATATTCTATTATTAATACCCAAAGGTAATAGAAAGTTGCTTTGTATTATAGCCAAGTAACTGGTAGTCTGAATTCCATTGATATTTAAACTTTAAAGGAAGGGAATTAAAAAAAAATAACAGTTTAGTGTAGTAAATAGAATAAGACTTGGGCATGGATGAAAATTTCAGTGTTGATGGAAGACTAAATTTATGTACCTTTAATTCTTCTCTGTAAAATGAGGTTAATAATACTTAATAATTACAGTGCAGAAATGTTTCAAAGATCTTAAAATATTCAATATAAAGAAACATGTTTTGTGACATAATTATAATTTAAGATACAATTATATAATGATCTTTACATTTTCTGAGTATGGAAAGTTTTAAAAACAACCACTTTGAACTCTTTGATGTATTTTAAGCACTGGGATTAATCATCTCTGGAAAATTATTTTAGTAAATTGTTGGACCTATGCACTGAAGTTTATTTTCTTAATAGTTTTCTCCCAGAAAATTGATTGACCTCAATCAAGTCATTACATTTGCTCATCTATTCATCCTCCAAATTCCTTGAACCTAAAATGTCTTTAAAAATTTTTTTTTTAAATTTGGCACTTTCTTATATGTACTCAGGGCATAATAAGCATTTAATAGTACTGATATAATTTAAATTTTTTAAAATTTTGTGATGTGTTATATGCAAATATATGTGTATGTTATGCACATTATTCATTACTTATGTTTGTTTTTCAAGCATTTATTAGTGGTAAATCACTTAAATCCTTTTTACTCAGTTTAATAGAAAGATTTTGCGGGGAGAGTATTTTATGTCTGGATAGGAAGCTAGTATTTTGAGTGGTAATATCAAAAAGAATTCCTGACCTAAGTCATGTTCTTCATTATTTTATCTTACATGGATTTTTAATATATTTTTATTTTTTAAAAATATTTTTTCTTTTCTAGGTTGTTATTCCTTCTGAAATGAAATCTGAATGTCATCAAGATCAACCACATGCAATTTCTATTCAGAGTTCTGAAATGATTGCCACAAATACAAGGCACTGTCCAAACTGTCGACATTCTGACCTAGAAGCCTTGTTTCAAGACTTTAAAGATTGTGACTTTTTCAGTAAAACATATACTAGCTTCCCCAAGTCAGGTGACAATTTTAATCTTCTACATCCAATCTTCCAGAGACATGCTCATGAACAAGATACCAAAATGCATGAAGTTTATAAAGGAAATATTACTCCCAAGTTGAATAAACACACTCTTAAAACTTCTGCTGCCACAGATGTTTGGGCTGTGTACTTTTCTCAATTTTGGATAGATTATGAAGGGATGAAAAGCGGAAAAGGACGACCAATAAGTTTTGTAGACTCTTTCCCTCTTTCCTTCTGGATTTGTCAGCCAACAAGGTATGCACTGTCTCAAAAAGAGCTGCAGACCTGTAATCAGATATCTCTAAATACATCACAAAGTGAATCTAGTGATCTGACTGGCCGATGGAAGAGGAAAAAGCTCTTGAAGGAGTATTACAGTACAGAGTCTGAGCCCTTAACAAATGGTAGGCAGAAGTCTTCCGATACATTCTTAAGATTTTCCTCTTCATCAGATGCAGATATTCACGTCCTGGTTCATGTTCATAAACATGTCAGTATGCAGATCAATCACTACCAGTATCTGTTCTTGCTTTTCCTCCATGAGTCACTTATCCTGCTTTCAGAGAACTTAAGGAACGATGTAGAAGCGGTGACGGGCAGTCCTGCTAGTCAGACCTCCGTTTGCATTGGAATTTTACTTAAAAGCGCAGAAGTGGCTCTTTTACTACATCCAGTGGATCAAGCAAATACTCTTAAGTCTCCTGTTTCTGAAGGTGTGAACCCAATAGTTCCCGATTATTTGCCTACAGAAAACAGAGAATTCTTATCTTCACAAAGGAAACAAGTTAGAAATGGTATCAATCAAGTTAGAAGTGTAACTGTTAATCATATGTCAGAGAACAGATCTATGAGTGTTGACCTTAGCCATGTCCCTTTGAAAGATCCTTTGCTTTTTAAATCAGCTAGTGATACAAATCTGCAAAAAGGTATTTCTTTTCTGGATTATTTGTCAGATAAAAATTTAGAGAAAATAAGTGAAGATGAAAGTAGTGGAATTCTTGGCAAAAGTGGCTCAAAGGAAATTGGATTAGAAACAAGGGACAAAAGGAATTTGTCTTACACAGATTCAAATAGTGTCTTAAACTACAGAGAACATTCAGGCATGCTGTCATTTGATAATGATGGTAATCAAAATGTGCTTTCAAGTAGTTTAACTAGTAAAAGGAATGAAACCATAAAGTCGATCTTTAAAGCTGAAGATTTGCTGCCAGAAACAGTTCCGCTCACTGAGAACCTGGAATTCAGTAAAGAAGAAGCACCCACAGTGAGAACACTTAAATCACAGTCATCTTTAAGGTAACAGTGTGCTATTGGGAGGGGGTGGGGAAGTTTGTGTGTGAGCGTATTTTGATTTTGGACCTAAAATCGCATGGCAAATATGGCATTGTTAGAGTTAACACATGGAAGAACAGGTTTTTCAAAACATGAAAATACTTTGAGGTTATATTTATATAAATCATAATTTATAAATTTGTGGATACTGTATACATATTTTAATTTTGTTAGAGGTATTTTTTAGAAAGACTTTTTTACCTTATAAGTGATGATCTTCTAATAATTTTGTTAACAGTGGGAAGCCTAAGGAACACTGCCCACTGAACCAGGCTCCACACTGTACATCTTATAAGAACATAAAAAGAAGCTCCTCACAAACCTCATTGGATACCATTTCACTTGACAGCATGATATTGGAAGAACAATTGTTAGAAAGTGATGGAAGTGATAGTTTTCTGGAAAAAGGTAAAGCGTTTACAATAAAGCGTTTATATTATATATATGTATCTTATATGTGCTTCTTTTAACAGGATATTTCTCTTTTTTTGTGTGGCTGACAGCTAGCAATTATTTGTATATCCTATATAATGAGAGGCTAAGCAAATTGTCCCCTTGACTGGGAGTTCGACCAGGCGGTGGGGCCAGCCGGCCAACTGCCTGCAGCCCCTCCCCCCAGCTGATCTGTCCAATTGGCCTGCACCCGTGCAGAAATTCATGCACCAGGCCTCTAGTAGATCATAAATCAGATAGCATTAAGGCTACTGGCTCTCTTACAGAGACTTCTATATGTGAAATGTTGATTAGGTAACCTTAATTAGCATGATGGATTCTTAAGTATGTGGTCCTAGGACTGGAGTCCAGACTGTATCTACTTAGTCCCATAGCAGGATTCTCTCATGGAAGCTTATTATATGGTAGCAAATATAATAACAAAACATTGAGACCATGTTTTGTATGTCTTTGGCTTTTCTAATCTTTCTAGTAATTTACTAATTTTTCTAGTAATTACTCTGTGACAGACACTTAAAAATTGTCTTTTACCTCAGAGAATTTGAGAAATATGGAAATAATACAGCATATTGAGGAAGTATGGCAGATAGATAAGAGTGGAGAATTATTACATTGACGGTAGTGGAATTAACTTCATGCAGAAGATCATTAGAAGCTACTATAGACTACTGAAAAGAAAAATTAAGTGGTCAGACTGGAATTATCCAATGTACGACAGAGTAAAGCAGGCCACGCTGACTGACCATGAACCTGCTAGTTACAGAAGCACCGTACCTGCACGGAGAACACCAGCTGTGGTAGATTTCAGACTGTCTAAGTTTAGGGCTTAAGTATCTCTAACATTTTATTGTAGGAAGTTATTTTTTATTATTTGCTAACTAATCACAACTTAATTTTTCTTTGTTTATTGTCTTTTAAACGAGGCTCTGCTTAGGAAAAAGTTAAAGGGATAGCCCATTTTGGTTAGATAAATGTTACATTTTTGGATCATTGGTAAAACTAATTTTATTAGTTTATTTTGTATTATTTCAGTTATTAAAAAGAATTCAAGTACAAATTATCAGAACCCAGCAAATAGTGCAAATGCCACTGCAAACCTACAGAATTATGGTGAAGCCTCTCCAGATGCCATCAGTATGAATTCAGAGGGTGCTCAAGAAAACCATAATGACCTGGTAATCATTTCAGAGATTCTATGAAGAGAAATGCCAACTTAATGTGTTCACATGTTAAGACATTAATATATAAAACGATTAGATTGTGGGTGATTCATTTTGTTCTCTCTTGAAAACTCATTTTCTGTTATTGTAAATTCATCTTACTGAATTGTTTTTCTCTGAATTTCACTTAAAAGTTTTGTTTTTTTCTATTGAGATGGGGAGGTTTTATCTTTTTTCATCTTTTATTTTTCAATCTTTATTTTAGTTTCAATTTAAATATACTTTGAAAAAGTTTGATGATAAGGTTGATAGTTCCTATGAGGGGCTTTCTACAAAAGAAATATATTACTGGTTTATTTAAGCCTTCTTCACCCAGTGAAATAGTCTGTGGATGATTTAGCAAATATCTTCAGTTTTTAATGAAAATAATTTTAATGGAAATGTCATGTAATTAGTATTTGCATTTAAAAAAGTCTTCTCTTGACTGAGTAAGAAGAAAGGGGGCTGAAATTTATGACAATAATGTAGTAACTACATTCTTTTGATCACAAGTATATATTTGGTTTATTAGGCCTGAGTTGTATTTTTAGAGTTGTAGTTTCCTGAGTTATTTTTTAAAATTTTGTTTTAATTACTTGGTATACTAATATTATGTTTGCAATCATTGTTAGATGTCAGTCGTGATGTTTAAAATTACTGGTGTTAATGGGGAAATTCACATCCGAGGGGAAGATACAGAAATCTGTCTTCAAGTGGACCAAGTGACACCGGATCAACTAGGCAATATCAGTCTGCGGCATTACCTTTCCAATCGTTCAGTAGGTGAGATTTTAATATGACTTAAAACTTACTTTTTATACCTGTGACTCATCTGTATATATAAAAGGCTAATATGCTAAGTGTCCCTCTGCCCATCCGACTGGTCACTATGATGCACACTGACGACTAAGGGGCAGACGCTCAATGCAGAAGCTGCTGAGCTGCAGTGACTTGGCAGCAGCAGTTCGCGGGTGATGTACCCTGAAACCAGAGAGGAGGGAGCCCAATTCCTCGTGGGGCTGCGTGATTCCACTTTCAGCCGTGGGTTATGTTGTTGCTGGGGCACTGTCGGCCCTGAATCTGGCTTACTGCACACTTGCATTTGCATTCCACACCCTATATGACAGCAACTTTGCAGAGTGCCCTCTTGCACTCTGGGACCCCTTGGGGGATGTCAGAGAGCTGGTTTCGGCCCGATCCCCGCAGGCCAGGCTGAGGGACCCCACCTACCAGAGAGACCCTGCTAACTCTGCAGACACCCTTTGAGCTACAGCATCACCACAGGTGGGGCCGGTTGGGGAGGGACTGCGGGAGGTTGGCTCGAGGGTATGTCCAGCCGGTCTCCTGTCAAGTACCGCTCTGCTGGCCGCCACCTAATTTATTTTCAATGTGCACAAATCCGTGCACCAGGTCACTAGTTACCATATAAATGAATTCAAGAAAAATTGCATTTACATTAGCAACTTGTTTTACATCACCTTATTTTCATGTTGATTACATTTAGAAATCTGTTGATGTATTCTCTAATGGTTTTTTTGTTTGTTTGTTTCTTCTGTTGATAAGTTCTGTCTTACTTTTTCAGTCTTACTGAGTTCTTTCCATATGAAAAGAGTGATATAGTAATCCGAAAAGGTCAAATTTAGGTCCATCTATACTAATAAAAGGGTAATATGCTAATTAGACCTGATAGACCAGATGTCTTCTGGACATCATTCCGGATGTCCTTCCTGACAAAGCCAGGGCCTGGATGAAGCCACCTGGAGTCCCGGATGCCTGTGGCTAGCCCGGGTGAAGCTGCCTGGGGTCCCGGGTGCCTGCGGCCGGCCAGAGGGAGGGAAGCCTGGGGCTCAGGTGCATGCGGCCAGCCAGAGGAAGGGAAGCACAGGTCCTGGTTGCCTGCGGCTGGCCAGAGGGAGGGAATCCTGGGTCCCAGTTGTCTGCCGGCGGCTGGAAGAGGGAAGCCTGGGTCCCAGGTGCCGGAGGAAAGCCAGTGCTGGTAGCCAGGGGAAGGAAGGCCTACTCTTGCACGAATTTTCATGCATCAGGCCTCTAGTACTAGAATAAATGTCAATTTCTATATTCCATAGTTATAAGCAAACATTTCCAAATACTTGGTATTGGAAAAATCATGTATCCTGTTCTTGTGGTTCTTTATTCTAAGATCAACACTCTCCTTGGACATAGAGGGATATAAACAAAAAAACATGCAGGGTATGAAGAGGAAGCCACATTTTCAAATCCCTTTTTCAAAAGTTTAAATAAAGGTATTTATGGTTTTTAGTCATTTGAAGAAATGATTTAATAGAATAGCTACATTAAGAATTTAAAATGATAATATTGAAGTTTTAAAATGTTTTAAAAAATCACAGCCCCACCGAAACTGGTTTGGCTCAGTGGATAGAGCGTCAGCCTGCAGACTGAAAGGTCCCGGGTTCGATTCCGGTCAAGGGCATGTACCTGGGTTATGGGCACATCCCCAGTGGGGGCGTGCAGGAGGCAGCTGATCGATGTTTCTCTCATCGATGTTTCTAACTCTCTATCTCGCTCCCTCCCTCTCTGTAAAAAATCAATAAAATATATTAAAAAAAATCACAGCCCTGTGATGTTTTTCTTTGCTGTATATACACAGAATGTTGTATCTGATAGGTAACATGTTGAAATACACATATAGTCTTACATGATATCAAATGAGTATGCTGTCACTTTACATCATGGGAATTGCAGATAAATTTGCCATCCTATATAATAGAAGCCTAATATGCAAATTGACTGAATGACGGAACTACCGGTGGAATGACTGGTTGCTGTGATGTGCACTGACCAGCAGGGACCAGATGCTCAACGCAGGAGCTTCCCCCAGCTCGCAGGCCCCAGGCCAGCCAAGGGCAGGTGCCATTGGGGCCCCCCACTGTCACCCCACCCTCTGTGGGGCGACTGGCGGCAGCAGTGCAGCAATCAAGGGGGTGGGGCTGGCTGGCGAGGGGGCTGGTGCTGCCCCCTGATTGCCCTGCCAGGGGGTGGGGCTGACAGGCAGCACCAGGCCGGCCGAGGCAGGTGCCAGTGGGGTCCCCCCTCTCCCGGTCACCCTGCCGGTCACCCCACAGATCAGCTCTGATTGCCGGCCAGGCCTAGGGACCCTACCCATGCATGAATTTGGTGCTTCGGGCCTCTAGTTTTCCTATAAACCATTATGGGAAAAATTGGCTCCTGGCTCTTTTCTGTGTGTAGGCCTTGCAGTTTACAATGTATCTGCTAAAAAAAGTCAAGAATTTTATATTAGCAAGTGTAATATTCCCATAACATGCAAAAAGAAGGAAACTAAGTATATCGTTGGAAAGGTTTTATAGCAGACAAAATAAAAAAAGATTGAACATAAAATTTCAGAACGTAGACCCTGTTTATATACAGCCCAACCACTTTTCTAATTGTACAGTCATAGATTATTTTCAGTTGCACAATTATTTTCTTAACTTTTTTTTATAGTTCACTTAGTACCATACCTTATTACTTTTGTTCATGCTGTTCTTGACTGAAGAAGTCCATTTGAAATGCCTTGTATGTATGGGTTATATAGTCAGTGCTATCTAATACCTTAATTTTTCCCAACCGTCTCACTCAGCTGGTTGCTAGAAGGATAAACACACACACATACACACACACACACACACACACACACACACACACACACACACACACACACAACCAAACAAACAAAAAAATCAAAAGAGGAGAGGAAAAGGATGGGGAAAGGGAATAAATGGAAAAAAATTTTAAAAATTTGCTTTAACATTTCAAACATTATTAACATGAACAAAGATTATATTTGGTTGCTTTTGTTTGCTTGTTTTTGTTTTTCTATAATGTGTGGGTTTTGGATTCCTTTAGGGCAGGGTGACTGGGGGTGGGGGGCAGCCACTGGCAGCTGCTGTGGCCAGCTTGCCAGTCCTGCCCCCTGGCGGGGCAATAGGGGGGTGGCACCAGGCCCGCTCGCCAGCTGGCCCTGCCACTTGATTTCCCTGTGGCGGGGTGATTGGGGGGGCTCCACTGGCATCTGCCCTGGCTGGCACCTGCCTTGACTGGCCTGGGGCCTGTGGGCTGGGGGAAGCTCCTGCGTTGAGTGTCTGCCCCCTGGTGGTCAGTGCGCTCATAGCAACCGGTTGTTCCACCATTTGGTCAATTTGCTTATTAGGCTTTTGTTATATAGGATAGACAAGTTAATTAACATGTTAAGTGCCATGTCAGTCACCAGTGACTGACACTATACTTTCCGTTTTGACCTCGTCAGTCTCTGGACACCAGCATATTGGTGAAATCAGATATTGCGGGCTAAACGGTAAGGAAGACAAAACAGGGTTGGCGCTTAACGTGTTGACTCTTATTTTTCTTGATATAGGAAATACTAACATATCTAAATACATATTCACACTCATGCTGAGGGAAAATAAACATTATTCATCATGAATTTAATTAGTGGGGTTTCTTAGTGGACCCATGGGACAGATAACTTTGGTTCCTCAACAATGGATACCTCTTGGCCTTTCCAGAATAATTAGTTTTATGAATTGTGAAATGGATCATATTTTTCTTTTTGTTGCTAGAAAGCTTGTTTTTGGTCTGTCTTTGATACAGAAATTTAAATAATGCATTTTGAGTTATTAACCTTCCTACCTGTTTTTTCCCTTCTGTCCTTATTTTTCTGTTGCTTACTTTTTATCTGAGTATGGCATGTGCATGTTTCCTCCTGTTCTTTTTAGAGCTGGGTAAAGTAAAATAAACAAAATAGTTGACAGAAGGGCCAATTCACTTCAGTGGTTCCACTAGAAACTTTTCTTTTTTTACATTGGGTATTCTTTGGGTGCTTTATTGAAGTTTTAAAATTTGTTTTTGAACTCACATATTTATATCTCTGTAAGCTACCTAAATCTTTTTTTAACAAGGCTAAGGCATAAATAAATGTAAATATTTAATACCCAGTTTTAATGAGGAAGGTGCAAAGCCATTTCGTTACTTCTTGAGAGATGTCTTAGTAGTCACTTTAAATGCCATGATTGTTTCTTCATGACCATCGTCCATTATATTACAAATTTGTAGATAGGTACATATCCAGATACACTCTTAAGTATCTGAGGTATGCATGATATCAGCTTTATTTTTATTTTCTTTTTTATGAAATCTTTATTGTTGAAAGTATTACATGTATCTATATGATATCAGATTTATATCATGGCATGTTGTTTCATGTTACCAAAAAGTAGAAAATAGAGACACATGAACATTATTGCAGTAGAAAATTGTCTATAAAATAGGAAATGAGGGTTATATATGGTATCTATATATATATATGACTGTCCGACCTACCGACTGACTGGTACACATGACACACACTGGCAATTTAAAAATAAACGTTGAGGAGGGGTGGTGGGTTAATGGGGGGATAAGGACACATATGTAATACCTTAATAAAGAAAAAAATGATAATAAAAAAAAGAAACACTTTCCTATTCCAGAGACATAAAGACATTTTCTTCTTAAACAAACAAACAAACATTGACTCGCTCATTTGTGATACATATAAAGCTCTCGCTGGCGCCAGTCGCATGCGTGTGTTTTGATCTGCCATTGTTGATTGTGAATTTGGTGGTTTTTCACGATTTACTCATCAACCAACTGGCGTCAATACATATAAAGCTCATGCAGGTGCCAATCACACGTGTGTCTTAATTTTATAATACTATATTATATATACTATTTTGAGATATAACTTTTTGCAGTAACGTAATTACCGCATGAACCTTTCTTCTAATTTCCTTTCAATGTGCACGAATCTGTGCACCGGGGCACCAGTGTTGTATAAGTACTGTAACTATCATTTAAATTAAGGGTGAATATTAAAACCTTATTCTTGCTTTCCCATCGTACAAAATGATTGTAACCTCTAATAACATACAAGAGTGACATTTTTGAGTAGAACTGCAAGTTACAATTTTCACGTGTTCTTTTTCCGTAGGTTCTGAGCATAAAGCTGTTATTCATTCCAAATCCTCTCCTGAGATTACTCTGAGATTTGAAAGTGGGCCTGGTGCTGTAATACACTCTTTGCTTGCCGAAAAAAATGGATTTCTGCAATGCCATATAGAAAACTTTAGCACTGAGTTTCTTACATCTTCTCTTACGAATATTCAACATTTTTTGGAAGATGATACTGTTGCAACAGTGATGCCAATGAAAATACAAGTTTCTAACACAAAAATAAATTTAAAAGTATGTCAATATTTTCACGTTATACATGTTAACTTTGCTTACCTGAACTTCGGATTCATGCCTGAGAATATGCCTTCTCTGTAATATATACTTTATCAGCACTGAAATGAATGTGTTGGTGTTTTTAGTGAATGATGTGGAGATCCTTCATCGAAATTAGAAAATATAAAAATAGAATGGGCAGTTTTCTCTGTATTATTTAAAAGATAAATTTCTAACTCATTAAAAATATTGACTGAAGTAATATGTGTTAAGAAAATGATTGTTTTGATTTTTATCATTTACTTAAATAACAACATGCTAATACTGTTTTTCTTTCCTATAGGATGACAGTCCTCGTAGTAGTACAGTATCCCTTGAACCAGCTCCTGTAGCCATTCACATTGATCATCTTGTGGTAGAGAGAAATGACGATGGCTCTTTTCATATCAGAGGTATATATGAAAAACTATTTAACTGAATACCTACTGAAATTTGGAATTACATTATTTATATGCTGATTGTTTCTTTTCACTCATACTACCATTACATGTGTGCACATATGTAGGAGTGGATGATTGAGGGACACTTTCCGTACATTGTAATAAAATATTACCTATGTATGGATCTCTGCCTCAGAAATAACTCGTCTACAGATGATTCAGTACCTATCCTACAAATGTGTTTTGAATGAAAGCAGGAGAGGTTTTATGGTCTTACATGTCTCTTGATCTTACTTGGATCTCTTACTTGATCTCTTTCCTAGCTTTGTTTCCCATTATTTTTGTATATTTGCTCAACCTACCTGTTATACTCCCTGTACAGGAATTTGTCTTCCACTTTCCCACCTCTATAATCTTATTTGCTTGTTATTCCTCAATAGAACTGTTCATTTTCTTCCAAGGTTATCTGTAGCTTCCCTTTATACTTACGGTATATTGCCATGTGTTTAGTTCTGCTTTAATGTCTACTAGTATATCCATTCTAACAGTATTTTTAAGGTCTCTGATGTGAGGGTTATCACTTATAAGGCAGTGTGGAGTAGTAGAAAGAGCTTGAGTCCATAGACTTAGGTGTTCTACTCCTCAATTGTCAGTAGCTACTTCAGAGTGAAATATGAGGGACTGATATATGCATGCATTCATCGCCTACCAAAATCTCATCAAATGACATAAAATATGTTAAAAGAAGAATAAAGTTATAACAATACTGCAAAAGAACAATAAGTACCATTAGTGGATCAGAAATTCTTTTTTATTTATTTATATTTTATTGATTTTAGGTGGGGGAAGGGAGAGCCTTTTATTTCTTTTTCTTGCCTAATTGTTTTACCTAAAATCTCTAGGACATTGTTATATCATTGTCTTATTACTGATCTTAGGAGAATAACATTTAGTCTTATACCATTAAGTAGAGGGATATTGGCTGTGGGTTTTTTGTAGCTGGTCATTATCAGATTGAGAAATTCCTTCCTATTCCTAGTTCTCAGTGTTTTTATCATGAGAAAGTGTTGGATTTTATCAGACGTTTTTTCTGCATTTATTGAGATAATCATGTGACTTGTTTTATTCTATTAATGTGATGTATTATGCTTTTCGATAGCAAGTCAAATTTGCATTCCTGAGATAAATCCCACTTGGCCATGGTGTACAATTGTTTTTATACTAAAGGCCTGGTGACGAATTCGTGCACAGGTGGGATCCAGCCTGCCACCCTGATGGGTGCTGATTGGGCTGGGTTGGTGGGGCTGATTGGGCTGGGTTGGTGGCGGGGAGGGGCCGAAAGCAATTGGCCAGCGGGGCTGGCAAGATGAGGGGCTACGGGCAAGGGAGGGGCTGAAGGGGGCTCAGGCCGGCTAGGGGGAGGGGCACCATCGGGCCCTGATCGGGCTGGTTGGCTGCTGCAGTGCGAGTCATAGCAACTGGTCGTTCCGTCATTCGGGTCGCTTGGCTTCTATGTATGTGGATTTGCTAATATTTTGTGGAGGGTTTTTGTGTTTATATTTATGAGCATTTTGATTTTAGTTTTGTCTGGTTTTGGAATCAGTAATACTGGCTTCATAGCATGAACTGAGAAACGCTTCTCTTCTTCTGTTTTTTAAGAGAGTTTTTAAAGATTTGATATTCATTCTTCTTTAAATGTTTGGTAGACTTCACAATTGAAAGCTTTTCTTTATGGGTAGTTTTTTGTTTTGTTTTTTTATCACTGATCCAGTCTCTTTAACTGTTATATGTCTATTCACATTGTCTAGTTCTTCTATAGTCTATTTTGGTAGTTTGTCTTCCTAGGAATTTTTCTGTTTCATCTAAGTTATCTTTATTGGAATACAGTTGTTCATAGTATTCCTTTATAATCATTTTTATTTCATTAAGGCTGATAGTAATGTCCCATGTTTTATTTCTAATTCTAATTTCTTTTCTCTTTTTTTGGTCAGTCTAACTAAAGTTTTGTTAATTTTGTTCATCTTTACAATGAATGAGCTTTTGGTTGTATTCACTTTATTGTTTTTTTCTATTTCATAATAATGTCTTCATACTAATGGATATGTATTCATTTTAAAATTCGTTTTTCACAATAAAAATTAAGATTTATCAGGTATTTGAAAATGTTTTATGTGAGCATTTTACTTGTTCAGATTCTGAGGTGCTTAACACTGGGAATGATTTGAAAGAAAATGTCACAAGTGAATCAGTGCAGCTTTCCAGTGGAAAATATGATCGGAAGAGACAGCACAGTGTCACTCAAGCCACTCAGACAAGTCCAGAGGCACCTTGGCCTTCTCAGTCAGTTCACTCTCCTGAGCGCTCCTTTAACTTCACTCGGGAACAGGTAATGGGGAAAACTAATTCATTCTCATTCACTTTCAGTAATTAAAATAAATGTTAGATACTAAATAAGAAGTTATTTACTTATGTAAGTAATGTTTACTGAGTACCTGTCATGAACCCCACGTAGTGAGGGTTATAGTGTTGAGCAAGATAGGGACAGGCTCAGCCTCAGAGGGGTTGTAGTCTAACGGGGAGATAGAGGAGTCAATGTGCAAGAGTGCTGGTTTCTGGAATCCAGGAACACTTCCTGGACGACGTATTCATTTTGATGTCTTATTTTTAAATTGCAAAAGTATTATAATATTTCATAAAAATATTTAAAACAACTTTAATATATTCCAACCTCCTACAGTGCTTTTAGTACTACTTTATTTTCTTCCTAGGCTCTTTTCCATAATTTTCCTAAACAGTTGTTATTCTAGTGTATATATTGTATTTTTTTTACTTAACATTGTTTAACAATTATTTTTGGATATTGCTACTTATGCTTCATATTTATTTTAATGACAGGGTAATATGGATGGGGATGTACTGTCATTTCTAAACCTTTCTCATAACATTTGTTAACATTTGAGTTGCTTCTTATTTTTTGCCACTATAAATAAAATGTCCAGAAAAAGTTTAATTTTCTGTTTTAGAACCACAGAATGAGCTATTTCATCTGTTCAACAGGATTTGTTGGATGTCAGCTCTGAGCTAGGATATAGAATTAAATAGTATACCACTCTTCTCTATTGAAAAACTCAAAGTCTAGTGGGAAAGGCAGGGGTGTGCAAATTTTGGTTACCACATACTGTGTAATGCTATCCTAGCAATTAAGGACAGTCAAGTACCCAGCTTGGTTTATAAGGCAGGATTTCTTAAACTGTACCAAAAGAAATCTGAGAACTTTTTGAAATTAAACGCAAATATTTTCATGTACTAGTGAATGCATTTTTCTGGGGAGAAAGTACTTAGTTTTATCAAATCTTCATAATTAGGGGTCAAGAAACTGTCCTAAGAAGATAAAATACTTGAACTGAGTCTTAATGAGGAGGGGAGAGCTATTAGCCATCTAGATAAAAATGTCTAATAAGATATTCAGAATGTGGGTCTTAAGCTTGAGAGTGGTTGATGCTGGATCAGGCCACAGGAGTACATGAGATCACGTAAGAGAGTGACTCAGTGATAAAGGAAGATGACCAATTATGGAAGCTAACAGAACATTAAAATTTAAGGGTTCCTACATAGTGGAGGAAAGGATAAAAAGTCCATATGTGGAGAGGGATAAACATGAAAGAGCTGTGGCAGAAAAGGCAGAGAGGAGACACACGTAGGAAGGAGAGGAGAGGTCCGCAGTGTCTAAAGCCACAGAGAGGTCCAGGGAAATTAAAGTTAAACTAATTCCTGCTAGATTTCGAAAGTAGGCTTTAATTAGTGTTTTGAATTGCTGGGTCAATACTGATGAACATTTTTAAGGGCTTGATATGTGTTTCCAAATAGCTTCTCAAAGGAGTTTTCAGGATAAGTGTACCCTTGCCAGCTTTGGGTATTTTTCTGTTCCAAGTGTCACACCTTTAGCTGATATATAAATTGTCTATATTTTCTGAAAATGATTAAATTCTCTGATTTTTCAAATTTATCATTTCAGCTCATGGAAG
Organism: Corynorhinus townsendii; assembly: GCA_026230045.1. Lineage (NCBI taxonomy): Eukaryota > Metazoa > Chordata > Mammalia > Chiroptera > Vespertilionidae > Corynorhinus > Corynorhinus townsendii. The sequence goes on along the minus strand of JAPDVU010000003.1, from coordinate 203,299,079 downwards.
AGAATGAGTCTCTTAAGCAGGAATTGGCTAAAGCTAAAATGGCTCTTGCAGAGGCTCACCTGGAGAAAGATGCTCTTCTTCATCATATAAAGAAGATGACAGTTGAATAGCAGGAGTGGCAGTCAAAACCCAAATTATAGCTCTGGAGTCAGGAGGTTATATTTATATTGTGATGTTACCAATGAGTGGGAGAATTTCCTTTTTATGAAAAGACAATAAAATGGTATGTGATGAAGTGGTGACTAGTCCAAAGCCAGTTTAGGAATATTAGGTACGGGCATTACAATCTTTTGGTTGTTTTGTGTTTGTTAACCCTCTTTTAAACTGGCATGATATAGGGAAGTCAGCACATACTGTAAAGTAATTACATGCCTACTGAAGATGTCATTTCCTAATTTTGATATCACACTATAGGCATTTTTTAAAAAAGAAAAATGAAAACCTGTTGTGTTCCACAGATGATTGAATTTATCACTCTCTGTTAATTATTACTATGATTTACAAAGATTCAGATGCTTTTAAGGCTAATGTAAAATAAAAGGCTTACATTTTAAATGTTTTAAAATAATGTACTTAAATCTGTGAGTATTTAATTACTGTAAAAAGTCCAATCAGACAATAAATTATATAATTCTGGGTTTGAAAATTCTGGCAAATCACCCTATTGAACTTATAAAGTAACTTGGAAATGTGAAAAAGAAATCATTTTAAATGATGGGTAAACTGTATAAATTGAGGCTATAATTTGCCACAAAAAATGGTACAAGTGTAAAAATAAAAAGCACAAACTGTAAAAAAGCAAAACTTTAGAGTATATGGCCAACTGATTTAAAAAGCATTACTTGTACATTCTTTGAAACATTTGTTAGAAGTAAAAGAGTAACTATCCTGTTAAATTTGGCAGCATTTGTAACTACGAATTTTAATTAATACGATTTATATTATTTCTTTACCTTTATCTTTTCTCTATTTAAGAGTAAAGTTTTTAGAGTATTTAATTTATACATACAAAAGAATTTCATATCATTCTTATAGTATCAGATAGGTGGTTGTTTGCACATACCCAGTTTATATAGCTAGTTTTGATTAAAGTTCTTTGTGATATATATACTGTCTTCTATAATAAGAATGATTGGTAAATTTTGAATTCTATTTTCTAGGAATTATTGAGGTTGAAGCCAACATGAGAGAGAATCTCTTTCATGCATTATGAAATAAAAGTTCCTAGTGTTTAAGCAGGAGAGGCTTTTGAAGACTTAAAGTATATTTGTGATATAATTAAACAGACAGACTTAAATAGATAGTCTATTTTAAAATTTGCATTCTTAAATATAAATATATCCAAGAGAGAACATGAAACAGCTGGACTACTTTTTCTGTAAGGTACTTGAAAATTTTAAACCACATTACGACACTTTATGGTGCTTTGCTTGTTGGCATGACGTACAGCCATCCCTATGTCTGATTACTTGGAGGAGAATATAGGTTTCATTTACTTAAGTGTTGGAATGACTTGGACTTTATCTAAAACAGTACTGGTCTTTTCTTCTGTAACATCCATTTTCATTGACATGACTTTAAAATGCTTTTGGGAGCTGAGGATACAGCAAAGAACAGATTTAAATTGTGAATATTTTGCCTCAAAGTATTTAAAAATTACGTTAAACTGTTAATTTAAAACTATGTAATAGTCTTAGATTAAGAACAAAGGTCTAATTCACTACTTAAAATATATAGCTAATATCCTTCGTAGAGTACTTTTGATTTATCAGCATATATTCAATGTATGCAGTCTTTCATACAGAAAAACGGATTTGAACGGGACATTAACTTCAGAGCTAACAGTGTTTCTCAGGATTGACTGATTTGCTCTCTAGAAATTTTAAATTTGTGGTATATTATAATTGTTTAGTGTTATGGAAGCCAAATATTTGTCTTATTCCTTTTCATTGGCCATCTTAAGAAAATCATACAAACAGTAGATATGATAATTAATGTGGATCTGAGCATTCTACTTGCTATGTTGGATTTTTAAAAAATTTGTAGTGAGTACTATTTTTATAGAGATTTAAAATTCACTATCTCATGTAATTCCCACAAGAAAACCTGGGAGGTAGGTATTATTCACATTTTAGAAGTTAAATAAAAACCCTAAGGCTCAGAAAGGACAAGTGATTTTACTGAAATCACAGTTAATAACCTGCTCTTTTGACTTAAATCCCAGTTATATGCTTTTATTTTACTTTGGTCATTAATTCACATATTTTGCCAGGGGTGGGGAAAATCACTGTCTTCTATCTGTTTTTCTTTTACAGATAAATACATTACTTTTAATTATGTGTGTGTGTGAGAGAGAGAGAGGGGAAGAGAGATAAAGAGAGATGTATTATGCAAACAATGTATAAGATAGTGGGAGTATTTTTGATTGACTAAGTGAATCCCAATCTTTTTGGTGGTATGAAAAGTATAGAAGTAAACCACATATTAGAAATAAAGTTGCGCTCTAGCTGGTTTGGCTCAGTGGATAGAGCGTTGGCCTGGGGACTGAAGGGTCCCAGGTTTGATTCCAGTCAAGGGCACATGCCTGGGTTGCTGGCTCGATTCCCATTAGGGGGTGTGTGGGAGGCACCCGATCGGTGATTCTCTCTCATCATTGATGTTTCTATCTCTCTATCTCTCCCACTCTGTCCCTTCCTCTCTGAAATCAATAAAAATATATTTAAAAAAAAAAAGAGAGAGAAAGTTGCCATATCTTGAAAAAATTATTTTTCTAAATCTCAGAGACTTTACTGATCAGGGGAAGGAAATGATAATCATGTTTTGCATTTTAATTTTGTGTATGTCAAAAAACATTTTCTTGGTGTCTTGTATTTTTTTCCCTTTTCTCATTTTATCCTAGAATTTCAAAAGACCACTTTGTGACACTAGTTGTGATGAAGCATCATCATCATCATTGTTAACCCTCACTGGAGAGCATGCTTATTAATTTTAGAGAGAGGGGAAAGGAGAGAGAGAGACCTCGATGTGAGAGAGAAACATCGATGGTTGCCTCCTGTTTGTGCCCTGTTTGGGGTTTGAACTTGCAACCTAGGTATGTGCCTCTGACTGTGAATCGAACCCACAACCTTTAGTTGCACAGGATGTTGGTCCAACTAACTGAGGCACACTGGCCAGGGCGGAAGCATTATTTTTATTTAAGGCTTGTTAGTATGGCAGTGTATGATTGCAGGCAAGTATATGTGGGTTTTTATTGTAGTTATTATTATTTGATACTTGCCAATACAGGAGTTATAATTTCCTCTTTCACAAGTTTTTATTAACCTCCAGTTTATTCGAAGCATCATCCTATTTCAGTAAATGGCAACACCATCACCCTAGTTTATAGTAACCTAGAATTCATCTTAGACACTGTCTTCTCTCTCATCCATTCATTTCTCTCCCTCTCTCTACCTCCCACCCTCCCTCCTTTTATTGCCTGTCATTTTACCTGGCAGACATCTCTCAAACGTGTCCACTTGTCTTCACTTCTCACGACCTTCTAAATCTAAGCTACCATCAGCATGTTTGGCCTGCATTACTTGAATTGTCTCCTAACTGGTCTTCCTACAGCTACTCTGAACCTACTGCGATTCATTCTCTATATTAAGGCAGAGTTCTCGTTTTTGAAATCACACAGTATATAAGGCAACCTACTCATTCTTACCCCCAGCTTAAGCCACTTCACTGACTTTTCATTGCTCTTAAGATGAAAACAAATATTTTGTGACCTATAAGGTCACATATATTAGGTCTGTCATTTACTTTATAGAGTAACTCAGCATTAGAAGAGGTAATTCTCATAAAAATAAAACAGTGGCTAAGCTAAAAAAAGCACTCAGTAGGAGCTAGTTATTGTTACTACTGCTTAGTTAGCCTCATTGTGTACCATGTTTCAGTTACTTTGTGTTCTACTTAAGTATCTGGAATAGTGAGAATAGAGTACTTCTTCCACATTGGAAACTTTGCTCATGCTATTCCTTTGGCGTGAAGTACCTTTTCCTACTCATTGCCTGGTTAATTCATATTTGTCTTCATATCTCAGCTCATTTCCTAATTTCTATCACAAAGCAAAACGGCTTGGACACATTGTCACATGAACACATACCTCCAGTTAGCATTGAACAGCTTTGTAATTTTATATGTATTTGATTAATGTAGATCCTCTAGATTGTAAACTCAGTGAGGACAGGAATTATGTTTTTGTTGTTGTCATTGTTGAACTTTGTATTCCTTATGCCTCATACAGTGCCTGACACATAGCAGGTGCTCAATAAATTTATTGAATAAAATGGATGAGGTATCAAGGATGTTTTCAGGTATTGAGTTCTTCCTCTCCGTTGGACTGAGGGGAGATGGAACGTAGGCAGAAAAGTAGGTAGTGGTTATTAAAAGGAACAGTCTCCTTGCGTCCTTGGGGAAAAGGGTGGGGGATGGAGAAATTTGCCATATTGTGTTCTTCAGAATTTTGAATAGCTGAACTTCTAGTTAATTTATCACAAGCCATCACAAAGCAAAATTAGCATGTCACTTGATAACACTACTACAGTGCCAAAATGTCATCTGGCTTTGATTGTGGCATATGGTGTTGTGGCTGTCAAGATGTGCCTGTCCCATCAGCTAAACAGAATGGAAAAGAGGCCCAAAGAGTAATGGCTGAAAGTTTTTGATTTTGAGAAACTGACTGATACTCAGGATCCGTTGTGTCTAATTCCTTAAAGTGCAAATGATCTCATTTTAGCTTACACCTAGAGATGCTAAGGAAAGTAGATTTTGAACTTGTTTAAGTTTCCTTTTAGAATATATAAGATATTGAAAGTTGAAATCACACAGGATATAAAAGCACTAATATACTAATGCTTTTAAAACACTAATTCATTGAATTATAAATCCTCAGAAATGGTTTTCAGTTTTTATTGAGAAATACAAAAATTACAGTAACATGAAGCAAATAAAGTAAGCATGATGGTTTTTATAAACCATTAGATATTAACCTAAAGGATTATCATAAAGTGGAAGGAAATTCATGTTAATGTTACAATATTGAAATTTAGCATATCTGTTACCAATACTTCTGTGTAGTCTTGGCCGGTTTGAGAATTTGAAACTCTTTTAATAGAAAAATTTTAAGAAGAATATGAGGTCAACTTAATGTCTTTTTTTCTATTTATATAATAAAATATGTATGACAATTTTTTGAGCTTAGAATAAAAAAGGTATCTAAATCACCAAGAAGAGTAACCTGGTTTTAAAAAACTTGTGAAAAAATATTTGGACAAAAAAAGCAACACTTATAAATTTGATTTTATTTTCAATTTGCATCACTAATCAAGAGTCAGTTCATTCTTTACATGTTATACTTAACTGGTTGAATGGTAAGTAAAATTTCTCATTCTTCACTTTATTAATTTTTATGTGAAGAAATTGATTAGGCAAAGAAATACTTGGTGTATGGTGGTTAGGAGAGTACAATGAGGTGATTAAACTTTTTTCTTGTGATCATTGAGCATAATTGTTTTTGTTGGCGTGATAAAAAAAGAACTCAAATACTGCATCATAAATGTCATCAAAAATAAATGAGAATATTTTTAAAGACGGGCATGTGAATAAAGGTTTAAATAAGTAGAGATTAAAATAATCCCTGTAGGATATGGATGAAATAAATTTATAGGTATGATCAAAGTCCATCTTTCACAATATTTAAAATCACTCCAATTAAAATAGATGTACAGTAAAATCAGAGCAGGAACAGCAAAAAGTAACCACTGAACAAATCTTGTGCACAGAAATATGTTGAACAAAATTATAACAATTAAGCACTTGAGAAAGATCTATGATAAAGAATTAAAGCCTTAAGCAAAAAATATATACAGACAGAAATTCTCCAATTTAATATGCAAAAATTGGCACATTCAGAATGTTTATAAATAATGTATATCTGTTGAGTTCTGCCCTTGTGACTCAATTGGTAGGAGCATGGTCCCAAACACTGCAGAAGTTTTGGGGACAGGGCATGTACTTGAGGCAACTAGTCAATGTTTATCAGTCTGTCTATCTCCCTTCCCCTCTCTCTAAAAATCGATGAAAATGTCCTCGGGTGAAGATTTAAAATTTTTTATTGAAATCTTGATTCCAATTTTGATATTAATAGGGCACTTATTGCTATTGGAGACATTTTATTTGTATAAAACTAATTGGCATCTTAGCATTTGTCTGAATTCAGTACACCAGTATTTACTTTATAATTCTTATTAGCATAATAAGCATAGATATGATAATGATTTAGTGCTTCTCTGGTTTATTTTTACTTACTCCATTCCTTGCAGTCAAACAAGATTTTTCTGTAGTAAATATTAGAGCTCTGAAGGCAAAAGAGTTTTAAAGAGGGATAAAAAATGAGCAAATAAAGCAACCTTTTTAATATTCTATTTCTATAAATTTCCAGAACATAAGACATTCCCATATTATTATATCAATATAAAAACATGCAAAAGCCAAGTATATTAAAAGTGATAGGATCTTGTGTCAGCATACATATTTGAGAATTACTGTAATGTATTTAAGCCTTATCTATAATCTTAGTGGGAGTCTAGTTAACACTTTGCCATTTCCCCCTGTATCTATAATAATAAAAGTTTAATATGCAAATTAGACCAGATGACCTTCTGGATGAAGCCAGGGCTGCGAGGGAAGCCTGGGTCCCTGGTGCCATATGGAAGCTCGTGCCGGCAGCCGGGGGAAAGAAGGCCTACTCTCGCACAAATTTTGTGCATTAGGCCTCTAGTCTTCAATAAGTCCCCTTCCTCCCTTTTACCTTCAGAATTCAGTTTCTTGATAATATATTGGCTGAGTAAGCTTCATCTTTGACTTCCTTTTGATCCACCTTTTTGTGTAGTTCCATTATGTCTGGTGGCCATTATAATGTCACCAATTTTAGAAACTGAAGCACAAATAATATAAAAAGATGCACTGCAAAAGTTCCTTTTGTCCTGTAAAACAACATATAACATGCTGGGAATGGAGGTGGGTACCATTATTCCACTTACCACAACCTTCTTGTACTCTTGTTTCCATTTTTTATTTCCTTAGTATAATTGCTTGGATTGTCCACTAGTTCTAAAATATCTTCTTAATATATCTTATGAGCATTCTAAGTATTTTTGTTGTTAATGTTACTTCTCATTTTATAGTTACACAAATTACTTGGCATTTGCATTTATGTAATCATGAAATACTTTTCCTCGTTGCTATACCATGCATATTAACTTCACCATGTCACTATGAGTTCTTTATATTTCATTGAGTAGATTACTAAAATTTAATAATTGCTGTATTAACCATTTGGGATTTCCCAATGTTTTACTATTATAAATAACTGTAATGAACACTCTTGTGCCAAAAGATTATTTACATGTTGGATTATTAGGATAGATTCCCAAAAGTAGAATAACTCCATCAAAGGCCATGAATTTCCTATGATCGGAACTGCTTTCCAAAAGGCTTCAACAAAGTTTGTATTCTTAGAAGCACTGTCACCAGTAGTGAATATCATCATAAGAACAAAGTAAACAAAGGTTGAAATGCAAGGACATTAGACAATAACTCAGAGTCATATGAAGAAGTAAAAATGTCAGTATATGCATAAGCAGTTATGAAAGGTAATAATGGTTGTGTAACCAATAATGGTTGTGTAATCTTTTTCTACAAGATTTGAGACATACATTTTTTAAAAAACTGCTAGTCTGGAAGCTAGTATTGTAACTTTTGTAATGACATTTTATTTTCTATATAATTTAAGAGATTAAGGCATTAAAAATTACTAGTTTATGTTTTTGGACAAAACGTATACTAATAAAGGAGTACTTTGTGCGACATTAACAACTGAAAAGAGTAGGGATGGAGCTATTAAAGGAGCAGAATTGAGAAGTGGTTGGTGCCTGATAACATTTTGAAGGTGCATCTGTTGAGGAATTGGATTGGTTGTGTAAAAGATAAGACTAGGATTGATGTATATTTCTGACCTGAGCAACTGTGCTGCGATCGCACACCACCTTCTGCAAACAAAATCCCTGCAGATAACTTCTTAGACAAAGTTGGGAACCATCTATTGTTACTTGAGCACATCTCTTGTGTAACTGTGTGTAAGTATGATGGATTCTAGCTCCTTCCCTAAGTAGAAGCCTATATAATTAAAGAGCAATATGCAAATTAATCATCACTCTGCTACACCCACCAGCCAATCAGGAGTGAGTATGCAAATTAACCCAACCAAGATGGCTGTGGCCACGGAGAGAGCAGGAGGGAGGCTTGGGTTTCCCCGGCAATGGAGAAAGCCAAGCTTTCCGCACACCCTGGCTGGCCCACTCGAGGCTACAAAGTTTCAATTATAGAAGGTAAATAAATCCCAACAAAAATGGCGGCAGCCAAGGAGCTGGAGAGAGTAGGAGGCTAGGGTTGCCCCCGGTGATGGAGGAAGCCAAGCTTCTGAAGCCCTGGCCTGCCTTGGCCTCCGCTACAAAGTTTCAATTATCCTACCTAATAAAAGAGCCATATGCAAATTGACCAGCAATATGCTGGTGGCTACACCCACCAGCCAATCAGGAGGGAATATGAAAATAAACCCAACCAAGTGGCTGCAGCCACAGAGAGCAGGAGGGAGGCTTGCGTTTCCCTGGCAATGGAGGAAGCCAAGCTTTCCACCTGCCCTTGCAGGCCCAGGCCTCCACTCAATGCTACAAAGTTTCAATTATGGAAGATAAATCTCAACAGAAATGGCTGCCACCACAGATGAGCAGAAGGCTTGGCTCCACTCCAGGCTACAAAGTTTCAATTGTAGGAGATAGATAAATCCAAGATACCAGGGTCTCTGCTTGGGTCGCCGGGGGGCGTGGCTGGCCTGCAAACCACCACAGGCCCCTCTGCCAGGCCACCCCACACCCCAAGGGACCCCCCACCTTGATCCAGGACACCCTTCAGGGCAAACCAGCTGGCCCCCACCCATGCATCAGGTCTCTATCCTATCTAATAAAAGAGTAATATGCAGATTGATCATCACTCCAACACAAGATGGCTGCCCCCATGTGATCAAAGATCCTGCCCCCATGTGGACACAAGATGGACAGCAGGAAAGGGCAGTTGGGAGGGACCAGGCCTGCAAGGGAGGGCAGTTGGGGGTGATCAAGCCTGCAGGTGAGGGCAGTTAGGGGTGACCAGGCTGGCAGAGGAGGTAAGTTGGGGTGACCGGGCCTGTAGGAAGGGCAGTTGGGGGGGACCCAGGCCTGCATGAGAGCAGTTGGGTACCAGGCCCGCCGGGGAGGGCAGTTAGGGGTGACCAGGCCTTCAGGGGAGGGCAGTTAGGGGCAAGCAGGCTGGCAGGGGAGTGGTTAGGAGGTGATCAGGCTGGCAGGCAGAAGCGGTTAGGGGCAATCAGGAAGGCAGGCAGGTGAGCAGTTGGGAGCCAGCAGTCCTGGTTTGTGAGAGGGATGTCCGACTGCATGTTTAGGCCTGATCCTGGTGGATATTTTAAATATTTTTTTAAAAGAAGTAAACCGGTAGTGGGACATCCCTCATGGGGTCCCAGATTGGAGAGGGTGCAAGCTGGGCTTGAGGGACACACCCCTTCCCCCCGCCCCATGCACAAATTTTGTGCACCGGTCCTCTAGTAAGCAGATAAAAAGCAGAAGAGGTTTAGACACACCTCTTTGCCACACCAGTGTTCATAGGTCAGACAGGTGAGGAAGAACCAGGACAGGATACCCAGAAGCAGTGACAGGAGGACAATCAGGACAGTGTGCCCTGAAAGGGAGGTGGGAAAATTGTTTAGAAAGGGGAAATGATTGTCTATGTTAAATGGTGCTCAAAGGTAAAAAAGATGAGTGAAAGTTGACAAATTAGATTTAACAACATGGACATGTTTGGTGAACTTGAAAACAGTTTCAATGCAAATAGGATCAAGACCTGTTTGCAGTGGGCACAGGAGAGAATAAAAGATGAAAAATTGGAGAGAACAAACATAGGCACCACTTTCAAGGAGTTTTATTATATTAAAAGATAAGCTAACCACATAATTTACAATCCAAACTGGAACATGTTTGCAAAGAGCACCATTCATAATTAAGCCAAAATTTAATAATCAAGTATAAACGAACTGTCACAACAAACAAATGTCATTTTATGAAGGAGAGAGGACTGGCTGGATGTATTGGTTAGTTTTTTTTTTTTTTTTTAAGAAGGGAGAAATAATGGGCAATAGAGATGATCTGGAAGAGAAGGAAAAGTTTATGATGGAGGAGAAATTTTTCTCCTCCATCATAAACTTTTCCTTCTCACATGGGGGCAGCCATCTTGTGTTGGAGTGATGATCAATCTGCATATTACTCTTTTAATATTACTCCCTTGCAGGCCTGGTCCCTCCCAACTGCCCTTTCCTGCTGTCCATCTTGTGTCCACATGGGGGCAGGATCTTTGATCACATGGGGGCAGCCATCTTGTGTTGGAGTGATGATCAAGCTGCATATTACTCTTTTATTAGATAGGATAGAGGCCTGGTGCATGGGTGGGGGCCAGCTGGTTTGCCCTGAAGGGTTTCCCAAGTTGTGGGCAATGTCTTTGAGTAACCAAGATGGGATAGTATATGGTACACAAGTGGAATGGCTGGTTAGCCAGGGGCACAGATAGAAGGCAAAAAATATGGGGACAAATGCAGGTAGGGAAGGTGATGTCATGGGAGCGCTTGGAAATTTTCTTAGAAAGGTATTTTCTCATTGAAATAGGTAGGTCATTAGCTGAGAGTGAGGATTAGGGAGGAGGTATTGGAGATTGTAGAAGAGAAGATACGAAGTAGTTTTATAGAAGTGAATGAATGGAGGAGAGGAATTCGATATGGCTGCCAAGCACCATTAGAGTCCAATTGCATTTAGTCATGTGTTCAAGTGAGACCAATCAACGTGGTTGTGTGTGTTTCTCAAGCCAGGTTTCACTGCAGGTGTAGTCAGAGCTGAACACTGAATTTAACCAGGGTTTACTTAGTACAATGAAGAGAAAGCGAGGGAATTCAGAGTGTATGCAAGGGAATGATTTTATAATTTCACTAATGATTTTTATATTTGGCCGTATGTAATTTAACTTGGTGTATTAATTTCTTAGGGCTGCTGTAGCAAAGTGCCACAAACTGAGTAGTTTAAAACAATAGAAGTTTATTTCACAGTTCTGGAGGCTAGATGTCAGCAATCAAGGTGTTGGCAGGGCCATGCTCCCTCTGAAGCTTAAGGGGAGTATCCTTCTTGCCTCTTCCAGCTTCTAGTAACCCCAAGCATTCGTTCCTTGGCTGTGATAGCAGAATTCAAATCTCTAGCTGTCTTCATATGGTTGTCCAAATTGTCCTCTTTTTATAAGGATGCCAGTCATATCAAATTAAGGCCCACCCTCATCTTGACTACATTTGCAAAGCTCCTATATTCAAAGAAGGTCGCATTCATAGCTACTGGGGAATACTGGATGCAGGTACAAGGACTTCAACATATATTTTGGGAGGACACAAGTCAACTCATAACACCTGAGTAAAAAGAAGTAAGGATGCCCTGGCCAGTTGTGACTCGGTTGAGCATCCTCCCATGCACCGTAGGGTTGCTGCTTCGATTCCTGGTCATGGCACGTACCCAAGTTGTGGGCTTGATCCCCGATAGGAGTTGTGCAGGAGGCAGCTGATTGCTATTTCTCTCTTCCCTTCTTCTTTCTCTAAAAATGCAATAAAAATATTTTTTTAAAAGAAGTAAGGACAGGATGGGGATAAGAGATAATGAAATAGTGGCAGAATCGATAGATTATAGACCCCAGTGGTATCGGAGGGTGCTTGGAACTGGGAATCTAGAAATAAGGTAGAAATTGAAGGATAGGATGTTTGAAATTGAGATTATGTAAGGGTTAGTTAATGGTAGTGAAAGACCTAGAATGACTTTAGGAGTTGAGTAGCTAACAACGAGTGAAGGACTGTCTCATTGAAGGAAGGGAGACCAAGAAAACTGAGTCCAGGGTGTCGATGGCTTCTACAGTGAGGATCTTGAAGTCCCCAAGAATAATGACAACAGGAGTATTAGTGAGAGTGAAGTGATCCAGAGAGTAAAATATTCAAAGACCAAAAAGGAGTAAGCTATGGTGTTGGAAGATAAATTCAACAAGAATGAGTAATGGGTGCTATGGTCTGATGGTACAAGATTCAAAGATGACTATTTTTGAAGAGACCAGGGAGGGAAAATGTTCTTGAAACATTAATAAAGTGCAAGAAAAACACTTATCCCACCTCAGACCCTGTGGTATGAATGATGTGGGAGGAAAAACTGCCACTCCTATTGAGAGCTGGAGGAGAAGCAAGGCCCTTAGGGGAGAGACAGGCTTCAGTTAGATAAAGTAGGTAAAAGGAATAAGGGAGACGTTAAGGAAATTGACTTTGCTGATGACTGACTTGAGTTCTGGAGGGACTCAACATTGGAAAGGTTTTGAGTATTGGAGAGGGATGAAAAGGTGATGTGCAATCTTCAGCTCCATCTCCTTCCTATCTTCAACCTATCGGATCATTTATCCGCATTGAAATATATATAATATTTCCCATCTTTAAAGATAAACAAATTTACCCAGCCAATGTGGCTCTGTGGTGTGAGCATCAACCTATGAACCAGGAGGTCACAGTTCAATTCCCAGTCAGGGAACATACCCAGGTTTGGGGCTCCATCCCCAGTGTGGGGCATGCAGGAGGCCGCTGATCAATGATTCTCTCTCATCGGTGTTTCTCTCTCATATCTCTGAAATCAATGAAAATATAAATTTAAAAAAATTTCGCTTGAGTTCTCATTTCTATCCAGATATTGCTCCAATCTTCATGGCCAAACTCAGAAGAGTTATCCAAAACAAACTGTCTCATATCTTCACACACTCTTTATTCTCAACTGGAGTCCCAGTGCATGAAATTCGTGCACGGGTAGGGTCCCTAGCGGCTGCCAGCTGCTGGCCAGGGCCTCCCTTCCCTTGGCCGCCTGCTGCCGCTGCCACCACTGCCACCAGGCTGGTCCCATCTCCTGGTCGAACTCCGGGTTGTCGGGACAATTTGCATATTAGGCCTTTATTATATAGCATTCCACTGCAAGCTGAAGTTTCACCTCACCACCATCATTCAACTGAAACTGCTTTTGTACCATCACCCTTTATGTTGCCGTATCTAATGAAAATGCACATGTCCTCGCCTTACTAGATTTTTGGAGTTTTTTGACACAAATAAGTACTCCTTCTTGTTCTTTGCTTCCAACATTCCAACACTCTTGGTTTTCCTCTTAATTTGTGCCTATTCCTTTTCCATCCCATTTATTTTCTTCTTCTCTATCCAACTGTTATATGCTGGGATTCCCTGTCTTTTTCTTTTCTTTTTTTTAGGTAATCTTATTCATTTCCTGTGGTTTCTAAGTATCTTCTATGTGCCAAAACTTCCAAAAATATATTTCCAGCTCAGACCACTGTCTGAACTCAAACTGCCTCCTTAACATCTTCACTCAGATGTGTCACAATCTCACACTTAAAATGTTCAAAATAGAGCTCTGGTCCCACTTTCCCCTCTCCTCTTCCCATGTTGACATTCAAGATGAGAATTTTTGGGTATTTCTAATTTTAGTAAATGGCACTACCATTCACACAGCCAACAGCTTGGATCTTTGTTTCTATAATTTCAACATTTCCTCATATACATGCATCCATCAGCTTGTCCTGTTGAGTCTCTACACATATTTCCAATATATCAATGGCTCAGTGTTTTCACACTCCTTCCCAGTACAAGTAACAATTTCTTACCTTCAATATCATCTCAAATTCCATCCTTGCTCACCTCCCATCTATCTTTTTAAAGAGAAACCAGAATGATCTTGAAATAGAATACAGATACATCACTCCTCTATTCAAAATATAGCATTGATTTTCAGTATACTTAAAATAGAACTCCAAGTCGCTATGATGTCTCACAAGGTTCAGCACGATCTGACTTCTGACTAATCTATCTTGTGCTTACCTCCACTTCAGCCTTAAGGAAATGCTCACATGTTGTTCCTTTTGTCTGTAATGCTCTTTTCCCATTTCTTCACCAGTTTACTTCTCAGTTTTCAAGTCTCCACTTAAATGCCATTTAAGTGTTTGGCTTTTAATATAATATGTAGATACACTTATTAAAAACAAGTAGACTTTACTTGGTTTTACTGGATTCGTTGATTACTACCAGCTCTTTTATAACATGACTTCCCCTTTTGGAGTTGTTTTGATTCTCCTTTCAGTCATCTGTAATATTTTCAAGAAAAATTTTCAGGGAGGATAAATGGATGATATATACTCAAGACTAGCTCTTTTTAAAACACACACACACATATATATAATTGACTCCAGAGAGGAAGGGAGAGAGAGAAACATCAATGATGAGGATCTTTGATCATCTGCCTCCCACACGCTCCACACTGGGGATTGAACCTGCAACCCAGGCATGTGCCCTAACTGGGAATTGAACCATGGCCTCCTGGTTCATAGATCAATGTTCTACCACTGAACCACACTGGCCCAGCGGTGATATATTTTTTCTAAACATGTTATGTCCAAGAATGTGTCCTCATTAAAACAACAACAAAACAAAACAGTTTAGTGGGTTTTTATTTTCAGGTTACAATATTTATGTCCTCTCAAGAAAGCAACACTGTTGGTTGCCTACCCAACAGCCATTCCTCATTCTTATTATGAGAACTCTGGTTTTGTTTGGATAATCCATCCTTCTCTACCCAGCCATGCACTATACTAAGCCAGTTGCATTCTCCTTAAAAGTGATTGGTTTAAGAATGGGCATGTGACACAAGTCTAGCCAGTGAGATCTTTCTTCTGCTTGATATTATAATGTCTACTTGTAATGCCTGGAACTGTGGTACCATCTTATGAATAAAACTAGTGGCCCTGCGCACGAATCCGTGCACCAGTAGCTTGCCAGTAGCTCGCTGCCGCCTTCCTGTAGCTCTCTGCCTGCTGCCCCGCCTTTCTGTAACTCCCTCTGCCCCCTGGCCCCCTGCACCCCTCTCATAGCTTGCTGTCCTGCCCCCTCCTATAGCTCTCTGCCACCGGCTTGTAGCTCGCTGCCCCACCCTCCTTCTGATCCGTGATCCAGTTGTTACGCTTCATGGCGTAACAACCATTTGCATATTACATCTTTATTGTATAGGATGATGAGTAGCTCCGGACAAGACTGGTCCCCTGAGCTTGGCAAAGCTGAAGCCATGGGCTTATTGAAAGGCCCCCAGACAATGACAGAGCAAGGATATATCCATTTTCATTCAAGATGGGGCTGCTATTATGCAGTCTTGACCCTGGACGTGGGCTGGCATAGATTGTTAGGACAGCCTTGCAGAAGTCTACATTGTAATTTGATGGCTCCTCTGACCCAGGTCTTTCCCTTTCACAGGCGTCATTTCCCAGCCATCATTTTAGGCTCCTCACTCTGCCTCACTGTCTGCTTCTTGGAAAACTTACCCTCTGAACCTGAAACACTCTCTAAATGTATTGGCTAACAATGTCTGTGCCTTGCATAAGTGAAATGTGTGGACTGCTAACTCAGGCAAAATTCTCAATTTGCATGAATACTATTGCTTCTAAATCATTCAAGGCTTTTTCTTCTGTTTTCCTCTCTCTCCTGCATCAAAAATCTTTTCCTATAGTATTATTTTTACCAGTATGCAAACGTGTTGTAAATCTTTCAACCTAAAAAATCAAACAAAAAACTTCCCTTGACCATACATACATTCCCCTTCAGCTTCTATCTTTTTTCTGCTCCTCTCTAGAGAAAGGCTCTTCAAAGTATTGTCTGCCTCCCTGCCCCTTTCTCTCTTTTGTCCCCATTTTATCTTGAACCAACTGCAATCAGGTTTTGTCCCTATTATTCCACTGAAACTGTAATATCTCCACTTTGCTTCAGGTCTCAGTCCTCATCATATCTGATCTCTCAGAACCAATCAACACAGTTGATCATTTCCTGCTTTTGAAACACTTGATTCATTTGGTTTTCAGGACTCACGTTTTTCCCCCTACCTCACTGGTTGCCCCTTCTCAATCTTTTTTTAATGAGTCCTCCTTATATTCCTAAGTGTCCCAAGACTCAGTTTTGGCTCTTCTCTGTCCATACTTATTTCCTAGGAGATCTCTTCCAGTCTCATAGATTTAAATACCACAGATACATTGACTATTCCCATATTCATATTTTCAGCTCTAACTCCTTGCTTGGACTCAAACTCATATACCTGACTTCCACCTGGGTATTTCTCAGTTTATACTTGGTGTCACTAGACTGGCCAAGCACAGAGGAGGGACATCGATTTTAATCATTTAAGATGAGTCTATTTTATAAATTTTCTATGTTTTACATGAAGATTATACATGATATTTTAAAAATAAGTTTGTTTAGTTTCTTTTTTTTTTTTTACTTCATTTTCTTTCTATTATGTTTCTCAGAGAAAGGTTTGAGGTTGCTTTATTTTAAAAATATTATTAATAATAAATCAGGATCTGTGTTAGTCGTTTTCAGGTGTATAATTTAAGTAATTTAATTTGGTGAAAAAATCTATCCTCTAGTGATCATCTGAAAATATATTGATAAACTATGTGCTTCACATCTGTTCTATAATTTTGCTAGCTTTCAATGTCATTCTTATTAGTATTTCATTTCTGGAATCTGTTTTTTTATGTTTTGAAAATGTAAACATCTGTGCATCTTGAGTCTTCTGGAACTCTTGCGTTCTTCTCGATTTCTCAAAATTTAGTTACAATTTTTCTATCATTACATCACCTAGTATTACTATATTTTATACTCATGGATGCAAGTCATCTGTGGCTGAAGACTTAACCACTTTAACGGAACTACGTGCATTCTTACTGTGCTTTAATTGTCTAATAATCATGTTTCTATAACCCTCTTATTATTATTATTATTACTTTTGGTTAATCCTCACCTGCAACCCAGGTATGTGCCTTTGTCAGGGAATTGAACCTGTGACCCTTCAGTGCAAGGGCCGATGTTCTAATCACTGAGCACACTGGCCAGGGCTAACCTTCTTAAATTTGAATGTAATGAGTATAAGCAACACAGTATTTAATAATAGTTTACTATCTCAAGCAATAGGCTTTTCCTTCTAATTTTTTTCAGAACCAGTTAAAAAATGTCTGAAATGATCTAATTATGACTTTTGCTTTAAACTGTGTAGTAAAGAATAAATTTTAAGAAATATTAACCACCCTTGTTTGCCTATTACTGTATTTAAATTTTGATAAGTTGTCTGGAAGGCATTGAACATGGTTGTTTTTCTCTAAGTATTATCCTGGGATGCAAGATTAAAATGAAAGGATTTATAAGAATAGACATATAGATCAATGAAACAGAATTAAGAATCCAGAAATGGATCTACACTTATGTGGTGAATTGATTTTCAGTAAAGGTGTCACAGAAATTTAATAGAAAAAGAATTTGTAAAAAAGAACATAGTCTTTACAAGAAATGTTTTTGGGACACCATATATCCACATAGAAAAAAATAAACTTTCATCTTTCTTTATACTATACACTAAAATTAATTCAAAACAATCATAGAACTAAATGTCAGAGCAAAAACACATACCTTCTATGGAACAAAGCATAGAAGAAACATCCTTGTAACCCTGGGATAAGATACGAAAAAGCATGTACCATGAACAGGAAAAACTGGTAAGAGTTTCAAAAAAATTAAAATCTTTTGTTTGTTGAAACCATTAAGAAAATGAAAAGACAAACTTCAGCTTGGAAAAAAAATATTTGCAAAACATATATCTGACAAAAGACATATCCAGATGTGATTAAGAACTTTTGCAACAGCTCTAGCCAGTTTGGCTCAGTGAATAGAGCGTCAGCCCGAGGACTGAAGGGTCCTGGGTTCGATTCCAGTCAAAGGCATGTACCTCAGTTGCAGGCTTGATCCCTGGCCCTGGTTGGGGCATGTGCAGGAGGCAACCAATCAATGTGATATGTATCTCATGCCGATGTTTCTGTCTATCTATTCCCCTCCCTTCTACTCTTTCTAAAATCAATGGAAAAATAACTTCGGGTGAGGATTAACAACAACAACAACAAAAGAACTTTTGCAACCTAATAATAAGATGTCAATAGGAAGAAACAGAAAAAATATCTGTATTTGTTGGTATTTAACAAGAAAAGCTCAACATCATTGGTTATTAGGAAAATGCATATTAAAACTGCAATGAGATACATACCTTATTAGAATAGCTTAGAAAGACTGAAATGCCAAGTGTTGGTTGGTAAAGATGACGTGGCAACCAACATCTAATCACTGAGCACACTGGCCAGGGCTAACCCTCTTAAATTTGAATGTAATGAGTATAAGCGACGCAGTATTTAATAATAGTTTACTACCTCAAGCAATAGGCTTTTCCTTCTAATTTTTTTCAGAACCAGTTAAAAAAATATCTGAAATGATCTAATTATGACTTTTGCTTTAACCTGTGTAATAAAGAATACATTTTAAGAAATATTAATCATCCTTATTTGCCTATTACTAGTATTTAAATTTTGATAAATTGTATGCTTCAATGAAAGGCATTGAACATGGTTGTTTTTCTCTAAGTATTATCCTTAGAGGTAACAATTTGTCAGTGCCTTAAAAATGGAAACAAACCCCTTCTACATGACCCAACAATGCCACTCCTAGGTGTTTACCCATCAATGAAAACACACGTCCACACAAAGATTTGTACACAAATATCCATAGCAGCAGAAGGGAGGGAGGTTGAGGGGCTGGGTGAAAAAGGTTAAGGGAATAAGAAGTACTAATTGGTACTTACAAAATAGTCATGGTAATATAAAGCAAAGCATAGGGAATATAATCAATAATAGTATAATTACTATGCATGTGGTACTTGTAATATTGGAGGGAACACTTTGTCAAGTACATGATTATCTAAAATTTAGTAAATCAAATGCCTTCACTTATTTTTTTTAATTGTTGACACTATTACAGATGTCCCCATTTCCCCCACCTTTGCCCACTTCCACCCAGCCCCCGCCCGCCGCCCTGGCCTTCACCACACTGTTGTCTGTGTCCATGGGCTATGCATATCTGTTCTTTGGCTAATCTCTTCATGCCTTCACTTCTTTAGTCTCATTTATTGTGATTCTCAAAACATCAATCAACCCTGTTGTTAGGAACTGACTTGTATCCTCCCCAAATACATATGTTGAAGTTATTAGCTTTTATTACTAACCCCCAAGAGCTAAGAATGTGATTGTATTTGGAGAGTCTTTAAAGAGGCAATTAAGTTAAAATGAGGTCATTAGAATGGGCCTTAATCCAATGGACCTGGTGTCCTAATAAGAAGAGAAAATTAGGACATATGCACATAAAGCAAGGACTCGGTGAGGGCATTGGGAAAAGATGGCCATCTACAAGGAGAGAGGCCTTAAAATACACAACCCTGCTGACACCTTGGTGTCAGACTTACAGCTGCCAGACCTGTGAGGAAATACATTCCTGTTGTTTAAGCCACCCGGTCTGTGGTCCTGGGTTACTAATATACTTAGAAAGGTGTGTGTTACACTTCCGTGTTGAACCTGATGGCTCCTAGTTTTCCAAGCTAAAACGAGGTCACACAAGGATTGCAAACCAGGTGTTCTGAGCACAACGCTCGTGCCTTTCCTTTTACAAAACCGTAATTTATGGCATAATGGAAAGAGTGCTTTGGAAAGCATTTAGGTACCAATGTAGAAGATGTCACATCCATTTAGACAGATGATGTTAGCTACTGAGTCCAGGAAAAAAATATCTCACAATTACTTCCCTTCTGTTCTTGGCTGCAAATCCAGCCCAGCTTGGTCCCCCAGTTGGCAGGCTTGGACCTCAGCTGGGTGACAGGAAGAAGCTGGCCCATGAATATGGAAGGTGGGAGGACTTTGGATTGTGGCAAATAAATAATTAGTCGCACATGTTTCTTTGTTAGCGTAAGAGAATTAAAAAGCATATGCATGCTGGACAGTTATAGTTAGACTTAACAATTTAATTTTTCATATTCAGCTTAGCTTTGTTTTCATGTTGTTTCATGCAACTAATTCCCATTCTTATTCATTGATCCATAAAGTATACCTAGACATGAAAAAAAAAAAAAAGGTGCAGTCCATGGTTTACTTATTTGGGTTTTCTTCATATGAAGAAAGAGGGGAACCTCTTTGAAGGGGGCTAATTCTATTAAAAAGTGAATCAGAGGCCATATACAAGTAAAAAAGCAACTTTATCTTTAGAAAAAGCATTTGGGTAATACTTTAAAATTTTTGAAATTAAGAACATGCAATAACAACAATAAACTTAAATTCCATAAAATACAAATGTGAATGGGAGAGGTGAGTGAATTAGACAAAGTAAGAGCAAAGGTAGAGAAAGAGATGGCAGGAGGTAACTTGGGAATTTAGTTCTGAGAGTATAATTCCCAAATGTTCTCTAAAGAGCAAGGTGTAGTGATTCTCAAACAGCTCTCTGCATGGAACATTCTGTCTCCACCACCTGCTTCTCTTTGCCATTTATCACTCAGGTCTCAGGCCTTGTGCTCACCTCTAAGACTTAGATGCCCGTGTTATTCATACCCATAGCCCTTACGGCATCTTCTTTGTAGCATGTGGCACATTTGTGAATACTTGTTCCATGTCTCTGCTCTTAAATAGAATGTGAGCTCCATGGCAGTTGTGACTATATTTGCCTTGTTCCCTGATGAATCACCAGCACCTAGTGAGCTTCCTGGCATATCACAGACAATGAGTGAATGAAAAGATGAGAAATGTGTACTTTATGTATATCCTTAAGGCCAAAATAAGCTTGTTTCTTATAAAGTTTTTGAAGGAGAAGCAATCTCTAAGATATTCTCTATGCCTGCTTTCATGTGAGAATAAGTGAAAGAATTACCAAAAAAAAAAAAAAAAAAAAAAAAAAAAAGAAAAAGAAAGAGAACAGGGTACTTTTCTTTAATTTCTGGCATTTTTTATTGCTTTCAATGGAATCTCCATGAGGAATGAGAGTATGTTTGTTTTTACTCATTATTCTATTACTTAGAGCAGTACATGGCATATAGCAAATTCAATAATACAGATGCAAGTTCAATAATACAGATGCATACATATCTCTTATAACAAAAACATATTGAATAAAATACAACCGAATATCAATAAAAGCAAGGCAAAAATATGTAAAGAGTAATGACTAAGATGCAAAAAGATCACAAATATGTCAAACTTTAAATTTGGCTTAGTTACCTGAGAGCTAATGTGGAAAGTGAAAGTCAATTTATTAGTTAATATTTATTAGTTAATATCAGAAAATGAATTCCTTAGGGGGAGCAAACTTTCCCGTATAGTTTAATGTAAGTGTGTGGTTCAATATAGAATTCACTAAATAAGTAATGGACAAAACTTCCAAGAACATTCCTACACCCCATGGATAATAGATACCATATAACTGCTGATAATAGTCAAGGACTTTGCATTACACTTCCATTCAATGAAAAATTGTGCAAGGGACAGAACTGGTCAAATATATAGCCAACTGGTTGCCCAAGGTTACCTAATGCAATGCTCCTAAAGTTCTTTCCTGGCAGAACTATGTGGGTAGGGTTACCTTGCTTTCTAGACAAGATTCTGGTTCAACGCTGGCTTTCTTTCTGTCTTGATGTGCCTGTGTTATGAATCACTAAGAAGGCAGTGAGCTTTCTTCTACTTCCTACCCCAAGATGGTGGGCTTACTTGGTCAGGACCTGTCTCAACATGCTTCCCAAAGGCAGCCCTGAAAATACATCATTCTCTCCAGTTCTCTGACAGCTCCTTGTGAGACAGGCTTTAGTCTGGTTGGGTGTATCTATAAATATAAAAGCCAAGCAACTGAATGATGGAACAACCAGAATGACTGGTTGCTATGATGTGCACTGTGGCGGCCAACCAGCCCGATCGGGGCCCCAATCGGCCCCCCCACACCTCCTGTGTCCCCTTCCCCTGACAGCAGCCCAGCCCTGATCTGCCCCCATCAGGGCAGGTGGCTGGACCCCACCCATGCACGAATTCGTGCACTGGGCCTCTCGTAAAGTCATATTTATAGATCCAACTTTCTCCATCGGTAGGTCTCAGGGTGCACATTTACAGAGAGGCAGTCCCCAGTCTCATTTTCAGTCTAATTTTAGGGATCTAGGGATCCCTGCATTGTGTGGGATATCACATACCTACCTGATCTGGTAATAAAAATGATGCTCTAATGAGGTGCTCATTTGGTTCCTTGTGTCTATTCTCAGTTGGTTAGAACCTAGAGAACATGGGTGATTGACATTCTCTGGCCTTCAACACTCATGACCATAAAGAAAAGACTGTAAACATCATGATATGCTTGCTGACTGGGTTTCCTCAGGAAAAAGATGAGAGGCAGAGTTTGTGACAAGCAGGTATAAGGAGACAAACAAATGAAATGCAGAAGGTGAAAACTTGATCTTCTTTTTAGATATCTAGTATCTTCATATTCTGTAACCTGAAGCTGTTGACTTCTATCCCCACAGCCTATCAGCCCCAGTAACTGCAGAGCTCGACATAAAGAAAGTAGATATTTTCCAAACCACTCCCTAAATTACAGGGTTATCCTCTCTGAGCTCCGCTGATAACTTGATGCTGTAAAACATCATCATTTCCTCTTCCTCACTGAAAACAGACTTTGGTATATAATTCTAAGATTGATCGAGATCCATGTTCCTTCCATTTATGTTTCCAATGGGTGTGAAAACACTTGTATACTTGTTTTGTATTTTGCTTTATCTCCTTTTTCTAGCTTCAATCCCTAGTGCCTCTTTATATTAATCCAAGAGGAGTGACTTGCAATATGTGTATATTGGAGTAATAATTCTCAACTTGCCAAAAATATACACAATTAGATCTGCATATATCAGCTTTAGAATAAGGGATTCAGAGGTTCTTCAGGAATTATAATATCTAGCTCATAGAGTAGATATCATATGGTTATATATAATATACATTATGCATACATAAATATAGTAAAACTTGAGGCTTAGGGTGCAAGAAATTCGTTCCTAGGTTCCTAGGCCTGGCTGGCGATCAGGGCTGATCTGTGGGGCAACCGGTGGGGTGATCGGGGGGACCCCGCTTACAGCCGGCTTGGCTGGACTAGGGCCTGTGGGCTGGGGGCAGCTCCTGTGTTGAGTGTCTGCCCCCTGATGATCAGGGGTGTCATAGTGACTGGTCATTCTGCCGTTTGGTCACTTTGCATATTAGGCTTTTATTATATAGGATTGTGTTATTATGTACTAGGAATGATACTAGATTGTTTACTTTGTCTCATTTAATCCTGACAGGTACAGGTGTGTGTGTATAATACAATAATATCCTATATAATAAAAGGCTAATATGCAAATAGACCAACTGGCGGAACAACCGGAACTGAACAACCAAACAACCAGTCGCTATGATGTGTGCTGACCACCCTGGGGAGTTTGCGGAACATGGAGGGTGTCAGCTGCAGTGGGATGGTAGAGCAGGTGAGCGGGAGTACCAGACCAAGGCAGGGCACTGGTTGCTGTCATTGGAGCGAGCCTCGAGTGGCTACTGAAAATTCTTTGCTCCTGCGCACTGCGGTCCCTCCCGGTGCTCGCACCTGCTGCCGGTGCCAGCCTCCTTGCACCCACAGCTGGTGCCAGAGTCAGCACTTGCACCTGCTGCTGGTGCCCAGAGCCAGTCCTGATTGCTCGGCACCATCGGCAGGTGTGAGTGGCGGCTGCCAACCCTGATCACCCCTGAGGGCTTCTCCACCTCCCCCTGCTCCTGAGGGGCGATTGGGGCAGTAGCTGCTGCTCACACCTCCTGCTGGTGCTGGCCCCAATCATTCCATGCTGTCAGCGGGTGCAAGCAAGGCCAGCACCATCAGTGCGTGGGAGTGGCGGTGGAAGCAGGGCTGCCGGCAGACGGGATGGGGCGGGGGGGGGGGGGACACTGCGGGCTGGGCCGGGTGGGGGCGTGGAGGATGGGCTGAGACCAGCCCCTGTGCCTACTGCAGCCTCATGGCCCACAGTTCCTTTCAAGGTGTATGAATTCGTGCACTGGGCCCCTAGTATACTATATATACAATTATATATACTGTATATAATGAGAAAAAGAATCTAGTATCATTCCTGGTATATAATATGCATTTACAATTGTTATTAATATTGGGAATAAGGAACATAGATTTGGATAAAAATATTTGATTACAAAAACCTGGAAAATAGATAATATATTTTATTTCTTATAATTAAAAACAGAATAGAAATTGATTGCAAATCTATCCTATGCTTCAATTATGCATATGACTTAAAGGACTTACACCATATGTCATCATAGGCATAGAATATTAGGGCTGGAAAGGCCAGTGAAGACCATCAGACACAACTTCTTCATTTCACATATTTCACATGCATGCAAACTGAGATCTAATTGGTCCCCAATACTTTCTGGCTATTTCCACCATATACAGATGCAAAATATCTTAATGAAATCTGATGTTAAAAAATCTGGAGGTGATTTTTGTTTGTTTTTTGCCTCTTCAGATTTTTGGAAGTATGTTTTCACTTTTAATTTGCATGTTAGTTCCCATGCAGCCAAGCCTTTCTCCTTTTCAACAAGAAGCTATGATGTGATTAAAAACACAGAGTTTGGAGTTGGAAAACTGCTCTGAGTATCAGATACTGCCTGGAACTGTGGAACGGATCCTTAGAGTAGGTCATTACTAATGGTTTCCCATTGGGAGTTGATTCTGATCAGATGACTCAGGAGCCTCCTGATCACTAACTCAGCCGTGATTAAATGCTGCATGTGAAAACGGGGTGATTTTTAGCTCTGAGCAGTTGAATACTTACAGTATATTTTGGAAAAAGTGTGTTTTGCTTAGGTGACAACATTAGGAAAATGGCAACTTTCAAAATGAATTCAATGGCTTTCTTCTTTAACTGGTCTGGTGGTCCCATGATGTCAAGGATCATGTTATTATCACATATAATATCATCTTATCATTAAAACAGGTTCTAAAACATAAGGAAAAAAGCAAAAAAACCACACTAGTTCAAAATCTACTTCCTTCAGGTAACCTCCCATGAGTAATCATAATTTACCTAATACTTTGAACCTTTCTATTGAAATCACAGAATACTGAATTCCATAAAAAATTTTAAAAATAGGAGAAACCAAGATGGCGGCATAGGTAAACACCTGAACTTGCTGCCTCGCACAACCACTTCAAAACTACAACTAAAAGACAAAAACGGACATCATCCAGAGCCACAGGAAGGCTGGCTGAGTGGAAATTCTACAACTAGAAGGGAAGAGAAAAGCACACTGAGACTTAGAGGAGCTGCGGAAGTAAAGTGCAGAGGTACCGAGGCATGGAGATGGCTGGCAACTGAGGATGTGGCTGGCTTTTTCAAGCGGGAAGGAGACACAAGCTCCCAACTGCTCTGAACTCCAGTTCCAGACAAGACTCTAGGGACCCAGACTCATATGAGAAGAAACTGGACTGTTTGGCAGCGGGCGAAATTCAAGGGCAGCTTTCTCTCAGGAGTGCTTGCAGTGATTACCACGGGACACTGAGACCCGGGGGCCTCTTAGGGCAGGGTTGACTGGAAGCCATTGCTGTTTGCTCCACCCTGAGACCCCACCCCACCCAAGCTGTGCACAGAGGCTTTTGCATATGAATGGCCTGGTTCTTTGAAATCTAAACTTACCTAACAAACTGCAGCTGAGTCAGAGAGACCCAGAACATCCAAAAGAAGGCCCAAGGCCCCACAGCAGCTTGCATTGCTTCACAGCTGGGCCTCATCTGGGCACCTCCAAAACCCAAACAAAGAAGACGAATCTGCAGATCTCTCCATTGCTCCTGCTGGGTGGCCTCAGGCAGAGGCTAAATTAGCACCTCCTTGGAGATCCAAGAGCCAGTGTGCCCAGGGGTCAGAGTGGGACCATCCAGATTACAACTCCTCACATCCATAAGGGACACACTCAGGGGGCAGATTCAGTGAGCATCAAAGCCCCACTGAAGCAAGTCTTGCCTCATAAGGCTGTCTCCAGCACAGAAGTTCTTCCATCACAGACACAGTTGATCCTCACAGCCAATTGGCCTGGAGGTCAGTTCCTCCCAGTGATACCAACAACAATCAAGGCTTAACTACAACAAGACTGCACACAGCCCAAAAGGGGTGCACCTCCTCAGGTAACTGGGCAGGCTGAGCCACTGGGCCCTAAAGGACACCTAGCACACAAAGCCACTCTATCAACTCAGGGAAGCAACCAAAATGTGGAGACAAAGAAACAGGTCACAAACAGGAGGAAAGAAAACGACTGGGTATAGAGTTCAAAACCACAGTTATAAGGTTTTTCAAGAGTTTTCTAGAAAAGGCTGATAAATTTAGTGAGACCCTCAAGGATATGAAAAAAGACCAATTAGAAATTAAGCATACACTGACTGAAATAAAAAATGTTATACAGAGATCCAACAGCAGATTAGAGGATCGCAAGAATCAAGTCAAAGATTTGAAATACAAAGAAGCAAAAAACACCCAACCGGAAAAGCAAAAAAAAAAAAAAAAAAACCCAAAAATATGAAGATAGTGTAAGGAGCCTCTGGGACAATTTCAAGTGTACCAACATCCGAATTATGGGGGTGCCAGAAGAAGAGAGAAAACCTATTTGAAGAAATAATGACCGAAAACTTCCCCCACCTAGTGAAAGAAATAGACTTACAAGGAAGCACACAGAACCCCAAACAAAAGGAATCCAAAGAGGACCACACCAAGACACATCATAATTAAAATGCCAAGGGCAAAAGACAAGAGAGAATATTAAAAGCAGCAAGAGAAAAACAGTTAGTTACCTACAAGGGAGAACTCATATGACTGTCAGCTGATTTCTAAACAGAAACTATGCAGGCCAGAAGGAAGTGGCAAGAGATATTCAAAGTGATGAATAGCAAGAACCTACAACCAAGATTACTCTACCCAGCAAAGCTATCATTCAGAATTGAAGGTCAGATAAAGAGCTTCATGGATAAGAAAAAGCTAAAGGAGTTCATCACCTCCAAACCAGTATTATATGAAATGCCGAAAGGTATTCTTTAAGACGAGGAAGAAGAAGAAAAAGGTAAAGATAAAAATGATGAACAACAAATACATATCTATCAACAAATGAATCTAAAAAGTGAATAAAAAATTTGATGAACAGAATAAGCTGGTGAATATAATAGAATCAGGGAAATAGAAAGGGAGTGGACTGACAATCCTCATGGGGAAAGGGGTGTGGGGGGTGTGGGAAGAGACTGGACAAAAATCGTACACTAATGGATGAGGATAGTGGGGGGGGGGGCGTGGTAAGGGCATGGGGTGAGGTGGGAACCGGGTGGAGAGGAGCTATGGCGGGGGGGGGGGGGGGGAGAGGAACAACTGTAATAATCTGAACAATAAAAATTTAAAAAAATTTAAAAATATACTTGTGCTATTACTTATTAATAAACATCTTTTTTAAAAAAAAATATATTTTTATTGATTTCAGAGAGGAAGGTAAAGGGAGAGAGAAACATCATTGATGAGAGAGAATCATTGATTGGCTGCCTTCTGCATGCTCCCCACTGGGGACCAAGCCTGAAACCCAGGCATGTGCCCCTGACCGGAATGGAACCCCGGGACCCCTCAGTGGCAGGCCAACACTCCACCCACTGAGCCAAACCAGCCAGGGCACTAAACATCTTTTAAGCCTTCCCCAGTTCTTTATTTAAAATCTCTGCCTACAGCAGGCAGCCCTGGGTTTGAACCTTGGCTAATTTTCTAGCTACATGATCTTGGAATAGTAAGTTTCCTCACCTGTAAAATAGGGGTAAAAATGGTACTCATCTCACGAGATGGCTATGAGGGTTGAGATAACATATGGAAAGTACTTAGCGTAGTGTGTGGTACATAGTCACTGCTTATCAAATGCCTGGGATCATTATTGCCTGTCCATTTTATTTTTTCCTGGAGGCAGGAAGGTGTATTAGGAAGAGCCTGGGCTGTGCAGTGAGTCAGTTCTGGTGTTCGGTTGCCGCCACTTACTGAGAAATCGAATTAACCCTTTGTGCCACTACTTTCTCATTTCCAAAATGGACATGCTGGAATACTATCCAGTTCACTGGGTTGCTGAATGCCTGTTATGTCCCTTTACTCCCCAATACATTTATGAAGTGTATCCCAAGGGCAAGGCACAGCAAGGCAAGGTGTCACAGGAAGTTTCAAAAGAACATAAACCGCATGTTTTCCACTATGGGCACCCAGAGCATCTCACAAATTCAAGTCAGCCGCTCACAGTGCATTGCGGATGACACATGCAAATGACAGTGGGTCTCCACCCCATGCCCCTTTATATTGCGCCCGGTGTTCAGTGAGAGCCCTTCCTCCCGGTATTTTTTACAATCCAGCAGGTCCTCAAAGCCCTAGCGAAAGTGGAACCGTCACAAACGGTCCAGTGTCACAGCAATAGGATAACACAAACCTCTTCTTTCTAACCAAGGGCAGATCTCCGCCGGCTCGGGGAGGTAAGCCTTAGGGCCAGTCCAGCTGCCTGGAGGAGGACAGGAGCGTGGCTCAGGGCCCCTTTCCAGCCTCCCGGGCCTCCCGCGCCCGTCATGGAGGATTTTCCTCGAGCGTGGTGACCAACCCGAGGCGTGGCGGCGGTCGGGAGAACTCCAGTCCTCACACGGTTAACCTTCTCCCGAGGCGACCGGAGGAGGGAGGGTCCCCGCCCACGAAAAACGAGGATCACCTCGGCCCGGGGCCCCGCCCCCATTCCGGGCCCCCGCCCCCATTCCGGGCCCGGCCTCCTCCGTCCCCTGCCCCGCCCCCCCTCTCCCCCCCTACTGGGGACCGACCCGCGGCCGCACCTGCCGCGCGCACACGCCCCCCGCGCGCCGGCCGCCCCGCGCGCCAGGCCTCAGCGCCGCCGCGGCGCCCCCCGCCCTGCCCTCGTCCGCTCCGCCCGGCCTCGGCGCGGGCCCCGGCCGCCCGAGCCGCAGCCGGCGTGCCCCTCCTCGCCGCCCCACCGCCCCACCGCCCAGCCGACCCGCGCGAGGCTCAGGCGAGGACCAGCCGGGGCGCGAGGCCGCCGCCGCCGCGGTCGTGCACTGCGCTCCGGCTCCTCCTGCTCCGACCTCCTCAGTCCTCACCCTCCAACGCCCGCTCCTCAGAAGCACCCGGGTGGCATTATCTTAGGGTGGGGTGGGGAGGGCCCTGCATTTTGGGGGTGTGGGGTGGGAGGAGAGAAGGACCCGGAGGGGGGAAAGGACTCCGCGAGGGAGTCGGGGAGAGACTATGGGGAAGGACCAGGAGCTGCTGGAAGCGGCTCGCACTGGCAACGTGGCTCTGGTGGAGAAACTCCTGTCTGGCAGGAAAGGAGGGATCCTGGGCGGTGGATCCGGACCCCTGCCCCTGTCCAATCTGCTCAGGTAAGGACGGGCGCCCGCTCCGGGATTGCATCCCTCCTTAAGCATTGTGATGGATACGTGCTGTTCCTCGGGGTAACTGCACCTGCTGGCGGCCAGCGGTTCATTCTTAAATTAGACAGGGAAACAGTGTGTGTGTGGAGAGGAGGCTCGAGCCGCCCAGTCAGATGGACGCCTTGGATTCTTGGAGTAATTTTAAAATAGCCTTCCATCAATGCGTCAGTAGCTACTTTTCTCAGAGCCGTGGTGCAGAACTTGGACATGGACTCGTGTGGCTGGAAGGAAATCGGTGTTCCACCTGCTTTCCATCGGTGTTTATTCTGTCGCTTCAGCCTCGAACCCAGCCTTTTTGTGTGCGTGTGTTATCTATTTAAATGAAATTGTCAGAGAAGCTATAGCGTGAATGCCATCACCCTGCAAAAGCCACAGCCTTTGGTTGCTGCTACCTTCTCTTGCAGAAGGCATTTGCTCTGCGGTGGGTTATGAGCCCACAAAAGGAAGAAAGTGCCCCTTCGATGAGATGGCATCAGTACAGGGTGTGGATAAAACTTGATGAGGCAGCCCAGCAGCACTTGGTTACCTGGATATTGCTGAGTGGAAACTTAGTTATTTTATGTCTCAGGATTGGGATCCTGTATTTGGAACATGGTAGAGAGGCCTTTGAATGTGGAGATGTTTCAGGTGAGGCTGATACTGCTTGGAGAATCTTTCTAGGATGACATTAAAAAAAAATGTCAAGGTCTTTATTCAGCAAGCAGAGCTTTAGAAATAGCAGGGATCATTTACACATTTAAAAAAACAATTAACTTAAAAGTTGAATTGATGGACAGATGAGATCAGTTGGAAGGATGCCCCGAGAATAGTCACTAGATAAAATTCAAGGAAAGCTCTTTAGTTTCTAAAATCATGGATTTTCCATGTATCCTGGATGTTTTGGGATATTTACCCCATCTCTTAGGCCACTCAGCTGTACTTGTAAAAAAAAAGATTTTAAAGCCCAAGTGATTTTTATGGTTTTAAAAAGGTGTTCTGTGCTACTCTGAACATGTGCTTAATACAAACTTTTGGACGATAACAGTGTGTTTTTTACACAGTTCTCATATGTTGTAGTGGTCAGATAATGCAATTAATTGCAGTCCTGGCTAATAGGGTAAGTGAAAACATTTGTGTTGCAGTGAAATGAATTTGGTTGGAAAATAGTTGCTGGGATTAAAAAAAAGCTCCATAAGTGATCATCTATACTTGTTGACAGGGACATTTTATTGGAATGACAGTTCACTTCAGAACAATGAATGTTTGTGAAACATTTTTTTCAGTAGGTCTTACAAGTGATGACTCTTGTGTATACTCCCTTGTTAAATAATTTTCACTTCCATACATGAGTAGATAATGTGTACATATTTTAGATGATAGCTCCAGTAATTGCCCTTAGTCACAGATAATTTATACAAAAGCAGTTATCTGGTTACAGTTTTAAGTTGCAGGTAAAATAAATTTTTGCCAGAGTGACGTATCAGTTATAAAATTGAATATGGCTAGAAACCTATGTGGTTAAAATAGGTTTCTAAAAATAATTCCTATGGAATAACATTAAAGAGTTCTTTGAGAACAGGAAGAACTCCAGTTAATTTCATTGAGATAGTTAAAAAAGCCTATTTGTGTGATCAGCAGATATCTATGAAATACTTTCTCAGTTGTGCCATTTTTTGAAAAGAATAGATGTCAAATTTTAGGAATAAAATACCAACTATTTAATGTTAGTAAACATTAAATCTCAAAATTGTGACCCACAATGTATGTACCTTTTGAATGAGAGGTTTTCTATTTTGCTGTTTTTCAGAGGTAGTAGCAGTAACTCTACAACAAGAATGCACGTAGAAAACAATGAAACTAAAAGCCATGTTCATTAGAGCAGTGTGAACCAACTTGTAAAAATCAGAATCAAACCCAGTAACCGTTAAACTTGCATTTTTCTACCTCATACTGAGTAAACGAGGTCTTTGAAGAAACAGTGTCTTTGAAGAAAAATGGGAGTTGAAATTGTATTCTTCGGATGATCATTTGCATAAAACAAAATTCCTAAGAGAAGGCACAGTTTATTTAGTTGTCACTTTATTTCATAAATGATTGTCATCAGAAATTTATTTATAGGATAATGGAAAATGTGACCCTTCCCACTTCAAACATGAGGACACTTCAAACTTTTAAAATATTTTGGAATTGACTGTGAAATAGGGTTGTCTCTCCCCCCATTTATTACTTGTGTTGTTTAATAGTAGTGCTAGATCCTATGTGAAATGCTTACGTGTATTATCTCATTCAATTCTGTGTCCTCCTTAAGTGGTCGATCCTCATTTCACAGATGAAGGACCAAAGAGATAGGAAGACCAAGAACTTGCCCAAGGTCCCATAATTAGTACTGACAAAGGGGTGAAGTTGTGTGATTCAGATTTGCTCTACCACATCTTATGTGTTATTCATTGAATGTTTTATTTTCAAAAGTTGAAGGTGTATCTGAATATTTTTTTGCTATGCATAATTTAATTGAAAAACTCTTAATTTTTTTCTAATTAAAAAAAATCTCATCTCTGCCCTTTGAGGGATCACTAGATAAGAAATTTGTGAAGATGCTTTTGATTACATATTGTCTCCTAAGTGAGCAGTGGCTATTATGATGGGGAATCAGGTATTCTTGGGTGACACCTGAACTTTTCAGCAAAAGTAAAAATGACCTTGAATAAATATAAAATCGCTCCAAGCCTTACTGTCCTCTTCTATAAAATGGGAATAGCAATAGCATCTACCATA
This sequence comes from Corynorhinus townsendii, assembly GCA_026230045.1. NCBI lineage: Eukaryota > Metazoa > Chordata > Mammalia > Chiroptera > Vespertilionidae > Corynorhinus > Corynorhinus townsendii. The sequence goes on along the minus strand of JAPDVU010000003.1, from coordinate 203,266,672 downwards.
CAGGGTGGTTGTAAGTATTAAAGGAGATGTTAAGCAATGAATGCAAATCATTTAGCACATTGGTGTTCACCATTAGTGTTATTGTAATTTCTCATGCATCTCTAGAGCACTGGACTCTATTTCTTAAGACCTTAATGACGATGGATTTGCTTCATATTGGACTGGGAGTAAATTTCTGTAGTAGGTTTTCCATTAGAATCACAGAATCTTCAGATAGAATGGGGCCTTTTAATTCAGCATCTCACTTAGAGGAATTACCTCTAACATCCTTTACCAGAGAGTTACGCCAGCCCTGTGAAGCCCTCCAGTGACTGGATCCGTTCCATTTTTGAAAGCTCTAATTATTTAAAAAAATTAATTTTATTGAGTTGAAATCCACCTCCCTTTAATTTCCAGCAGTTGGTATTAGTTTAATTCATCTGTCAGTACAGTTCTTAAGGTGCATGCATTTAGGTATATTGTTTTCTTATAAAACTTCTATATTTTTTTCATGGAAGTACCATATTTCCAGCAACCTTTTGTCATGTGGCATTATAGATTAGGTGAACTTAGATTTTCATACTTTTTACTGCTCCACTTTTCTTTCTTAAAGTTTGCAATGACTCTCTTAAAGTGTAGCGAGCAAAAGTGGACAAAATGCACTACCTGTCATTAGACCAATGTAGAATACATTGGGACTCGATGTACTGTTGAATTAAAAAAGCAAAACCAAAGAAACAGGTGACAAAATGTGTAGTATGATCCTACTTTTTTAAAAGAAAAAAATAAGTGTGTGTGACCATTTATAATGTGCCTTAAGAAGTCTGGAATGATAAATGCCACAATGTAAACTGTATTCATTTTTGAGTGGTGGAATTGTGGGTGATCGTTATTTTCTTCTCGCTATGTGCATTTTCCAGAATTCTACAATGGACACATATTATAAAAATGAAAATAAAACAGCTATTTAAAACATGATACAATTAAGTTATCACATTATTATTATTGTTGATTTAAAACCCACCTTAATACAGGTCAAGTTTTTCTAGGCTGTATAATGGCACTGGTTCACAGACAGTCAAAACTTCTAGGTATTCTTTTCTCTATGACAGGTGGAGCCATGCTTTCCCTATGTGGTACTTGTAAATGTGTTGCTTGAACTTAAAGTATTCCTATTACATCTCATCTTATTTGCTTTGCCTATATTTATAATCTATCTAGATCTTCATGACTCTTAAGTCTGTCTTCCAACATAGTCACTTCTCTGCATCATCTGTAGATTTAGGAAGCATGTTTTCTATAACTGGAATATCCTCTAAAGAACCTCTCCTTGGCTTAGCACAAATGTAAAAGTAGCAATCTTTATGGGTGGTATTCCTACCACCATTGAAGCCACTTAACAGAACCGTCAGCTACTTCTTGCCAATATACCTGTGAGAATAATATGGAGGAGTATTTTATCCACTGTCTTTAAATTTACACTATATTTTGGTTATGGCTTTCCTTTGATCTACCCCTTTAGTGGTAAGTCAGCAAATTCCATCCAAATCCAGCTACTTTATTATAGCTTGTTTCCGGTAGTAAACCATTGATGATGCTTAATACTGACGCGTCTCATTCTTCTGGGTCTGGGTACTTACACTCATTTGAAGCAGCTAAGTGTCTCTTAGGATCTCTGTCTATTAGAACTTCAGTAATTCCCTAACGTTAGTTGTTTATCCTTTCTAGTTTGAAAATTATTCTCACTAGGGAAGAGAGAAGCAAACTAGAAGTTGGGAAGAATCGGATTCTTGGCATTGTTCAATGTCATAGGAAATTCTCTTGTGGTCTAAAACCATCCACGATTTTTTTACTGTTCCTCTGTCAGAGCTCAAGGTTACGTTAGCTGCCATGGCAGTGAACTTTTGTACCTCCCTTCTGTTTTTCAAACTTAGCTGCAAGAGACATTAGCATTTTCCCAGGACAAGTATATATGTCTGGTTTTGTGTTTGTTTTCAGTTATACTCCTCACCACCCCCTTTCATCCTTGAAGAAGCCCGAGCTCATCAGAGTTCATCACAGAAATGAAATTGAGTTGCCTCCCTCCTTTTCCCTCGTCCATAATATATGTGAAATTTCATTGTATTTAACAAATCTTTCATGAGACCGCTGCAACGCCTTTTGAAGTCTCTTCCTTTGGTACAACTGCCTTTTAATCCAAATAGTAATAATTCCCTTTGAAAATACATATTAAACTCTTTTTTAGTTGTATCTTAATAGAGCAATAAAAAGTTTGTGAATGCCTCAGATTTACTTGATTTTCTTAATGCCTCAAGGAGCCATTAGTAAAAGTGTATCTTACTAATATGTGTTCAGTAAATTCTTGTTGAACATAAAGAATCCAGTCCTCAAGATCCCTCTGGGAAAAAAATAGCTCAGTAAGTGGAGGGAAAAAAATCTTCTGGCCGCCAAACACATACAAATCAGATAGCTTATATATATATATATTTTTTAGATTCAGGATCCAGTTCATGAAGTTTTTGTTGATGAGTACAAGGAGATAAGAGGCAACTCGGAAGCATTGTAATTTCCACAACTATTTGAACAACTGTGGTTATGGGGGCTCTGATATAAGATACTTCCAGGGAAACTGCATCGGTTAAGTGGAATAAATCACAAACAGAGCAGTGGAACGGCATGAAAACGTTGTATCTATAAAAATAGTCAACTTGCAAGTGGGTTATCTATTTTGGATAGTAATGATGTTTGAAGCGGTGATTGCACCATTATGTTCAGGGAGCTGTGTCTGCCAGCGCGAACAGTGCCAGCTGCATGATGAGGACTGAGAAGAGAGAGAGGGAATTTTGGTATTGACCTCTTTCTCTCCTAAGCAGGGTTTTCAGCTCCCTCTTCAAAACGGTGAGGCTGATGTGTAGCAGGGAATTAGGACAACCAGCCGGTGACTACTACGCACCTTGTCCATTCTTACATTGCCCAGCACCTCGTGTGTCTCAGTGGTTCCTTACAGTTGACAGAAGGGTGGACAAGGTCTTCACTGATGTTAATGCAGAAGCTTACACTATTCAGTAGTGTGTCTACCAGCTTTAGCCATTTAACCTCTCACGTGACGGTAAGCACAATGTGATTAGATCAGTTGTAGAATGAAATAGTTTCCTTAATTATGCATTTGGGGTCGTTTTGGAAAATTCTTTCAAGGAGCCTGTTATAGAACATTCTTCCTAACTATTTAACTAGAAAAGGAAGCTGACTATAATTCAAGTCAAAGATTAGAAAAGACTAATTTCAACCTTCAGAACTTGAAGGTATTTAACATTTAATGCGTATTTCGTCTGCCTTTGGTTTCCATTTTGAACACATGGCAGCAGAATTTTATTAAAATATGATGAGTTGGTGATTCATCATAGATTGATATGAGAGAATATTTTGTATCTGAAAAAGCAGGAACTTGCACAGAAGATTCATCTGTGTGCCACTCCATTCTTATGTACGTGAGGACATGGTCATGTGCACCATATGGCGGGAGAGGCACAATGCCAGGTGGAAACCCAGGGGACTTCCTTGTGTAACACAGACCCCGGGACTCTCTGTAGAGTCGTTTTCTTCTTTCGCGTGAACAGGACAGCAAGTGGTCTCTACATTGTGTTCAGTCTGGGTGAGGACTGAAATTGTGTGATTTATTTTATTTTTTTAAAATATATTTTTAATGCTTTTAGAGAGAGGAAGGGGGAGGGATAGAGAGATAGTAACATGGATGAGAGAGAAACATCGATTGGCTGCCTCCTACACACTTCCCACCAGGGATCGAGTCCACAACCCCAGCAGGTGCCCTGACAGGAAACTGATCTGTGACCTCCTAGTTCAAGTCTGATGCTCCACCACTGAGCAACATCAGCTGGGCAAAATTGTGTGATTTATTTAACAGGATGTCTTCACGAATCTGTCTGAAAATGGAACTTCGCTTCAGTTGTGCCATGGAGTGATTTCGGTTCCAGTATGTTGTGAGGGCAGCTTTATTTAAAGTGGTTAATTACTTCTAGTTAAGTGAGCTGAAACAATCGGCCTAGACTTGTCACCATTCTTTGATCAAATCTTCAGTGATGGATGTGAGCATGAACAGCCAACCTCATTTCTTTCTGCCTGCTTGATATTTCTGTCCCCGCACCATATTTCCTCTGACTCTTCCTGTCCAAATAGTTTTCTAGAAAGAAAGCCCCATCTCCATTCTAATTACTACATGTTCACCCTGGCTCTAGCTTTTGTGCCAACTGTTCCTCTCCTAAGGGAAAGCAGGTTTTTGTGTGAGGAGCAGAGCGGGAACGGGCTGCATAGTGAGAAGTAGATTAAGAAGAATGGATAGTGAACCCTCAAAATTGAATTTACAGAGTTTGCTTTCATCATCTTTAGTTTCCTGCCTCCCTCAATGTTAATTTCTAACCTCATGGACTCCGTGTCCTCACTTCTTTCCAGCTTTACGCAACCACCATAAACTATTTGTGGGAGCTGACAGTTAGTTCATACTGAAGTGTGATTGATTGACATATGCATTTAGGAAGAGGAAGCTCTTTTAACATTTTCATTTAGGGAGGAAACATAACTTTAGGCTAAACTAGTTAATCTTTGGAGCTCTTGTAGCAAAGTTGAGGGAGTAGATTTTGCCAGATTTTCTAGAGGGGGTTGGATAAAGGTGGTCATGTATCCTTCCTTCCTTGTGGGAGACATGAAAAATGGGATGACATCAGGGCGGGTGCTGGAAAAGCCTTTTTGCTACTTATTTAGTCTTTTCATTGGATATTTGTTATACTATATACACATGTTGGATATCAACAGATGGCATGTTGTTTGCCTGTTTGCAGAAGAAGTTATTCTTTAGGGGTATATGTTTATTGTATGATCACAGGCGACAAAGATATGGAGTGCAGGTGCACAAGAGCTTTACAATCTAATGTGGTTTGAGATTCAAATTCTCTTTAAATGCATTTTCTTGCTTTTTTAAAAAAAATTCATGTTGCAGGTTGACTTCAGTATCTAGGTTATTCCATAAACCTATGTTTCACTTTACAAGGAAGGCATTGGAAGCTCTGACCCCTGGATCCCAGTTACCATTCTTCCACAGTAAAGTCTTCTTTCTTCTTTTTTGTGCCTTAATTACTATTTAGCCACTTGGCGTCTCTGTTTGATACCTGTAGTTACTAATCTGCATTTGAAATGTTTTATGTATCACCAGTAGGCTAAATATAGTATCTTGTGTTTTGAATATACTGAAACACTGCTATATTTACTTACAGAATTCTCCCTGTGTTGTAGAGCTGTTCTACTGCTCATGTGCAGACATGGGATGAGTGGCAGTGTATTGCAGGTGAGCAGTAGGAATGATGTTCTTTGGCATGGTAAACGCCAGCAGGGCGGCAGCCAAGGACAGAGTTGCTTCCCATGGGCTTGCTTTGGCTAGTGAACAGAGTGGTCTCTCTCACTCTGAAGGACGATAGAAACTTTGAGGACCTATCAGAGAACATAAAGAATTAGGAACAATGCTAAAATGATCTCCTGCAAGTTTTTCCAGTGGTATGTTTTATGCTGTGTAGTAAGACCAACATTTATTACTCAACAAACCAACTACTATCCAACTAATCAAAGTCAGCCAGGATTTTATAGGGAACTGACCTAAGAACAGTGATAACAAAGAATGATTATTATTTATTTTAACTAGTATTTATTGAGCACCATGTGGATTCTAAAATTTAATCAGATCATCTCTCTCTACCCTCTACTACTTGTAGAATAATTGGGCAGATATGTCAACAAAGAGTTCAAATACATTGTGATACAGGAAGGAGACTTGACTGGGGGTGGTGATCACACAATTCAATATGCAGATGATCTATTATAGAATTGTACACCTGAAACCTATATAATTTTATTAACCAATGTCATCCCAATAAATTCAATAAAAAGAAAAGAATTAAAAAATATATGTGGTATTTGCTGTAATGCAAGTACCAAACAATGCTACAGGAACATGAGGAGCAAGGAGATACCCTTATTTCTATCTGAGAGGAGTAATCAAAGGAAACTTCAGAGAGGAGATGACTCCTGAATCTTGTTAGATGAATAGGCGTTTACCAGACTGACAGCTTGGGGGAAGGGCATTTCAGCCCAGCATGGTGGCAAAGCCCGAGTGGCGGGTGGAGAGGGTTGGTTACCTGTGGCAGGATGTATCAAATAAGTAGACATACTAATGAGAACAGAACCCAAGTTTCTCACCATTGGAGAAGGGAATTACAAATATAGGAAGGGAGAAACAAAAATGAATCCTGCCTGTGGAGTTGGATGAATCATTGCTTTCAATAAATGTAGATATAAACATGTGTATTTGTGTGTGCGAATAAATTGTTTTCACGAATGACCATAACTAGTACCCAAATCTCAGCCTTTAATGACCATTTTTCGATAAAAGGAACTCTGGTTTCTTGGTGAAATGACTGATCTAGGACTGCAGCAGAGAAAGATGCCAAAAGGAATAAAAATAAAAAAAAAACAAACGCTCAAAGAATGACTCTACGAAGCCAGCCTGAAGGGGCTTGAACTGGCAAAGTCTGGGACAGTTTAAGTACCAAAATTAATAATGAAGAATGGGATATTCACATAGTTTAAATGTACCTCTCCACAAAATAGCCCGTGCAAAGGGGAAAAGAGCAATTGTATATGAAGCCTGATAGACATTATCGTAAACACGTGATTAAAGTGAACATTATGAGCAGCAAGGACAAGTCTCCTACACAGACACCCTCTTGCCCTTTTCTGTCTCTGACTCCTTATGCCAGATTATCTCCAGAGGGATGCCCTTTTTATCTTGCTTGGGGTTTAACCCCCTGCACTGGGCCACCTTTGCATGTGGTGCCTTCTTCTCCCTGTTTGGACTCTGACACCCCATGTCTGGATGTTCCCTTCTGCCACCACCACATGAATACCCTTGCCACCCTACGTGAGCTCTGACCCTCTCATATCATGCACACCTCTATAGGGTGCCCTCTCTAATGTGCTTAAGCTCTGACACCCCACGCTCAATTCCCCCAATATGGACATTCTCCTCCCCTGGCTTGGGCTCTGTCACTTTACTCTTGCCTCTAGTATGGATGCCTATCTTCCTCTGCCCTACTTAATGGATTTAGGGACGGAATTGTTCAGGAAGAGGAGGGAAATGAAGAAGGAAAAGAGTGGAAGAGGAAATGGAAGAGGAGAGTAACATAATGCTCTTATTTTTATCTAATGGTGACAGTGATGGTGATGGTAATGATGATAAATTTCTCCAAGTCAGCCATGCCTATACCCTCGTGTTGGGCAATTAAGAATTCTAAATTTGCCCTAACTGGTTTGGCTCAGTGGATAGAGCGTCAGCCTATGGACTGAAGGGTCCCAGGTTCCATTCCGGTCAAGGGCATGTACCTTGATTGCAGGCACATCCCCAGAAGGAGTTGTGCAGGAGGCAGCTGATCAATGTTTCTCTCTCATCGATGTTTCTAACCCCCTATCTCTCTCTCTTCCTCTCTGTAAAAACATCAATAAAATATGTTAAAAAAATTCTAAATTAAAAAAAAAATTTTTAAATTGAATTCAGTGAGTAAGCGAGAGGGAGAGAGAGATAGAAACATTAATAAGAGAGAATCATTGACTGACTGCCTCCTGTACGCCCCCTGGAGATCGAGCCCACAACTAGGGCGTGTGCCCTTGATTGGAATCGAACCTGGGACCCTTCAGTCCGCAGGCCGACGTTCTATCCACTGAGCCAAGTTAGCTAGGGCAAGAATTCTGGGTGACAGCCTGTCCTGTGTGGCTCAGTGGTTGAGCATCGAACCTATGAACCAAGAGGTCATAGTTCCATTCCCAGCCAAGGGTACATGCCCAGGGTTGCAGACTCAATCCCCAGCAGGGGGTGTGCAGGAAGCAGATGATCATTGATTCTCTGTCATCATTGATGTTTCTATCTCTCTCTCCCTCTCCCTTCCTCTCTGAGATCAATAAAAAAATGTTAAAAAAAATTCTAGGTGACATGAAGATTATGACCAAAACTTGGGGTCTTATGTGGCAGTTTTTCTGGACACTATTTCTCCTTGTACTTCGGAGGAAAGATGTGATAATTTTTTCAAAATTTAATAAATGTTTATTGTTCAGATTATTACAATTGTTCCTCTTTTTTCCCCCCATAACTCCCCTCCACCCGGTTCCCACCCCACCCTCAGCCCTTAACCTGCCCCCCCCCCCACTGTCCTCATCCATAGGTGTACGATTTTTGTCCAGTCTCTTCCTGCAACCCTCACACCCCTTTCCTCTTTCTATGTCCCTGATTCTATTATATTCACCAGATTATTCTGTTCATCAGATTTTTTTATTCACTTGATTTTTAGATTCACTTGTTGATAGATATGTATTTGTTGTTCATAATTTTTACTTTTACCTTTTTCTTCTTCTTCCTCTTCTTAAAGAATACCTTTCAGCATTTCATATAATACTGGTTTGGTGGTGATGAACTCCTTTAGCTTTTTCTTATCTGTGAAGCCCTTTATCTGTCCTTCAATTCTGAATGATAGCTTTGCTGGGTAGAGTAATCTTGGTTGTAGGTTCTTGCTATTCATCACTTTGAATGTTTCTTGCCACTCCCGTCTGGCCTGCATAGTTTCTGTTGAGAAATCAGCTGACAGTTGTATGGATGCTCCCTTGTAGGTAACTAACCGTTTTTCTCTTGCTGCTTTTAATATTCTCTCTTTGTCTTTTGCCCTTGGCATTTTAATTATGATGTATCTTGGTGTGGTTCTCTTTGGATTCCTTTTGTTTGGGGTTCTGTGGGCTTGCTGGACTTGTAAAGTCTATTTCTTCCACCAGGTGGGGAAGTTTTCTGTCATTATATCTTCAAATAGGTTTTCAGTATCTTGCTCTTTCTCTTCTTCTGGCACCCCCATAATTTGGATGTTGGTACGTTTGAAGTTGTCCCAGAGGCTCCTTACACTATCTTCATATTTTTGGGTTATTTTTTCTTTTTGCTTTTCCGGTTGGGTGTTTTTTGCTTCTTTGTATTTCAAATCTTTGACTTGATTCTTGTGATCCTCTAGTCTGCTCTTGGATCTCTGTATATTGTTTTTTATTTCAGTCAGTGTGTGCTTAATTTCTGGTTGGTCCTTTTTCATATCCTCGAGAGTCTTGCTAAATTTATCAGCCTTTTCTAGAAAATTCTTGAAAAACCTTATAACCGTGGTTTTGAACTCTATATCCAGTTGTTTTCTTTCCTTCTGTTTGTGACCTGTTTCTTTGTCTCCACATTTTGGCTGCTTCCCTGAGTTGATAGAGTGGCTTGTGTGCTAGGCGTCCTATAGGGCCCAGTGGTTCAGCCTCCCCAGTTACCTGAGGTGGACACTCTTGGTGCACCCCTTTGTGGACTGTGTGCACAGTCTTGTTGTAGTTAAGCCTTGATTGTTGTTGGTATCACTGTGAGGAATTGACTTCCAGGCCAATTGGCTGTGAGGATCAGCTGTGTCTATGCTGGGAGAACTTCTGTGATGGAGAGCAAGATGTGATAATTTGATAGGCTGGTCAGTATGTTGCATTTTTTTATGACCTTTTCCCCCTCTACCCTCCCCCCCCATGTATATTGTTGTGGATGTGTAGTAGGCCTCTAGAGTGACTGAGAGACAGAAAATCTTTATGTAATTTTTGCTGTTTAGCTGAAAGTCTTTATCATAATTGTCAGTGAAATGCCTTCTCAAGAATTTTAGTAAGATGATAATAATGCAAAAGAAGAGTTATAAAAGCACCAAGATAGTAACTGTCATTTACCAAGGAAGTTGAGTTTGCAGAATTTGATAGAGATAAAGATTTCAGCAAGTAGGTATTTCTTGTTATGTGATATTCCCACTATGATTTTTAAAATGTCACAGAAACATTATGTCAGGAAATTGACCAAGTATATTTTAAAATATGGCCAACCTGCACAGGTCTTATAAAAATCATTATTGGTCTAAAGGAACCAGGGCAATAAATAATTTATACTGGGAATTTTCCAGACTTTAAATTATGACCAGGAATCCATAATTTCTAGAAACAAATCTAAGCAAAGAAACTTCCTTGAAGCTCTTTAGTAAGCATTTTGATATAGCTGAAAAATACCCTTCTTATTTGAAAAAACTGGGAAACAGTAGTTTGGGAGCTTTGCAACAGTAATTCATTGCAGTTGTATTCTGTACTTTAAAAGACCATTCGGCGTTTCATGCCAAGTTTAAGAAAAAATAAGCAGCAGGCAGTATTATCAGTTGTGCTGTCCTTTTTTAGGTCTGGGAAAACAAGCTCAGTGGAAAGAGGACAACATTTTTGGTTTTACTACCTACGAAGGAATGAAACAGGCCTGGATTTAAACAACATGCTTAATGGACAAGGTACCATCTAGGGATCTAAAGAGATAATGGTTCCTACACTTTTCTTACCTTCTTACCTTTTCTTATTGTCATCAGCACCTCTAAGAACATATGACCTTTCCATAGTTTTTCTTTTAATATCTTGGCCTTGCAGTTATGGTACTATTTATTCATTAGCAGAACAAGGGACCACACAGAATCTGTCCAATATGTTACCTAATCCATTCATTATCTTAACGAAACTCTTGAATGTGGAACTGGCTGATACTGTTTTCTCAGAAATGTAATTCAAATGTTGTTTCTCTGATAGAAAGGAGTTGAGGAAAAGAGTACAAGATCCATGTCTACTGTGACCTTCCTTGGAAGTCTTGCTTGCTTGCCCTTTACAAGGAAATGGGTTGTTTTTGAATAATCCTCATCCGATGATATGTTTTTATTGATTTTAGAGAGAGAGTAAGGGAGAAGAAGAGGGAGAGAGAGAGAGAGAGAGAGAGAGAGAGAGAGAGAGAGAGAGAGAGAGAGAGAGAGACATCGATCTGTTGCCTCCTGTACTCATCCCCACTAGAGATAGAACCTGCAATATGTGTATGTGCCCTCACTGGGACTTGAACCCTCAGCCTTTTGGTGTATGGGACAGTGTGCCAACCAACTGAGCCACAGGGGCCAGGGTGAGAAATATTTCCTCTCCCTTTTTTCCCCCCATTGCCCCATTCCCCCTGGTTCCCACCCCTGTCCCAGGCCTTTGCTACCCTATTGTCTGTGTCCACAGGTAATGCATATATATGCATATAAGATCTTTGTTTAATCTCTTCCCACCTCCCACCCTCCTTCCCTCTGAGAATCATCAATCTGTTCTATTTCCATGCCTCTGATTCTATTTTATTCACCAGTTTATTCTGTTCATTAGATTTCTTATTCATTTATTTTTGGATTCAATTGTTGATAGGTATGTATTTGTTGCCATTCTGTTGTTCATATTTTTGATCTTTTTCCTTTTCTTCTTCTTCATCTTCTTAAATAATACCCTTCAACATTTCATATAATTCTGGTTTGGTGGTGATGAACTCCTTTAGCTTTTTCTTGTCTGTGAAGCTCTTTATCTGACCTTCTGACCTTCAATTCTAAATGATAGCTTTGCTGGGTAGAGTAATCTTGGTTGTAGGATCTTGCTATTCATCACTTTTAATATTTCTTGCCACTTCCTTCTGGCCTGCATAGTTTCTGTTGAGAAATCAGCTGACAGTAGTATGGGCATTCCTTTATAGGTAACTAACTGCTTTTCTCTTGCTGCTTTGAAGATTCTCTCTGTCTTTGCCCTTGGCATTTTAATTATGATGTGTCTTGGTGTGGTCCTTTTTGGGTTCCCCTTGTTTTGGGGTTCTCTGTGCTTCCTGGACTTGTAAGTCTATTTCTTTCACCAGATAGGGGAAGTTTTCTGTCATTATTTCTTCAAATAGGTTTTCAATATCTTGCTCTCTCTCTTCTTCTGATACCCCCATAATGCGATTGTTGGTATGCTTGAAGTTGTCCCAGAGGCTCCTTACACTATCTTCATATATTTGGATTCTTTTTTCTTTTTGCTCTTTTGGTTGAGTGTTTTTTGCTTCCTCATATTTCAAATCGTTGAGTTGATTCTCAAAATCCTCTACTCTACTGTTGAATCCCTGTATGTTATTCTTTATTTCAGTCAGTGTATGCTTAATTTGTGACTGGTCCTTTTCCATTTTTTTTGGAGGTTTCTAGCAGATTCTTGAGTAACCATATAACCATGGTTTTGAACTCTATATCCAGTAGTTTGTTTTCTTCCATTTCTTTCATTTGTGACACGTTTCTTTGTCTGCATTTTGGCTGCTTCTCGTGTTTGTTCTTATGTATTGGATAGAGCTGCTATGTCTCCTTGAGTTGGTAGAGTGCCCTTGTGTAGTAGGTGTTCTATAGGGCCCAGTAGCTCAGCCTCCCCAGTCACCTGAGCTGGGAGCCCTAGGTGAACCACTTTGTGGGCTATGAGCAAAGTCTTGTTGTAGTTAAGACTTGATTGCTATTGGTGTCACTGGGAGGAATTGACCTCCAGGCCAATTGGCTCTAAAGTCCAGCTCTGACTACAGTGGGAGAGCTTCTGTGCAGAAGACACCCCTAGGGAGCAAGACTTGCTTCAGTGGGGCTTTGATGCTCACTGAGTCTGCCCTTTGAGTGTGTTGCTATGGATGTGTAGAGTTGTAATCTGGTATGGTCTGACACTGACCACTGGGTACACTGGCTCTTGGTTCTCCAGAGAGGTTCAAAGTCAGAGACTGCCTGGGGCCACCCAGCAGGAGCTACAGAGAGATCTGCAGATTCCTACTCTTTGTATTGGTATTGGAAGTGCCCAGATGATGCCCAGCTGTGAAGCAAGGCAGGTTGGTGCTGATACTAGGACTTGGGCCTTTTATTGATAGGTTTGAGGCTCCGTTTGAGAGATTTTAGCCTGAGCAAGGACAAGTCATTCATATGCAAAAGCTGCTGCAGGCAGCTTGGGTGGGGTTGTAAATTGGATGAGGCAGGGTCTCAGGGAATCACCAGGGTGGAGCAAACAGAAATGGCTGCCAGGCAGCCCTGAGACCAGGGAGGTCCCAGCATAGGAACAATGATCCCTGCAAGCACCTCCATCTGGAAGAAAGCCACCCCTGAGTTCCTGCCCTGATGCCAGGCAACTCAGTTCCTCCTCGTATGTGTCTGTGTTCCCCAGAGCCTCGCCCCATTGCTGGAGCTCAGAGGAAGAGGGATCTTGTAAGTTCAGTTCATGGTGCCAGCCTTTTAAGAAAAATAGGGTCTCCAGCAACCTCTGTGTCCCTGAGCCCAAATTGGCACTGGTTTGTACAGCCCATAGTTTTTATTGCTGGTAGGGTCTTCTTTTCCCAGTTCTGGGACCCTGGCCTGGGGGTCTGGTGTGAGGCTGGGACCCCTTGCTCCTCCAGGTGGCCTCCACAGAGATAATCTCCCTCCCGATTAAAAAAGCAGCACACATGGGTGCTGGACCAGCCTATTCTGTGCCTCTGCACCTCCTACCAGTCTCAGTGTGCTTTCTTCTTTACTTTTCTAGTTGTAGGACTTCCATCCAGCCAGCTGTCCAGCAGTTCTGGATGATGGTTGTTCTGTATTTTAGTTGTAATTTTAATGTGGTTGTGGGAGGTGGCGAGTACAGGCATTTACCTATGCCACCATCTTAAAATCTCCGGGGAAATGGGGTTTTATAGACCTCATAGAATCAAGGAGAAATTGAACTGCCAGGAGTTGGAAACACCAGGAATCAAGGTAGCAAGGATCAGGGTGACAAAATCATGCTGCATATTAGGGGCTGCTGGTTGCTTTGGCCCAACCTGATTGTTCAGAGGGGAAAGGGGACAAAAATCTCAGAAAAGGGGTATGTGGAAAAATATTTATTACCTTGATGATTTTGTGAACTTCATGAGAAAGCACCCAAATCATAAGTCTTTCTTCCCTTTACCTTTCCCACTTCCTTTTTGTTATGCTTTCCTTACTTCTTTAAAGAGCCGAAATATTGTGTAATACAACTGAACACCTTATCCGAGGTGACAGTGGTGTTAGTAGCAATGCTATAATTGTCGGGCGTTTTCAACAGTAAAATCACTTAAAATGAATGCCTGTCCTTGTCTTTTTTCTGGTTATTGGTTGTAAACATTATCCAGACTCCTACCATTCTGTGTGTGTGTGTGTTTTTCAAGAAATGTATATTTATTTTAGATCAGTGAGAAACCCATTGAGAAAACCATTGGTGATCCTGAGTTGACTAGGGGCCCTGTTCTGCATTGAGAACATTAATCTAGGGTTACAGGTTTATAAAGATTCAGATGAAGTTCAAGGATTTTCTGTTTCTTCTCTAGTTAACATCGCTAGGTTCCCCTTCCTCTTTCCTCTCTGATTAAAAGTTCAGCTGTTTCCCTTCAGCAACTCAGCTGTGTCAGCTTTTGGTGGTAAACCTTGGAAACTAGAAAATTGCCTATAGTGAAAGAGGAATAGCAAGTTTGGGAAACATAACCAAACGAAAGTTAAGAGGAAGAGACATGGGTTGACAATGGTTTCCTTAAGGTAATTTATTTGCCTAATTCGGGTAAATATCTATGAGGTCCACCATCTGTCTTTGGAGTGTGAAAGGGAACCTTACCCTGGAGAGATCGTCGCAGCCTTGAAAGAAGAGGGTAAAGTTTATCCCCAGGGATTCAAGGGGCTCTACCTTTGCTTTTAGAGCCTGTAACATGGATGGACTTGTGCTTTTAATCTATGTCTTAGAAAGATTATTTCCAAACATCTGTAAATATTAATCTGAAAAGAATTCTTCACATTCCACAGTTATGCATCACATTTTGCTAATACTTTGAGTCTTCTGTTCCTTTTTGCAAATAAAGTGCTCATTTTGGCTGTTTTCCAGTTGTGACAGTTGGTGGACATGCTTCAGTAGAGAAAAGGAAATTTTCCCTGCTTATCTACTCTCTCCCGTCTGCCCAAGATAGTGTGTCTGTCAATTGTGACCTGATTTTGAAATAATTTATTAAATAGAGGGATGCATGATGTTATTTAAATTTTTGGTATGACATTGACTTTTAGTCCAATATAATAAGCTCTTGACTAAATTCTCTGAGTGAGGTTTATTGCTCCTGGGATTTTAGAAATTTCTTAACTCCTTCAGTGACTTTGGACTCTGTTCAATGTCAAGTATGAGTAATGTTTACTCAGGAAATTAAACATGCTGTTTACTCAGAAGATGAAGCATACTGTATTTTTTTTTTTTTTTGGTCATGAAACAGTATTTTGGAAATGTATTATTAGTTAGTAGACTGCTTAAGAAAACTGATAAATAAATGAATATAAAATACTTATCTTTGGTAAAAGTTTATATTTTTTCATTAAATATATTGACATCTTTTCTTTTTTATGTTAAAATTTAACATCTATGCAATGGACAATAAATTAAGGTTTTTAGTTTGTAATCTTTTCAATTGAAGTTGGGAGAGAAGTCTAAACAAATTACATTTCTTTTATAAAGTATGTTCCTGGGTTTTAAGAAAAGTTATTACTCTTAATATATATCCTAAATATAGATTTCTAATTTAGTCCTCTCTCCTGTACTGTAGACATGTTACTCCCAGTGGCCTATCGAACGTCACTCCCTCAGTGGAGATATTAAAGTCGAAACGTTCATTATTTTACACAGTTTGCTCTGCTTATTGTATGGCTCCTTTGCATTAGTGGGACTACAGTGTGCCATTCATCAAAGCTAGAAACCCTAGAGCATCCTTCCTTCCCACTTACATCCATTCAGTATCACCACTTCCAATATCAGCCTTCCCAACTCATTCCTTCCTCTGCCGTTAAGGAATTGTTCTAAACCACGTTACTTTCTGACTTAGAAATTTGTGGCTCTCTAGTGCTTAAAGAATAAAGTCCAAAGTCATTGGAATGTTATTTGAGGCCTTTTGTGATTTGGCTCCTTCCTTCCTGCCTCATTTCCTGCTAGTCCTCTACAACGGTGTCCTCCAACCGTAGAACAACGTGGTGTCGTCGGCAGGCATCATAGATTTCCTACTATTGCTCCCCTTGGAATGCTCCTCTTTCCCTCGTGTGCTCATTGATGCCCTGTTCATCCTTGTAGTCTCATTCCAGCATAGTCATCTCTTTGGGAAGCATTGCCTGCTCTCTGTCTTCTGTGCATTCCTGTATCTTGTACACCTCTGTCTCTAGCACTTCACATACTGCATTGTAATGATTTGTTCGCATGTTTGCCTTCCTACTAGTCCCTGAACTCCTTCAGGCCTGAAACCTTGGCTTAGTTAAATTTTAAAGTCCTGTACAGTGTTATTGTTTTATGCCTAGAGCATGTATGGCATTCCAAAAATTATTTGTGGGGTAACTAAATGAATAACCATGGAACGGGGTGGACTTTGGACTTTATATATCTTTTTGGTACATCAGTTTGGTACATATGTTTTCTGGACTATAGCTTTGAGAGCAATTGTTGGCTGAGAACAGGTTTGGTAGGCAACCTCAGTGCTGAGAAACATTAAATCATTTTTAGAGCATCTATTATGTGCTAGGCCACTGTGCTCATTGCCATACATGTATTGGTTTACAGGACATTGGGACCCAGAGAAATTTAGTAACTACACCAAGTTAGTAACTTGACTAAGCCAGTAAGCAACATAGGTGAATTTGGAAGCCATGATGCCTGGATCACAAGCCCTTGTTCCTTCCTTAGGGCCAGAAAATGATCAGAAATGGGGGTAGGGGAGAACAATTTAAATCAAAGGCAGATCAGTGTTTTCAGAGTGAAGGCCAATTTGTAACCATGACCTTTACTTTTCACTATGGATTCCAGAGATGTTTGGGTGATGTGTGGGAGAGGCAGTGGCTTGTGCTCTTTGTAACTGTGAATAAATGAAAGAATGAAGTGTTGGTAGAGTGGAGGGAGTTAAAGAAAATGAAGCAAAAAGAGAGAACAGAGTTAGATAATTTTGCTCAGTAAATTTATATTAGAACTAGGGGCTCAGTGCACGAATTTGTGCATCTTGAAGAACTGTGGGCCACAAGGCTGCGGTGGGCACAGAGGCAGGTTTCGGCCCATCCTCTGCATCCCCGCTTGGCCCCTCTGGCCGAGGCCCCTGGTCCCCTGTCTGCCGGCAGCCCCACTCCAGCTGCTGCTCCCACACGCTGGCCCCGCTTGTACCTGATGATGGTGCAGACCAATTGGGGCCGGCGCCAGCAGCGGGTGTGAGCAGGACCACTGCTGGCAGTGGGTAAGAGAGGTGGCTGCTGGCCCCAATTGCCCCTCAGGAGTAGGGGGAGGTGGAGAAGCCCTGAGGGGAGATCGGGGCCAGTAGCCGCCACTTACACTGTTGAAGGCACTGAGTGATTGGGGCCAGTGCTGGGTGCTGGCAGTGGGTGTTGACAGTGGGTGTGAGCGGGGCTGGCACCAGCAGCAGGTGTAGGTGTGGGTGGGACCGTGGTGCATGGGAGTTTTCAGTAACTACCAGAGGCTCGCCCTGATAACAGTGACCGGCGCCTTGCCTTGGTCTGGTACCCACACTCACCTGCTCCACCATCCCACCATGGCCGATGCCCACCATGTTTCATGCTCTGCCACCTGCTGCCAATGCCCATCATATTCTGCATGCACCCCCTGCTGGTCAGCACACATCATAGTGACCAGTTGTTCGGCTGTTCGGTTGTTCTGCCATTCGGTCTATTTGTATATTAGCCTTTTATTATCTACTTATATAAAAGCCAAAGCGACCGTGCATCCATTTGACCATTCGACCGGTACCTATGACATGCACTGACTACCAGGGGGCAGATGCTCAATGCATAGGCATGGAAACATGGAACAGACTGATGAATCTCAGAGGGAAGAGGGGAGAGAGGAGGGTGGGAAGAGATTAACCAAAGATCTTATATGCATACTAGAAGCCCAGTGCACGGATTCATGTACCAGTGGGGTCCCTCGGCCTGGCCTGCAGAGATTGGGCTGAAACTGGCAGTCCGACATCCCCCGAGGGGTTCTGGATTGTAAGAGGGCACAGGCCAGGCTGAGGGACCCCACCGGTGCACGAATTCATGCACTGGGCCTCTAGTATAGGATAAAGGGAATGCTAGTATTCATTGAGCACCTAGAATATGCTAGTCTCATAGATTTATCATCTTATCAATTGTTACAGCAAACCTATGAGATATTATTTTCCACATTTGCATGTGGTTAAAGTCCCATATGCTCTTTGGCCTTAAAATAGCTTCAATATCTTGTTTAAGGCCATGTAGATAGAACCCAATAGAGCTTGGGTTCCAATCCAGCTCTGTGTCACTCTTGTCATGAGGAATGGAGATCATCTCAGTTGCAGCATCAGATATCTCAGTGCAGCTGCAGTATAAATTGTCATGAATTAAGGTGTTATACAGAGACAAAATCAGTCCAGCCGGTGGATTCTTTGTGCTGGCCCAATTGGTAACTGGTATTTTCATACTTGTAGAAGAGGAGGAATGAATATAGTTACGATCTTTTTGCTTCTTTTTTTTGTTGTTAATCCTCACCTGACGGTATTTTTTCCCATTGCTCTTTTAGACAGAGTGTAAGGGAGGGACAGACAGAAGAGGAGAGAGAGAAACATTGATGTGAGAGAGACACATAGGCTTCCTCCTGCACATGCCCTGATCAGAGCCAGGGATCGAACCTGTAACCCACGTTCATGCCCTTGACTGGGAATCGAACCCATGACCCTTCCTGTCTGGGACTGATGTTTTTCCTTGAAAACCCTGCCTATTGCTCTAAAATTGAGAGAATTTCCAATCAAAGGTGGCATTAAAACTGCTTAATAACCGATAAGGCACAAACACTTACCAATTTTGGATGCTAGCTGTAAATATAGGGAGAGGCTGTACTGTGCATTCTGGGCCAGTATGAGTCTCGTCTGTGCAGACTAGTGGGCTAGATAATTTCAGAAGTTCCATTATCTATAAAGCTGAGAAACAAAGATTTTTTTTTTTAGCATGGATTGTGTTATAGGATTATTCTACCACCAGATTAATCTGTTATAGATGCTAAACCAATTAGCATTTATAGTGAGAATGACATTTAAGGAAAATGAGAGGAGATGTAGTAGAATAATGAAACTCTCATTTATATGATATACCACCTTGCCTGAGACCCAAAAAAAGCTTTACTAGTTTGGTATTTAGTTTCTTATTTCTCCATCTGCTTGTTCATTTGCTCACTCATTCATTCTGTATACTTTATTTTGAGACTGTTATTTCTGTCAGTTCTGAGAAAGGATTTTTTTTCTCTTTTAAAGCTACAGAATAGGGATTATCTGATTATAATTAGTCAAGCTATGAATTATTTATTTACATATCTGACATATATTAAGCTTTAAGCTATTTAAGGGTAGGTATCATGAATTAGTTTTTATTCCTTCACCCTCCAATGCCCAACACAGTACTTTAATAAATATTGTAGTGACTGAATGGAAGAACTCAGAATTCATTCAATCTAGATGTATGTTCTTTATAACTGAAGCCTATGGGTTATTGGCTCATGTATTCCTTCAGTGACCATGTAATGAGCTCTTAAAGCCTATAAGTGGCTGTTCTAGGGACCGACAGCAGCCCCTCAGGTGACTACAGAAAGAAGAGATTAAATCCAGGACTGCAGAGATAGACAGGAGAAGACCTTTTAAAGGCTGCTGTGATGTACAGTGTCAAATCATTATTGTCACCTGGGATGTAGTGAGGTGATTAATTTTAGTTAGGTTGGATTGGAGACCAGACTGTAGAAATCCAAGTGCAGAAAACCAGGGATTAAAGTCTCTCCATTTTCCATGATGAGAAACAAGTCATTAAGTTTTGGAACTGGACGGGAGGCAACCGCGTCTTATGTGTTAGAAGTCAGGAGGAACACTATACCATAGCATTGCTGGTAAAAAGTCAGTCTCAGTGGTCAAGGGAGACACAGGGCCTGGGAACACAGGAGGTCAGGGAGTGATCTACAGCCTAAAGCACATTTTGCTTGATTGTTGAGCTATTTGTAGGTCTTAGAATAAGGGTGAAGTAGCTTTTAAAAACAATTATATGTATTGATTTCAGAGAGGAAGGGGGAGGGAGAGTTAGAAACATCAATGATGAGAGAGAATCATTGATCATCTGCCTCTTGCACGCACCACACTGGGGACCCAGCCTACAACCCGGGCATGTGCCCTGACCAGGAATTGAACCATGATTTCAAGGTTTACCTACTGAGCCATGCCAGCCGGGCAAGAGTGAAGTAGCTTTTGAGCAGGATTTCTCAGCTTTGGGACAATTGACATTTGGGGCCAGATAATTCTTTGCTGGGTGTGGGGAAGGGTTGTTCTTAGCACTGTAGGATTGCTATACCCACATTTATGTAGTTATAATGATGTTTTAAACACTGACTACTGATTTAAATATGTATTTATATATTGGGAGAGAAAAGTATGTGTGTGTATGGTGGGGGAGCAGGGGAGAGGGGAGGAAGGCTGATGGTGTAAGAGAGCCAAATTCTCAATTACTATAATAGAAATTAAAATGATAATCTTGGAAATTGATCAATCAATAAATATTCATATAAGCGTCATATTTATTTTTTAGTGTTATGCTATAATTTCTTTTTTTTTATTTTACTGTTTACATCCAGTATTATTTTGTATTGTTTCAGTGTACAGTATAGTGGTTAGACAATCATATACTTTACAAAGTGTTTCTCCTGATATTTCTAGTACCCAACTGGCACCATACATAGTTATTACAATATTATTGACTATACTAGAGGCCTGGTGCATGAAAATTTGTACACTCGGGGGCATCCCTCAGCCCGGCCTGCACCCTCTCGCAGTTCAGGACCCCTTGGGGGATGTCCGCCTGCCAACTTAGGCCCGCTTCCCATGGGGAGCGATCCTAAATCAGCAGTCAGATATCCCTCTCACCATCCGGGAGTCCTTGCTCCTTACCACCCGCCTACTCGCTGCTCCTTACTGCTCGACTTGCTGCTCCTTAGCACTGCCTCAGAGGTGAGAGAGGCTCCTGCCACCGCCGCTGCCCTTGCCCGGCTTCTGGCTGAGTGGCACTCCCCTGTGGGAGCACACTGACCACCAGGGGCAGCTCCCGGATTGAGCATCTGCCTCCTGGTGGTCAGTGCGCATCATAGCGACTGGTCGTTCTGCCATTTGGATGATTTGCATATTATCCTTTCATTATATAGGATTCCCTATGCTGTACTTTACATCCCTGTGACTATTTTATAACTACCAATCTGTACTTCTCAATCCCTTCACCTTTTTTACCCAGTACTCCAACCTCTCAGCCCTCTGGCATCCATTAGTTTGTTTTCTGTATCATAAGCTTTATATTTAGACAGGAGCAGACTACTCAAAGAGTTGGAACAGTGGTTTACAAGGTGTGGGACTAGATCAAATGTCCACAATTTTTTTTTCCTGTTAAGGGCTAGAAAGTAAATATTTTAGGTTTCATAGGCCATATGTTATTTTACTGTTATAGGGTAAAAGTGGTCATTGACAATTCATGAATGACTGGACATGGCTGTGTTCCAATAGAAATTTACCAATAAAAACAGATGGAGTGCTGAGTTTGGCCTGGGGGCCATAGTTGGCTAACCTTTTGACTATAAGGCAAAGGGAGGTGGGACAAGGATAATTTTCCCTTCCTAACTCAAGCTCATTTTTTGGACATCCCTTCCTTTCTTCCTTAAATATAGAGTAAATACAGAGTAATTTCACATTGTCCCTCACATCAGTCCCTCTTCTTCTTTTTAACTGCTGAGATCGTAGTTTAGACTCTTCCCTGGACTAATGCACTAATCTCTTACCCCCGATATTGGCCCCTAAAATGTGTGTCCAATTTAATATTCATTTGTAAAGAGTTTGTGCTGTAGATGATCTGAACTACTTACTATTCTCCAAATGTTGACGGGAATTTCTTGCTTTATGCCGTTTCCCCTGAAATTGTTCTCCTTTCTTAACATCTCAGCTTTTCAAAATTGTATATATCTTTCCAAGTTCTACCTGAAATAACTGCCTCTAAGGTTTCTCTCCACTAACCTCTACACCCCTATTCAACTAGTCAACCTGAAATGATTTATTTCTCCTTTGAGGGAGATTGAGTTTCGGGTCAGTCAGTCCTGAATTTGAATCTATATCCTAGCACATTCTTGCTACATGACCTGAAAAATGTTTTTAACCCACCTGAGCCTTTTGGTTTTCTTGTCTGTAAATACTTCACGTGGTTCTTATAGAGTTAAAAGTAATTTAATATTGAATTCTTTCCTTCACTTTTCACTCACGGTCACCCAGCCTCCCACAACCTTACATTATAATCATTTGTGTACTTCACTCATCCCCCAACCCTTAGTGACCTAAGATCAGCTTAGATATCCTGAAGCTGTGTCTAGTAAGCATTGATTTGATTGAGGTGACTAAAAAAGAACTATCTCAGTGTTGATCTTCAGCTGAAGAATTCTGATTTTATCACAAAATTACAGAAATTTTGTATTCTACAGTTTGTCTATTCCCCGATCTTTGTTACATGGTCTATTTTTGTTAGTTCACTTATGTTTTCTCCCATATTGCAGAGGAGGTGCGATGTTGGAGACGGGAATACAGTGACTTGATTTTTCCTTTGATGGGAAACTAAGCCATATGCTTGTCTTGAGTCAGCCACTCCAGACTCTGAATTCTCAATCAGATGGTCAGCAGTGTTTAATTGAATTCCCAATATGTGCAAGGCTACACTGGGTGTTGTCACTCTAGGGAGGCGTAACCACCTGGAAGAACTTTTTCAAAGGACCCAGAATGTGAGAATATGTCTCCTTGTATCTAAATTAAAGTGATACTGATTTTGATGAAATAAATAGCTGGCATAAATGCTGTTTTTTGCTTCCCCTCTCTTCCCTTTTGTCATTTTTTTCTTTCAGTCTCCAAGAAAAGACATCCTTCTTGTTTGCTATGGCTAAGATGGTGTACTTTTTCCTTGATTTCTTTCCTTCCTAATTATTGATAATTTGTGTGATATAAGATTCTGATGCTGAAAATCTTCTTCAAGGTCTTTTAGCTTTTGGATCCTTTTTCTAACTTTAGATATGTATATGTGAAAGGCAGAATCCTAAAATGCCCCCCAAAGATTTCCTGCCATAATCCCTAGGACTGTGAATATGGTGATATTACCCCCTTGATTGTGTTAGGTTACATAGCAAAAGGGGGTTTGAGATACAATTAAAGTTACTCATCAATTGACTTTAGTATAGGAAGATTATCTAGATAGGCCTAATATAGTCACATAGGCCCTTTAGAAGCAGAGTTTTCTCCAGCTGGTAGTAGAAGGGGAAGCCAGAGAGCCAAACATGAGAAGGATCCACTGCAGTGTGGCTGGCATGAGGACACAGGGGAATACCTGGGAGAATGGGAGAGCAGCCACTAGGACTTGAGAGCAACCTCTAGCCAATAGTCAACATGGACATGGGACCTCACTTCTGTAGGTGCAGGGAACTGAATTCTTCCTGCAACTCCAATTAGCAAGAAAGTGGATCCTTCCCCAGTGCCTCCAGATAGGAACCCAACATGCTGGGCTCCTGGATTTTGTCCTTGTGAGACTCTAAGCAGAGAACTCAGCTAAACCCACGAGGACCTCTGACCTACAAAATGGAGATAATAGGTTTGTGGTAATTTGTTACACAGCAATAGAAAACTACTACAACATAGGTTTTTCTTGTTAAGAAATGAGTTCCATTGCCTGCTCCACTAGTTGTTGCCCTATTTCTTCTTTCCATTGTTAAGCTTTTAAACAAAATTATCTAAACTCACTATCTGTTTACATGCAACTTACTCTTTTCTGAATTCCGTGCTTCTGTCTCTCTAGTGTCCAAAAATGACTCTGATGAACTAGCAACCTCTTCCTTACCAAACCAAGTATTTCTCCATTCTCATTTTCTCTGATGTTTTGTATTGTACTTCATTTTAATTTTCTCTCTTGAAATTGTTTTATTTTTTATAACACTGTATGATACCCTTCCCCCCAATCTCTTCTGTCTCCTCTGTTTTCTTCACAAATCTTGCTGACCAGTATTGGAATTGAATTCAATAGCTATTGCAAGGAACCAAAGAGGTGAATAAAGAAACAGGGATTTGAAGAAAACAGTTGGGGCAGCCCTACTTAATTTTCCTAGGCATCTTTGTTAGCATACAGCTCTTTCTAAAGAGCTAGATATGTTCTTTGGCCTGTAGATATTGTATGGGTGTTACATCATTTACCTATTTTCCACAATAATGCTTTCTGACAAATTGCTTCTAAACTCAGTGACAAAAAGATAATCATCTATTGTGATTCATGCATCTGCTGGGTTCCACAGGGCGTTTAAGCTTGGTGGCTAGGTGGCTAGGTGGCCGTGCTTCTCATTGTAGGTGGTTACAGCATGGGTTGGCTGGCTGGTAGTACACCATGTATTTCTGTCCTCCTTGATGGAGAGGTCTAGCCATAGCATGCTCTTCTCATGGCCATGACAGAGACATAGGAGGGAAAGTGGAAACATCAGGGCTTTTTAAGGCCCAGCCTTGGAACTGGCATACACTGTCACCTCCATCTCATTTATTAGCCAGAGCATGTCACATGGCCAAACCACAAACGGAAGGGTGGGAGTCCATAGGACTCAATTGTGTCTCTCCCCAACTCCACCCCCCCCAATTAAAATGTTGAAGTTCTACCTCCGCCCCCCTCCATGTGATGGTATTTGGATGTGGAATCCTTTGGGAGATAATTAGGTTTAGACGAGGCCATGAAAGTAGGGCCCTTATGATGGGATTAGTGATTAGTGCTCTTATAAGAAGAGGTATCAGAGGACCCTCTCCCATCCCTCTCTCTCTGTCTGCTATGTGAGGATACAATGCAAAGGTGGACATCTCCAAGCCAGAAAGAGGGCTCCCACCAGGACCTGACAATGCTGGCACCCTGATCTTGGACTTTCAGCCTCCGGAACTGAGAAAATAAGTTGTTTTTGTTTAAGCCACCCAGTCTGTGGTGTTTTGTTATGGTAGCTCAAGTTGACTAACATATACTCAATCCTATTAGGAGGAGGAACTGCAAAGTTACATCCTATATAATAAAAGCCTAATATGCTAAGTGTCCGGTTGTCCGTTCAACCAATCAAAGCGTAATATGCTAATGATATGCTAAGGCCACTCACTATGATGTGCACTGACCACCAGGGGCCAGATGCTCAATGCAGGAGCTGCCCCCTGGGGGTCAGTGCGCTCCCACAGGGGAAGTGCCATTCAGCCAGAAGCCAGGCTCACTGCTGGCGAGTGCAGTGGCGGTGGCGGGAGCCTCTCCTGCCTCCGTGGCAGTGCTAAGGATGTCCCACTGATGGCAGTCAGACATCCCCCAAGGGCTCCCGGACTGCAAGAGGGCTCAGGCCCGGCTGAGGGACCACCTGAGTGCACAAATTTTGTGCACCGGGCATCTAGTATTTGATAAAGTCATTGATGTAGGGAAAGATAGAGAACTGGGGCAAAAAATGCAGTCCATTACACTTAGAAAATGCCCCCTTTTCCATTAAGCCAGAGCCCCAGGTTTTATTCTGATAGGGCCAAGTTGGGTTCTGTGCCCATTCCTGAATCAGACTAATGCTGTGGGTGGTCCATGCCTCTGGAAACACTTTTTTGCTTTGATCCTTCTATCTCTCTACTCTGTTCTGTATTGTTTCTCTTTGGTGATTTGCTGATCAATCTTTGCCCCCCCCCCCCATCTCTATCTCTTTAAATGTGGATAGTTGCCAAGGTTATACCTATACCATTCTTTCTTGTCTTTTATTTTATTTTATAATTCTATATTGTTGAAAGTATTACATATTACCCCCACCCCCCATTGATCCCCTCTAGACTGCGCCTGCCCCAGGACCTCACCACCCCATTGTCTGTCTCCATGGGCCATGCATATATGCATACAAGGTCCTTGGTTGATTACCTCCCATCCACCCACTGTTCCCTGCCTTCCCTCCTAGATTCCGCACTCTGTTCCATACTTCCAGTCTTTGGATCCATTCTGTTCATCACTTTATTCTGTTACTTAGATTCCACATATGAGTGAGATAATGTGATACTTGTCTTTCTTGGACCAACTTATTTCACTTAGCATGATACTCTCCAGGTCCTCCATGCTGTCTCAAAGGGTAAAAGATGCTTTTTTTTTTACTGCTGCATAGTATTCCATGGTATAAATGTACCACAACATTTTTATCAATTCATCTACTGATGGGCACTTGGGCTGTTTCCAGATCTTAGCTATTATAAATAGTGCTGCTATGAACATAGGGGTGCATACATTTTTTCTGATTTGTATTTCTGGTTTCTTAGGATATATTCCTAGAAGTGGATCTCTGCGTCAAATGGCAGTTACATATTTAACTTTTTGAGGAAACTCCATACTGTTTTCCAAAATGGCTACAGCAGTCTGCATTCCCAGCAGCAGTGCACTAGGGTTCCCTTTTCTCCACATCCTCGCCAGCACTTGTCATTTGTTGATTTGTTGATGGTAGCCATTCTGACAGGTGTGAGGTATTACTTCATTGTCGTTTTAATTTGCATCTCTCTGATCATCAGTGTCTGTGAGCATTTTTTCGTATGTCTCTTGGCCATCTGTATGTCCTCTTTGGAGAATTGTCTATTTAGATCTTTTGCCCATTTTTTAATTGGATTGTTTATCTTCCTTCTGTTAAGTTGTATGAGTTCCTTATATATTTTGGATATTAACCATTTATCAGATGTATCATTGCCAAATATGTTCTCCTATACAGTGGGCTCTCTTTTCATTTTGTTGATAGTTTCTTTTGCTGTGCAGAAGATTTTTATTTTGATGTTGTCCCATTTGTTTATTTTCTCCTTAGTTTTCTTTGCCCTAGGAGATGTATCCATAAAGATATTGCTATGAGAGATGTCTGAGATTTTGCTGCCTATGGTTTCTACTAGGATTTTTATGGTTTCATGACTTACATTTAAATCTTTTATTCATTTTGAGTTTATTCTTGTATATGGTTTAAGTTGATGGTCTAGTTTTATTTATTTTTTGCATGTATCTGTCCAATTTTCCCAACACCAGTTATTGAAGAGACAGTCTTGATTCCATTGTATGCTCTTGCCTTCTTTGTCAAATATTAATTGAGCATAATGTCTTGGGTCGATTTCTGGGTTCTCTGTTCTGTTCCATTGATCTATATGCCTGTTCTCGTGCCAGTCCCAGGCTGTTTTGATTACGGTGGCTTTGTAGTGTAACTTGAAATCTGGTATTGTGATTCCTCTAACTGTTCTTCTTTCTCAAAATTGCTGCAGCTATTCAGGGTCTTTTTTGGTTCCATATAAATTTTTGGAGTATTTGTTCTAGATCTGTGAAATATGCTGTTCGTATTTTAATAGGGATTGCACTGAATCTATAGATTGCCTTGGGTAGTATGAACATTTTAATGATGTTGATTCTGCCAATCCATGAACATGGAAGAACATATTCTTCCACTTGTTTATATCTTCTTCAATTTCTTTTTTTAATGTCCTGTAGTTTTCCGAATATAGGTCTTTTGCCTCCTTGGTTATGTTTATTCATAAGTATTTTACTTTTTTTGTTGTAATGGTAAATGGGATTGCTTGTTTACTTTCTTTTTCTGAGTATTTATTATTGATGTCTAAAAAAAACCCATTGATTTTTGGGTGTTGATATTGTATCCTGATACATTGCCAAATTAATGTATTAAATCCAGAAGTTTTTTGGTGGAGTCTTTAGGATTTTCTATGTAAAATATCATGTCATCTGTGAATAATGAGAGTTTTACTTCCTCCTTTCAAATTTGGATGCCTTTTATTTCTTCTTCTTGTCTGATCACTGTGGCTAGGACTTCCAGGACTATGTTGAATAAGAGTGGTGAAAATGGACATCCCTATCTTGTTTCTGTTCTTAGGGGAAATGGTTTTAGTTTTTGACCATTGAGAATGATGTTCTCTGTAGGTTTGTCATATATGGCCTTTATCATATTGAGATATGCTCCCTCTATTCCCACTTTGCTGAGAGTTTTTTTATAAAAAATGTGTGTTGGACTTTGTCGAATGCTTTTTTCTGTGTCTATTGATATGATCATGTAATTTTTGTCTTTCAATTGTTTATGTGATGTATCATGTTTATTGATTTGCCAATATTGTACCAGCCTTGCATCCCTGGAATAAATCCCACTTGGTCATGGTGTATGGTCTTTTTAATATATTGCTGGATGCAATTTGCTAACATTTTGTTGAGGATTTTAGCATCTATGTTCATCAGGGATATTGGCCTATATTTCTCTTTCTTTGTAGTGTCTTTATCTGGTTTTGGAATTAGGTTAATGCTGACTTGGAAGTGCTCCTAAAAAGAGCTTGGAAGTGTTCCTTCCTTTTGGATTTTTTGGAATAGTCTGAGGAATATAAGTATTAGTTCTTCTTTGAATGTTTGGTAAAACTCCCCTGTGAAGCTGTCTGAATCCAGGATTTTGTTTGCCAGGAGTTTTTTGATTACTGCTTCAATTTCCTCAGTTGTTATTGGCCTATTCACGTTTTCTGATTCTTCCTGATTCAGTTTTGGGAGATTGTATTTCTTTAAGGAATTTTTCCGTTTCATCCACATTGTCCAGCTTGTTGGCATATAGTTGTTAATAGTATTTCCTTACAATCCTTTGTATTTCTGTGGTGTCAGTGGTTACTTCTCTGCTTTTGTTTCTGATTTTATTTATTTGGGTCTTCTCTCTTTGTTTCTTGATGAATCTGTCTAACAGTTCATCAATTTTGTTTATCCTTTCAAAGAACCAGCTCTTGGTTTCGTTGATTTTTTTTGTTATTATTATTTTTTGTCTCTATGTCATTTAGTTCTGCTCTAATCTTTATTATTTCATTTTTTTCCTACTTACTCTGGGCTTGCTGTTCTCTTTCTATCTCTTTAAGTTGTAGGGTTAAATAGTTTATTGTTGATTTTTCTTGTTTTTTGTTTTTTTTTGAGGTATGCCTGTAGTGCTATGAACTTCCCTCTCAGGACTGCTTTTGCTGTGTCTCAGAGATTTTGGGTTGTTGTGTGTGTTCATTTTCATTTGTTTCCAGGGAGTTTTTGATTTCTTTCTTGATCTCATTGGTAACTCATTCATTTTTTAATAACATGCTATTTAGCCTCCAAGTGTTTGAATGTTTTTTTGTTGTTTTTACTGTAGTTGATTGCTAATTTCATTCCACTGTGATTTGAGAAGATGCTTGATGTGATTTCAATCTTCTTGAATTTGTAGAGACTTGTTTTGTGTCCTAACATGTGGTCTGTCTTTGTGAATGATCCGTGTACACTTGAGGAGAATGTATATTCTGCAGCTTTGGGGTGAAATGTTCTGTAAATGTAAATTACATCCATCTGACCCAGTGTGTCCTTTAGAGGCACTGTTTCCTGGTTAAGTTTTTGTCTGGAAGATCTCTCCAGTGAAGTCAGTGGGGTGTTCAAGTCTCCCACTATGACTGTATGTTGTCTATCTCTCCCTTAAAGTCATCTAGAAGTTTTTAAAAAATATATATATTTAGGTGCTCCTATATTGGGTGCATATACATTTACCAGGGTTATATCCTCTTGTTGTATTGATCCTGTTAGTATTATATAATGACCTTTGTTGTTTCTTGTGATGCCCTTCATTTTGAAGTCTATTTTGTCCAATATGAATATTGGCACTTCAGCTGTTTTTCTTTTCCATTTGCATGGAAAATTTTTTTTCCCATTCCTTCATTTTCATCCTGTGTGTGTCTTTTGGTCTGAGGTCATCTCTTGTAGACAACATATAGTTGGGTCATGTTTTCATATTCATTCAGCTACCCTATGCCTTTTGATTGGAGCATTTAATCCATTTACATTTAAAGTTATTATCGATAGGTACTTATTTATTGCCATTTTAATTCTGTATGGCTAGGTTTCTCTCTCTATTTCTTCTTCTCATTACAGCAGTCCCTTTAGCATTTCTTGTAATGCTGGGTTGGTGGTGATGTACTCCTTTAGCCTTTTTTTTTGTCTGGGAAGCTCTTCATTTGACTGTCTATTTTGAATGATAGTCTTGTTGGATATAGTCATCTTGGTTTCAGATACTTGCTTTCCATTACCGTGAGTACTTCATGCCATTCCCTTATGGACTGTAGAGTTTCTGATGAGAAATCAGGTGTCAGCCTTATGGGAACTCCTTTGTAGGTAATAATTTGCTTTTGTCTTTCTGCCTTTATGATTCTCTCTTTGTCTTTAATTTTTTAGCATTTTAATTATGATGTGTCTGATAATGGGCCTATTTGGGTTCTTCTTGTTTGGGGTTCTCTGTGCCTCCTGTATTGGTGTGACTTTTTCCTTTACCCGATTAGGGAAATTTTATGCCATTATTTCTTCAAACACTTCCTCTATCCCTTCCTCCCTTTCTGCCTCGTCTGGCACACTTCCTATTCGAATATTGTTACATTTCACATTGTCCCACAGCTCCTTAAGCTGTCCTCTTGTTTTTAATTTTTTTTTTCTTTTTGGTTCTCTGATATTTTCAACTGTCTTCTAATTCATTGATTTGATCTTCAGCTTTTTTTAATCTGCTATGTATTCCTTCCAATGTGTTCTTTATTTGTGCTATGTCATTCTTTATTTCTGTTTTCATAGTTACTATATCTTTTTTCATGCTATTGAGCATCTTTACCATCATTATTCTGAACTCTTTGTCAATCTCTAGTTCAGGATAGTGTCAAACGCTGTTTCTGACTAGTTAGAACAGGCAAAGATTCAAAGCCTCCAGAGACTGCCTCTGTATACAAACTGAAAGGATTTTGCCTTGAATTTCTCACAGGCCATCATCCACAGGTGTGGCAGGAGTTCTTTTCAACAGGTTGGAAGCTAATTGTTATTCTCAGTCTCTTAATGGGCTTGAGCAACTCCGCTAGTGGGGCAAGGTGTTTTCCAATAGAGTGGATCAGCTGTCTTCCCCGCCAGGCAAAGCAGCCTTTTTAGCTAATGCTTGCATGAGGAAGGTGGTCTCCCCAGTGTGAAGAAATGTCTCAGCACAGGAAACCAGGGTGTCTGCCTTCTGAATTCTACCCCCAGGGCTCCTGATCCTGGCTTTTGCTCACTCAGCTCCAGTTCACTCTGCCCTCCCTCTGCAGGAGCACAAGGTGGGTGGCTTGACAGGGAATTTTGTGCATTAGCCCTTTAAGAGGGTGCCTGAATTTTCAGCTTTCTTTCCCTGGCTAACAGCAACTCTGCTGCTTTTCATAAGCCAGATGTCATGTGGGTAACATTCTCAGTTCTGGTGCCCTCTGTTGGGGGGCCCAGCTTGGGGATTAGACTCCCAAGTTCTCAGTGGGAATCCCTCACAGCTATTGTGGTTGGTGCCCGTAACTTCAGCTGCTGTCTGTGGGTGCCCAGCCAGCCCTTTCTCCCTTTCGCCCCTCCGCCCCTCCTACCAGTCTCTATGCAGTCTCCACTTTCAGCCCTCAGTTATCAGGGTTCTTTCCAGCAAGTCTTCTGTTGGTTATTCAGGAAGTTTTTCTGTATTTTAGTTGTAATTCCAGTTTGGCCCTGGAAGCATGTCCCTGCAGCATCCACTTACTCCGCAGCCATTTTTAATCCTTTCTTTTCTTATTTTTTTCCAGCTCTCAACTTCAGCTTTCATATGTATGCCAGGCTTTCCTAATCATAAGATCTTACCTCTGTTCTGTTCTCCAGTCTTGAATTTGCAACTGCCATCTGAATGGGTTCCCTTGGTTATTTTACACAAAGCCAACAGGTCACACTATCATATCCTCATCCCTTTCCACTTTCTTCTGATATTGTTTATTCTCTGAATGGTATTGTCGTTTGCTTAGTCATCTAGACTCAAAACTTAAGAGTCTTTGACTTCTCTCTTTCTTTAGTCATTCTGTCTTCAATCAGTTTTCCCTACTGGGATGACTCAGAGAGACTGTCAGCTTTTCGAGGTGAAGGACTATGGCTTATTTATTTTTTCTGTCTCCAGCCCCTAGCACAATGTCTGGTAGACACATAGTAGATGCTTAAGAGATGCTGTTTGAATGGATGACTGATTGCCCTATTGATATTATCTGTGTAATATTCCCATGGTTTTTTTTTAAACTTTTCATTCCATTATTTTTATTCTAGCTCAGGTTCTTGTTATCTTTGATCTGGACTCCTATAATGATCTCCTGATTGTCTTCATTGTCTCTCTTTTGGTAATCTGTGTGTATTGCTTTGAGATATATTTTCTAAACACAGTACTATTTATGTCATTGCACTCCTGAAAAATTTCAGTGACTTTTTGTTACCACCCAAATAAAGTAAAAATTCCTGTTGGATTTTCAAGATCTTCTGTGATTTTGTCCTAAATAATCTTTATTTCCCTTCTTTATTTTCTAGGCAAATTGTTACTTTCCTGCCTCTGTTTGTTATTCATTTATTTAACAAATATTTACTGAATGTTCACTATGTAACAGATATCCTGCTAGGTACTGGAGAGACAGTTGAAAAAGTGATAATCACAGCTCTCTCAGAAGTCTAGTCAGGAAGAGAGATGTTAAATAAATAATTGCACATAATTCATTGCAGCGATGAAGGCATATGCTGTTGCCTTTTTTGAAATGACGCCTACTGTAACACTACATATTCTAAGGCTGTCTTTAAAGCCTAACCCAAATGCTCCTTCTGGATGATGTCTTTCCTTATCTCAGCTGGAAGTTATTCTTCAAGCTCTGGTTCCACTTTATCTGTATTTTCTCATGATTCACCTCAATATTTGCTTTGTATTATGTGTGCATATTCTTTCTCTTACAAGCTTTTTCAATTGTTAGTGTGGGATTTGAACCATTTGCAAGTCAATCTTGAATTTCTCAGTATATTTCTCATTGCAAGTTGATTGCATTAAGTAAGTTGTATTGTGGACCAATCTTCTCAATTTTTATTCTAAGTAGTCCCCACCCCCTCCACCCCTCTTTTTTTGTTGTTGATCCTTACCCAACGATATTTTCCCATTGATTCTTAGAAGAGAGGGGGAGAGACAGAGAGAGAGAAACAGCAATATGAGAGAGACATTGATTGGTTGCCTCCTGCATGTGCTACAACCGAAATTGAACCCAGGAGGATCCCTTCAGTCTGAGGGCCAAACCAGCTAGGACTAAGTAGTTCCCTTTTCAAGGAATTATTAAACTTTTTGGGAAAAATCTAATAGTATTAGAACATTTAGATTTCAATTAAGTTTGTCACTAATCATATTATAACTTTAGGGTAATTACTGAATTTTAAGTGAATAATTTTTTTTTTATAGTTTCTTTTATTTTATTACATTTTCTCATTTAATCTCCACAAGAGGCCTCTCAGGTAGATTTGAGAATCTCTATTAATGCAGATTGCTGGAGTGTGGGAAGGCAAAAGAATATGATCTAAATATAAAATATAAAAAGAAAATATGAGTAGTCTTTATTGAGACAAGTTCTTGAGTTTATTAAGTTGGCCAATTTCTCTGCTAGCTTTTTCCTTCTACATTTTATTGATTGATTTTAGAGAGAGAGAGCAAGAGAGAAACATTGTTTTATTGTTCCACTAATTTATGCATTCATTGGTTGATTCTTGTATGTGTCCTGACTTGGGATGAAACTCTCAATCGTGACGTATCAGGATGATGCAATGAGCTACCTGGCCAGGGCTCCTTCTGTTAGTGTTATAATTAACTAGTCCTATATAATAATCCTATATAATAAAGAGGTAATATGCAAATTGACTATCACTCCAACACACAAGATGGCTGCCCCATGTGGCCATCCCCATGTGGACACAAGATGGCCACCACAAGATGGCCAGCAGGGGAGGGCAGTTGTGGGCGATCAGGCCAGCAGGAGAAGGCAGTTGGGGGAGACCAGGCCTGCAGGCGAGGGCAGTTAGGGCGACCAGACCAGGAGGGGAGAGCAGTTGGGGGCAACCAGGCTGGCAGGGGAGGGCAGTTAGGGGTGACCAGGCCAGCAGGGGAGGGCAGTTAGGGGCAATCGGCCTGGCAGGGGAGTGGTTAGGAGGTGATCAGGCAGGCAGAAGCGGTTAGGGGCAATCAGGCAGGCAGGCAAGCGGTTGGGAGCCAACAGTCCTGGATTGTGAGAGGGATGTCCCAGATTGAAGAGGGTGCAGGCTGGGCTGAGGGACCCCCCCCTCCCATGCACGAATTTCATGCACCAGGCCTCTAGTTATTAATAATAGAAAAAGAGCAAAAGGGAGACCAGACATTGTAAGCATGGCCACCTGGGCAGCTTCACCAGGAAGCTGCAAGTTTACACTCCCTAGGGAACCATTGGCCCATTCCCCACAGAACACTAGGGGAAATGGTCCAACAAAGGGGAGATGGATGCATGCACAGTAAAGTTGGGGTGATATTGGGAAGATGCCTGTCAGTTTAACCTGGAACAGAGATTATTGGCCAGAGTGGGTGGAGCCACTGCAAACCTGGGAAAATTTGGGATACATAATCCCCAAACCAAAGAATTTGCTCTCTTGGCTCTAAGCTCTCTTGTTCCTCTGGCTTTGCTCCTGCCCATGTTCCCTCCACAGCCATGTGGCCCCATGGACCCCACACACAATGGACTGATGGACTGCAGCTGGGAACACAAACTAACCTAGCCTGATGCTGGATTAGACTGAAGTCATGGAATGGAAACTCTGGGCAATGGCTTTAATCCTAGTTCTGTTGAAAACAAAATGGGACTTTTTCCTTGGTGGGACGGAGGAAAATGGGACCCCAGAAACTCAGGGTTTGATTCCACAGAAATAAAGCTTTCTACAGTATCTCATCCTCCCATGCAAGTCTCAGAAAATTCCTTTTCTTGTGACATTGCAAGAACCCCACTCCTACTAGCAGCAGGTAGAGTTTTGGAGAACTCCTCTCCAATAACACTCCTACATTTTAATAACAAACACCTGATTTTACTTTCTACATGGTATCCTGCTGATTTTATCATAACGAATCAGGGAGAATTCATACACTTTTTATTTTTATTTTTTCAGTTTTTATTTATTTATTTAAATAAATCTTTATTGTTCAGATTATTACAGGTGTTCCTCTTTTTTTTTTCCCCCATAGCTCCCCTCCACCTGATTCCCCACCCCACTCCATGCCCTTACCCCCTGCCACTGTCTTCATCCATAGGAGTAAGATTTTTGTCCAATCTCTTCCCGCACCCCTCACACCTTCTTCCGCTGAGAATTGTCAGTCCACTCCCTTTCTATGTCCCTGATTCTATTATATTCACCAGTCCATTCTGTTCTTCAGATTTTTTATTCACTTGATTTTTAGATTCACTTGTTGGTAGGTATGTATTTGATGTCATTTTGTTCATAATTTTTATCTTTACCTTTTTCTTCTTCTTCCTCTTCTTAAAGAATACCCTTCAGCATTTCATGTAATCCTGGTTTGGTGGTGATGAACTCCTCTAGCTTTTTCTTGTCTGTGAAGCTCTTTTTCTGACCTTCAACTCTGAATGATAGCTTTGCTGGGTAGGGTAATCTTGGTTGTAGGTTCTTGCTGTTCATCACTTTGAATATTTCTTGCCACTCCCTTCTGGCCTGCATAGTTTCTGTTGAGAAATCAGCTGACAGTCGTATGGGTACTCCCTTGTAGGTAACTAATCGTTTTTCTTTTGCTGCTTTCAAGATTCTCTCTTTGTCTTTTGCCCTTGGCATTTTAATTATGATGTGTCTTGGTGTGGTCCTCTTTGGATTCCTCTTGTATGGGGTTCTGTGCGCTTCCTGAACTTGTAAGTCTGTTTCTTTCACCAGGTAGGGAAAATTTTCTGTCATTATTTCTTCTAATAGGTTTTCAATATTTTGCTCTCTCCCTTCTTCTGGCATCCCAAAAATTCGGATGTTGGTTCGCTTAAAGTTGTCCCAGAGGCTCCTTACACTATCTTCATATTTTTGGATTCTTTTTTCTTTTTGTTTTTCTGGTTGGATGTTTTTTGTTTCCACATATTTCAAATCTTTGGTTTGATTCTTGGGGTACGTTAATCTACAGTTGAGTTTCTGTATATTCTTTATTTCAGACAGTGTATGCTTCATTTCTGACTGATCCTTTTCCAATTTTTTGGCATTCTCATTAATATCCTTAAAGGTCTCATCAAGTTTCTCAGCGGTTTTAAGAAGATTCTTGAGTAACCTTATAAATGTGGTTCTGAACTCTATGTCGTCCAGTAGTTTGCTTTCCTCCGTTTCTTTCATTTGTGACATGTTTCTTTGTCTCCACATTTTGGCTGCTTCCCTGTGTTGATGGAGTAGCTTTGTGTGGTAGGTGATCTATAGGGGGCTGTAGCTCAGCCTCCTCAATCACATGAGGCGGATGCTCTTGGTGCACCCCTTTGTGGGCTGAGTGCAAAGTCTTGGTGTAGTTAAGCCTTAATTGCTGTTGGTACACTGGGAGGAATTGAACTTCAGGCCAATTAGCTGTGAGCACTCGCTGTGTCTATAATGGAAGAACTGCTGCGCTGAAGACACGCTTATGGGGCAGGACTTGTTTCAGTGGGGCTTTGGTGCTCACTGAGTCTGCCTCTTGAATGTGTCACTTATGGATATGAGGAGTTGAAATCTGGTGTCTCACACTGACCACTGGGTACACTGACTTCTGGATCTCCAATGGGGTGCAGGTCAGCTACTGTCTGAGGCCACCCAGCAGGAGCTACAGTGAGAGCTACAGTTTTCTCCTCTTTGCTTGAGGTTTGGAGGTTTTGGAGCTGTCTGACCCGGGCTGCAAGTTTGCTAGGTTAGCTGCGATAGTGCAGGCCTTTCTTATGCTAAATCCGCTGCTTGGAGCTTGGGTGGGTTTGTAGGTTGTGCAGGGCGGCGTCTCATGGTGTCACTAGGCTAGGGCGTGGCAAACAGCAATGGCTGCTAGTTAGCCGGCTCTGCGTCCCCGACGGCATCCGCGAGTCCCGTGCCCCAGTGCAGTAAACAATTATTCCTGCGCGCAGCTCTGCAAGCAAGCCACCCTCACTGGCAGAAAGTCCAGCTTCTCCCCATAGGAGTTTGGGTCCCCTGTGTCTCCCCAGAGACTGGATTTCAGAGTAATCAGGGGCTTGTCTCCCTTCGGGTTGAAAAAAGCAATGCCTGCCACCAGCCCGGATCATGTGCCTCTGTACCTCAGCTTTTCAGTGCTCATGCACGTCTCAATGCTCTTTTCTCTTTCCTTCTAGTTGTAGAACTTCCACTCAGCCAGCTTTCCCATGGTTCTGGGTGATAGACGTTTTGTCTTTTAGTTGTAGTTTTGAAATTGTTGTGCGAGGCAGCAGTTTAGGTGTTTACCTATGCCACCATCTTGGATTCCTGATACACTTTTTAGTGGTATTAATAATAAGTGTGGTGATAATCCAGTATGATTAAAATCATTATGCTTTTAGAGGTTATGCAATTTGGACTACCTGTACTATCTCTTTTCTTCTCTTTTTAGATTTTGTAACAGAAACTATCAGGTAATGAGAGGCATTGCTGTGTCCAAGTAAGGGGGCCTTAGTTTTCTGCATGGAATTGACTCCTGTAAGGCTGGAACCTACAACATTAATCTCATTATACCACTCATATAATCTAACTATATAGATGGGCCAAATATAGTTCACATGGCTTCATCTATACCAGTGGTCAGCAAACCGCGGCTTGTGAGCCACATGCGGCTCTTTGGACCCTTGAGTGTGGCTCTTCCACAAAATACCATGGTCTGGGCAAGTCTATTTTGAAGAAGTGGTGTTAGAAGAAGTTTAAGTTTAAAAAATTTGGCTCTCAAAAGAAATTTCAATCGTTGTACTGTTGATATTTGGCTCTGTTGATTAATGAGTTTGCAGACCACTGGTCTAGATATTTTGCGTATCCAATTAAAGTTGGTATGAAAGCACTCATTATCTGGTGCTGATCCCTGCACACGTAGATTTCAGCTGTCATGGCATTTAATATACTCAGAGGTGAAAGGAGGGTCAATTCTTGCTCTTATGTAGGTTGTGGTACTTTTGCTCTCTGTATTATATCGGTGCCATTAGAATAGTAAACTTTTGCAGGACATTTAAACAATTTTTACTGAGGCATGGCATAATGAAGTATCTAAATCTTGTATACAGTTCAGTGAGTCCAGATCAAGATAGAGAACATTTCTAACACCTAAGGAAGCTGCCTTATGCCCTTTCTTAGTTACTGGGCAATCCTCAAAAGGTAACTATTGTTGTGACTTCTATCTTTATATTAGTTTGATATGTTTATTTTTGAAATTCATATATGTGGGATGGAATCACTGTGGGTCAGTTAGTTGCAATCAGGTGTGGGCTGTGGCTGTGGTCATTTAAAAACTCAACTGAGTTGGTTGACCAAGATGGCTTACCGACATGGCCCTCAGCAGATGTTGGCAGCTGTGCTCAGCTACAAGTTAGCTGTTGACTGGAATGCTTACATGTGGTCTCTGCAACATGACAATGTTAGAGTACTAGGATTTCCTATGTGGCCCAAGAATGAGCATCTCAAAAGACTCAGAAGCTGAATGGCCTCTTCTGACTTAGTCTCAAATCAGACACTGTCACCTCTGCTTTATTCTCATGATTACAAGCTAACCCAGAATCAAGGCAAAGGCACATAGATTCTACCTCTCAATAGGAGGAGTGTCACAGAATTTGAAGATGTGTTTTAAAACCTCCACAGTCACCATAATTATAATGTACACTTATTGAATGATAGTAATGTATCAGGTATTTTGATAAGCACTTTATATGAATTCCCTTATTTACTCCTCACCACAACTGATTTTTTTTTTTTACTATTTTATAACCATTTTGTATATAAGGAAGTAACACTTGGAGAGATTATGTAACTTGCTCAGGGTCACACAGCTAATAAGTGGTGGAGTCTAGACTCCCACTGAGTTCTCTTTGACCCTAGAGTCCACAGGCTTAACCATTGCTGAACTGTCAACTTACTTTAAGCAGAACAGAATTGTGTTTTTGGTAATTCATTCCTGGAAGCAGGGAGACTAATTAGGAAGCTATTACTACTCTCAGGTGCTGTTTAAAACCTATTTTTACACAGGGTAAGCAATAGAAGGAGTAGAAAAGTAGGAGAGAGAAGGCGCACATATTATGAACTAGTTGCAGAAAAAGTATAACATTTTTAGGTCAGAGAATTTCTTTGGGTCTAATAATTTTCAATAACTATTTTAAAATCACTGGCCATCTTCACTCTTCATCTACCATAATGTCTTTGTTTATTCAGGGAGTCACATAGACCCCTGGGTCTGCTGTGTAGCTAGTTTGTGCTTTTGACAGTTTCAAGGAAGAATACAAATTATTAGGTTTCTTTTCTTCTTTACCAAAGACATCTTTTTCAACTACTCATTAGACTTGAAAAGATTTGAGTTGTAGGATCCTCTGAGATTCCCTGTTGGGGGTTGGCAAACTATGGGCTGTGGTCCAAATCTAGCCTGTAGCTTGCTCTTTGTAAATAAAGTTTTTCTGGACCACAGCCATGTCCATTAATTTACACATTTTCTAAGGCTGCTTTCATGCCATGGTGTTGGGCAGTTCTAGCAGAGATTATGTGTCCTCAAAGCCTACAATATTTACTATGTGACACTTTACAGAAAAAGTATGTAGATTGCTGTTCTATATAACTAGAGGCCCAGTGCACAAAATTCGTGCACTTGTCGGGGGGGGGTGTCCCTCAGCCCAGCCTGCACCCTCTTGCAGTCCGGGAGCCCTTGGGGGTTGTCTGACTGACGGCTTAGGCCCACTCCCAAGGGGTCCTTAGCACTGCTGCAGAGGCAAGAGTCTCCCGCCACCGCCTCTGTGCTTGCCAGCCATGAGCCTGGCTTCTAGCTGAGTGGCGCTCCCCCTGTGGGAGTGCACTGACCACCAGTGGGCACTCCTGCATTGAGTGTCTGCCCCCTGGTGGTCAGTGCACATCAACCGGTTGTTCCACCATTAGGTTGATTTGCATATTAGCCTTCTTTATATAGGGTGTGAGACTTATGGCCAGGTGTGTTAGTGTATGCCTTAGTCGCAGAAACCAATGATTAAGTCAGTCATCAGTGCATATCAAAGGTTTAAAAAACCCAGAGGTTCAGAGGCCTCTTAAAGGGATTCCAGCAAATATGGTAGAACAACCATTTTAGGATGAGGCCAGATACTCTACTTGTTTTGTACTATGGGCTGGATGTTCATGAGTTTGGTTCACCAGGTTATTACTGATAACTAGAAATAGCAGGTGAGGGACCAGTATATAACTCTTGTCCTTCACTGAGGCAAGAATAGATATCTATGGGTTATTCTTCATTTACTCTGCCTGTTTTTTTTTTTTTTTCTTTTCTGAAAAGCCTTAGAAATGTTTTGTTTTGTTTTTGGCCTCTGTATGCTGGTTTTTAACATTGTTACCTTTAGGGCCTCGTGGTATCTGGGAGATATATTGGTTTACATTACTGTGCATTTTGTTTACTCTCATGCCCTATTTAGGGCATTGCTGTTTCAGCCATAGGACTGACCCAGATATTCACAAACAGGGCATTTAGAGAAATACCTCGAGGCACAGTTGGAGTGTAGATCAAGTTATGCTTTGCACACTCATTTCTGCTAATGTCCTCAAGCTTTATTTAGGGTAGATATGCATTCTTTCCAATTATTTTGCTTTTATTCCCTGCAATTTTGAAACTGTGATTATGCTTTTAGTAATGCATTTTCTCAGACAACCATAAATCTTGTCAACAAAAGTACTTCTTAACTATTAATGATTTGCAAAAAGGCTTTTTTATTGTGTGTAATTAAAGGAAATTAAAATAACTGTTAAATATGCAATGAAAGTTAATTTTATTAGCTGTTCATTTGGAACTAGGCTATTGATTTACTTTTCCTATGCATAGAAAAATGACATGAAATAATGTTGTGAATCTCCTTTTACAAAGAAGAAAAGTACATTATGCTAGGCACATATTTTGTCACAAATTTTGTGTTTTACAAGTAACTGACTTTATTCTTTTATTTATTTATTAATTAAAAATATATTTTATTGATTTTTTTACAGAGAGAAAGGGAGAGGGATAGAAAGTTAGAAACATCGATCAACTGCCTCCTGCACACCCCCTACTGGGGATGTGTCCGCAACCAAGGTACATGTCCTTGACTGGAATCGAACCTGGGACCCTTCAGTCCACAGGCCAATGCTCTACCCACTGAGCCAAACCAGTTAAGGCTGACTTTATTCTTTTAAATGTGAGCATTAAATAAATACAGTGACAGATGAGTTCTTTTTCTACATCCCACTGTTGAAAAAAAAAATCTTGCTAAATTTTTGTTTTTAGTAAAATTTATGATCCGGATAAAATTATGCTAATATTTCACTTCCACTCCTTGTAAAATACAGGGTGTCCCCCAGATATGTAATCACACTTTAACAGCTGATAGCCCAATTTTGAAAAGAAAATGTATTTTAATGAACACTGCCTTTATAATTATTCAAAGTGTGTGTGTCATTTTTGGGGACACCCTGTATTATGAATTATACCTCACTAAAGCTGAAACAAAAAAGGTGGCTTTCAGATCTGAAAGAAAACAGCTGTATTTTACTAGGAGGTACTTATTTTTACTTTCTTGGAGTAAGTGGGAATGCGATTTCTTCTACACCTTAAGCTTGTCCTCTCTACACAATCCTCTGTGGTGCCCCTTGACCCTTGGGA
Source organism: Corynorhinus townsendii (assembly GCA_026230045.1). Classification (NCBI taxonomy): domain Eukaryota; kingdom Metazoa; phylum Chordata; class Mammalia; order Chiroptera; family Vespertilionidae; genus Corynorhinus; species Corynorhinus townsendii. Next base: position 203,225,014 of record JAPDVU010000003.1, on the reverse strand, counting down.
TTTTCTATTCCTACTGAATAGGCCTTATGGCTCATTCTGAGAATTTAGTCAGGGAATGAAAGCTGCTTCCTCTCTAAGAATAATCAGCTGATCTTAATGTTTGATATGTTAGTCCGTCAACCAGCCTGGCCCTTCTGACAATATTGTCAACAAACTGAGCTTCGATCTTACAAAAGAGTGTGAGTGTGTGACTGATTCTGGTCTGTTTTATTGCCAATGGTGTTCTGGTATTTAGAATACTTAAGTTCACCTCTTACGCTATGTGAGCAACCTGAATGGTATTAGAAGGAAGGTGTATTAGTTACCCATTTCTCTGTAACAATATTAACATAAACTTAGTGGTTAAAAAAACCATTTATGGTCTTACAGTTACTGTGAGCCGTAAGTCTGGGAACAGCCATCTGAGTCCTCTGCTGAAGATCGCCCAAAAGTTTAGTCAGAGTGTTTACTGGGACATAGTCCCCAACTCAGGCTTGACTGGGAAAGGAGCTGTTTCCAAACTTACTCAGGTTGTTGGCAGAATTTCGTTCCTTGTGGTTGTAGGACTAAAGGTTTTGGTTTCTTGCTGGCTGTCAGCGGGGGGCCAGCTTCAGCCCCTAGAAGCCTCTTGCAGTTCCTGGTCACGTGGCATTTCCCACTATGGCTGCTTGTTTCCTCAAAGCCAGCAAAGGAGAGAGTCTCCACCAAGATGGGTGCTACAGTCTTGTGTAACTTAATCGCATCGTTACATATAGGTCATCGTGATATGTCTGCCCATAATGAGTTTTACCAATAGGGGGAGAGAGACATATGAATAAATAAGCACAAAAATGAAAGTCCACCAACGTACAAATAAAATCGGGGTTCAAAGGAAATGTTTCTACTAAGGGGACATGAGAAGGAACCTGAGTCATCCTAAATGTCTCTTTCTTACGTGACCAAGTGTTGACCTCCTTTCAAAATCCCTCTTGGATGTTCCTTCCTAGTCTCTGACCCCATAATTAATGCCATTTCATTAACTTTGTCTCTCCTGGATTACTCTTAGCTGGCCTAATGTCAGAAAGGCTTTGTTAAGACACAGATATGACCATGACACTCACCTATTTTAAATCCTTTCATAATTACCAGTCGCCTTCATTTTAACTCTTACATCTAAAGCATTTAATGATCCCACCTCTGCCTTGATCTTGGCATTCTCCCATGGGTTTGGACTTATCAAACTCTGCATGTTTCTCCAAATGCTTTTCATATGTCATCTTCTCTTCTTCCCCCAGCTAACTTCTATACGTACATTAGCACTCAGAACAGACATTACCTCCCAGGGCTATGGTTTATATGTTTATATCTTTGGTGCCTAATACATATAGGCAATTATTATTTGTAAAATAGCTATATCAGCCTGGCTGGAGTGGCTCAGTGATTGAGTGTTGACCTATGAATCAGGAGGTCACAGTTCAATTCCTGGTCAGGGCACATGCCTGGGTTGCAGGCTCAATACCTTGTGTGCGATATGCAAGAGGCAGCCAGTCAATGATTCTCTGTCATCATTGATGCTTCTATTTCTCCCTGCCTCTCTGAAATCAATAAAACATATTAAAAAAATAGAGTAGCTAGATCAGCCTTGGTGAGAGAGAGTACATGCTTTTGTGCCCATGCCTAGTGTCCATCCTTGCCACTACGGCTATTCCGTTCACAGGTTCACTGTGTAAGCATTGACATGGCCAAGGATAGAGACTGGCTGACCTTCACTGCATGAGGCATCTTTTCTACCTGGTTGTTGAGTGCTTCTTCTGCTGTAGATGCTCTCTTGGGTATTTACGTTTTGTGTCCACTTCTAAAGTCACCCATATGCCTTTTACTTCAGGCCTCCTTGTGTCTGATCATCCATCATTGTTCCTTACAGGCCTCTGATCAGTTAGCAGAGCCATTAGCCATTGCCCAAGAATTCCTATATATCCTTACCTCAAACTACTTCTCTCATACAAATTTGATGAAGCTCTGCTTGAGTTAGAATTTCCTTTCACCACTGTCCTTCAGAACAATACGACTCAAACGGACCATGTGAAGGACCTTTTGCGTGGGTTTTGTTTTCAGTTCATCATGATTGATCCTTTGGTAAAATATAAAACCACACACTCCATTATTTCATCAATGTCAAGTTGCTGTAAATGTTTCCGAACGTGTCCTCTCACTTTTTTTTTTATTTGTTTTTATATCTTGTTGTGGAATGATAGAAAACAGTGTGTGAACTGGCTCTAGTCTGTGGACCACCTTTTGGGTAACACTGTGGTAGTTCTCTCCTGCATGGGGCTACCAGTGTGCACCTAAGTACCTGCAGTGGTCAGTGCCTCTTGCACCTACATACAGAGCTGACCTATCCATGAGCTCTGTGGTTTTTGCAGGAGCCACTCTTTGATAGTTGTACAAATGTTTGTTATTTCATCTGGTTGTGATGTCCCCTCTGATTTGTTATCTGGGCCAGAGGCAAGGAGAAGCTACATCAGGGACTTCTATTGTCTTTTTCTGTCATAATGACCCTTCTTTCATAGCTTTTGTATCCTGACTGCTGCTAAGTATATTCACCCCAATTATGTACTCAGAGACAAGGTGCACGACCAGATGGTGAGTCTGCAGACACATTGGTCCAGGCCTTCATTTATTTTCTGCCCTCAGTATGCTTACACTCTAACTGGGAGGCCATAAAGGTATTTGGGGTACTGATGTCAGCTGAGATTCTATATCCAATAGTCTCTGGAAGGGTTAGGTGTTATTCTTTCACCAGTGTTGATTTACTGGAGTGAATGGCCACACATGCCCTTGGAGGATTGGAGAAATATTGATTTTTTTTGTTTTGCTCGAGGGGACTCAGCCTGCCCTTGTTGGTGGATTCTATGTCTCATAACTGGCTTATGTCTGGAAACTGTGCATAAATCTTACGTGCTTCAGTTATTGGCTTTTTTTTTTTTGTCATATAAGTTTAGAAATAGCCTCATTCACTACTTGTTATGGGTTGAATTTTGTCCCCCTCCCCAAATTCATATCTTGAAGTACTAAAACCTAGTACTTCAGAATGTGACCTAATCAGGAAATGAGGTCATTACTGATATCATTAGTTAAATGAGGCCATATTGGAATAGGTTGGAACCCTAATCCAGTACGACTGGTGTTCTTAGAAAGAGGAGAAATTTGGACATAAAACATAGAGGGAGAATGCTAGGTGCAGATGAAGACATTGATCAGAATGATGCTTCTCTAAGCCAATTAATGCCAAAGCTTGCCAGCAAACCACCAGAAGACCAGGGAGAATCACGGAGCAGATTCTCGCGGCCCTCAGAGGGAACCAGCCCTGCTGACACCTTGATCTTGGAATTCTCGTCTCCCAAACTGTGAGACGATATCTTTTGTCTCTCCGTTTGTGGTATTTTGTTACAGCAGCCCTAGCAAATGAACATACTACCCACCTCTTTGCTCCTACAAAATACAATGGCCAATGATTTAGTAACCATAGCTGCAGATCCTTGAACATCAAGTTGCTCTGGTCCCTTCTTTGACCTTACTCCCTGTTACAGCAAATATACTCACCTCATTTCTAATAGCTAAGTGCTACCTCTGGGGCCTGCTCATTTGAAATACTGTCACTCCCATTGTCCTCCCATTAGTGTTTTAGGACTTCCTTAATGGTTTCATGCTAGAGTCACAGGAGAGTGGCTCCATAGTGATGCACTCTCCTCTGTCTAGCCTTCTTGGACCTGCCTCAGCTTCACACCCTTAAATCCACTTTCATATATGTGCCCCCAGTTCTTGATGACACAGCAGATAGGCTCAGCAGCTTTTTTTGGTGCATAAGTTGTTTCTTCTCAGAGCAGGGACTGTACTTCACATTTGGAGAGATTATGAGTAGAATTCGACCTTAGCTTTTTTTTTTTTTTTTAATTAAATGTATATTTGTTGATTTCAGAGAGGAGGGGAGAGGAAGAGAGAGATAGAAACATCATTGATGAAAACTGTGACCTCCTGGTTTCTAGGTGGACGCTCAACCTCTGAGCCATACCGGCGGGGCCCGACCTTAGTTTTTAGTCTGGAGGCCATGAGGGGAGGCAGAGCAGACTTTGAGGAGGTCGTCGTCCTCAGGTGTGGCCTTCTGGAGGCTGCTTTTATTTATAAAAGGGAAGGGAGTGGATCCTTCCAGTCCAGAGGGTCAGCAGAATCTGAGAGGTCACGTTCTCATGTGCACCCACCCAAATATCATTTCTCACTTTCCTCCTCTTTCCCTGTCAGGACCCTAATTGCCTGGGAGGCCTGCTGGGGCTGTGCTTTCAGTTTTCGTTTGGATTCAGCTACTCAGTTGAGTCATAGACCTGATTTTAACTATTGTCTGCTCTCTGGGGACAGGACATAAGGTTCACTTAAATGCTGACATGGAGTGTCTCTGGTGTCTACAGTATGACCTGAATGAACACCTGGCTTACCCAAGCCTGCCAGTCCCATACTTCAAAGCTTTGAGAGTGGTTAACCAATACTAACTCCAAAATCTTTATAGCTATGACAAACCTCTATCTTTCAAGTGTTAGGGCTATTGTATAAGCTTATGCTTCCTCCTTCCTCCTGCACCACATTCCAGTGCCGTTCGGATAAAAGTTTGAGTCATTATACTGCTGTTAGGTGTTGTGGGTTTTTACCACTCATTATCACTAGAAATGGAATCCTCAGCTGCCCCCTAACCAGCAAGCAACAACATTCCGGAATCCCATGCTGAGGGTCTGTTTTCTGACACCACTTCTATTATAGTCTTAATTAGTTTTTCTCCAAAAGCAGGCCCTGATATAAGGATTTAGATGCAAGTAGTGTATTTTTGTGTTGTAATCGCAGGAAGCCTCAGGAGGAAGTGGGGGAAGAGCTATGGGTCCTTCAACTGGGAATCGGTCAGCATCAGCATGACTGTCTACAACTGTGGCAAGAGAACTCAGAGGAATCAAGGGCATCTGGGGTGGACATTACCAGTCTTCTACGTGGCCCTAATAAGGTTGCTATAAAGAGTTGTAAGGCAAGAACATAGAAACGAGCACACAAAAAGCACTCAGTAAATTAAGCTATTACTTTTTATTGGTGCTTCAAATTATAATACAAATTGTTTTTTATTTGATTTATTTGCTTTTGCACTATGAAAGGGTTAATTTCAGGATACATTTAATTAGTGGTCTCCTAATGTATTTGAAATGTGACTTAATTTGTGAATATTTCCAGACATTTCCAACTTTCCAAAATACTTCTGTTTTGTTAAGTTGAGGTACTCCCATGAGCCCTGACTTGTGATTGAACTGTAACAGTGGAATGATGACTAGCCATTATTTAGTCCAGCATTTTGCTCCTGCAGTGCAGTTATTTTGAAGCTAATCTCTTCACCCCAGCTTTTTCAATCTCTTTCACTTCTTGTTAACTTGATGAAAGACAATGAAAATTTCTCTTCTTCTCTATTTCAGGAGAAACTGTTATTTATAGGTCTCGTAGGCCTGGGGAAAATCCTTACTTAAGGTGCAAATGGTAATTACAACTCTTTTCTCAGGGGAAATGTATGTTTTACTAGTGAGACAATGGTATAAATTTAGAACACAAAATATAATGTTTCCTATTTTTGAATTATTGTGCTTCTACTTCTGTTTGATATCACCATTATTTTATCATCAGTTAGACTTAGGAAATGAAATTAATTATTTTTTTAGAATTTCCAAAGGAACACTTTAAGGTAAAGCTTGTAAGGTAAAGTACCAATAATTTTATAGTTGAAACGTTGGAAGGAGAGACCAGTTAAGAAAAGAATGAGAAAGAGTGAGTGTGGCAGGAACAAAATGCTTCCAGACAGTTATAAAAAATAAGGGTCACAGAATGAAAAAGGTTTATATTAATTCTTCAGTTGGATACTATGTGCAGTTGGAGGATAATAATAATAGCTGGCAAGTTGCTAAAAATTAATAAGTAGTCATTTGGTGTCACCAAGAGGGAAGTAAATTGAAATGTGGAAGACAGCAAAGGTTAATCACAAACAACTCATGCCAAATGAATTTAACGCCTTTGTGATATCCAGGGAAGCGCAGTGAGTACAGAAAGTCTAATCCGCTTAGTGCCTGTAGAAGTATAGAATGTTTAACACTCTTTCAGGGGATACATTAGAGATAGTGCCATAGGACATTTTATGAATAAAGTAGAGAAAGGTTAATTATAAGAATGACAAATCATCTATAGAAATAATGGGTTAAAAGAGAAATAATAGTCATACAAAATTTGAATACACAGGTAACTTTAACATTCAAAATAAATTTGTTGAATTAAAATACTTTATTTACTGTCATTTACATTATAAATTGATGTCCCCAGTTTATTTAAGTCATTATATTAAGATATATTAGTAATATTGTTAACGGTGATAATGGTGTTTTAGTTATACTTTAAAGAAGAAAGGAATCCTGTCTTTTAAAACATGCATACTGAAATACTTACAAAAACGTTTCGATATCAGGGATTTCTTTCAAAGTGGGAGGGTATGTAGATTAAACAAGATTGGCCATGAGTTGGTGATTTTTGAATATGGGTGATGGGTACATGTTATACTATTCTGTTTACTTTCTAATGTTTAGCATTTTTTTTCGTAATAAAAGTTAATAAATCATGTGGTATATTGCTAATTTTAAGTACCAAACTTCATAAGTAGATTTTAATTATGCTTTCTTTTCCAGTTATAGTTAATATGTCCACAGCCCAGTAACAGTAATAGTCACAAAGACATAGTGAAGGACATAAACAAGTTCTTTTGGCAAGGTTGTGGGCAGAAAACTGAATTTTAAATACTTCATAAACTAAATGGATTTTTAAGCCAACAGTTACCTTGAAAGCTCTCTGGTCCAATTTCTAAATTTGTAGATAAAGGGACTGGAATTTGGCTGGCCTGATTGGTTGGTATCATGACTCAGACTGGGGTTTGGGTGTCAGCTATTGGTTCTGGGATTTTTCCCTGGATGCTTGTCCACAACAGTAATGTAAGACTCTTTTAGCTCACTGAGACTCAGTTGTCTAAACGGGAATAGCTGAAGTGGCAGCCATCTGCAGTGATCAAAGTTCAAGTCATAGCTCTGCAACTTTCTAGCTGTGAAAACACATGATTTATTCCATGACCCCAAATCTCAGTTTTCTCATATGAAACTTGGGAAGAATAATAATTCCTATTGTGAGGATTAAAATAAATAATGTATGTTAACATGAATAGTAATAGAATCTACATTCCAGAGACTTGGTGAGGATTAAATGAAATTTTGTATCTTTTTAAAAAATATATATTTTTTATTGATTTCAGAGATGAAGGGAGCAGGGGAGAGAGAGAGAACCATCAATGATGAGAATCATTGATCAGCTACCTCCTGCACACCCCCTACTGGGGATTGAGCCTGCAACCCAGGCATGTGCCCTTGACCGGAATCAAACCCAGGACCCTTCAATCCATAGGCTGATGCTCTATCCACTGAGCCCAACCAGCTATGACACACATTTTGTATTTTTAGGAAATAGTTGGCACTCAATGAATACTTCATAATATTCCATTGTAGTCATTATTATTGCTGCTGCTATTTCCATCTTCATACTATACTAGAGGCCTGGTGCACAAATTCATGCACAGGAGGGGGGTCCTTCAGAGTAGCCTACAGAGATCGGGCTCCAGCTCGCGCCCCCAGCCTCACAGCCCCATAGCCCTGCCTGGCACCCCACCTTGGCCTGGCGCCGCCCCCTCACCTGCTCCATCATCCCACCTGTGGTGCGATGGATTGGGCCTGGGGCCCCTCTCCCCTCCCCCACCCCCCACCCCTAGCTTCCTCAGTGCCTGGGAGCCAGGTGGCAGCCCCACCCCCCGCTGCTGCCTCTGGTGCCATCTGTAGGGTGATCGGTGGGGTGATTGGGCCCTGCTCACACCCGCCTTGGCCTGGCACCGCCTGCTCACCTGCTCTACCATCCTGCTGTGGTCCCGCTCTCGCTGGGGTCCATTGGGGCCGGGAGCACCTCCACTGCCACCCTTTGCAAGCGCCCGCATCACTGATGCCCACCATGTTCTGCGCTGCCCCCTGGTGGTCAGCGCACATCCTAGCGAGCGGTTGAACTCCCAGTCCCCTGGTCAAACTCCCAGTGGAATGACCGCCCGAGGGGACAATTTGCGTATTAGGCTTTTCTTATATAGGATAGGCAGGGAGATGTATCATTGGAGAATATGTCCTTTAATTCAGTTGGCTGTCTTCTCATTTTATTGATGGCTTTCTATGCTGTGCAAAATCTTTTTAGTTTGATATAGTCCTATTTGTTTATTTTTCTTGTTTCCCTTGTCTGAGATTTTACTGCCTATATTTTCTTCCAGGAGGTTTATGGTTTGGATTCTTACATTTAAATCTTTAATCCATTTTGAGTTTATTCTTGTAAATGTATATGAAAGTGGTTTAGTTTCATTTTTTTGTTGGTATGTGTCCAATTTTTCCAACACCATTTATTGAATCAGCTGTCTTTACCCTATTGTATGTTCTTGATTCCTTTGTCAAATATTAATTGACCATAAAGGTATAGGTTTATTTTGGGCTCTCTGTTATGTTGCATTGATCTGTATGTCTGTTTTTAGCCAGTACCATGCTGTTTTGATTACTATAGTTTTGTAGTACAGTTTTATGTCAGGTAGTGTGATACCTCCAACTTTGTTCTTTTTCTTTTTTTTTTAATCCTCATCTGAGGATATTTTTCCATTGATTTTTAGAGAGAGTGGAAGAGAGAGGGAAAGACAGAGAGAAATATCAATGTGAGAGAAACACATTGACTGGTTGCCTCCTGCACGAGCCCCCAATCAGGGCCTGGACAGGGGAGGAGCCTGCAACTGAGTTACCATTGACTGGAATCAAACCCAGACCCTCCAGTCCAGAGGCCAATGCTCTGTCCACTGAACCAAACTAGCTAGGACCAACTTTGTTCTTTTTTCTCAAGATTGGCTATTCAGGGTCTTTTGTGGTTCCATATACATTTTTTGGGTTATTAGTTCTAGTTCTGTGAAATATGCCAATGGTATTTTGATAGGAATTGCACTGAATCTGTAGATTGCTTTGGGTAGTATGGACATTTTAACAATGTTAATTCTTCCTATCTATGAGCACAGTATATGCTTCCATTTGTTTGTATCTTCTTCAATTTCTTTCTTCAGTGTCTTATAATTTTCTGAGTATAGGTCTTTTACCTCCTTGGTTAAATTTATTCCTAGGTTATTTCTTTTGGCACAATTGTAAGTGCAATTGCTTTCTTATTTTCTCTTTTTGATATTTCATTATTGGTGTATAAAAATGCAATGGATTCCTGGATAATTATTTTGTATCCTGCACTTTACTGAATTTATTGATAAGTTTTAGTATTTTTTTTTTGTGTGTGTGTGATACCTTTCACCAAAATACAGTATCATGTAATCTGCAAATAATGACAGTTTTACTTCTTCCTTTCCAATTTGGATGCATTTTATTTCTTCTTTTTGTTTGATTGCTGTGGCCAGGACTTCCAGTTCTATGTTGAATAAGAGTGGTGAAAGTGGACATCCTGTCTTATGCCTGATCTTAAGAGAAGTGCTTTTAGTTCCCCCCTTTGAGTATGATGTTAGCTGCGGGCTTGTCATATACAGCCTTTATTATGTAAGAGATGAACCTTCTATTCCCACTTTGCTGATACTATTTACCGTAAGTGGGTACTGGATTTTGTTGAATGTGTTTTCAGCATTTATTGCAATAGTCGTATGATTTTTATCCTTCATTGTGTATATGTGGTGTATCACATTTATTGATTTGTGAATATTTTTCCGACCTTGTATCCCCGAAATAAATCCCACTTGCTCATGAGGTATGATCTTTATTATTATTTTTTAATCCTCAACTGAGGATATGGTTTTCATTGATTCTAGAGAGAAGGGAAGGGAGGGAAGAGAGATAGACAGAGAGAAATATCGATGTGAGAGAGAAACATTGATCAGTTGCTTCCTGTATGTGCCCTGACCTGGGATTAACCCCACAACTGAGTATGTGCCCTGACCAGGAATCGGACCTGTGACCTTTTGATGTATGGGAGGATACTCCAACCAACTGAGCTACCTGACCAGGGCTGGAACCATAACTTTAAACAGAATTCCCTTTTGAGTCCTTTCAGGTCTAAAATTCTGTGATTTTATTTTATTTTATTATGTTGCTTAAGTTGTTACTCTTTTGGGTGAGCTTTAAGGCTAACACCCTATTAACTAAACAAGATATATACTGTACATGGACAGTCAGGCTTTTAAATGTTGATTTTTTTAAAAGAATGTTTATAGAGAGAAGAAAAATTATTTCCAAGAGGCATCAGAGGCAAAAATAAGTGTTTCATGTACCCCCTTGTTGAAAGTAAAGTCTGATTTTAAAAGGAGAGAATCAAAATAAAACAAAAATGGCATTTTAAATGTTATCACTTTCCACAAAATTCTGCTGGGAAGAGCAAGGTGTTCCTCCCTGCTGGTGGTTATGAGGATGTACTAAATGTACAAAGAACATGTTGAGCTTTTCTTTGAGGCATCTGGATCAGTAAGTGAAAAAATTTAGAGAACTTGAATGGTTCTGTATTTCTTCTCTTTAGTTGTTGAAAATTCTACCATAGGGCTGCTCTCACTGGTCTTGCCATACCTTTAGATGTTCAATTCATGCTTTTTTTAAAACAAAAATTAATAAATATTTATAGTTCATATTATTACAATTGTTCATCTTTTCCCCCCCATAGCTCTCCTCCACCCGGTTTCCACCCCACCCTCTGCCCTTACCTCCCCCCCCCCCCAGTCCTCATCCATAGGTGTACGATTTTTGTCCTGTCTCTTCCCGCACCCCCCATACCTCTTCCCCCCTGAGAGTGGTCAGTCCACTGCCTTTCTATGCTCCTGATTCTATTATATTCACCAGTTTATTATTCTGTTCATCAGATTTTTTATTCACTTGAATTTTAGATTCACTTGTTGATAGATATGTATTTGTTGTTCATAATTTTTATCTTTACCTTTTTCTTCTTCTTCCTCGTCTTAAAGAATACCTTTTAGCATTTCATATAATACTGGTTTGGTGATGATGAAATCCTTTAGCTTTTTCTTATCTGTGAAGCTCTTTGTCTGACCTTCAATTCTGAATGATAGCTTTGCTGGTTGTAAGTTCTTGCTATTCATCACTTTGAATATTTCTTGCCACTCCCGACTGGCCTGCATAGTTTCTGCTGAGAAATCAACTGATAGTCATATGGGTGCTCCCTTGTAGGTAACTAACAGTTTTTCTCTTGCTGCTTTTAATATTGTCTCTTTGTCTTTTGCTCTTGGCATTTTAATTATGATGTGTCTTGGTGTGGTCCTCTTTGGATTCCTTTTGTTTGGGGTTCTCTGTGCTTCCTGGCCTTGTAAGTCTATTTCTTTCACCAGGTGGGGGAAGTTTTCTGTCATTGTTTCTTCAAATAGGTTTTCAGTATCTTGCTCTCTCTCTTCTTCTGGCACCCCCATAATTCGGATGTTGGTACACTTGAAGTTGTCCCAGAGGCTCCTTACACTATCTTCATATTTTTGGATTCTTTTTTCTTTTTGCTTTTCCAGTTGAGTGTTTTTTGCTTCTTTGTATTTCAAATCTTTGACTTGATTCTTGCGATCCTCTAGTCTGCTGTTAAATCTCTGTATAACATTTTTTATTTTAGTCAGTGTATGCTTAATTTCTAGTTGGTCCTTTTTCATATCCTCGAGGGTCTCACTAAATTTATCAACCTTTTCTAGAAAATTCTTGAAAAACCTTATAACCGTGGTTTTGAACTCTATATCCAGTCGTTTGCTTCCCTCCATTTCTTTCATTTGTGACCTGTTTCTTTGTCTCCGCATTTTGGCTGCTTCCCTGAGTTGATAGAGTGGCTTTGTGTGCTAGGTGTCCTATTTGGCCCAGTGGCTCAGCCTCCCAGTTACCTGAGGTGGACAGTCTTGGTGCACCCCTTTGTGGGCTGTGTGCACAGTCTTGTTGTAGTTAAGCCTTGATTGTTGTTGGTATCACTGGGAGGATTTGACCTCCAGGCCAACTGTCTGTGAGGATCAGTTGTGTCTATGATGGGAGAACTTCTGTGCTGGAGACACCCTAATGAGACAAGACTTGCAAAAAGCCTCTGTGCTCAGCTTGGATGGGGCAGAGTCTCAGGGCAGAGCAGACAGCATTAGTTTCCCTGTAAGCCCTGCCCTAAGAGGCCCCTGGGTCTTAGTGTCCCATGGTAATCACTGCAAGCACCTCTGAGAGAAAAACGCCCTCAAGTTCCGCCCACTTCCAGACAGTCCAGTTTCTCCCCGTATGAGTCTGGGTCCCTAGAGTCTTGCTCCCAACTGGAGTTCTGTGCAGTTGGGAGCTTTTGTGTCCCTCCCTCTTGAGAAAGGCAGCTGCACACTCAATTGCCCACCCTCTTCGTGTGAGCGCGTGCCTCAGTACCTCTGCTTCCTGCAGCTCCTCTGAGTCTCAGTGTGCTTTTCTTTTTCCTTCTAGTTGTAGAATTTCCACTCAGTCAGCTTTCCTGTGGTTCTGGGTGATGTCCATTTTGTCTTTTAGTTGTAGTTTTGAAATTGTTGTGCGAGGCTGCAGTTTGGGTGGTTACCTATGCTGCCATCCTGGTTTCTCCCTAATTCATGCTTTTGATGTTAGCAGCCACTGAGAACAAACATGACATATTTACAGATCAGTAAGCACCTCTGATTGCTATAGCACAGGCAGCTTGGGGCTGGGGAGGCAGAGATAGGGGCTTTGGGGAGGGGAATAGCTGCCGGGGGAGGTGGGAGCAGAAGCAAGCCTAGAAAAACTTTATACCTTGGGGAATGACACATAGTACTGATGGTGCTTAAAAACTGTCAAGTGACTTCCTCTGAGAGGTTCAAGTGCTTGTTATGTAGCATAACACTGAAAGCTCACCATAATTCCCACCCTTACGAGCCTTTTGTTACAGCCATTATTGTATGTTCTGTTCCCTAAACATTGCCTTGCATTTTCTTGCTTTTGTGCCTGTGTTTACGCTGTATCCTCCCCAGATACTTGACTGTACCCTTCATTCTATATTTGGAAGCTCTGCCTCAGGCAACCTTAGCTTCCTTCTCTGTGCTCCCTAGCACCTTGTGGCTATCTTGTTATAATATGGCATAGTCCCTTGTGGTTATTGTTTACACATATACTTTTTTATAGACTTTACTTTTTTGAAGGGCAGGGATTATGTCTTATTCATTGCTATATTTTATACTCCTGACACTGTTTGTGGCCTACAAAAGATATTTGTTGGATGGAAGGCAAGTGATAGAATATTCAGTTGCACAAAGGATAAAATGTGAAAATGAAGTCTGTTTTTAAAAACAATTATACCTGATGTTTTGCTGGTTTTTACTTTGAATCCAGTACTGTTTAATAATGAAAAGAAATAGAATGCTGCAGGTATCATTAGTGAACTATAAGACTAGAGATTTATGAAAATGTATACCAGGCTGATGGAAGTAGAGGGAAAGATGAATATGGTCTTTGAATCCATTGGCAAAAGTAAATGAATAAATAAATACCCATCCAGTAGATAATGAGTTATATTAGGTATGAAGCAAATCACCACCATTGGTGATTCAAGCCAACCCTCCCCTTTAAAATATATTAACCACAACTTTTTGCTCATTATGCATTACTTCTCTGGAAAGGCTTTGTTTGGACAGAAGTCACAAAGAGAATAATGTGGTATAGAGTGAATTTTTAAAATTGATTTTAGAGAAAAGAAGGGAGAGGGAGCAAGTGAGAGAAACATCGATGTGAGAGAAACATGGATCAGTGGTTTCCCTTCTGTACCCCAGCCAGGAATCGAACCTGCTTCCTGGTGTGTGCCCTGACCAGGATCGAATCCATGACCTTTCGGTGGGCAGGCCTATGCTCCAACAGAGTGAGCCACCCTGGCCAGGACAGAGTGAATTTTTAATAACAGAAAGATCGTGATAAAGAGAATATAGTGACACACGTATCTAGACTATTTGAGTTCTTTCCCCATTCTTTGCTAGTCCTAGTTCTGCCTCATTTCTGGCTCTCTGGGTTGCTGTGCCCTTCAGGATTGAGACCAGGCTTGGTCCATCCCAGGCTGCAACAACTCTAGGGAACTGTTCATTCCAGGTTTCAGTCAATGGTTACTAAACTAGGGTGTATGCCATAATCCCTAAGAAGCCTGATAAAAAAATATGGATGTCTAGACTGCTCTTAAGAATTTCTGAGTATGGCCAGAACACCCACAATGTTTAATATACCCCATAATTTGAAACACACTGTTGTGGGTCTTTCATTTTTAGTATATCCCTGAGATCAAATAACTCTATATCACTTCTTCAAGATTCAGCTAGTCCTGGATTCTAACACCCATCAAAAGGCGGATGGATACCTAGATATTACTTGTTATATGCGGAATTGTGTTTTCCCCTTAATTTATATGTTGAAGTCCTAACCCTCAGTATCTCAGGATGTGACTATACTTGGAGATAGACTCTTTTAAAGAGACAATTACATTATAATTTGGTTATTAGGATGGGCCCTAATCTGCTATGACTGGACTGGTGTCCTTATAAGAATAGGAAATTAGGACATCAACATACACAGAAGGAAGACCATGTGATGACACAGAAAGAAGTCAGCCATCTGAAAGCCAAAGATTAAGAAGCCTCAGAAGAAAACCAACTGGCTGAAACCTTGATTTCAGACTTCCAGCCTCCTGAATTGTGAGAAAATAAATTTCTGTTGTTTAAACCACCCAGTGTTTGCCCAGCTGGCATGGCTCAGTGGTTGAGTGTTGACCGATGAACCAGGAGGTCATGGTTCAATTCCTGGTCAGGGCATATGCCTGGGTTGCAGGCTTGGTCCCCATTGTGAGGTATGCAAGAGGCAGCTGACCAATGGTTCTCTCTCATCATTGATGTTTTTATCTCTTTCTCCCTCTCCCTTCCTCTCTAAAATCAATAAAATATAAAAAAAATAATATTAATAAACTACCCAGTGTTTGATACTAGCAAACTAATACTGTACTAATCATTGTATGTCTCTTATGTACAAGGCACTGTATAAACATTTTATTGAACCTTCAGAATATTGCCAGCTTTTGTGTGTGTGGAGAAAAAGAAGGAAAAAAGATGTAGATAAGGAGCCATTCTTGAATGCTATGATATGTCCTCCTTCCTATTGCCTGCAGACTTTTGAATGGCTTTTCTTATAGCTTTCATTCAGCAGGAATCAGTTGATATTCTTAATGCTTTATTTTTAACTAGAGACGCGGTGCATGGATTCACCCGGTGGGGTCCCTTGGCCTGGCCTGGCCTGCGCCCTCTCGCAGTTCAGGACTCCTTGGGGATGTTGGATAGCCAGTTTCAGCCCGATCCCCGCAGGCCTGATCCAGACAGGAGGGAGCCTGTTCCTGTGTGCTGAGTGTCTGCCCCCTGGTGGTCAGTGTGCATCATAGCCACCAGTCGACCAGTCATTGGGTTGTTCAGTCACTTAGGCTTTTATATATATAGATTGTCCAAACTTCTGCTTGCTTCTATGGACCTGGATATGAGTGAAGTCAACACACCAGAATTGTCTAACTATATATTGAAATTCTGGTACCCCATGGCATTTAATGTAGTTACAGGGCACTTTCTATGTGACTGTAGTCAAAGAATTCCAACATTATTATTTTTTTCAATTCAACTTAGCTGTGTGTTAATTGGAAGTAGGGAAACAGAAATATCTTATTATCTCCCACCTCTATGGATGACTATTTTAAATGCCATATTGGAAATATAGTCACATTAAAAGTCTACTTTAAGTTTTTATTGTAAATTAACAAATATTTATTGTATACCTAAAATACACCTATTACTAGGCTGGAAATTAAATAGACAGAGGTGAATACAGTATGGTTTCTGTTCTAAAGTAGATATACTTCAGTAAATACAAAACAGGAAATAAGTGCATCCATAGAATAGAGGATAAGTAAGGGGGGATGATATTTTGATTAAGTAAGTAATCCAATTTAGTCATTCTAAAGCTGGAGAGCATTTTAAAAATAGAGTCCCAGATTCCACCTCAGATCAACTGCTTTAGAGTTTTCATGCATACATAGGACCTTTGATTCTGTGTTTAAAGGGTTCCTTCTGGTTGTAGTTTATGTATCTCATGCTCACCATGGCTGGAATACAGAGGTCTATCTAATGGATCTTAACTGTAGTGTGTGTGCAAAGTACAAGCTGACACTCAAGTAGGAAGATGGGTGATAGTCCATGTGCTGAGGCTTGCTGAGTCAGTTTTCAGAGTACAATGTATTCTGTGATTTTAAAAATATTATTAAGTGTCTCAGGATGTAAATGAAGGAAATGAGATAATGTTTTTAATCAAACTAAGGACTCTTTGAAGTTAGTGATAGAAACCCAACTCAAGTTAGCATAATCATAGAAGGACATGCCTTGGCTCATGACATGAAAACTAGTCAAGTAGTGCCTTAAAGCAGTGCTATCCAATACGGTAGCCACTAGTCATATATCACTATTGGTCACTGGATTTTAAAGAGTTAAATTTAAAAAAATTTACTTGATCTCATTAATTTTTATTCTGAATACTTGTTGACATGATTTGGGATATATTGGGTTAAATTAAAATAATTTTACTTATTTTTAATATGACCACATACGTGGCTCACATTATGTTTTTGTTGGACAGCACTGCTCTGGAATCTTTGGAAAAAGGGGCTCTATGCCCCTAGGACTCTGTCTTTCATCTCTCCTTCACTCTCGGTATCAGCCTCGTTCCTTCCAGTTACAGAAAGGAACACTCTGTTCCTCCTGTAGAGGAAGGGGTACTTCTCTTCCAGATCCCATTTTGAAAATCCTGGGGAAGAATTTCGGTTGGTGCAGCTGAAGTCATGAACCAATCACTATGGCTAAAAGAGTGGGCTCCTACATTTGCCTGCATCTAGGCCAGGGGCCAAGATAAAGTTGTCAGTTATTACAAGAACCATATGGGTAAATGACCTGGAGAGTAGTATGCTAAGCAATATAAGCCAGTCAGAGAAAGATAAGTATCATATGATCTCATTTATATGTGGAATCTAATGAACACAATAAATCGATGAACAAAAAAGATCCAGAGATATTGAAGCATGCAACAGACTGACATATATCAGAGGGAATGGGGGTTGGGGGGTTGGGAAGAGATTAACCAATGAGCTATATGCATATATGCATAGCCCATGGACAGATAATAATGCAGGGAAGGCCTGGGGAGGGGATGGGACTGAGATGGAGAGGATTAATGGGGGTGGGAGGGGACATCTGTAATACTTCAATAATAAAGATAAAATAAAAAAATTTACCACATGGGTAGTCTAGGAGAGGAAATTACCTCTACTTTCCCAAATAATATTAGCTAACATTTATTGAGTGCTTACTATGTGATAGGCATTGTATTAAGCTTCTTTATATAGATTATCTCATTTAATATATATAACAGCTATTTTGAGATAGTCTGATAGGCATCTCAGATATAATAAACCTGAACTCCAATCGTCTCCTGATCTTTCCAATCATGATAAATAGGTGAACATTCATTCACATAGTTACGCAAGCACAATAACCCAGGAATCATGCTTGATTCACTACCTTTTCTCCCCTTCTTTTCATTATTTATCTTTCTTAGTTAACTCTTCTTTTTCATATGCATTCTTACACATAAGCCAGAATAATATTTAAAAAATATAAAGCGCAGCCTGGCCAGCGTGGCTCAGTGGTTAAGCGTTGACCTATGAACCAGAAGGTCACAGTTTGATTTCTGGTCACGGCACATGCCCAGGTTGTGGGCTCACTCTCCAGTAGGGGGTGTGCAGGAGGCAGCTGATCAATGATTCTCATCATTGATGTTTCCATCTCTCTCTCCCTCCTCCTTTCTCTCTAAAATCAATAAAAATCTATTAAAAAACACACAACATAAAGCATAAATAAAGCACTTCAATGAATGAACTCTAAACTGTAAGGCCAGCATGATGTGTTTAGTTTTCCAACTTCATCTTGTGCTATACCCCTTCTCACTCACTGTGCTTCAGTTGCATAGGTCTCCGTTCATGCCAAGCTCTTTCCTCTCTCTGGCCTTCTCTCTTCCTGGAATGATTTTCTTGCTCTCTGAGTAGCTAGCTCATTGTGTCTCAGTTTACATGTCACCTCCTCAGAGTGGCTTTATCTGAACATCTAGAGAAGTGGATCTTCAGTTTCTCTTTCACTACCTCACCACACTGTCCGTTTTCATGATTTGTACTTCTCTTGTTTGTGTAGCATCTGATTCCCTTAATGCGATGTATAAACCCCATGATCATATCAGCCTTTTATATCTAACTAGAGACCTGGTGCACAAAATTTGTGCGGGGCAGGGGGGTGCAGGGGAGGGGTTGTCCCTCAGCCCAGCCTGCACCCTCTCCAATCTGGGACTCCTTGGGGGATGTTCGACTGCTGGTTTAGGGATCGGGCCTAAACCGGCAGTCAGACATCCCTCTCACAATCCGGGACTGCTGGCTCCTATTCACTCACCTGCCTGCCAGTCTGATGGCCCCCTAACTGCTCCCCTGCTGGCCTGATTGACGCCTAACTGCTCCCCTGCCAGCCTGATTGCCCCCAACTGCCTCCCCCCCCTCCCCCCCCCCGCCCCCCGCCAGCCTGGTCACCCAAGCAACCTGCTGTTTGGTTGTTACTGTTACTGTGACAGCATCCCAGACAATTTGAATATTCCTCTATTATTAGTATAGATTTACACTGTTCTAACTCAAGCATTTCTATAGGGTCTGGGAACATAGTAAACATTCAATGAATAGTTGTTGAATATGTGAATGAATCTTGATTTTACAGATGAAGGAACTGAGGCTGAGAGAAGGCAAGTAACTGACTCAGGTTATATAGTATGAAATGATGGGAACAGGTTTCAAACCCACTATTAATTGCCACGTCCTAAGAAGGGAGTGTGTAATGGGCTGACAAAACAAGAATCATCTGGTAAACAGCACAATGTACTACAAAGCGCTGGCCTTGGTATCAGAAGTCTTGTATTCATTTCAGGTTCTGTTGACTGGGGTGAGAAGACCCCCTCCAGTCTACATGACTGAGAGTGGAGGAGGGATGTTATCCAAATAGTACCCGGGCGCTGTACCAGGATAACTGAAATAAAGCAGGGGAGGGGTGGGGGTAAATAACCAATGTCCACCACAGTATTCTGGTATGTTCCTACAGGGCACGGGGAGGCTGCCCATACCTCTCCTTTAGAGGCCATTTCCTTTGTCACTGTCTTTTGCAAGTCACTTGAAGCTTTCAAATGTAATAATTTCGAAGGGATATTACATTTGGAATGAAATTGTGGGGACAGCTGGCATCAAGATAATTCCTAAATATGAAGTCTGACAGCACAGACTGACAGTTGTGAGAATATGATAATATTTTCTACTTTAATAGATGCAAAATCATGGCTGGACTGGATGTTGGGATTTTTTTTTCTCCCTTAGTATAATTGAAACTTTTCATTCATTTCCAAAAGTGTATCTAGGATATATAGAAATTGTTCTCTAGCTATACTGTAAACTATGGTTAAAGATCATAGCATTTGGTTTTCCTGCTATAAAATGTTTTTAAGAACATACATTTGTTTTTTAACTTGTGATTTTTAAAAAGTCCTCACCCGAGGGTATGTTTTTATTTATTTATTGGTTTTAGAGAGAGGGAAAGGAAGATATATAGAGAGGGAAACATCAGTGTGAGAGAGAGACATTGATTGGTTACCTCCCATTTGCTCCAAGACTGGGGGATGGAATCCACAACCTTTTGGTGTATAGATGATGCTCCGACTAACTGAGCCACCCGGCCAGGGCTTAACTTGTAATTTATAAAAGTATTTTTTAATTGATTTCAGAGAGGAAGGAAGAGGGAGAGAGAGAGATAAAACATCAGTGATGAAAGGGAATCATTGATCAGCTGCATCCTGCATGCCTCACACCGGAGATTGAGCCTGCAACCAGGCATGTGCCCTGACCTGGGAATCGAACCGCGACCTCCTGGTTCATAGGTTGACGCTCAACCACTGAGCCATGCCGGCCAGGCACTCTAGCAGTTCTTAATTCAGTTCTGGGGCAATATCTAAGAATTTGCATTTTCATCCTTCTGTTTCCCTTCCATTTATTCTAAAGGGCAGTTAGTTATCTCCCAAAATAGTGTTATTTACTTTCCCAATTCTCTCTGCCAAATAAAGGACTCAGAAGCAGTGTGAACTTTGAAGAAGCTAGGTGAGGCTCCTCTTTTTTTCCTGAAAGAAAACAAACAAACAAACAAACAAACAAAGATTAGACTCACAGTATGATCTTAATTAAATTTTAGATTTCCGTATACTAGAAATTTCCTGCTCGGTTTGTCTCTTTATTCAAACGGAGACTCGAGAAGCTATAGAAATTTGCAGGTGCTATGAAGACAGTCTCATATCTTCCTTCCCAACCTGCACCTTTTACTGACTTTTCTTGTCCTATTGCATCAGCCAGAGCTTGTAGTACAATGTTGGCAAGGAGTGGCGAGAAGGGACACCCTTTCCTTGTACCTGATCTTAGCGGCAAAGCTGTGTTACTGGCCATTAAGTATGATGTTAAGCTGTAGGTTTTTGGGTAGATTTTCCCCCCACATCAAGTTGAGAAAATTTTCCTCTATTCCTAGTATACTGAGCATTTTCATCATGAATGGGTGTTGGCTTTTGTCCCAGCAACTTCTAGGCTCAGCCCAGAGTGCACATTAGAATCACTGGGGGAGATTTTTAAATGATAGAAGATTGGGCGCCATGGTGTGCCAGCTGAGACAGGTGATTCTAATTGGGTAGGGCTAGATCGTCCCTTGCTACTCATGCATCACCTGGAAGCTTGTTATAATGAATTCTCAGTCCCACTATTATTGGTGGGGTATCCTCTGTGTCCCCACCTGTTGTGGGTGGAAGTAGAGCTGTTGGGGTGCCAGGGGAACAAGAATTTCCTGAGGCCTCCACAGGAGGATGAGGTGTCATGGAAAGCTCATTTGATGGTGTAACATTAAGGGAGTTCCCCTTCAAGGTCCCATCTCCCTCTGTTCTGCCATGGAATCAGTTCCGTTTTGTCTTTAGCAGGGCCAAGGTTAAAGCCACTGCTCAGCGTCTTTGCTCCATATCAGCACAGTCCAGTCCAGCATCTGGCTCGCTTCGTGGAGTTCCCAGCTGCAGTCCACTGGGCCATGCGGCTCCTAGGGTCATATGGCAGACTGGTGAGGGCCACAGAGCACATGAGTGCAAGGAAGCAGGAGCACACAAGAGAAACGAGAGAGAACGTTTCCTTGTTGGGGGATTTTAACTAGGAGCTTGACCAATGAATCCTTCAGGATTTCACATTCTTGCAGGGGCTCCACCCCTCTAGCCAATGATCTTTGTTCCCACGTTAGACTGACAAGCAAGCACCTTCCCTATGTTACCATGACTTCACTGCACATGTGCCCATCTTTTCCTTTTTTAAACCCCTTCCCCCAGTGAATGGACTTCCACCAGGGAACGGACTGGTGGTTTCCTGGGGAGTATAAAGTTGCATTGTTGCATCTTCCTGGTGAAGCTTCCCAAATGACCATGCTTATAATATCTGGCCTCCCCATTTGCTCTCTTCCTTTTCTTTTTCATTATTCCTCACCCAAGGATAATTTTCCATTGATTTTTTTTTTTTTAAGAGACAGTGAAAGGGAAGGAGCGAGACAGAGAGAGAAACATCGATGTGAGAGAGACACATCAATTGGTTGCCTC
Source organism: Corynorhinus townsendii (assembly GCA_026230045.1). Classification (NCBI taxonomy): domain Eukaryota; kingdom Metazoa; phylum Chordata; class Mammalia; order Chiroptera; family Vespertilionidae; genus Corynorhinus; species Corynorhinus townsendii. The sequence goes on along the minus strand of JAPDVU010000003.1, from coordinate 203,203,154 downwards.
TTGCATGCACTCCGACTGGGCTGTGGATTGAGCCTGCAACAAAGGTACATACCCTTGACTGGAATCAAACCCATGATCCTTCAGTCCGTGGGCCAACACTCTAACCACTGAGCAAAACTGGCTAGGGCTGCTTTGTTCCTATTTTAGTATTAGCATGCTAGTTACAACGGTAACACCACCAGAGTAAGATTTTGGAAGAGTTAAAGGTATGCCACAATTTTGTTCTGATATTTGGGTTCCAGTTTATATATGTTTGGCAAGATACTAAAACATTGTAAAAGGACTGAACTTTGCTTCATTGTAGACTTTTTTTTTTTTTTTTGGCTGCAAAAAGCTTTATTGTATCATTTGGTCCAATGCATGGGAGAGGGCTTCAGGTTGGTTAAAAGAATGGCTAGTAGTTTTGGGGAGAAGCCCAAGTAAAAGCCAGACACCAGGGGAATGCAGAGGGGTCCCCCAAAGGCCTCTGGGCTCCAAAGGCTCCTGGTCGTGCTTGAGGGTGAGCCTTTCGAAGAGACACCCGCCCAGCCCAGCCTGGGGGTCAGCCAGCGTGCGGAGGTGAGTCAGGTGTTGCCCATCTTTTTGATAAGTTTCACCTCCTCATCCAGGAAGTGGTTCTCCCGGAAGCCACAGAGATGAGGGTCTGCGGGGGTAGAACCCAGGGCCTGCAGCTCCAAAAGGACCTGGTTCAGGTTCCTCTCCAAGGCCAGGGCGGCTTCCATGGCCCCGAGTTTTACCCACTCATCTTGGGAGGCTTCAGCACATCCTGGAAGAGAATGCAGCCACCACGCTTGTTTTGCATCTTTAAGAGATGCTCAGCGCCCTTGTCCTTCTCCACCAACTCAAGGAAGAAGTGGCCCACGTTCCCAGAGCTACATCGTCTTGGTCGAACTAGAAGCCCAGAGAGAGGTAGGTGTATGAGGCCTGCAGAGGCAGGTTGACCAGGCGGTTGACTGCAGCCTCCACCTCGGTGGAATAATTCTGACGAATTTGGGAGCTCATGGTTGTTTGACAATAAGAAGTTAAGGTAGAAAAAAAAAATCCGGTGTTTTGGCTGGTCCCAGTGGTGGTTCTGAAGGAGGTGACTGGATAAGATGCAGGAGAGTGGCTGGAGGCTGGGAGAAGGGATGTCCCCGTGTCTGTTCCATCCAAACACTGTTGAAGCAAGAGACAGATCTGGGACCGCTGAGGGCACTGCCTCATGGTAGACAATACGTGATTTTATCAATAGGGTTTCCTCTTTTAATATGCCATGACAATATGAAGCAGTGAACGCCAACTTATATTGTCTTGGATTACTTCTGAAAGGGAATATTGTTAGCTTTTTGGTAAGTACTCTGCCTTTAGTGTGGACTTTCTCAGTAAGCAGAGTCCTCGTATGGATTTGGGGGAAATGAGCATTTAAAATGTTCTTAGACCTTCCTTAGTTGACAGACAATTGTGTTTAGGATTTATAGTGTTAGAAAAAATGACTACTGGTTGCTTTGGGGTCTTTAAGCAAAGGTCTTCCTTGAAAAAAGAAATATGCCAAGTCAGTGAGACATATGCAGGAAAGACTCATTTTTCTAAACTTTATTCTTAGAGACATTCATAGTCCTGGAGAGGTAGTGCTCTGGTCATGATGGCTAAAAGAAAGGCTGCCCAAGTCAGATCACACGCTTTGACATTTACTTGCTTGGGAATCTTGAACAAATAAGTTACCTTTCATATGTGCAGTTTCCTTATTTTAAAGTAGGATCACACAACCTACCTCACATGATTTTTCATAGGAATGAAAATAATAACCTATGTAAAATGTGTGGTACAGAGAAAGTGCTTACCAATGCCTCTTCTCTAGAATGAACATGGTATAGGGCCAGTGGGAATGTCCACTGGCAGTGATTAAAACCAGCACTGCATTCTTAGCATAATGATTCTTGCACATAATTATAAAGTAGATTTACTTTTTAATAAGTAAATAAATTTTGGTTTACAAATCAGTCTCTAGAGTATTTTGTCAAGGGGAACCATTTTGCAAGGGCTGGGACTTTAGAGCTAAGAGACCAGATCCTAAACTCCTGCTGAAATCACTGAGATATTTTATCAAAAAAGGTGCAATTTAAAATACGTAGTTGTGCCCTAGTGGGTTTGGCTCAGTGGATAGAGTGTTGACCCTCAGACTGAAGGGTCCTGGGTTTGATTTTGGTCCAGGGCATGTACCTCAGTTGCATTGATATTTCTCTCTCTGGGTCTCTCCCCCTCCCTTCCACTCTCTCTAAAAAAAAAAAATCAATGGAAAAATATTCTTTGGTGAGGGTCAATAAAAATAAATAAATAATAAAACAAGTAGTTCTTTTTGTCTATTACATAACTACACTTTGGGCCTTCTCAAGCCTGTTTAGTCATACATCACAGTGAGGAACTATCTACCTTCCTTGCTTTAGAATCCCAAGTTATTTTAGTGAGGTCCATAGACTCCCCTGCAGAAAATGGTCTGGAGACTCTGATGCGGTGAGTTACATTTGTGTTAGTGAAAAAGTCTTTTATAAGAACTTATAATCTATAATTTGTATTTGTAGTTGGCAGACATTTTTTCTTTTTGCCTACATATTTCTATGCCATGGAGGTCAAACACTTAAAATCATGTTTCTGGTGGTGATGGTTATATAAAAGAATATTTAGGGTCAGTGCCCCTTCCTATTTCCACTTGTTATTTTCTGTTTTGTCTTTACCCGTTTTAGGGAAAGTACTGTACACTTTCAGGAGGAACCTTTTTTCACTTGAGTTATTACCTAAGGCAAGACTTTTATCTTAAAAAAAGAAAAAAAAAACACCCACTATCAGAAAGCCACATTTCTGTGCCTTCCCTTGTGAAATTGTGTTAGCTAAATCATTTTGGTTTCAAGGAACAGAGCCTTAACCCATCCTTCTTAAGGGGAAAAAGGAGTGTGAAGAGAAATGTGGACTGAAACTAGATGCTGCCTGGATCTCATAAAGCTCTGGGAGTTCATTCTTCTCTTAGTGCCTCTCAAAAATAGACATTTTTTGGAATGAATGAATGGCTTTTCTCTTGTTACCTCTGCTCTCTCACCATGTCTGCTCTATTATCCTCCTGTTACTAACTTTGGTCTGTGTCTATTGCTAGGATGAATTCCTTATGGAACAAATATGGTTGATTGAGCAAATTATCGTTGATCCACTGTTTGGGCCCATTATATCATACTATGCACTGGCCAGACTTCAGAGGGGTCAAACTGGAGTCAAGTGTCCAACTTGGACTAATCAGTGAACACCAGCCAATATCTGCTCTTTTGGTCCTGGGGGTTGTGTTAACCTAGACCAGTGGTCGGCAAACTGCGGCTCGTGAGCTGTGGTTTGCCACTCTGCTGACTAATGGGTTTGCCAACTACTGAGCTAGACCAACACGTTGGGGGTGATAGGCACTAGGACTTACATGTATGTATACTACAGCATTTTAACTCCAGTTTAAAGTAGTAGGGCAGTGGGCTGGGAAAGAGGAGGAGAAGAGACATTTACATTGAGTGGCTGTTAATTGTAGGACACGTTGTTAGACCCTTCATGTGTCATTTAACTTCTTAATAGTACTGTATTATCAATTTAGTACTTTAATTTTAAATACAAGTAAGTTCATTTCAGTAATGTTAAGTAATCTTCTGCAGTCACTCTGTAAGTATGTGGTGGAGTCTGGGTGTATCTCATCTTGTTAAACCATACTGCCCAGAGAGTGCTTTGTCCAATGCCAATAGAGATAGAAAGCAAACCATAGAAATAATTTTCAATTTCCAAGTAACTACATTAAAAAAGTGAAAAGAAACAGGTAGAATTAATTTTAATATATTTAAAATATTTCCTTTTTATTGAATTTATTGGGGTGATAAAGGTTAATAAAATTATATAAGTTTTAGGGGTACAATTCTATAATACATCATCCAAGTCATGTTTTCTTCTATCACCATATATCTCCCATTTACCCTCTCTTACCTTCCCCCACCCCCTTTACCTCAAGTAATCACCATAAAACATTTCCACATGGAGTGACTATAAATAATTACTAATGATCTATTGTATATTCTTTTTTTAAAAAATTTAATAAATCTTTATTGTTCAGATTATTACAGTTGTTCCTCTTTTTTCCCCCATAGCTCCCCTCCACCAGGTTCCCATCCCACCCTCTGCCTTTACCCCACCCCCACTGTCTTCATCCATAGGTGTACGATTTTTGTCCAGTCTCTTCCTGCATCCCCCACACTCCTTTCCCCCCGAGAATTGTCAGTCCACTCCCTTTCTATGCCCCTGATTCTATTATATTCACCAGTTTATTCTGTTCATCAGATTTTTTATTCACTTGAATTTTAGATTAACTTGTTGATAGATATGTATTTGTTGTTCATAATTTTTATATTTACCTTTTTCTTCTTCTTCCTCTTCTTAAAGAATACCTTTCAGCATTTCATATAATACTGGTTTGGTGGTGATGAACTCCTTTAGCTTGTTCTTATCTGACCTTCAATTCTGAATGAATTTCACCAGGTGGGGGAAGTTTTCTGTCATTGTTTCTTCAAAATAGGTTTTCAGTATCTTGCTCTCTCTCTTCTTCTGGCACACCCATAATTCTGATGTTGGTACACTTGAAGTTGTCCCAGAGGCTCCTTACACTATCTTCATATTTTTGGATTCTTTTTTCTTTTTGCTTTTCCGGTTGTTTTTTGCTTCTTTGTATTTCAAATCTTTTTACTTGATTCTTGTGATCCTCTAGTCTGCTGTTAAATCTCTGTATAACATTTTTTTTATTTCAGTCAGTGTATGCTTAATTTCTAATTGGTCCTTTTTCATATCCTCGAGGGTCTCGCTAAATTTATCGGCCTTTTCTAGAAAATTCTTGAAAAACCTTATAACCGTGGTTTTGAACTCTATATCCAGTCATTTACTTTCTTCCATTTCTTTCATTTGTGACCTGTTTCTTTGTCTCCATATTTTGGCTGCTTCCCTGAGTTGATAGAGTGGCTTTGTGTGCTAGGTGTCCTATAGGGCCCAGTGGCTCAGCCTCCCCAGTTACCTGAGGTGGACACTCTTGATGCACCCCTTTGTGGGCTGTGTGCACAGTCTTGTAGTTAAGCCTTGATTGTTGTTGGTATCACTGGGAAGAATGGACCTCCAGGCCAATTGGCTGTGAGGATCAGCTGTGTCTATGATGGGAGAACTTCTGTGCTGGAGACACCCTTATGAGACAAGACTTGCAAGAGCCTCTGTGCACAGCTTGGATGGGGCGGAGTCTCAGGGCAGAGCAGACAGCATTGGTTTCCCGTCAGCCCTGCCCTAATAGGCCCCTGTGTCACAGTGTCCCATGGTAATTGCTGCAAGCACCTCTGAGAGAAAGTCACCCTCGAGTTCCGCCCACTGCCAGACAGTCCAGTTTCTCCCCGAATGAGTCTGGGTCCCCAGAGTCTCCCCCAGAACTGGAGTTCAGTGCAGTCAGGAGCTTTTATCTCCCTCCCGCTTGAGAAAGCCAGCCGCGTACTCAGTTGCCAGTTCTCTCCACGCTGCGTCTCAGTACCTCTGCCTCCTGCAGCTCCTCTGAGTCTCAGTGTGCTTTTCTTTTTCCTTCTAGTTGTAGAATTTCCACTCAGACAGCCTCCTGTGGTTCTGGGTGATGTCCATTTTGTCTTTTAGTTGTAGTTTTGAAATGGTTGTGTGAGGCAGCAGTTTAGGTGTTTACCTCTGCCGCCATCTTGGTTTCTCTATTGTACATTCTTTATCTTGTACCAAATGTTTGATATCTGGTATGTATTTTACACCTACAGCACCTCTTGGTTTGGATTAGTCATATTCTAGGTGCTCAGTGGCCACGTGTGGCTAGTGCCTACCATATTGGGCAGCAATGGCAGTAGAGTATGAATGCCCATCGAACCCTTTGTTAGTGTTGTGATCTTCACTGAACCTTTCAGGGCATCAGTTACCAATTTATTAAATGGGGCTATTAATATCTTACATACCTGGAATGTAAGGGTGCTGCATTAGGTCATTTATATAGGGCTGAGTTTAAAGATCTAAAATGGCTCTCTGGGGATATATTTTGAGGAACATCCATAATTGAGTTCCAGCTAATTATTAATACTGCTGGCCATTTTAGAATGATTTATCACCATAGTGTATGTAAGGTAATCTATAAGTCATGCTTTGACTTTCTTGAAAGTCTCACTTTTAATATTTTTGACAGCTTCTATAATGAAGAAACAGGTTTGGTTTCCGAGTGCTTATCTGTGTGTATGTTTGGATGTGTGCCCAGCAATGATGCAGATTAGTATGTGCACCCAACAATGTGCACCTGATAATGATCTAATATATACATATCATATTCACATGTATCCTTCAAGTACCAACTAATCTGTTAATTTAGCTTATGGATATACAGTAGGTCTACCACATTGTCATTTTTTTCAGTTTCAGTTAATATTAATGATTACAAATGAGGAAAAATTAGTGAAAATGTCAGCCTATGCATAATCAGTGTTATCTTTTGATGGAAATTTACCAAGCAAGGAAAATTAGCCAAGCAAGGGACTTTGTTGATGGTATGTAATACATACTATTATATTTTGGTATATATATAAATATACTAGTATATACACACATATACACATATGCTTACATACAGATGCACATATATGTATGTATATAGAGTGAGAAAGATAAAATATTAAGAAAGAATAAGAATACAATAGAAAATGCTATATGTATTGGTCTTTGCACAGTGGTCACTAAAAGTACTTATGTAATACTAACCAGTGTTCTAGGCACTCTGGTTGCTTGGATTCTGATAAAAACAATTTAAACAGTACTCTTTCTCATGGAGCTTGCCATTCTATGAAAGAGGCATTGCTTTTGGTTATTTAAATATAGATCTGCAGTGTACTTTTATAAGAAAATAATATTTAAACAGAGACCTAAGGAATAAATAGGAATTAGCCAAGCAAAACAGGAAAGAGAGGAAGGGAAGAAACATTTCAGAAAGAAGGCATAGAATATGAAAATGTAGGATCTCAGAATGTTAATACAGAATTGAAAATGACAAAGACCGGTAAGATATAAATAACATACTTTTCATTTCAAAAGTTGGAGAACTGAAGCTCTTTGATATTAAGCCATTAGTGTAAAATCACATATTAAACAATGGAGTTAATATAGGGTCCTAAGTTATCCATGTCTTTGTTTTTTTAAATAGGCACATTTGCTTTAAATTAAAAAAACATTAAGCCCTTGCCAGTGTGGCTCAGTTGGTTGAATATTGTCCCTGTCCCAAGAGGTTGCTGGTTCGATTCCTAGTCGGGGCACGTGCCCGGGTTGCAGACTCCATCCCCAGTAGAGGACATGTAGGAGCAGCTGCTCGATGATTGATGTTTTTCTCTCTCTTCCTCTCCCTCCAACTCTAAAATAAATAAGAAATATATTTAAAAAAATTAACATACAATAAAAAATGCATGATCATGTAACCATTACCACAGTCAAAATACAGAAGAGTTTATATCACCCCCCAAAATGCCCTCATTCTGCTCTTTTGTTAGACAACCCTGTCCCCAGCCCTAACTCTGGCAACCAGTGATCTTTCTTTGTCCCTGTATTTTTTTTTCAGAATGCCATATAAATGGAATCATATAGTATGTAATGTTTGTGTCTGGCATCTTTGATTTCTCATAAGCATTTGTAATTCATTCATGTTGTATCAATAGTTCATTCATTTTTATTGGCAAATGATATTCTTTTGTACAGATGTTACACAATTTGTTTATTCATCAGTTTAAGGACATTTGCCTTTTTGCTTCTGATCTTGGTGTTTATGAATAAAGCTACTATAAATATTCATGCACAGGCTTGTGTGAAAATAATAAATATTTATTTCTTTTGGGTAAATACCTAAAAGTGGTATTACTGGGTCATATGATAAGTATCTGTTTATCATATGGTATGTTTAACTTTACTAGAAACTTCCAAACTGTTGTTTGTTTTTCTTTATTTATTTTCCTTTTTATTGAGTTTATTTGGGTGCTGGTTAACAAAATTACACAGGTTTCAGGTGCACAATTCCACAACACATCATCTGTATACTGTATTGTGTGTTTACCAACCCAAGTCAAGTCTCCCTCCATCAACACTTATCCCCCCTACACGCTTCTGCACCCCTCCCCTCCAAACCCCACCAAAGGAAACAAAAAATAAAGAAATGGGGCTACATCAAACTAAAAAGTTTTTGCACAGCAAATGAAACTATCAACAAAATGAAAAGACAACTTACTGAATGGGAGACAAACCATATTTGCCGATACATCTGATAAGGCGTTAATATCCAAAATCTGTACAGAACTTGTAAAAATCCAAACTGTTTTTCAAAATGGCTGTACTAGTTTGCATTCCCACCAGCACCGTCTGAGAGTTTCAGTTGTTCTGCATCCCTGTTAGCACTCTGAAATGTCAGATTTTTTCCTCATTCCTAATAGATGTGTAATGGCATCTCATTGTGAATTTATTTTCCAAAATGCAAATGCAATTTTTCAGTGGCTAATGATGTTGAGCATCTTTTCATGTGCTTATTTAACATCTGTGTATCTTCTTTGGTGAAGTTATCTCTTCAAATCTTTTGTCCATTTTTAAAGTAAAGGTTTTAGTTCTCTTGTTAAGTTTTGGGAGTTCTTTGTATTCTGGATACAAGTCCTTAGTCTATTATGTGATTTGCAGATTCTTCCCCGCCGTCTATCTATGGCTTTTCCCTTCATTGCCTTATTAGTGTCTTGGCAGAACAAAGGTTTTCATTTTGATAAAGTTTAATTTATCAAAAAATATTTATGGACCATGCTTTTGATGTTTTATCTCTAGCAAAACCAATGTTACAAAGATTGTTTCCAATGTTTTCTCTAAAAACTGTATTTAACAGTTTTATGTTTTACATTCAGGTCAATGATATATTTTGAGTTACATTTGTTTGCTTAGAAATGCCCATTTTTTATTCCAGCATCTCTTATGAAAAAGACTGTCATTTTTTCTATTGATTTACCTTTGCACCTTTGTCAAAAATCAATTGGCCATACTGATGTGGGTCTATTTTTTGGATTCTATTTATGCATTGAAAACTCTATCAGACAATACTATATATTTTTGCTCTTAACTATCAAACATTATTTTAAAGAGCTGAAGATGGAAGAAGAGTCTATTATATTTACCCAGAAATTTGCCATTTCTGTTGTTCTTTATTCCTGATGTTCCAAGTTTTCTTTGGATATCGCCTCCTCCATCTAAAGAAATTCCTTTTAGCAATTCTTCTAGAGAAGTCCATTTTTAATAGATCACTTTAGTTTCTCTTCTTTAAGAATGTGTATTTCATCTTTATTCCTAAAGGGTATTTTCACTAGGTATAGAATCCTGGTTGAAGTGTTCTTTTCTTTCAGTGCTTTAAAAATGTGTGCCATTTCCTCTGGCCTCTAATTCTGATGAAGGATCCTCAGTCTTTGATAATTTAATACCTGTAAATAACACATCATTTTTTCTTTGGATATATTTTGATATATTTTGTCCTTAATTTTCAGGAGTTTAATGATCACTGTCTAGTCATGGATAATTTGGAGTTTATTTGTGTGTGTGGGGTTCACTGAGCTTGTTGAATTTCTGGGTTTATGTCTTTTGCTAACTTTGATAAATTTTGAGCCATTATTTTTTCACATATCTTTTTCTGCACTATACTCTTTTTCCTCTCCTCCTGGGACTAAGATGATATGAATACTAGACATTGTGGTAATGTCCCACAGGTCCTGAAACTGTTTATACTTAAAATTTTCCTCTCTGTTAGTTTAAATTGGATAATTTACATTGATCTGTCTTCAAATTTGCTGACACTTTCCTTTGTCATCACTAGTCTGTTACAGATTCCATCCAGTGGGTTTTAAAATTTTGGTGATTGTATTTTTTAGTTCTGAATTTTAGATTTGTTTCCTCTTATGTCTTATGTTTCCTTGCTGAAACTCCCATCTTTACATTCATTTAAAGAGTGTTTTTAATACCTACTTGAATGTTTTGTCCAGTAATTCTAATGTATGTGTTGCCGTGACGTTGATATCTGTAAATTTTCTTTTCCGAGGTAAGCTGGGATGTTCCTGGTTCTTTGTAATGCTGAATATTTATGTATTGTATTCTGGCCATTTTGAATATGTATTATGAGACCCAGGGTCTTATTTTTATCCTTTGGAGAATGTTGATATTTTTATTTTAGCAGTCAACCCAGAGAGTTCAGGTTGCAGGTACTGGCTAACCCTCCTGTGGTTTGTGGTTTCAATGTCACTTCCATTTTTAAAGCCTTTGTAGTTCTATTTTGATCTGTCCCATGTGTTTGCAACCAAGTGTTGAGCTGGTCTGTGATTCAGCTCAATTCTTAAATCTTTGTTGTGGTGTTTAGGGTCATCTCCATGCAGCTCAGGATGAGCTCATGTCCCAAGCTTCTCCTCTATAATAGATCCCAAGTGCTTTTTTCTCCCCCCACCCCCCACCCCAAAAGAAATGGGGCCTTAATTACTCTGTTGTGCTACACATGTCTTATGGCTGTACCTACTTTCAGGGCCAAGAGGTACATAGACAGAGAAAAACAAAGAAACAAACAGTTGTCTACTCCCTCTTGGACCACAGTTCCTCTGATAGGAAGGGGATTTTTCTTTTAATCCTCACCTGAGAATATTTTTGCCATTGCTTTTCAGAGAGAGTAGAAGGGAAGAAAGGAGGGAGGGGGGAGGGAGGAAAGAGAGAAAGAAAGAAAGGGAAAGAAACATCGATGTGAGACACAATGACTGGTTGCCCCTTGCATGCGCCCCAGTCAGGAGCAGGGAGTAAACCTTCAACTGAGGTACTTGACCAGGAATTGAATCCATTACCCTTTGGGTGCACAGGCCAACACTCTAACCACTGAGCACACCAGCCAGGGCAGGAAGGGAATTTTTAAAATTCAAGTTTTAGGCACCTATGTGTTCCTCCCTGTCACTGTCGCTGCTGCTGCTGCCACTGCCACAGGATTACCTGGAGACTAAGGCATGAGAAAAGAGAGGGAAAAACTGTAAAGGAAAAATGGGGATTTCCTCTACATTCTATTAGGAATCCTTTTTCCTACTAGTTGAGCCAGACTAGAGGGCTTTTCTGGAACCTTCTTTGTAGACATCTCACTGTCTACTTTTGGTTTTGGTGAACTTGGAGTCCAGGCTGGGGGTTGCCAAAGGAAAAAGAGGAAACTACTTGTTATTTTGAATTCTGGCCTTTATTAGGAATCCACTTATTATTTGCTCTTTGGAGCTCCCAAATAGCTGCTCTATGCAATCTGTTCAGGTTTTACAGTTCTGCATTGAGTAGGAGAGACAGGGTGGAGTACGCTTTTTCCATCTGACTCAGAACCAGAACCCAAAGGACACATACTATTAAAGTCTAGCTAATGGCTTTAGTGGAAGAAAAACAATCAGAAAAGTATGTATTTGTGCTTCATTTTAGCTTTCACTTGTCCTGACTAATTGCTTAGTTAACTAAGAACTTCTGTTTTGATGGGGCTCTTGATAGAGGAAGGTGAGTTTCCACTTTTATAAATTGTTCAATTCATACAAAGAGGATAGATTTAGAAAACACAGTTTCATATGATAAGAGATAAAATCACAGTGAATGGGTTTGGGAACAATAGGCTTAAAAACTATGGTATTTTTATGTTTTGTGTTCTTTACTCATTATGGAAATGAGTGGCACATGTGTGCAACCATTCTGGAACACTGCCATTACTTAGAAGGTAGTTTAATGGAGAAATAATTTGGTTCAGATTTTGCATTATCATTTTGGAATGTGTCTTTAAAGTTTGTTTATGGTACCAAATATAACTTAATTGGCATTCCATAAGAGAACTAAGGAGAATCTGGGGACTCAGATTTGAATGATGCTGTCCTTGGACTGTATAATATAAGTTGTTAAGATCAAAGTCTCTAGAACCAGTTTACTTGGAATTAAATTCCAATTATCTAGCTTTGTCTGTGTGGCCGTGGACAAGTTATTTAACCTATCTGTGCATCGTTTTCAACCTTTTTAAAATTGGCCTGGTAATATTACCTATCTTATAGTATTGTTTCCAAGATTTGATCATTTAATACTTATAAAGCACTTAGAAGAGTGCTTGTCACTCTCACCACTTTGGAAAATTGGATCTGTTGAAGTTAATAATAACAACTAATATTCATTGGTTCTTCATGTGCTTAGTACTTTGTTCATTTAATTCTCACACTACTCCACACTTTTCAGATTAAGAGATTGATGTAAGAGAATATGTCCAAGACCATACGGTTAGTAAAATGAAGACAGAATTTAAAGCGAGTCAATTTGACTTCAGAATTCATGCTGTCTACACTAAAAAAAGAGTAAGATGCAAATTGACCGTACCTTTGCGACACACACCAGCCAATTAGGAGTGAGTATGCAAATCAACCCAACAAAGATGGCAGGTTAATTTGCATACACAGGCGCTGAGTGGCTGGGGATGGGGTGGGATGCTTGCATTGTTGCCATGGCAATGACACAGGCGTTCTGCACCACCCCAGGGGCTCCGGGCCTCTGGGTAGCATGGGAAGGTGGAAAGGCGGATCCAGCTGGAGTGAAGGCGGTACCGGCAGCCAGGGGAAGGAAGGCCCATTCCTGCATGAATCTTCGTGCATTGGGTCTCTAGTTATGTTATATTCCTAGAAATGAAAAATCAAAACAGTGTACTAACCTTTCTAAACTGATGATGTATGATCACCAAGAGTATCTGTTAGGTAGATTTTTGCTGTGGAGCATGCTATGTTTATATCTGCGAATGTTTTAAAGTTTTCAATTCATAATTTGAAAGTTACCTGTTTAAAAATGTCAGGATAGACCCTAGCTGGTTTGGCTCAGTGGGTAAAGCATCAGCCTGTGGACTGAAGGGTCCTGGGTTTGATTCTGGTCAAGGGCACATGCTTGGGTTGTGGGCTTGATCTCTAGTAGGGGGGCGGGTGCAGGAGGCAGCCAATCAATGATTCTCTTTCATCATTGATGCTTTTATCTCTCTCTCCCTCTCCTTTCTTCTCTGAAATCAATAAAAATATATTACAAAAATAAATAAATAAATAAAATAAAAATGGCAGGATAAACTAGACTAAAATGATTGAACCAAAAAAGAAAAAAGAAAAAAGGGCAGGAAAAATAATTCTGTCCCTTAGAGAAATTGCTTAAAAACAAACAGTAACAATAGATATATATATACATTTCATCTTTAGTAAAGCTAGGAGGCATCTCTAATCCCCATTTACAGTATAAGAAGATGGAAAGCAGAATTTAAACATTTATAATTATTTTTTATTCATGGTCCTAACATTGCAACTTAAAAAAATCTATGTATAAACACTACTTCTGACATTTTTGTCCTTCCTAGCTCTTACTACAGTTTGTAATTATTTTGTGATCTATTTTCTGAATAGACTGTCAGCTTTCAGAAGACAAGGATGTGCCTGTCCTGCCCAGCATTGTTTCCCAGTGTTTGTTACAGAGACTCGCATGTGGAGAAGCATTTGTTGAATAAATATATCTGACAGTGATTTTGTGGATAATTCAAAGATCCAGTGGTTTTTCCAGACATTGTTAGCAACAAACAACAACAGCAGCAGCAGCAACAAAAAAACACACCTTTAAGTCCAATAACTGCGATTAGCATGTGGTCCTCGTCAGCCGTTATGTAACATCATCGGTACACTTGGGATGGTTTTCCATTTCCTGGGCATTTGGCGCCATTTTACTCCTTTAATGACCTCTTCAATATTTCTTCCTTTCATGAGGCCGTTCTGAGTTAATCTTCCAAATCTCAGCAACTTACTGTGTGAGAGCTGTGGTTTACATAAGACTTCCTTTTTTTTCCAAGTTGAACCGTGAATGATTTGGGGCAGAGTTTTTGTGGCTTGATAAAATGTGCTATACATTTTAATGAGTCAAATCTAAATGATTTAAATCGAAAAGCTGGCTTTCCATTCAATACATACACATAAAGAAAGTCAAGGACTTGGCAAAATTCATTTTATAATTTGCCAAATCCAGCATTTGGAAATGCAATTTAAATATTTAACCAAATTCTAAATGTCACTGCATTTATTCCTCTCTGGCTAGAAGGTGTAATTAGACAAGAGACTAAATGACAGCATTTTTCTAAACTATTGGATATCTTCTAAAGAATTTGAAGTCTTTAACAGTAGTCACTGATTCCCCTGGATGTATGTCTAAATTCCCAAGTATTCATTGTCATTATCCCAAACTTTGTGCAGCAACTTCATATCATTCATCAGCATCTCCTCCGTCCCCCCTCTCTTCCTCCTTCAGTGCCCAGAATGGCTAAGTGATTTAGGCTAGCAGTCGCCAACTGGTGGTCCACGGGTCCGAAAGGTTGGTGACTGCTGAGGCTATTGGCTGATCCAGGGAATGTGAAGTCGGAAAGGATCTGACTCTTTCTGAGTACTTACTATGTGTTTAAAAGGAGACACATGTCAAATACTTGCTATGTACTAGGCATTATTACAAGTGCTTTATGTGTATTTTAAACCTTGCTGCAGTCCTATGATCTGAGTTTTATTTTCTCCCTTTTACTGAAAAGGAATTGGACACTCTTTGAGGAATAAGCAGTTTGTCCAGTTAGAGTTTGGAGTGGTACCTGAAGTCAGGTCTGTCTGGAACAGCGTGCATTTTGCTATTCTGGCATATCTAATGCTCTCTGAGAACTTCAACAGCAGCATATTTAAGCCAAAACTATTTGAATTAAGGCTTTATTTAAGGTTAATGATGTTAGAGATTTCTCTTGATCTCAGCTATGTCTTTTTTAGTTTGATAAAGACTAGAATTTCATTAATCTATATATATAAAAGCCTAAGCAACTGAATGACCGAATGACCAGTTGACCAGTTGCTATGACACACACTGGCCACCAAGGAGCAAACTCTGACCACCTGGCCAGCTGGCCAATCTCCTGCAATCCCTCCTCCCGTCTGGCCATCTCCAATCTGCCTCGATTGCTGGCTAGGCCGAGGGACCCCACCCATGTACGAATTTGTGCACTGGGCCTCTAGTATAAAGATAAGTGTTTATAAATATATTTAATGCGAGAATAAGGATTACCAAAGATTTTGACAGGATTCAATGAAAATCTAAACTTCAAAGGATAAAATTTAGTAGGAACAAATGTTAGGTATTGTGTGTAGGCCCCCCAAAATGATTGCACAAATGCAGAATTTGTGAGGTGTGGCTGGCAACAGTTCTTATGGAAAGCTTGTGGCATTTTATCTCGGTAAGCTCACTCTGAGTAGTGATGCAGCTAGGCTGCTCTTTGGCTGCATGAAAGAAACAATAGCAGCTAGAATTAGGGAGGTGAAAAAAATCACAGTTTGTTTTCTTCTAACTTCTAGTCAGCATTTGAAATAGTGTGGTTAAGGCAGAGTTTAAAGAATTATGTGGACCTAATGAAGTGAATTTAGATTGGGAGGTTCACAAAGGTGGGTAGAGTGTCTTACTTATGTTCCTGGAACATAACTGTATAAGTCGACGTTCTCTGGAAAAACAGAACCAACAGGGGTGTGTGTGTGTGTGTGTGTGTGTGTGTGTGTGTGTGTGTGTGTGTGTGTATGTTATTTTAAGGAACTGGTGATTGTGGAGACTTGGCAAGACCAAAATCTTCAGGATAGAGCAGCATGCTGGAGACTCAGAGAAGAGTTGAAGTTCAAGTTCAAAGTTGATTTACTGGAAGAATTCCCACTTCTTCCTGGGAGGTTAGTCTTTTTCTATTTAAGGTCTTCAGTTGATTGGATGAGGCCTTCTCACATGCCAAAGGATAATCTGCTTTATTCAAAGACTGCTGATTTAAGTGCTAATCTTATTTTAAAATATCTTCTTTGAAGCATCTAGAATAATCTTTGACCAAGTATTTGAATACCTGGCTTAATCAAGTTAACATATAGTATAACCGTCAAAACAAATATCACTAAATATTTCTTAAATAAACTAATTTTGAGAATAAATGAAGGGTATGTAGACAGTAAAGAAGATAGGTATGTCTAGCTGGAGAAGTTAAGAGTCACAAAGAGCCCAGTCGGTGTGGCTCAGTGGTTGAGCATCAAGCCATGAACCAGAATGTCTCTCTCTCTCTCTCTCTTTCTCCCTTCTTCTCTCTGAAATCAATAAAAACGTATTTTTTTTTTTTAAAAAAGACAAAGAAAACAATGGCTATTTTTTATGTGAAGGGCTTGGAGATAGATACCAGATATAGCTGATGTGAGGGGACAAGTCTTGAGGCAGAAAACAAGGGGATAATTTACCGGCAGAACAATTGAACCCCTCTTTCTTCTTTCTTTTTTTTTATTCCTCACCCGAGGATTTTTTCCATTGATTTTTTTTTTTAATGAAGAGTGAAAGAGAGAAGGAAAGACAAAGAGAAACATCAATGTGAGAGAAACACATTGATTGGTTGCCTCCTGCACTGGTTGCCTCCTGCACCAGCCCTGAAAAGGGCCTGGGCCAGGGAGGAGCCTGTAACCGAGTTATGTGCCCTTGACCGGAATCCAACCTGAGATCCTTCGGTACACAGGCCAACACTCTATGCACTGAGCCATACCACCTAGGGCTGAATCCCTCTTTTTTTTTTTTTTGAACCCCTCTTTTTATTTCTTTGCATAACACCATCAACGAGGCAGCTACTTTCCAGGTAGGAGATTAATATATTCTTATCTGAACGAATTGAAAAGTAAAGAAAAGCCTTTTAGATACTGATATCTGGAAGTCCTTTAATGCAAGATTACCTCTCAACCCAGTCACCCCAAAGAGAAGCCCTTGGGTCATCAGTTTCAGTATGCTCACAAAGCATCTGATCAGCTTTATAGTGTTTCATTTTTAAAAATAAGTAGGTGGACAAAGATAATTTGTCTGAGATTTAGACACAATGATAAGTGAGATTCACTTATGTGTTGTAATGTTAACGTATTATTGTATTTAATCCTCACAACAGCCCTGTGAAATAGGTGGACCTTTCTTTTCCCAAGTTAGGGAAAAATGAGCTTGTTTTTGGGGAATGTTGAGTTGGATGTGCCAAGGAGATTATGGACAGTGCCTGGAAATGCATGATTAAAGTTTGGAGAGAGGTCAAGGATTGATATATAAATTTGAGAGGCACCTACATAGAAAACCAGCAAAAAGAAAAAAAAGAAAAAGAAAAGAAAATGACACCCAGGCCGGTTAGTTACAGTGGTTAGAGCGTCTTCCCTTGGACTGAAGGGTCCTGGGTGCGATTCCAGTCAAGGTCATTATTTTGGTTGCAGGCTCAATCCCTGGTCCCAGTCAGTGTGGGTGTAGAAGGCAACCGATCGAGGTGTCTCTCTCACGTCAATGTTTCTCTTTCTCTGTCTCTGCCCCCTCCCTTCCACTCTCGTTAAAAATCAGTGGAAAAAATATCCTTCGGTGAGGATTACAAGAAAAAAAGAAAAAAGAAATCACTGCCTAAAGGTCACCTGACATATGAATGGATGACACAGGCCACATGAAATATGGTGTTACGTATTAGTTCCTAACAAGAATTGCCTCTCCTTTCCTCGTGACAGCTGGGTCCTATGGTAGAGGATATTGTGCCATGCTGTCCTTTGCATCTGGTCTAGGAATAATGGGTGAGCTTTCTGAAGACATTTATTTAGAATTGAAAACTGATTCCAAGGGAGATGAATTCTATTTTTTCTTTTCCACAAAGCTTTTCCACTTTTACATTGTCTCTCACTCCTTTCCTCCCCTACTGGATTCTGTATTCTCACACTTACTGCTGCAATAAAAATTTTTGGTGCTCTGGCGTAAACCTAAAATAGAATGGATTGTAGTATTTGGATGTTGAGTGGAAGATGAAAGAAGTGCATGAAAATAATGTGTTTTTCTGAATGAAAGATTTTAACATTTCCCTATACTTGAATGGTACTATATATCTTTGGTAACCGAATAGCATTCATTTAGCTGCATTAAGCAAGACATATGAAAAACTAGACCAGTCAGCATTCACAGAAAACATGAGACTATTTTAAGGACATATTTGCCTAGGCAGAATAATAGTACCCTTGTTCAGGTGAGTGATAGACAAAAATAAAATTATTTTATAGCTTGGTTCTTTAGCTGTATTAAATATACCTTTTTGCTTTTTCTTATTGTTGATATTATGTAAATAACACAGGTGTCCTGCTTTAAATGTTGCCTTAGAAAAAAAAATCCAGTGCTGATTTTGACTATTGGAGAGCCTTTCATGATTTTCCATTCTGAAACTTGCTCTGTGCTTTTTTTCTTTTTTTCTTTTTTAATAATCCCTTTATAAATAAAAGTCTAAACTGCTTTGTTTCTCTTTTTAAGCATAAGAGCATGCTTGTTGGAAGCATATTGTATGTGAAGATTGTCACTTGTTCAATTTTGTGCACTGATGGTGAGCAGAAAATCTTTTTAGCTTCCTTCTTTGTAAAAAATGATTTATACAACTCCACTCTAAAAATTCAGTGTTAACAGTGAAATTACTTCTTGAGCTATTACAATGAAGAATCAGAGAAAACCTACTATGTTAAAAATGAATAATGCATTTATTTTAATCTTTGGCTTCACTCCCCCACCAGCTTCCTATTTGGCTACTAAAAAGGATGCAGTAAAAATCCCCAAAAGCGTTAATTTTTTTTTTCTGGAGCTGCTCCAGTAGCACGTCAAAAGAATTTTGAAAAGAACACTCACTTATGTGTAACAGCTTTGGAATACATAATAGGATATATTAGTATGTTTTTAAAAGGAGCAGGGGTAGGTTATGAAGAACATAAAAGAAGTGTGTGAACTCCTTTATTTTTGGTCATGATTAGCCAAAATTGTTTGCATGTGAACAGATTTAATTGTTTACAGAATCTGCATAATACTCTCAACAGAATGGGATGATGGGGGAGGTTAGCCTGGTGATGTAGAGGGGTTAGCCTGGTGATGATTCATAGATGTTCCTCTAATAAATAGCTTTCCCTAAGTATAATATGAAGGAAGCATAGCAATAGACTCTATGGAGTCTATATTTTTAATTGCAGGTTAATGGGCTAGGAGGGTAACAAGACTTTAGAAGACATATAAGGTATCTGTAGATTCCTTAGGAGAGTCAGTGGCAGGATAACTAGATCTCTCTCTTTCTCTCTCCGTCTCTCTTTGTCTCTCTCTGTCTCTCTCTGTCTCTCTCTGTCTCTCTCTCTCTCTCTCTCTCTCTCTCTCGGTAGGAAATTGCCCCTCTTACCAAGATGAGTTACTAGTCAAAGGATTTTTTTTTTAAACGTTGATTTTCTTCTTTTATTTTAAGTGATTATATAGAAGAATAGAAAAGTTTTCTTTGTGTGTGTGTATCATAGCACCTCAGCTGCAGTTGAGTTTTTCATACTTCTCAGTTTAAGTACAATCAACATCATTATTCTCTTTCTTTTAAAATATTTATTTCTTGCCCTGGCCAGTGTGGCTTGGTTGAGCATCGTCCCATGCACCAAAAGGTTGCCTGTTTGATTCCCTGGTCAGGGCACATGCAAGGTTGCGGGCTCAGTCCTGGCTAGGGTGTGTGCAGGAGGGCAACTGATTGATGTTTCTCTCTCCCCTTCCTTTCCTCTCTAAAAAACCAATAAAAAAAAATCTAAAAAAATTTATTTATTGTTACTCTATCGCTTATAACTTAATATCCACTTCTGTCCCCAATTCCTCGTATAGGTTTTCACTTTACAATGTTGGATATGTATGGATCTTCAACAATATATGGAGTTGTATTGTTTGGGGATGTGCCTAACCATTGTGGTAGTCTGATGGCTATACTAATCTCTAGTCTCACACACTTTGAAACCATTCTCCATGTGTCCTCCAGAGGGATTTTTTCTAAGATAGAAATCTGATCATGCCAGTCAACTGCTTAAGATCCTTAGGTTTCCTCATTCATTAGGAGACTTTCATTAAGTTAAATCCCTTTCTCACTGAATTTTTACTGAACAACCTATGTGTTTCATGAACCCAGCCTTTGCACAAAGACTTCTCACCGTTTGTATTGCCTGTTAGCAACTTTATACCTCCCTCTACTGTATCTGGAAATACTTCTTTTTTTGTCTTCAAGACAATTCAAGCACTCATCTCCTTTTTTATGAAGTCTCCTCCAGATTTCTTCAGGCTGTCTTTTATGCCTTTGTGTCTTCACTGTACCTTGAATAGGATTTTATCATAACATCTATAATACTTTTTTTTGGTTTCCATGTTTTTGTCCCTCTTCTGAGCTCTGAACTCCAAAGAAGAGGGGAAAGTCTCTTAGTCAACTTTTAACCAGTAGTATTTCCAAATCCTCAATAAACATTAATCTTTGGGATTCAGCAATAAGGAATCATAATTCCTAGGAATTTTTGGGAATTCCTGTAATCATGTTATTCTTAAAAAATACTTCTGACAGTCTTTATATGCCATATTCATTATTATGAATATCTAAAATTCTGTTTACTATATGAGAAATATTAAGGTTAGTAGCATTTATAAAGAACTGTGGCCTATATTCAAACATATTTGAATTATATAACCTCCTTGAAAAGCTAATAGTAGCACACAGAATCATGTGTCAGAAATGCCAATGTAAGCAAATATTTTGCTTCCCAAACCTCTTATTTCTTGAAACATCACTCAGGATTTATGTAAAGTATATTATACATATAATCATATTAATATTTATTTTATTTGCAAGAGTGATTCCCTCTTAGCAGCAGACAGGCCCTGAACACATTTATAACTTGACAACAGCTACAGACGGGAGTGACTGATTACATTGTGGCCACTTGGTTCCTATGTTCACCTTCCCTGTTTGCTGGAAATGTTGACCTTCACCTTCCACTCTGCGTTGTGTCAGCACTTCCTGCTGTTGCTTGACATCAGTATATTCCTTTGATCCAGTAATGTCTCCGTGTTGTTAAGCTTTAATTCTCACAGAAGAGTTACAATATTTTTCCTATTTCTGACTTTAAAAAAATTTATTATTTATTTATTGTCTAAAGTTTTACATATGTCTCCTTTTCCCCCGATTGCTGACTTTCTTTATTGCTTAACTAAGTTTTCTTAGGACTTGGCATTTGGAAAAACAAATTTTCTGAGAAAGGCTGGAAACGAATTCTTGTAGGGAAACAATCCCCAATGCCTAGCATATTAGACATTCAATAAAATTTATTTATTTATTTAAAAAAATTTTTTTTGTGTGTGTTTCTACATGTTTATTACTACTGAGGCATCGTTGCTCTTCAGCCATCTCAGTTGACAGAACAAGGACATTTATATGTGTATAAATATAACCTGTGTAGATATACATAACTATATTTTCAATAAAATAATTTGAAATGTATATTAAGTGAATGTTTCTTTGTAGTCGCAAAGCATCTAAAATGGTGTCTGGTACATAGAGATACTTAAGATACTTTAATTACTGAATCTATGTTTTTTTTTAACCAGTGTCATGATACAGTAGTTTAGATTTTTGTCATTAACATCACAAATGCCAGGTTAGCTTACATTATTTTGGTGTCGTGGGAGCAGGCAACCTTTATTTAGCTAAAATCTATGAGAACACCCATAAAATGGCTAACACACATGAAAGACTCTATGTTACGTGCTTTATAGCACTCTGTATCTTTTACAGTGTTTACACCTGTGGGCATGAACTAATTACTTGTACAATGTTTTTATTCTTAACTAAGCTCCCTGAGGGCAAGAATTATTTCTGTTTTCAGAGGTGTGATCCCAGAAGGTGCTAACCACAGAACAAGCATGTAATGGGCAACTTGCAGAGTATTTATAGTATATGTAAGTGAATGAAGGCAATAGCAAGCATGGGATGCGAGCCTGCTTTACCTGAGATCTCTGAGAGGTTCTGAAGATCATAGTTTGAAACCACTGCGGGATTCCTTGACACAGATTACATGTTAATTATGTCACATGGTCTTGCAAAAGATTTTCTATCTATATGGCTGGTAGTGAAATGCTATTACCCAACTTTATGCCTGTTAGCCTACCTGGGTTAGCACCATCATCTTCCATTATGAAAGATTGTACATTATTAATATTGTTATTATTTCTCCCATTATTTACTTCCTTGTGACCTCGTTAGAAAGACATTCCACTCCTTCCAACTTACTAAATATTTCTGTGTGAATAACTCCCAGGATATCACATGTTCTAAATTCTAAAGATTAAAAAGAGTTCCTCAAATATTTAATATCTCCTCCTTGGTTAATATGCCTAGATTTTGGATATTTTACTCATGTTCTAGTTTCATCATGGTGAGCAGGTATGGGTAGGGTGAGTGTAGAAGGAAGAGTTGAACTAGAAAGGATGGTGGCATGGGGCAAAGAGGGCATCTAGTCTTCTGAGTCAATACTTTAGGTAAGGATTCCCTGAACATGTTCTGGTTAGGACTTTTCTCAAATCGTTTTCAATATTTCTGCCATAGAAGACCAAGCCAACATAGTAGTTTTCTGTATTTTGATGATTTCCAGGATTTCAAATGGTCAGGATCAAATCACCCCAGTGTAGTTCTACCCAGAACTGTTTTCTGAAGCTGGAAAATGTATAGCTGGAGAGTGGCTACCAAGTTAGAATGTTGGTCATTGTCACGTCATAGGGAACTAAAACTTACACTCAGCGTCAAAACACAGATGTCTCCCACTAGTGTAGGCTTTTATGGAAAGTCAAACAAAAAGGAAATAGAAAGGAGGAACATATTATTGAATTTCTCTTGTGCCCTTTATTTCCATTATACTGTCTCTTGTACTTTTATCAGGTTTTTTTTTTTTAGTTGTGGGAACTTGGACTAGTTTTTATATTTGTGGTTGATTTAGAGTGTATTGAACTAGCTGAGAAAAATTTACCCCATATGTCTTTGTCAAAAGCAAATAAAGCTATCTGTTTTAAACTTGATATTAACAGTCTTCACTGAAGCAATCAAGCAAATTTAATCTGTTAATACAAAATTAACTCTCTCCCTTGAGTCACTTATAATAATTGCGGTATTTTTGCTTGGGATTGTAAAATGCTTCCAACTATTTTGTAAGGATATAAAAGGAAGACAAAAATAGCTATCTTATATTTATAAAAACCTGGAATTATAGGTGTGTTTTGTGGATTGAAAATTTCATTTAGATGAATTTAGTTTACTTTGAAGTTAGACAAATGTAATAAAGGCTACAGAGGGGATGGAACTTTCAAGTGTCTAGGAAATTTAGCATGTTACAGCAAAGAGTTTATAAAAATAAATAACTCAGAGACCATGAGTTGAGTGAACATTTTTGAAAATTAAACTAGTGATTAAAATACAATTAAAACAATGATTTCAGAAGACAGGGAAAAAAACTACACAGAGAGAAAAATGAGAGAGAATAAAAGATGTATATCCAGGGGACTCTAATCTTCTAGTCATAGATGTTCTAGAAAGAGAAATTAAGTAGATAGAGGAAACGATAATAAAAACAAAATAACATTTCACTGAGATGAAGACAAATTTAAAACTTTCAATTGAAAAAAATGCAGCAAGAAGTAGTAAACACAACGATCGAGGGAATAAAGATCTGCAATTAGATATATCTCAGTGGAATTTCTGAATTCTATGGACAAAGACCATTTTAGAAGATTGTAGACTGAAAAAGCAGGTGCTGTCCCAAAGGAGAGAGAATCAAATTGACATTGGTTGTCTTGTCTTTCTGGATTTTAGATGATAGTGGGGGAGTCTATTCAGAGTTTCAAGGGGGAAAAATGTCCACTCTGTTCTATGCCTTCAGTTTATAGGTGGGTAGCTATTTCTTGTGGTACCAAGATAGGTATTTCCTCAAGGGAGTTCTCTGGCCAAATGAAGTTGAATCAGAATCAATATTACAAGTAGAGGAAAGATTAATATAACTGAAATGACTGAAAATTTTTATGTCATGAGGTATAAACACAAAGCAATTGTTTTCCCAACTTCTACTACTACTGTGTTCTATAGAAATTCCCTTTCTTACTGAATAGTGCACTCTGTAATGACATTTAAATCTAAATTCATAATTTTAATCTTGTTATTAAGACAGTTATATTTTAGCCATTAAGACTTATTCTTGCTTATTTTGTTTTAACAAACCCACATAAATAAGTGTAAAGCACAATGAATTTTCAGTTATTACATCTATTTAACCAGAATCCAAATTAAGAAATAGAATATTACTAACACTCCAGAAACCCTAGTTGTGCCCTCTATGGTAACTTTTTTCAGAATTTTATGATGAAGTAGACAAACTAAGATGGTATTGTTGGGGAGATACAAACTTTTCTCTATCCTCAAGGTTCTTTTTCTCCACTTTATTTTATTTTTTTCATCACTGTTTATTTCCCCTCTACCCTCTTTCAAACCTCAAGGTTCTTATGAATGGTTTGATAATCACATAGACTAGTGATGAGTAGACTAGCAAGAGAAAATAACCAAGTTTAATACATACATATGTCGGGGAACCCTTCATACATGATAGAGTCAGAGATCCCACATGCACCAGAGATTCAGAAGTAGGGAACATAGGAAAAATTAGGGAGCAGTAAGGTGCCTCAGGGCCTTGAAATGGTTATTGCAGGATAAGAACAAATGTTTAGTAAATAGCAGTTTGTCCTGCCTTATAGACACGTCAAAAGAGGGTATCTCTGATTATTCAAGTTCTTCTAGGTAGTTAAAGGGAAGGGCAGAAGTTTCTCTTGACCCTGAAGCTAAAATTGACTTTAGCTCAAAACAATCTGCATACCACCGAAGCACATGTTGGGGTGGCTTGTTCTGAACCCCCACAGTGTGAATTATGCACTTAATAAACTTGAAAAATGTACAGCTCACCTTTAAAAACAGAGGATACACTCTTCAGATTATGAAATATAAGAAAACCATATACTAGTTTTCAAAGAAAATCTAAAGAAATCATTTGAAGTTAAATAATTATTCTCTGATTATAATGTGGTGAAACTAGAAATGTATTTGTAAGAGACAACCTATGTAAGCACTTACAAATTTAAAAACAAGCCTAATATTTAGGGTAAAAAGGAAATAACTGAATAGCAGACTGTATAGCAATTAAAATGAAAATATGACTGGCCAATACCTGAGTGATGTGGACAAAATCATACTCAGTAGAGATGTCATATAGCCTGTAATGATCTTGCTTTTAAATAAGAAAGAATAAAATTCGTTAAGCATTGAACTCAAAGAGCTAGAAAAAATAATATAATATAAAAAACTAGTGGCCTGGTGCACGAAATTTGTGCATGGGGTGGGGGGGAGGGGCTGTTCCTCACCCCAGCCTGCACCCTTTCCAATCTGGGACCCCTCGAAGGATGTCCTACTGCCGGTTTACAGGGATCAGGCCTAAACCGGCAGTCGGACATCCCTCTCACAATCTGGACTGCTGGCCCCAGCCACTCACCTGCCTGCCTGCCTGCCTGATTGCCCCTAACCACTCTGCCTGCCAGCCTGCTCACCGCCAACTGCCTCCCGCCACCAGCCTGCTCGCCCCCAAATGCCCTCCTGCCAGCCTGATCACCCCCAACTGCCCCCCGTGCCAGCCTGCTCACCCCAACTGCCCCCCCTGCTGGCCTGCTCACCCCCACCTCCCCTCCCCACTGGCCTGCTCGCCCTCAACTGCCCCTCTGCTGGCCTGCTCACTCCAAACTGCCCCCCCCCCCCGCTGTCCTGATCACCTCCAACTGAGTCCCACTGACGGCCTACCCACCCTCAACTGCCCCCCCTGCTGGCCTGCTCGCTCCTACTTTTCCTCCTCACTGGCCTGCTTGCCCCCAACTGCCCCCCTGCTGGCCTGCTCACTCCAAACTGCCCCCCCCCCCCCGCTGTCCTGATCACCTCCAACTAAGCCCCACTGAAGGCCTGCTCACCCCCAAATGGCTCCCCTGCTGGTCTGCTTACCCCCAACGGCCCGTCACCCTCATCAGCCTGATCACCCACAACGCCGTCCAATCCTGGCCTGATCACCCCCCAGCAACCCAAGCTCCTAGCCCCTCCTTTTTTCTTTTTTTTCAGCATCTCCTTGAGCAGAGGCCAGGGCCAGCTGGAAGCAAGTATCTGGGGTTTATTTATCTTCTATAATTGAAACTTTGTAGCCTTGAGTGGAGGCCAGGGCCTGCCAGGGCAGGTGGGAAGCTTGGCTTCCTCCATTGCTGGGGCAACCTAAACCTCCTGTTCACTCCAGCTCCGTGGCTGTTGCCATCTTGGTTGGGTTAATTTGCATACTTGCTCCTGATTGGCTTGTGGGCGTGGCTTGTGGGTATAGCGGAGGTATGGTCAGTTTGCATGTTTCTCTTTTATTAGTGTAGATAGTTACATGATTGAAATTTATAGTTAAGAACAGAAAGCAGTAAATGAGAAAGTAAACAAATAGATGAATAAATGACACATCCAATAAATGTTTGATTATTAAAGTTAGATGAATCTTTGAATATGACAATAAAATAGAACCACTTAGGCAAGCCAAGAAGGGAAAAATCATATGAAAAATTATGAATGAAAATGGTGACAGAACTGCAAATACAGAAGGTAATAATAAAACAAACACTTTTATTCAATAAATTAGAAAACGTAAATGGAAATAATTGACTTATAGAAAAACATAAATTACAGAATTGGTGCAAGACAAAGTTGACTGTAGTCTTGCTTTATATTTTGGTTGATAGATCAGTAACCAAAATATAAAGTAAAATAGGAAATTTTAAGAACTTAACTCCATATAAGTTCTAGTCCTAGATGATTTTATATGTTTGCTTTTTAAAATATTCAAGTAATAGACACTTTATGTATTAGTTGATTTGTTCTGGAGATTAGAAAAAGGCGTAAAACTCTTCAGTTTACATAACTCTGATACTAAAAGTGAAATAAAAGAGAAAAGAAAACTGGAGACCAATTTTACATATAAATATGGATGCAAAACTCCAACGTAAAATAGTAATTCAGGATTATGTTAAAAAATATATACCATAGATAGACAAATTTACTCCCAGGAGTGTAAAGATGGTTCTCATTGGGAATTAAGTATACTAATGTATAAAAAGGGAAAACCCATATGATCATCCTGAATGGTATCCTCAATAAATTTAACAAACCATAAGAGCATTCTGGATTATTCTTCCTACAGAAGTAATGACAATACTATGTGTCAGGCTCTGTGCTAGCACTTCACATAGACTATCAGATCTTCATTAACAATCCTACAAAGTAGCTGTTACTGGTATGTTCCTTTTATAGATGAGGAAACTGAGGTATAATGTAATTTTCCCTCCCAAGGTCATGCAGTTAGAGATGGAACCAGCATTTGAACTTAGGCAGTTTCAATGTGCTTATTCATTCTGCCATTCTGCCTATTTTTGTTCATCACTGAAGAAATAAAAGCTTACTTAATATGGTGAAAAGGTAAGATGTCGATAAGAATACAACAGCAAACATCATTTGTTCATGCTGGTAGGGTGAACAAACCCTATCAGGTATGTCATAAAATTCATCAAGACAAGAATTGTCCTCTCATTATTTTAGCGGTTCTAGCCAATGCAGGTGTGTAAGAAAAAAAATCCAGGATGAGGTCAGATGATTAGCAATTTAATTCCATCGGCAGCCTTAATACTCCCTTGCTGTGCAACGTAACATAGCACAGATTCCAGGAATTAGAATGTGACTATCTTTGGGATACCATTATTCTGCCTACCATAGTACCCTTGGAAATACTATTACCTAAGAAAAGAATATGAGGATTAGAAGAATGATTGCCACCAAAATCAGTGCTTGCATAATAATGAGAGATTAATCTGCCTTGCATTTTGGTTTATTTTCAGGAATTATATTCAGACAGAGAAGATGAGGTCTGGGAGGAATATGTTTTACACTTCTAGCACTAGTGACAAAGTTGAAACTGGGTTGAAATTAGATGCTCTAGATTTCCTCTAATGTTTTTTTAACTCTGGGTTCTCTGTACAGTTACAAATTCCTTCTCATATTCTGAAATTCTATCTTGGGGCATATACTACATATATAGTAGAAAGAGTCATTTCACAGTTAGCCAATTCTGGTTTGCAGTGTGAATGCATGTTACTGAGGGTTGCATCAAGCAATTCAAGGTGCATATTTGTCATTAGTTAGTATAATTTGGTTAGTATAATTAGTTAGTATACTTGGTTAGTATAATTTTGGCTGTGGTGCTCCGTAATGTGCTCACTTATGTCAAATTGTGCATTTACAGTCTCTGATGTGACTATAATATTAAATCTATTATATATTTTTTTCTCACAATGTAAAAAATTTGTTAAATTTTCTGTGACTCAATTAAATGGGCATTTATTTACTAATGGCCAATGTTTTCAGTTATTTTTAGAAAGCATTTAAAATTATCAGAGTTAAGCTTAAGTGTTCTCTTTTTCCCTGGAATTAATTATCTAGGCTTTCCCTGTGGAGTAGCCACTGTCCACATGAGGCATACAGCCCTTGAAATACGGCTAGTTCTAATTACGATGTGTAAAATAAAGTGTAAAATTAACACTGGTTTTGAAAACAGTACAAAAAGAAATGTAAAAATACCTCAATAATTTTTATGTTGGTTATGTGTTGAAATGGTATTTTGGATATACTAGGTTAAATAAAATATATTAAAACAAATTTCCTCTTTTATCTTTTTAATGTGGCCAATAGAAAATTTATCTTTACATCAATAGCTCACGTTATTCAGGACCCATTTGACCCATTTGAGACACTTTTAGCCCATGATAATAAAATTATATAATCACTATGGAAGATGAGGACTTATGTTATAGAAGAGAAAGAGTTTGTCCACCGGTGCCGGCAGTGACACTAGACACTGAGAATTGCAGTGGAGAAATATTGCCTGTTTTATGAATGGCACCATCCAGGACAATGGGAAGCTAATGTTCAAAGCTCAACTGCCCAATGGCCTATAGGTTATAGGTTATATAGGGCAAAATCACAAGACACTGTGGGTTTGGGGTTTGGGTCGTGCTCGGAGCTGATTGGTTGGAGATGAGATAAGGATAATGAATCGTTTCTAAAGGTGTTGAGGACAGTTCTGAGATCTGTTCTGGGGTCCCTCTGATTGGTTTCATGGGAAAGTAGACAGGGGTCATTCCACTTTAGAGCAGCTGAAACATAATGTAGGTCAAGATGTTGTCTTTAGCCTGCCAGAGGTCTGGATCCTGTGACCATTAGTCAGGTCCAGCTACTGTCTTCTGCTGCCTCAGGGGCTGCTGATTACGGGGGAAAGGTTAGATCTCTGATGGACAGACACATATGTGGGGAGAGAGAGAGATGATTTTTAGAGCTAGGATTTAAAGCTAAATTTAATCAAACTCATAAGGATCCTCGGTTTCAGTTACAGTACTCAATAGCTTATGCACATCTGTCCAATTCTTGCAAACATGGGAGCAGAATATTAAGGTACAAATAAAAAAAAAATAGGGACTTGGTTTTGCATGCTTGAAATGATCTGATTTGTCAGAAGACCATTCCTACATACTCTGACCTGGCCTGCGGCACTCAATGCACCTTCTGTATGAGTTTCCATATCTGAAGCCCTGGAGTGATCTCAAGTGTCATGAGTCAGATGAGAATTAAGAAATGCTGAACACTCTAATGTTGCTCCCGATGAATATTTCCCATAGGTTGGTGGAAGGCATAATGACGATCAATTTGTGGAGTAGCTGTGCCTAAATCTTATTTGCTATACATATGAATATTGGCCCAACAAACTCAGGTTTTTTATTTATTTAGGAATAATCTTATTTAATATGTGAAAACTCTGACTAATGACTGTACGGTCATTTGAAAGTTCTGTGGAAAACCTAGTTTGTTTATATTTGTTTTAAAACATACTAATCCAATATGTTATATTAGTACAAACAGTATAACAAAGGAAATTGAATCTTTGTTCATTGGGGATTTCTGATGTTCTCAGAGCATTCATTCTGGACAAGATTTCTCACATAAAAAATTTAAGAATATTGACAAGTAGGTATAGGAGATGAGATTGTGTGTATATTACAATAAGACCGAGGATGCCCGGTAGGTGTGGCTCAGTGGTTGAGCATCTACCTATGAGCCAGAAGGTCATGGTATGATTCTCCAGTCAGGACACATGCCTGGGTTGCAAGCTCGATCCCCGGGGGGCCGGGGGGGGGTGGGGAGGAAGGGTGGGCAGAAAGCAGCCAGTCAAAGATTCCCTCTCATCACTGATGTTTCGATCTCTCTCTTCCTCTCCCTTCCTCTCTGAAATAAAAATTAATAAAAATACATTAAAGACCAAGGATGTATAAATTGCCTTTTTAAAATAAAATGTAATTAATTATTTAAAACTTTTTGAGACATCCCTTAAAGGTACTTAGAACTCTTGCATTTTATAGAACAGCCTTAAGTTAACACAGGCCCTCTTTTAAGTTTGAGGATTATCAAAGAGAAGAGGAGGGGCAGTGCAAAAACCTGGAATGGTATTAGCTCACCGATTGAGCTTTTAAACATCAAGGTTTATTTAAAGTAAGCCTATAATTGGAAGTTTTGGGTCTGGCCTATTTATAGTGTTTAAAATGTGTGTGTATGTTCTATGAATATATGGATATGTGCCTAAAGGCTCTGGTAATAGGTGCAGTCAAATATATTTATATACAAATTGCTAAATTTCTATTCTAAACCTCCTTGTTTTAAAAATAAAGTCTATCTGCTTCCATTCTGTTTAGGAAATGGGAAATACATTGGAGATATTTTTTCATGCTATTATAATGAATTCCTTGTTTTTCTGGTAATGGGGAACTGAGATGGTATAGGTAAATGAAATCTATCGACCCTGAATCTATTTTAGTTATGAATATCAATATCTTTCCTTCCTAAATATTTATGAGGTCTCATAACATACAGGAAATTTAAAAAATGATTTGAGTTAATTTACAGTATTTTCTCATTTTTTTTTCTACCCTGTGCCAGAGGTATTCCTGAGCAACCTAGTGTTCAAGTCTGCTTTAAAAGAAACTTGCCTTTCCCCACAAGACACCGCTGCTCTCACAGAGATATCTCATCATCCATGCATTTCACTTATGGTGGGAGCCTTTGACTCTTAGCCTGTCATGTGGATACCATTCCCCATAGGTTTTATTTTAGACATACCTATTTGAATTTCCCCCTCTTCTTTATCCACCACTGTATCTCCATTCATCCAAATCTCTTTGTTTCTTCCTGAGACTGTAAAAACAGACAATGAACCTGACTCCCTGCCACCAGTTTGTTCACTGTTTCCCTTCCAGCTGTCGCTAGAGCCCTCATGACCTGGTCATGTCAGAAACATGCTTAATATCTCTGTGATAATCCTCTAGCTCCAAGTTGCCTATAGAATCAAGATTAAGCTTCTTGACATGTTATAAGGCTCTTCACAACCTAGAGCAATCCTATGCTTTTCTCCCCTTGTATTTTATTGTCTTTTTTGTTTTTCCTTAAAGAGTTACATGATAATTTTGACTGTTCAAACCATTTAGAGGTGAATAATGTATTTTTGCATGCATTTTTCTATGTTGATGCAAATCTTTCTTATCTGTACATTAAGAATAAGAATAGTATCTGTTAAACCTGTAAGTTCATGCTGACCAATGTCACCCCAATCAATTTAATTAAAAAAAAAAAGAATAGCATCTGTTTTATAGTTGTACTAGAGGCCCAATACGAAATTGGTGCACAGAGGGGGGAGGGTGTCCCTCAGCCGAGCCTGCACCCTCTCCAATCTGGGACCCCTTGAGGGATTTCCAACTGCCCATTTAGGCCCAACTGGGATCAGGCCTAAACGGGCAGTTGGACATCCCTCTCACAATCCAGTACTGCTGGTACCCAACCGCTCACCTCCCTCTGCCTGATTGCCCCTAACTGCTTCTGCCTGCCAGCCTGATCACCCCCTAACCACTCCCCTGCCAGCCTTATCAACACCTAACTGCTCTCTGGCCGGCCCGATTGCCCCTAACTGTCCTCCCCTGCAGGCCTGGTTGCCCCAACTGCCCTCCCCTGTTGGCCTGGTTACCCCTAACTGCCCTCCCCTGCAGGCCTGGTCCTCCACAACTGCCCTCCCCTTCAGGCCTGTCCCCCCCAACTGCCCTCCCCTGCAGGCCTTGTCCTCCACAACTGCCCTCCCCTTCAGGCCTGTCCCCCCCAACTGCCCTCCCCTGCAGGCCTGGGTCCTGCCAACTGCCCTGCCTTGCTGGCCTGGTCTCTTCCAACTGCCCTCCTCTGCTGGCCTGGTCACCCCTAACTGCCCACAACTGCCCTCCCCTGCAGGCCATCTTGTGGCATCCATCTTTGACCACATGGGGGCGGCCATCTTGTGTCTTGGAGTGACAGTCAATTTGCATATTACTTTTATTAGATAAGATGGATATAAATGACTTAATACATGTATATAAAACATTTAGGAGGAAAAAACCAAGATGGTGGCATAGGTAAACACCTAAATTGCTGTCTCACACAACAATTTCAAAACTGCAACTAAAAGACAAAACGTCTATCACCCAGAACCATGGGAAAGCTGGCTGAGTGGAAGTTCTACAACTAAAGGAAAGAGAAAAGAGCAGTGAGATGTGCACAAGTGCTGAAAAGCTGAGGTATGGAGGTGCGCGAATCGGGCTAGTGGTGGGCGACTGGGTGCACTGCTTTTTTCAACCCGAAGGGAGACAAGCTCCTGATTACTCTGAACTCCAGTTTCTGGGGAGATGCTGGGGACCCAAACTCCTATGAGGAGAAGCTGGACTGTCTGCCATCGGGTCGGAAAGTGAGGGTGGCTTTCTTATAGAGGTGTGCACAGCAATCATTGTTTACTGTGCTGGGGAGTGGGACACAGGGACTTGGAAATGCAGCGATGCAGAGATGGCTGACTGGCAGTCATCGCTGTTTGCCACGCCCTAGCCTAGTGACTCCCTGAGACCCCAACCCACACAATCTACAAACCCACTCAAGCTCCATGCAGCGGCTTTTGCATATAAATGGCCTGCCTGATTGCAGCTTAACCTAACAAACTGCAGCTTTGGTCAGACAGTTCCAAAACCTCCAAACCCCAAGCAAAGAGGAGAAAACTGTAGTTCTCTCTGTAGCTCCTGCTGGGTGGCCTCAGACAGTAGCTGATGTGCATACCATTGGAGATCCAGAAGCCAGTGTATCTAGTGGTCAGTGTGAGATGACACCAGATTTCAACTCCTCACATCCATAAGTGACACATTCAAGAGGCAGACTCAGTGAGCACCAAAGCCCCACTAAAGCAAGTCCTGCCCCATAACTGTGTCTCCAGCACAGCAGTTCTTCCATTATAGACACAGAGGGTCCTCACAGCCTATTGGCCTGGAGGTCAATTCCTCCCGTTGTACCAACAGCAATCAAGGCTTAACTATACCAAGACTTTGTACTCAGCCCACAAAGGGGTGCACCAAGAGTGTCCACCTCAGGTGATAGGCTGAACCACTGGTCACCTACCACAGAAAACCACTCCAGCAACACAGGGAAGCAACAAAATGCGGAGACAAAGAAACATGTCACGAATGAAAGAAATGGAGGAAAGCAAACTACTGGACATAGATTTCAAAACCACATTTATAAGGTGACTCAAGAATCTTCTAAAAACCTCTGAGGAACTTAGTGAGACCTTTAAGGATCTTAATGAGAATGCCAAAAAAATGGAAAAGGACCAGTCAGAAATTAAGCATACACTGTCTGAAATAGGGGGTGTGCAGGAGGCAGCTGATCGATGTTTCTCTCTCATCGATGTTTCTAGCTCTCTATCCCTCTCCCTTCCTCTGTAAAAAATCAATAAAAATATATTTAAAAAAACCCACAAAAAAACCCTCAACCTACGTATGTACTCAGTGTACCCAGCTCTACCTGACCAGGGCTCTGATTCATTTTAAAGTTAATTTTTGTATGTGGCAAGGTATGGATCAAAACTTTTTATTTATTTTGGCCTAAGGATATTCGTTTGTTCCAGAACAATTTTTTTGCTAATTAATTTCTTTAATGAATTGCCATTGTACCTTTGTAAAAAATCAATTGCATATGTGTGTGAAAGTCTAAATTGACTTTCTGTTCCTTCATTCTGTTTTGTTATTCAGTCTTTCCTCCAATACCAAGCTATCTGTCTTGTTTACTAGAGCTTTATTATATAGCCTTAAAATCAGGTAGTGTGCATTTGCAACAGCATGGATGGACGTAGGGGGTATTATGCTAAGAAAATAAGTCAGACAGAGAAAGGAAAATACCATATCTTTTCACTTGTATGCAGAATGTAAAGAACAAAATAAATGAACAAACAAAACAGAAACAGACTCATAGATACAGAGAACAAACAGAGTTGCTAGATGGGAGTGGGGGGGTTGGAGTGCAGGGCCACATGAAAAAGGTGGAGGGATTAAGAAGCTGTGAAACAGTCATGGAGATGTAAAGTACAGTATAGGGAATATACTCAATAATATTGTAATAACTACATACGGTGCCAGGTGGGTACTAGACCTTTCAGGAGGATCACTCTGTAAATTATGTAATTGTCTAACCACTCTGCTATACATCTGAAACAAATCCTATCTAATAAAAGAGAAACATGCAAATTGACCCTGCCTCTGCTACTCCCACAAGCCACACCCACCAGCCAATCAGGAGCGAGTATGCAAACTAACCCAACCAAGATGGTGGTTAATTTGCATACCCAGGCCCAGAGTGAAGACTGAAGACAGCGTAGAACAGGGGTCCTCAAACTACGGCCCGCGGGCCACATGAGGCCCGCCGGGTGCCGCTGCCTGTCCTGCTTAGCAGCCGACTCGTCCCGGGCCCACAGTGCGCATAGGAATTTGTTCATAGTTTTTTTTTAAACTATAGTCCGGCCCTCCAATGGTCTGAGGGACAGTGAACTGGCCCCTGTTTAAAAAGTTTGAGGACCCCTGGCGTAGAAGGAAGCCAAACGCTGTAGAAGGGAACAAAGCTGTGGAGAAGCAAGCAAGTGGGGCGGCGGAGATGGGAGGGAAGCAGGCGGGGCGGTGGAGACCGCCCCAGGAAGCCCTATTCTTGCAGGAATCTTCCTGCAACGGGCCTCTATGTCAACTGTAATTGAAAATGAAAAAAATGATCCTTTAAATTAAATTTTGAATAAGTACTTCTTTTCATTTTTATCGTCCCGCCTTAGTTTAATTCATTTATGATCTCTCATTGGTAACAGCTATTTATTTCTCAGAGAAGCCTGCGTGCTCTCCGGTACTTGAGGTATCTTACTACTTTGTAATTGTGAGTTTATATGTCTAGACCCTGTTCTTGTAAAGAAGGACCTTGAATGGTGATTTTCTACTCAGTGCCTAGTTTAATATGTAACGTGCAGTTGGGGTGCCACCAGTATTTTGCAAGT
The DNA here is from genome assembly GCA_026230045.1 of Corynorhinus townsendii. Taxonomy (NCBI): domain Eukaryota; kingdom Metazoa; phylum Chordata; class Mammalia; order Chiroptera; family Vespertilionidae; genus Corynorhinus; species Corynorhinus townsendii. The sequence continues at coordinate 203,167,653 of JAPDVU010000003.1, read as the reverse complement.
ACATGAATTAACTTGTTATTAGATATTAGTTTGGATGGCTTTAATATCATTGTGAACATTAGATAAAGTCATTTTTTGGTTTACTTTGGAAAAGTGTCTTTCAATGCCTTATTTACTCAATAGCTAAAAATAGTGTCTGTAATTTTAGTGATCAAGCTTACAATGGACTCTTTTACATGTTATCTCCAGGATATTCTTCCAATAATGCAAAAATAATCCTAAAAGTGACATAAATCAGTGCCATCTCAGAATAGTGTGTTAAACGGGAAGAGGCAGGTGTCATAAATCTTTAGTCTTTAGTCTATAATATGGTAGCTGAATGTAAATTGCTTCCAATATTTGAGTAATGGTATCAAGTAATAGGGAAATGTTGGAACCAGATTAAAAAAAATATATATATTTTTATTGATTTCAGAGAGGAAGGGAGAGGGAGAGAGAGATAGAAACATCAATAATGAGAGAGAATCACTGATCCGCTGCCTCCTGCACGCCCCCTACTGGGGATTGAGCCTGCAACCTGGGCATGTGCCCTTGACCTGAATCGAACCTGGGACCTTTCAGTCTGCAGGCTGACGCTCTGTCCACTGAGCCAAACCGGCTAGGGCAGACCCAGATTTTAATATATGGCAGAGGCCTGCATTTGCTAATAATTTCTGGAGGTAGTTATATTCCCTAATAATTTCCTTGAATCAAATAAATGAAGTTATTGCTCTGAGTGGGGGGGTGTATGAAAGACGGCAATCATTTTTCACATGACTAGACTGTTCATATGCCACAGGCCGCTGGCTGTGGGACCACCTTTCTGTTTTCTAAAGCATGACTCTGCTTAACCACTAACTCTGCGCTTGTGTTCTATTTGCAGCATCTGGCGAGGCCCCAATGTGAACTGCACAGACAGTTCGGGTTACACGGCTTTACACCATGCAGCCTTAAATGGACATAAGTAAGTGCCACTTATTTGGACTGGAATCCTTGTGTATTTCGTTACATGTGATGGAGTTAATTATGTCTGACGATAGCTGTCTCATGTTGCCATGAGTCCCCTGGGCTTACAGAAACTTGGAGAGGCATCAGGTAGCAACACCTAACGTTGAACTTGGTAGGAATGTTGCTGAGGATGATTATGTGCAGAGTGTAAACTTAGAGACCTGCTCTAAACTAGTCAGATGTCACACAGGGAGAATGAAAGAAGTGACAGGACATGCTAGTCATGTGTAGCTTTGGGGAGGGAATGGGATCAAACCACTTCCACCCTACCTTTTTTGGTGTCTTCACCTAACATGGAATTATTCACTAGGAGCAAAATCTTAAATAGATTCTTGCTGTTATGAGCCACGGACACTTACACAAACCACTTCAGAATCCTTCAGATTTAGCTAACGTGCCTTTTCTTTGTCATTCATGATGGTCTTTGTGGTTTTAAACTCGTGAAACCTATGGAATTATGCTTCAAAGAATGTGATAGTCTACAGTACGAAGAGCAAAAGAATGTGTAACCATAGCAACCATTTCTTTCCCAGTGTTTTAGCTAGGTAACCTCCTGGGTTAGTGACAGTCAGAGTGTGAGGCGTTCTCCAAATGATTCTGATGAAAAGTGACACTTTTCACTTGTTTCTTCTTCCTGTCTGTTTTTCCGTTGTTCTGATGATCCAGTTTGGTCTTCCCAAGTCTGGATAATTTCATTTCACTTTAGTTTTATATATATATATTGATTTCAGAGAGGAAAGGAGAAGCAGAGAGAGATAGGAACATCCATGATGAGAGAGAATCACTGATCAGCTGCCTCCTGCACACCCCACACTGGGGATCGAGCTCACAACCCAGACATGTGCCCTGACCAGGCCATAGGTTGACACTAAACCACTGAGCCATGCCAGCCGGGCTCACTTTAATTTTTTAAAGTTGATAATTACTGCCTTAAAATTCTACTTACTTTTTGTTTTCCCACTTTATTTTAACTTTGAATTGAGACACAAGGGACTTAGTCATATTCTATCACATTTTAGGGCCTTAAAAGTTCTCACGCAGGAAACATAATTTTTAAAATTATTTTTCACTATACCTTTTATTTATCTTAAAAATTATTGTATAAATCTAACATTATTCTCCTTGGAGAGCCATCTGAATTACATAAAATATCATAAACTTAATGTTTTATCACTTGGATTCTTAGTATCAGTATTTCCAAATTATATATTTTTTTCATCCACTCCCTATTTTATATCATCTTATGTCATCTAACTTAGAACTGTTTATTTTGCCAGGTCTTTCTCAACTATATTGCTGTCCTTCTGTAGAGTGGAATATGTGTCCAGATCCTTACGATCTGAATCTTTTAAAGGAATTACTATTTATTTTTCTTTGTGCCATATACAATATGGCTCATCAGGAATGAAGCCAGATTTAATCAGCCCAAAGTACACAATGCTGACGGCCTCTCTGGCCATCTTAGGTTTGGATTTCGGGAAGTTCCAGTTGGGAACACCAGGTGACAAATAACTGACCTAAGATCTGAGGCCTGACCATGTGACCTATTCTACTTTTTTTCTTTTATCTCAGCTTGCCAGGGTAAGCACTTCTCAGAAGAATGTTGTTCCCAAATGGATTAACACTCACATCCCTCCTTGATTTTCAATGTTTAGTAAATGTTAATGATGCATCCATAATTGCCTATGAAATTCTAATTATTGAGATATATTGCATTGTGGTTCAGTGCATAATTTTTAGTTTTTGTTGGCAATGTACAAAGTGAAGCTAATTTAAGTGCATTGAATAGCATTTATTAAGATCATCATAAAGAGATATCTAGATATCTTTTAAGACCTCTCTAATTGCAGATATTCTCTGAGAATTATATCTTTGCTTTGCTTATCTGAAGATCTCACTGACCTTTTTAACATTTTCTAGAAAGATTTTACTCAGTGTCATTCTATAGACATTGGAAAAAAAGCAGGAAATTTCTACTCCTGTCTTCCCATCTCTGTTAGTTATGTGACCTTGAGCCATTTACTTACCCTTTCTAGGCCTCGGTTTAATATACTGGGTATTTTTCCTTGTTTCTCCCAATTATAATATTTTGTGGTATATTGTTTTGGTATTATTTGTGGGTCAGTTATGATGCTACAACTCTAAAATTTGGGTTTTCATCTAAAGCAGTGGTTCTCAACCTTCTAATGCCACGACGCTTTAATACAGTTCCTCATGTTGTGGTGACCCCCAACCATAAAATTATTTTTGTTGCTACTTCATAACTGTAATTTTGCTACTGTTATGAATCGTAATGTAAATATCTGTGTTTTCCGATGGTCTTAGGTGACTCTGCTAGCGGTTCTCAATCTGGGGGTCACCGCTGCTATAGGGCCTAAGACCATCGGAAAACACAGATATTTACATTATGATTCATAACAGTAGCAAAATTACAGTTATGAAGTAGCAACGAAAATAATTTTATGGTTGGGGGTCACCACAACAGGAGGAAACTGTATTAGAGGGAAGCGGCATTAGAAAGGTTGAGAACCACTGATCTAAAGTATAAGATTGCCCTATTTTAAATCATTTAAATTACCCATGGACTTTTAAAATTGGAGATCATTTATTTCACCTTACCCTCCTCACTTCCCTCATTTATAGATGGAGAAATAAGGTCATTCTGGATAAGTGACTGAGTGGCCACTTAGATATTAAGGTGGGGTTGTGTTTAGAGTCCAAGTGTTGTAGTTTAAAGTGTATGATTTTACCAGCACTCTACATTATCTCCTTTTTTTTGGTCTACACGCACAATCATTTTCCTAAACTCTCGCTGGCTTTTCTCTGTCCCATTCTGCATTTCTGGGCTGCCTCCCATGATCATCAACTAGGGTGTTCACATGGAATGCTAATTTTACTATTGTCTTAAGACATTTGAAGGAGAAAAAAATGTCATAAAATATATCTCAGAGCCAGAGAAGAAGGTTTTTCTTTTCTTTGCCTTTGCTATTCTCACTTAGCATAGGTAATGAACTATTGATTGTGTTGTATTCTTTCCAAGCAAGCCTTAGCAGTCAGCATGGAAACACATCATTTCCAGGTGGGTTACTATTGTTGTAGCCATCAGCTCTAGATTGTTTCCATAAACACTGATTTTTAGGCTGAAGTTTATGATGTTACAGAAGACTGGGAAAAAACCACGCCATGCTTAGAGAAAGGGAGTTACATTTTATTAAGGGCAGGGCCAGGGAAAAATTTGCCTTTCAAATTCTGGGCCCTCCCCCATGGAGGAAACCTTTTCTATTTATACTTTTCCTAGCTCTTTTGTCTCCCAAATTTGGAATGAGACTTCCAAATTTGGGAGACAAATTTGGTGCTGGGAAAGGGCCATAAGACCATATCTCAAGGCCTGGCCTGGTGTCAGCACTGACAGCTCTGCCTGGAGCATAGTCCACGGCCTCTCTGGAATGGGAGTAGTCTTATTTTCCTTATTATTTAAGCAAGCAAGCATTTACAGAAGCCAAAATAGCAGGGTTAAAATTTCAAACAGCAGTTTTTATATAAAATGGATGCTTCAATGAAATCCTAGAGCTAGAAATAATGTTACAGGGTCCTGTAGTTATTTTATTTTTGTTTTGAATGCAGGCTTTTTCCTACTCCCAACATATAATCTAAGGACTTCTTACTGCATAGTAAACCCGTTTCCTCGTACTTTGTATGCTTTATTGGTAGCACTTGTTTATCAACAGTAGCTAATCCACAAGTGGAGCAGCATTTTGTACCTGAAGTACATTATTTTATAATGGACAATTCATCTCCACTTAGCCTGATTAGACACAATAGAAAATATACTCTGTTGATGATTTCTTGGGGTATTTGTAATTGAAGATTAGAAAATTGTTGCTTTCAAATGATAGAAAAATCATGGTCAGTAGAACAAAATCCAGTAGCAACAATTATAGATAAATTATTTCAAAAGATAGGCTATAGGCCTATCTATTACTCTCTCTCTTTATTTTTTATTTTTGTTGCTGTTTTTTTAAAATATATTATATTGATTTTTTACAGAGAGGAAGGGAGAGAGATAGAGAGTTAGAAACATGGATGAGAGAGAAACATCTACCAGCTTACTCCTGCACACCTCCTACTGGGAATGTGCCCGCAACCAAGGTACATGCCTTTGACCGGAATTGAACCTGGGACCCTTGAGTCCGCAGGCCGATGCTCTGTCCACTGAGCCAAACCAGTTAGGGCTACTCTCTCTCTCTTTAAATATGGAAAACGCATTGTCTCTCTCATGTATTTCTACTACAAATTTGATTCTTTTAATTTAAATAGTAATTAGCCAGTGTGGGGTGTAAGGCATTTTACTCTATCATTCCATATTCTTCTGACTCATCTAGCAATCAAATCAACATGAGACAAATTATTAACAAGAGAAAATAATCAAATGTATTGCACATACATGTATGGGAACCCCATATATGTGAGAGATTCAAAGACAGAAAGTTAAAATGAGGTATATGTGACGTTTGAGCTAAGGATGAGGTAAGGTACCTGGGCCTGCAGAGGGGAGAAGGGTCACTGTTAGGATGATAAGAAGAACAGATGTTCAGTAAATAGAAGTTTGCCCTGCCCTACATATAGATAGGTGCTAAGTTATTTCTGGTAATAATTCTTATTACAGACAAGGTCCCTAATTTAAATTCTTCAAATTTGCCACTTTATTTCCATCAAGAAGAAGTAAAATCTCCAAGGAAGTCTGAAATTAACAGAAACTTCATGAATTTAAGAATTTCATTAGTTTTGTTAATACCATATCCATATGAAGATGATTTGCATTTATTTCAAAGTTCTTTTGACTGCCAATAAGCAAAGGGCGATGGAACAAAATAAATATTTTTGGTTAGCCCTAGCTGGTGTGTCTCAGTTGGTTGGGCATCGTCCCATGCACCAAAAGGTTGCTGCTTCTATTCCTGGTCAGGGTACATGCCCAGGTTACAGGCTAGATCCCCAGTAGGTGGATTGCAGGAGGCAGCCGGTCCATGTTCTGCTTTCATATCGATGTTTCTTTCTCTTTGCCCTTCTCCCTTCCTCTCTCTCTGAAAATCAATAAAAAATCCTAAAAGAAAAAACAATCTTTGGTTATGATTTAATTATAGGAAAACTTGCTGTTGAGGTAAAAAATTTTGGAATTTTGAACCTTCCCAATTAGTTTAATTTTACTCAGACCATAAACTGAAACTTCTTAAAAAACATTTCATATTAATTGGCAGTATATTTATACCTATCAGAAAATGATATAGTAGTGAAAATCAACACTTTTAGAATTCCTATTTTTACCCAAACTTACATATATTAGCCCCAAACTGCAAAATGTTGCATTGCTTTGAATTGGATTATTATTAAATTTACTTGATTTGTTGTTTAGCTCCTGGGAAATGGAATTATTTTTTATGATCCCATCAATCACATTTACTTTAGAATTTTAAATCATTTCTTATTTATTAGATGCTGCATATGAGAAAGAGTGCCATTTTATGTTGAAGATAAATAGGAATTACTTCTCTGCTTGCTATTCTATAGACTTGTTCATCAATATAACTTAATGTTTCATACTAGGTAACCAAACATAGTCAACCTATTTATTTGTTGATACCTCTAGAAGTTATAAGGTACAACTTAAAGAGATATTAAGAAAATACTGATTTTATGGGATCCTGGTATTAACTACTTTTTTACATTTAGATATTATAGAAAGTACCTGAAACTTAATTTGAATGAGTTTGGATGAAAAGGCCTGTGTAGTACATATTATATGTGACATACAGGATACATCAGAAAAAAGATTAATGACAATTTGTTGATTAATATTTTATGATTCAGTAAGGCACTTATTTGATTAGAGATATAACTTTATATTTCACAAACATATTTTCACATGAGAAATTTAAGCCGAGCCAGTTCATTAGCTGATATCTCTGAATAAGATGAAAAGATCAAAATTAAATAAAAATTGAAAATAAATGTAAATCAAAAAATAAGTTTAATAAAGTGAATAACATTTTAAAAACATAAATAAAAATAACAGTATTTAATTAGATCTTATTGTTCACCAAAGGCCATTGCATAAACATGCATATTACTCTTTTCTGATTTAGATATTGGAAAGTGGTGCAGGGGTGGAAAAAGTTTTCCTTCTTCCCTTTTATAGGTTATTTAGCTGGTCTGGTAATTAAGTTGATGTAAGAAAGATTAACAGGCACTGGCCAGTTTTGCTCAGTGGATAGAGCTTTGGCCCACAGACTGAAGGGTTGCAGGTTCAATGCTGGTCAAGGGCACGTACCTCGGTTGCAGACTCGATCCCTGGCCGCAGTCGAGGCACATGGGGGAGGCAACCAATCGATGTGTCTGTCTCGCATTGATGTTTCTCTATCTCCCCCTCCTTTCCACTCTTTCTAAGAATCAATGGAAAAATATCTTTGGGTGAGGATTAAAAAGCAAACAAAAAAACGAAAGAAAAAAGAGTTACAGGAGGAAAGAAAACAGAAATCTCATAACATGGATATTTCCTGTATATAAGGTAGGGACCCAGGAAAACTGAGTAACTCTCCCAAAAGCCACCACCTTAAGTACCATCGCTAGATAAAGACAGAAGATGTTGGGGCAGGGAGTGAGGGAGGAAGCCAGTTCCTGGAGAAAAAGCACAGTAAACAAGAGTATGGGGTTGTCTGCAGATTTAAGTTACTGCCTTCTCCGTTGCTAAGAGTTTATAGAGATTAAGTCCGCTTTCTCCTGCTGGTACACAGAGGGAGATACCGTTACAAACAGAGACTTCCCTGATCAATGTAACCATCTCTTACAACAGAGTAACTTCTCATCTTTCCACGCTTCCCCCATCTTAACAGTAATCAGCCTAAAATTATCCTTGTGTCAAATAGGCATATTTTGGGGTGGTATATTCTGCTCTCCTCAAGTTCAGGCCACATTCTGAGCAATGTTTTTCTTTTTTTTTAATAATTTACTGTCATTTTGTGTTGTGTCATGTTTATCTATTTACTTATTTTTGTGTGATGTGGGGGAAGAAGAAATATTTATCTATCCTTATAGGTTCTTTCAGCTGATCTAATCAAATGGACATGAGGCAGACTATTAACAAGAGAAAAACAACCAAATTTAATTATATACGTATGTACGGGAACCTCACATACATGAGAATCAGAGACCCCACATACATGAATTGTTCAGAGGGAGATAGGCAAAATGAGGTGCAGATGACATCCTGAGCTAAGGAAGGCAGTTAGACACCTCCGGCTTCAGAAGAAGAGAAGGACATCCACAGATTCAATAAAAAACCAGATGTTCAGTAACTAGATGTTTGTCCCACCATACAGATAGGTCAAAAGAGGTTATCGCTGATAATAATTCTTATTATGGGCAAGACCCCTAATTTCAGTTCTTCTAGGTAGTTGGGTAAAGGGGGGCAGACGTTTCTTTTAAGCCCACAAGATGTCAATTGCCTTTAGTTAAAAAAAAATCCACATACCACAAAGGCACATCTTGGGCCACTCATTCTAACTGGGCTATCAGAGTTCTAACTCCTATTCAGATTTCCTCCAACTTTTCTCATTTGTTACATTTAAAGCCTGGCTTTATGAAATTTTTTAAATGTAGGTCTTTATGTTACATTCATCCTCACCACTGGTGATTTGTTATATATGAGGAACAACTTTAGAATATGTTGTGATAGTCTGTTTGCATGTATTTCTTTAGCTAGCTAGGATTTCACTTAGCGAATGAATAGAATTTGCTTTTTCAGTGCATCCAATTGAGAATATAGTTGGTCAGTTTTTGATCGTTTGTTGCCAAGTTCAATGTAATTATACTAATAATTATGAATTAATTCCTCTTGAGGTTGAGTATTGTGATTCAGAATTTTTACTTTGAAAACCTGGTGAGATTTAGTACAAAATCCTATAAGTAGGATATATTGAGGATGTACTGAAATTGCATCAGTGATAGAACTTGTCTCATAAATGAATTTACCTCTTGAAATGATTTCTTAGGCTTAAGAGGACAAAGGTGAATGAGTGCAGAAGTATGAACAATACACATTCAAAGTATATTGTGTGCTATGGCTGAAAAAGAATTAAACCTTTTCCCCCCAACCTTGGGCTTGTACTGCAGCTAGGCCTTATAAGTCCCCTTCTTATTGTGCTGTCTGCCTTCTCTTGTATATGCATCTTCAGTTACATATTGCAGTTCTCAATAGGAATGATATATAAACTCCCTAAATGTCTGTTGGTAGTATAATAAACTTTTTTAAAAAAGTAAGCAAGGAGTTTGCTTGTACCTAAAGTTTTTCTTTAGGCTAAATCTCAAGTATGGGCTATCTGGAAGGAACTACATTTTTTTAAAAAATGGGAAGAGGTATGCTTTTACATTATTTTACTTAATTCATTCGGTTAATGACATTAGATAAATTTTTCCCAAATGACTTCTATTAAGTCGTTTTATTGGTTAGTCAACGCTCTGTGTGAGTATGTGTGGCAGTGGCGATTTTTCAGGTAAGTACAGCAGCCAGATGTTCAATAAGCAGGTTCTTAAACCCAATTTTATACCTCAGTACCTTGAATTATTATTCTAAATTGCCACCCAGCATCTAGTATACTTTAATAATGATCTATTTAATAAAATCTGGGTTGTTCAGCATATTTTCTTTTCTGTTGTGTGCTTTTCTTCTTCTCCTTTTTCTTCTTAGGGAAATAGTTCTCAAACTACTTCAATATGAGGCATCAACAAATGTAGCAGACAACAAGGGTTATTTTCCTATTCACCTGGCTGCCTGGAAAGGAGATGAGGAAATTGTGAAGATTCTTATTCATCATGGGCCATCGCATTCCCGAGTCAATGAACAGGTGCACTTGTCAAATGTTTGCTCATGCTTTACCTTTTCTGGAGTTTTGAGAAGGCAAAGCCACAAGTAAAAATTTAAATTATTTTAAAATGAGATTAAACAGTGAATGTGAAAAGATTTGATTACTTCTGTCTTTACCCTGCCAAAGACTTTTCTACTACTGAATTTCCTGAAGGGAAATTTGAAAATTTCTTTGGCATTTGTATACAGTACAGAGGCACTAATTTGGTCATTTGTTAAGATATTTGTTAACAAGAAAACCCCATTTAAAGGAAGTAGTTGTGATATTTTTGCCTGCCTTATATAAGCATAGATTTTGTAGTTCTTGAATATTTAAAGATAGAATGGAATTCACATTTATAATATGAATTAGAGCTTTTCTTAGTACAATTTTAAATGCTAGTGAAGTAATGATAACTATCATTTGTATAGTGCTTTACAATTTACATAGCACTTTCACAAGTGCCTTTTGCGAATCAAAATACAATATATAGAGTTGCTAGTCACAAATTAAGTTAAAATTTTTCTATGTATGTAAATATATACATATGCCTACAGTAAGTTGAGTAAAACACCAACAGCAGTCGATACCACAGGTGAAGTCATAATATTTGCAAGTGCATAATATTCATATTACTCAAAACAGACATATTAAAAGAGGAAGGCCATCGTCAGTATTCTAAATAAATAAGACCACAGATTCCAGAAAGCAGAATAAAGTCCCCTAAAACAGTATAATAACAAACATCTTAGCTCTGCATGCCCCCTACTGTTCCCATTTTGTAAAACAATATTTGAAAAACAGCATGCAGTCCAACAATTGAATTTCAACCATGGCATTAAGCTGCAGGTTGGCAGCTGTCCAATATCAATGCAATGGGTTACTCTAGGGCAAGCACATCTGATAAAGTATAATTAGCATATTGCTCAAATAGATACAGACTTTGCAGGCCTTTGGATGAAATTCAGACTAAAGAGTAAAAAGTAACACTAGCACTAGATATAAACAGCAAAGGGAAGAAAAAGAATTTTGTTTTTCCAAAATGCAATTGTAGGAAGAAGTAATCAAGAAAAATGTCTTATTAATTGGAAATGTCTTATTAATACTTATTACAATAAAAATGTCTGTGTTTACAGGTTAAAAATGCAGAATATTTTTTATGAGAGTACACATATAAGTCTGATCTTAAAAAAAGGCAGATATGGCTCAGTGTATCATGCTAAAAGGAAATGTATGAGAATGCTGTTCTGTTCTTCAGAAAACCAAAAGTTAAAAGATCATTTGTGGTATGAGCCATCTGGTGGTTATTCTGAATAACTGTCTGAATGCCCCAAAGCAAAACCTGAAATAAGATGGAAAAATAATCCAAGGTTAAACAAGAGGATATTAGTTTTTACAAACAAAATATTTTTTAAATGACATGAAAATAAGAAAACACACACACCTAGAATTCATTTATATTTGAAACTTGACAATTTTAAATGGGGTATGACTGCAATGGTATGCTTGAAAGAGAAACACTGGTTTTGTGTGATGTTGAACAGTTCAATTAAAATATAAAAGTCTTTCCCAAGGAGATTCTTTTTTCACTTCTATTACTTTGTGTTTTGGTTTCTATTTGGTTTCATATTAGGGCACCTGCATGTCTTCTTTCTCTTACTTATATGGAAAATGAAATGAAACCCAATTTGGGAGACCTCTCTGTAAATCTTTCATTATCAAGAATTTACTGACTAGTGGGGGGACGCCAGTCAAGATAGCAGACTAGGTGGATGCTGTGCTCCCCTCCTCCCATGAACACATCGAATTTACAAAGTTACAGAACAGGCAACTTGGCGAACCATCTGAGGACTAGCTGAACAGAAGTCCTAAACTAAGCATATAAAGAAGAAGCCACACCTGGCCGGTGTGGCTCAGGGGTTGAGCTTTGACCCATGAACCAGGAGGTCAGGGTTTGATTCCCAGTCAGGGCACATGCCTGGCTTGCAGGCTCCATCCCCAATAGGGGGCATGCAGGAGGCAGCCGATCAATGATTCTCTCTCATCATTGATGTTTCTATCTCTCTCTCCCTCTCCCTTCCTCTCAGAAATCAATTAAAAAATATATATATATATTTAAGAGAAGTCCCGTTAAGACAGCAACAGTGTACTTAAAAAAAAAAAAGAATTGATGAACTCATTTGTCTTTTGGAAAGCCAGGCTATTGAAAGTGTGTTATAATTGTTATTAATCTCTCTCATTAACAAATATCATGAAGGCGCGATGCACAGTGCAGATCACACTGAAACACCCACCATCTGGGCCCAGCAGGGCCACTGACTAACATGGCTCAATCATTTATCACTCTTGGAAATTGGAATAAATAATGTAGGGAAAAGTTAGATTTTTTCCCCTATTGAAGGGATAAAAATCCAATGTGATATTTTTGATGCAATCAATGATGCATACATTTATCAGATATAAAAATCTATTAGGAATACTTATCAAAACAGATAAATCTTAAACACATTCTCAAAGCATCTGAGGTTTTTGATGATGGCGTTTACGTTTTGGTAAGGCATTGAATTTCTGAAAGTGCTTTTATGTGTTTGTGTTAACAGAACAATGAGAATGAAACTGCCCTGCACTGTGCAGCTCAGTACGGACACTCGGAAGTCGTGGCTGTTCTCCTGGATGAGCTCACGGATCCCACCATCAGGAACAGCAAGCTGGAAACACCTTTGGACCTGGCGGCGCTTTACGGACGGCTGAGAGTAGTCAAAATGATCATCAGTGCGCACCCTAACTTAATGAGCTGCAACACTCGCAAGCATACCCCGCTGCACCTCGCTGCACGCAATGGCCACAAAGCAGTCGTTCAGGTGCTGTTGGAAGCAGGAATGGATGTGAGCTGTCAGGTGAGTCTTCCGTTAGCTAGGCTTTAAAAGTGATGTTGCTTTTGTGTTGCTTTGAGATGTACAGGTGTTAAAAGTTACATATAGAGCCCGGCCTGCGTGGCTCAGTGGTTGAAAGTCCACCTCTACGAACCAGGAGGTCACAGTTCGATTCTGGTCAGGGCACATACCTGGGTTGCTGGTTGTATCCCCATTAGGGGGCGTGCAGGAGACAGTTGATCAATGGTTCTCTCTCATCCTTGATGTTTCTATCTCTCTCTCCCCTTCCTTTCTGAAAAAAATAAAAAAGTGTGTGTGTGTGAGTGTATACATATATATATTTTTTTAAAAGAAAAAACATACGTAGAAATCGTACCATTGTTTGATTAGTCAAATTGTCTGCAAGTATTTTTGTAACTACTAAGTTCAAGGCACCCTGTCACACACTTTTGGGAAATATGTAGCGATATAAGGCACGATCTCTAACCTCATTCTAATTTGAGGGCTATATACTTGAAAAATTATTCTTAGGTGGCAGTTGTGTGCGATATCCTTAGTAACTGTTTCCTTTATTCTAGTAATTAGCACACACTAGGAATCCATCAAAGTTGAATGAATGAATGAAATAAAATTCACTTGGACATTTTGAGTATGTGCTTTGTGTTTAATATGTCACCACATTTAGAATCCAGTTCTCCACAACTGTCCAGAGGGATTGAGAGCTGTTACGTTCTAGTTAAGATATGAGCAATCAGATTCAAAGATTTAAGAAACTTGCCGAAGGACACATAGCTGATACACCCAGAATGTGAGTTTAGACTTACTGATTAAAGTCCAGGTCTCTTTCCACAACAATGTGCTGTATGCACATAACTAATGAAGGAAAGACCACTGGACCTAAGGCTATCAGAAAAAAAGTTTATTGGAGACGTGGTTTGAGTTGAGCTTTGAAGGATGGATAACATTAGGATAGATTTTGTTTCTCCACAAGGAAACCGTAACCTGCTTTTATTATCTGTTCCAAGTTACCAAAACTTTTAAAAAACAATTTTATTCTTTTTCTGACTGTTTTTTGGTCCCAAGTCAGTGGTAGCATTCTTATCTTCTGGTTCCTGTCAGGTTGTGATCTTCTGCCCTGTGTGTTAGTAAGCTATTGCTGCGTAACAAACTATGCCCGAACTGAATGGCTTCACACAAAAACTGTGTATTTAGCTCATAATTCTGGGGTTGGTAGTTTAGTCTGAGCTTATCTGGGTAGTTCTTCCATCTTGGCTGGGTTCTCTCATTTGTCTGGGGTCAGTTGTAAGTCAGTTAAGTGGCTCTGTGTCAGGGACTGACTGGATGTTGCCTGGGATAATAGGTGAGATTGGAATGTCTTCTTTACACTATCTTTCTCTCAAAAAGTGCTGAGCCCAGCCAGCTTGGCTCAGTGGTTGAGCATCAACCAGAAGGTCAAAGGTTCGATTCCCAGTCAGGGCACATGCTCGGTATTACCCCTATTCTATCTCTCTCTCCCTTTCCCTTCCTTTCTGAAATCAATAATATGTATATAATAAAAGAAAAAAGAAGTGCTGATATTACAGAGAATATGTATGAATATATAAAAATGACACAATTTTTTTTTAACCTGTCATCATTCCTAATGCAACTGTGTTTCTTCTTCTTCTTCTTTTTTTTTTCCAGACAGAAAAGGGGAGTGCACTTCATGAAGCAGCTTTGTTTGGAAAGGTGGATGTTGTGAGAGTTCTGTTAGAAACAGGTAACGATCATGAGTCCCCATGGAGCTTATTCTACTAAATACTCTTTTTATTTCAGGAGTCAAAGAAAACCATTTATTTATTTATTTTTTTACATAATCACCCTTCTCATCTTCCCTCCAAATTGCAGTTTTATATTCATATCATGCAGAATTGAGCCTCAGTGTTTAGATAAAATTGATATAAATTTGTACCTTTTTTTCCACTTAGTAGAGGTTTTAGTAAAAAGCTCTTGGAAATTAGAATGATGTGTATTTACATCACAGTAAAATGTACTAGAGCAGCTTCCAAAAGGAAAAGGAAAGCTCTGCCTTCCACAAGAGGAAGGATCCTGTGAAGTTATGACAATTGCTTTGTTTATTAAAGAACAGAATATTTCCCTCGCTTTCATATTGTGAACTGTGGTAAACAGCAGTTAGAGTTCTCTGTCCTTAAGGCAAATTCTCCTTCTGGTTTTTTCATCAACCGAGTTGCTGTTGTTTGACAGCCGCAGTGATTTAAAGGGGACCTTAGAGGGAATGCTTAGAAAGAAAAAGTAGGTTTATTTGTCTTCGTGGGCATATTGTGATTAAAATGAAATAAAATTGGAACAGAGGAGGGATTATTTTTTTCAGGATCAAAAGGCATGAGTACCAATTCATACTTGGAAACAATTGATGAGTCTTTTGTGTTATGGGTATATTTTATGCTTTTATTTTCCTCTGTAAAAAAAAAAAAAAGTGTAAAACATTGGCAGACTATGACGTTTTGATTGTGTTTTTACAAAGTTAAAATTTCATGTATATTGAACTTGACATGTAACACAGTGATATATTAAATATGTTGAGGCACATTTAAATAAATGTGTGCTAGTCACACATCCCTACACAATTGAAAAAATAATAAAAACAATACATACTCTTACTATGATGAACAGTTGAGGCCAGATACTGAAAAGTGGCTCTGTTTGTCTTCAGATGTTTAGAAATTTATAAACTTTTTTAGGGTGGCGAAAGCTATTTGCTACATTAAGTTCTTCAGTGCAATATGTATTTTCAGAATTAAAATAATCCCAATGGTTTTTAATTATGCACTTCAGTAAGTTTGCTCACCATGCAGATGATGAGTGTTGCTAACATTGATTATAATGTATGAAATATTTGACTTTGGCATTTGGACAAGAGTCCTAAATAATCATACTCTTTCAACTTTCATGAGTATTCAAGTATTTATGACTGTTGTTATATTACTCACATGGTACATTAGTATAATTTAAAAATATTTTTATGACATACAGACTATATAAATCACATGACCATTATACTTTAGGAATTCACATTCTAAATGAATATTTTCAGCTTGTACCATTTAGCTTACAACTTAAAATAGCTATAATCCTAAAAAAAATTCTTAAGAGTTAATTCATTATCAAGATTATTCCTAATATTTGGTAGCAGTAGACACCCACCTTCTGTTTTACTAAAATCTTGCATGTGTAGGTGTGCACATGTAACTTAATTAAAAACATGACTTTTTAAACGTGCTTAGTGTGTATATGTTTGAGATTAGAGCAGTTATATATTAACAGTACCTTCTGGTCACTCCAATGTTGTATATCTAGTGGGGTTTTCTTTTTCTTTCAGGAATTGATGCCAATATAAAGGATAGCTTAGGGAGAACTGTCTTAGACATTCTGAAAGAACATCCATCTCAGAAATCTCTCCAGATTGCAACACTCTTACAAGGTAAACAGTATTGAATGATGGATGAGTGTGCCTTAAAGTTAAGATTCAATTAAAACCGTCCTAGTTTTCCCTTGGGGTTTGAGCTAATGTTTACATTTGAATGAACTTTTTCTTTGCATTTTTTCTAGTAGACTTTTAAATTAAATAAAATTCTTTGTAGTGCTTTATTTTGGTTTTTCAACTACTCAGTATTTTAAGAAAAGCTAAGATATTTTTTTCATGCACTTGATATTAGTCTCTTTTAAACACACATATTAAATATGTAATTATGAACTGGAAGGTATAAGCTTATACACTGATGATAATTAAGTATTATATTACATTTGAGTAATCCTTAAAGAGTTTTCAGGGATTTCTGTTATTTTGTCTTATTTCTTTAATCTGTGAGGGTAAGTTAGATGTCATTGTGAAGTTCTGAGAGTCTAAGGGACTTGCTCAAACTCGTATATTCCATTCGGAGTGGTAGAGTTGTTACATAAATGCTGGGTTAACAACAGTAAAATTGTATGTAGATTATTTTCTCCCTAATCCAGTAGTGCCAATAGTTCCATCTTGCCAGCTCTGTTTTTGATAAAGGCCATTTAAATACTTTTGTAGTTAGTTGCAGTCATTAGGTATACGGAAGGTTTGACAACCATTTAGGTACTGCTTTTTTGTTTGCAGGGTTACATACGTCCCCATTTGATTGAAAACTTTTATGAAAAATTTAGATTTAGACCAGCCGGTGTGGTTCAGTGGTTGTGCGTCAACTCGCGAACCAGGAGGGCACATGCTAGAGATCCCCAGTGAGGGGTGTGCAGGAGGCAGGGGATCAATGATGCTCTCTCTGAAGTCAATAAAAAAACAACAGCATTAAAAGAATTTAGATTTAAACGCTCTCCCCTTCTGCTTGGTGCTAGGCCTGGCCTGTAGCATGTTCCCTTAAAAAGCCAGAGGTTTGTTCTCTCCATTCCAGTCAGCTCAGACACTATTCAGCTGCGATTAGCCCCTGTAATTGTTACGGATTGGCTGCAAATGTAATTGAGGCGGGAGGCTGGACGGGTTTCATTTGATTATCAGTTGGGAGGCTGAAAAGAGCTTTGTCCTGCAGGGAGATAAGTGAATTACAACCAAGTGAGCAGGAGAGATGTAGGGTCAACAAGGGCCAAAGGGGGGTAAGGAGAATAGATACACTACAGGAGGTCATTATGCTCTCTTCTCTCCAAATTTCCAAAACCTCTCACGGAAGTTCAGGCCCCTACAATTTTCTTGTCAATAAAGAAGTTAGTTTTAAGTCAAGTGCTTATAGAGATAAATCAGAGAAGAATACAAGAGTGGCACTTTATATCAATTCAAATTAAAATCGAGTCGAATCAAAGCTGAAACATAAAAGTAGTACACAGCATTTTTGTAAGTCTTTCTCCTCTAGGTGATTTGTATTTCATGTTGGATTTTTGACTCTAAACTGAGATTTTTAAAACAACAACAACTGAGGCTTGTGCATAGTGTGTTTTGGGAAAAAGCAAAATAAATATACTCTAAAAAGGGAGCATGACAGAATTACAGACATTTTTTATAGGATGCTGCATTAGTTCAACTTAAATAAAATGTTATTATAGAGGAATAACTGTGTTCTTTTAAATGATCATGATTCATTAGGTATGCCAATTTGTGATAGGTACATGGGACACCTTTGAATTTTTAAAATTATTGGAAAACTTTAGAATGTGAACACATTCTATATTCTTTATATTCCTGGATTTCAAGTCACTGGTGCATCTTTTTTTTCCAGAGAGGAAGGGAGAGGGAGAGAGATAGAAACATCAATGATGAGAGAGAATCATTGATCGGCCTCCTTCTGCACACCCCACACTGGGGATTGAGCCCACAACCCAGGCATATGCTCTGACTGAGAATTGAACCGTGACCTCCTGGTTCATAGGTCGACACTCAACCACTGAGCCACACCGGCTGGGCTCACTGGTGCATCTTAAATCGTATGAAAACGTTTGTTATAGCAATGAAGCCTATGATAGTAGGTAAAATTACTATTTGTGTCCCCAGGAGAAATTCCATTTTCGTAATTACTGCATGAGTCAAAACGTTTAAGTATAGAAGCCTATAGGTTGCTTTCTTTTCCTAGTAGAATGTGCCTAGTAGAATTGCCCTTAGGTAAAAACTATTTGGATGATATGAGGACGTCAGTGGCTGGCAGGAGAGCACAAACTTTCTTAACTGGATTTTTTTAAAAAAGGTTTCTTCTGAATAAAGAAATGCAAGTAAAAGATCCCCATAGGGAGGGATCTATTCATTTAATTCTAACCACTGGGAGCTGCATGCTTGGGGGAGACAGCAGATACATTTTGTTTAGATCACATATTTTTAGCTCACACTGTTGCCATTTAAAAAAAAAATTGAATTAGCTTTCAACATTTAAAAATCTAGGATTTTGGTTAAAACTCCAGAGTTTTTTTTTTTTTTTTTAAATGCAGGCTTTCTTTTTCCTTCATTGCCTAACTTGAGGTGGTGGCTCTAGCTACTCCTGGTCTGTATGCTCTCTGTTCTTTCATGACACTGGTGCTGACTATGTGCGGATATTTTCCCTACATTGAGGTGCTGTTTTCTTTATGTTCAAAAGTGAGAAGTCTTCTTGTCCTATGTCTTTTTGGCTCTGCCACTTCGCTGTATGAATGAGGCCAAGTTACAGTCCTTTTCCTTTACTTGTCATCTTTAAAGCTGACATTGTAATAGTGCCTGTGTCATAGTTTTGTGAGGATTGAGTTAATTTATATTAAATACTTAGAACGTTGCTGGGTACATAGTAAGCAAAATTTTCATTTTAGCTGCTGTTACTAACTTCATCAAAGTTAGAAAAATGAGAGAGAGACTGAGTGTGGGACATTGCTCCAAGAATAATGAGAAAGAACATTATTTCTTTGTAGGAATAAAGTTTAATATGCAATTATGCTTATCTTACTAGGTGACAACACCGTTTTATCATAAACTTATCTCACTTCATTCATTTATGTTACTTGACTGGTTGTTGTATCCAAATGAATTTGACATTCCTGCTTTGGAATCAAGTCTATTCAAAGCATCTGTCAGAGTTTTAAATCTTTCGGTAGAATACATTTAAGGAAACCACGGATGTTATTGTGTTTTCAACAGGTGAAGTTATTTCTTTTTTTAAAAAAAAAAATTATTGTTTTCAGAGAGGAAGGGAGAGGGAGATAGAAACATCAATGATGATAGAGAATCATTGATTGGCTGCCTTCTGCATACCCCCTACTGGGGATCAAGCCCACAACTTGGGCATGTGCCCTTGACCGGAATCGAACCTGGGACCTTTCAGTTCAAAGGCTGATGCTCTATCCATTGAGCCAAACTGGCTAGGGCAGATGAAGTTATTTTTAAGGAAAGAATGGATTAAGTTTAGTTTTCAGAAAAAGGTTCATTAAGTCTCTTCCAAAATATCTTTTTTGTTTTCATTAAGAGCTTTAAGTTAATAGCCCACCGTGAAGTTCTTTAGGTTTTTTGGCTTTATGAAGTTCTTATAAAAACTTAGGATGTATTTAGGATATGAGGAAAGACATGGAAAATGATCACCAGAGGTAAAGCATAAAGTTCAGTTAAAGATTTTAAAATAAATGAATTCAAATATGTAATTTTAAAACTTATACACAGAATATTTAGAAGGCACGGGAAGACCAGCAGTCCTTGAAGCACATGTACAAGAATGTACAACACAGGAAACACACCTTTCGTCTCCTCTTGAGTCTCCTTCCCAAAAGACCAAAAGTGAGTAGCTAATTATAAATCCTTGAAATGATATACTGGAGTTTTAGCTACAACTTTGTCCTATCTATACAAAATTGCTAAGCCTTGTGAAAATTTCAAGTTTAATAAGTTCTACCATATCCTCCATATTTTATCCACTTATTCAGCCAGCATTTATTGAGCTCCTACTATTTGTCAGGCCCTACTTGGTGCCCTGAGGTACAGAGGTGAGCAAGGTAGAGAGCATCCCTGCTGCCGTGAGGTTTACATGGAGTGGATATTTCATAGTAGGTTATTTTTTCCTAAAATGCATTTTTAATGCAGAATAAAAAATACTGATTTCTGGATTGTAACTACTGGATTTTTTTCCAGAATAAATTATCAGTATAAAGTGCCATTCTTAGAATGATTAGAAAAATGAATATTTGCATGCAACCTACAAATAACTATGTTTTGACAGATGCTGCATATTATTTACCTTTTCCTTCTGAGTCTTCCCTTAATATCACATATCGTAATTCTAATTTATTAATTACTTGTTTTAATACATTCTACTATTTATTTTTTATTAAACCTAGGAAGTAGGATCCTAGTATAATTTTAAAATTGCTAATGAATTGTTGAATGAATTCTGTCAGTGAAGTGTAATGCTGATAAAAGAGTGTGGAAAATTAAATGCTGTAGTAAATGAATACTACTTTTTTAATATTCTTGTATTATTTATATTAGTTTTGTTTCTTGTTTTTAGCAGAATAGTTTCTGAGTACTTGATCTTGTTTCATATTTTGAGTTCTATTACCATAACAAGTCATATTTCTATTATTTAACATTAAGTTTTATCAGTGGCCTTTCTTGAAACTTTGAAAAAATTTACTGTCCCCTTAACAGGTGAAACGGTGACTGGAGAATTATCAAAACTCTTGGATGAAATAAAACTCTGTCAAGAAAAGGATTATTCTTTTGAAGACTTGTGCCACACAATATCAGACCACTACTTAGATAATCTGAGCAAGATTTCAGAGGAAGAGCTTGGGAAAAATGGAAGCCAGAGTGTAGTAAGTAAGGGGGTGGGCAAGAAGACAATTTGTCTGTCTTCACCAGTGCAGTGTGTACCGAAGAGGCCTGTTTGTGCATTATCTTATCTGCTGACTTGGCCAGTGTCAAATGTCAGGCTACCTATTACTTTTTCCCTCATGTTCGTTGGTGTTTTATTCTCACTGCATGTGGAGGGGAAGGGATGCTTAGATAAATCACGTGTAGTTTGTGATGATCTCGTTACTGTTAACCGTCGTAGTTTCATAGTTCCTTTGATTATGTTCTTTTAGTTTTACTGGGTGTGATGATACTGGTTTCCTTTTGTCTTTCTTCTCCATGTTGTCTGTGAACTGAGTCTAACTCCAACTTGAAGAAGAAAGACAGAGCCCTGTGTGTATGGTCACTCCGCATGTCATTGTAGGAGAGAGACATGGTGGGAAGTTCGACCTCCGTGTTTTTATAATCCCAAGGGCTTTGCCTGTAACCTACAAGCTCAGAATCTGAGTCATGAGTTACAGATGCTTGCTTGCTTGGATTTTTGTATTGGCACAATAGCAAGAAAAACCGTAGAGAATCAAGCAGTTTAAAATTAAAAATATAAAATAAAATTAAGATTTGGATATCTATTTTGTATCCTATAGAGGAAGAACTTATAGGATGCACTGGAATTAAAGGAAATATATTATGATGATACTTTTATAACTTAATTTGTTTTAGAAACATTTTCTTCTAAAGTCAATAGAGTGGATTGTGTTAAAGGGATGCCATATGATTTATGAAAACAAAAATAAATAGCCAAGTATCGTGACTGGTATGAGACTATTCATTTAGTTAGTCAATGTGAGCTGTGATGCTGCCCCAGGTAGTAGCGGTTAGTCTGGAAGGTGCACAGCTGGTCTTACCACAGAGGCCTACTTTTGTTTTTGTTTGTTTGTCTGCTGCACTCTCTTTTGTAAAACATCACACTGTTGGCTCCAATAGAAGGTCTTTGTGAATGAGGATGATTAATTATATAGTATATGCGCAGAAGTAAATACTTGGTTTTACCAAAAGAAAAGAATTTATATTAATGAAATATTTATGATAGTAACCTTAATGTCAGGAGAAAATTCCCTGTTTAAAAATATAAAAAGGAGAGAGAATCCAAGATGGCGGCGTAGGTAAACACCTAAACTGCTGCCTCCCGCAACAATTTCAAAAATACAACTGAAAGAAAAAACGTCTATCACCCAGAACCACGGGAAAGCTGGCTGAGTGGAAGTTCTACAACTAGAAGGAAAGAGAAAAGAGCATTGAGACGTGCACGAGCGCTGAAAAGCTGAGGTACGGAGGCGCGTGATCCGGGCTGGCGGTGGGCGTTGCTTTTTTCAACCCGCAGGGAGACAAGCCCCCGATTACTCTGAAATACAGTTTCTGGGGAGACGCGGGGGACCCAAACTCCTACGGGGAGAAGCTGGACTGTCTGCCAGTGAGGGTGGCTTGCTTGCAGAGCTGCGCACAGGAATAATTGTTTACTGCACTGGGGCACGGGACTGCCGACAGGGACTCAGAGCCGGCTAACTAGCAGCCATTGCTGTTTGCCACGCCCTAGCCTAGTGACAGCCTGAGACCCTGCCCTGCACAACCTACAAACCCACCCAAGCTCTAAGCAGCGGCTTTTGCATAAGAAAGCCCTGCCCTATCACAGCTTAACCTAGCAAAGTTGCAGCCTGGGTCAGACAGCTCCAAAACCTCCAAACCACAAGCAAAGAGGAGAAAACTGTAGCTCTCACTGTAGCTCCTGCTGGGTGGCCTCAGACAGTAGCTGACCTGCACCCCATTGGAGATCCAGAAGCCAGTGTACCCAGTGGTCAGTGTGAGACACCAGATTTCAACTCCTCACATCCATAAGTGACACATTCAAGAGGCAGACTCAGTGAGCACCAAAGCCCCACTGAAACAAATCCTGCCCCATAAGCATGTCTTCAGCGCAGCAGTTCTTCCATTATAGACACAGCGAGTGCTCACAGCTAATTGGCCTGGAGGTCAATTCCTCCCAGTGTACCAATGGCAATTAAGGCTTAACTACACCAAGACTTTGCACTCAGCCCACAAAGGGGTGTACGAAGAGCATCCATCTCATGTAATTGAGGAGGCTGAGCTACTGCCCCTTATAGGTCACCTACCACACAAAGCCACTCCATCAACACAGGGAAGCAGCCAAAATGCGGAGACAAAGAAACATGTCACGAATGAAAGAAACAGAGGAAAGCAAACTACTGGACGACATAGAGTTCAGAACCACATTTATAAGGTTACTCAAGAATCTTCTAAAAACCGCTGAGAAACTTGATGAGACCTTCAAGGAGCTTAATGAGAATGCCAAAAAAATGGAAAAGGATCAGTCAGAAATGAAGCATACACTGTCTGAAATAAAGAATATACAGAAACTCAACTGTAGATCAACATACCCCAAGAATCAAACCAAAGATCTGAAATATGTGGAAACAAAAAACATCCAACCAGAAAAACAAAAAGAAAAAGAATCCAAAAATATGAAGATAGTGTAAGGAGCCTCTGGGACAACTTTAAGCGAACCAACATCCGAATTTTTGGGGTGCCAGAAGAAGGGAGAGAGCAAAATATTGAAAACCTATTAGAAGAAATAATGACAGAAAACTTTCCCTACATGGTGAAAGAAATAGACTTACAAGTTCAGGAAGCACACAGAACCCCATACAAGAGGAATCCAAAGAGGACCACACCAAGACACATCATAATTAAAATGCCAAGGGCAAAAGACAAAGAGAGAATATTAAAAGCAGCAAGAGAAAAACAGTTAATTACCTACAAGGGAGTACCCATATGACTGTCAGCTGATTTCTCAACAGAAACTATGCAGGCCAGAAGGGAGTGGCAAGAAATATTCAAAGTGATGAACAGCAAGAACCTACAACCAAGATTACTCTACCCAGCAAAGCTGTCATTCAGAGTTGAAGGTCAGATAAAGAGCTTCACAGACAAGAAAAAGCTAAAGGAGTTCATCGCCACCAAACCAGGATTACATGAAATGCTGAAGGGTATTCTTTAAGAGGAAGAAGAAGAAGAAGAAGAAGAAGAAGAAGAAGAAGAAGAAGAAGAAGAAGAAGAAGAAGAAGAAGAAGAAGAAGAAGAAGAAGAAGAAGAAGAAGAAGAAGAAGAAGAAGAAGAAGAAGAAGAAGAAGAAGAAGAAGAAGAAGAAGAAGAAGAAGAAGAAGAAAAAGGTAAAGATAAAAATTATGAACAACAAAATGACATCAAATACATACCTACCAACAAGTGAATCTAAAAATCAAGTGAATAAAAAATCTGAAGAACAGAATGGACTGGTGAATATAATAGAATCAGGGACACAGATAGGGAGTGGACTGACGATTCTCAGGGGAAGCAAGTGTGAGGGGTGCGGGAAGAGATTGGACAAAAATCTTACTCCTATGGATGAAGACAGTGGCGGGGGGTAAGGGCATGGGGTGGGGTGGGGGATCAGGTGTAGGGGAGCTATGGGGGAAAAAAAAGAGGAACACATGTAATAATCTGAACAATAAAGATTTATTTAAAAAAATAATAAAATAAAATGAGATTATCAGAACTTCTAAAAAAACATATATATATATATATATATATATGTATATACTGTCTCCAAATTACAAAGCAATTATAGTTCAATATTTCCTTGAAATTGGTTAGAAATGAGACCACATTTTTCTCTGCATAAACAATCCATAGTGTTCAGATTTTTATAGCTGTCCCTGAAGATTTCTATAAAAGTTGCTGTTTCTGACCCTCTATGTTTAAGCCCACAGACTTTTGGAAGGCCCTCATTTTTCAGACCAGTTCATTTATTAAACTTTTCTTATTGTCTGTACCATAGTAGGAAGCAGATTTTGAGCAAACATCCCAAATGCATTTATTTATCCTATCTAATAAAGAGGGAATATGCTAATGGACCCTCATGCTGTTGCAAAGATGGCGGCACCCACAGCCAATAAGGAGGGAATATGCTAATTGACTGCCCTGCCCTGAAAGATGGCGGCACCCACAGCCACAAGATGGTTGCGCCCAGTCCCCTCAGCCCCTCCCCCCCGGGACAGCAGGCAGGTGGTAAAGCCCGCACCTCAGGCTGGCCCTGGGTGGCTGGGCTGGGCCCAGCTGCTCTGTGTGCCTGCCTCTGGAGTCCCCTAATCCCCTCAGCCCCCCAGCTGCCCAAGGCTGGAACGAGGCGCAGGCAAGCCTCAGATGGTGGCTGCCCAGCCTCCCAGGGCTGCCCGAGGCTCAGGTAACCAGGGCCGGCCAAGGCTTGCACTGCCGGCCATGGCAGCAGCAGAGGCGTGATGGGGCATCGCCTTCCCCTGATCGCCAGGTCGCCTCCTGCCCCTGAGGGCTCCCGGACTGTGAGAGGGGGCAGGCTGGACTGAGGGATCCCTCTCCCCCGCCATCCAGTGCATGAATTTTCACGCACCGGGCCTCTAGTAAATTATATATATCTACTAATATTCTAAGAATATATGATTTAAATTATGAGTAATATACTACAAAAGAAACTCAAGGGAGGAGGATAAAGAATAAGTGTCAATAGAAGCTCTAATTTTATTCTTTTACTCGGTAGGTAATCTGTGCCCCCTGGGGTCTGCACACTCTCTTTGGAGACTGTGCTCATTCAGATTTGTAGCTTTCAGACAGTGATGGAAGGGGCATCTGGCATTGCTGGGGTGACATAATTTTCCCCCCTGTAAGCCAAAGACTGTATTGTGATAGTAGCATGAGAGAAATTAATGCTCATAAATTGAAATTAAGTTTTTCAAATTCAAGTTCATACTTTCACATAAGCAATCGCACTTTGTTTCTGTGACAAACCTTTATATTTTGTTCCTTGAAAATACTGCCATTTTAAATATTAAACTTTACATGAGGCAGAAAAGCAGAAGGAACAGATGAGTAAGAGCAAGGAGTTCTGTTTATTTGGAATAATAGAGCTTATAAAGGGGGGAGATGGGGGGAGGTGGGGGATAAGTATAGAAGGGTAGGTAGACGTCAGGCCTTGGATGATTTTGAATGTCATGCTGAGAATTTTGGTATTTATTTCTTAGGGAATGAGGAAAATCTAAAGGATTTTGGGCAGGTAAGACATCAATGGAAGTGGCCTTTCAGAAGATAAATGTCATAGAACTTGTTATTGAATGTTGAAAATGTAATCAAATTATTTTTACCCTTGTCTGCAGCCTGTGTTTCATTTGGGCTCATTTCCTGCTTTGCTGAATATTTGTTTCCATTCATCAAAAATGTTTTTCCAGAGTGTTGTTATGACTTATTCTCTCAAATTATGCATCAATTTATAGATCATCTATAGGTCATCTACACGTTGTGAGCTATAGAATTTACAATAGCAATAATGAGAGACAGCTCCTATTTTCAAGGAATTAAAAATACTTTTTGCAAGGAGTCTTTAGTCACTGTGTGCAGGCAATGCTAACATATAAAACAACAGCTATAAAAGAGCTACGTTTATTAGGTGCTTGCTGTTTGCTATTCTAATGCTTTCTATGATTTAAGTCACTTTGATCCTCATAGTAGTCCTAATAAGTGAGTTATTGGGAAATGACTCGGGAAGTGGCAGATTCAGGATTCAAACTCAGAGCCAATGTCTTATATTTCTCATAATAAACTATGCTGTGGCCAAAGGATTTTTTTAAAGAAGGAAGAGGTTAGTGATGATTTATTGGCATTCACTGAAGACTTCATGGAGGCAGGGAGAAACTAAACGGGGTCCTGGTGGAAGAGGAGATGTGCCATGTACTTGTATTAGGATGAATGAATGAATGGGAGAGGATTCCAGCCTGCAGAGACAGTACAGAGGTGAGACGCAGCATCTAATTTAAGGAGAGTGGTTTACCATGAAAGTTGATTTGAGAAAGTAATGGGGAACAAATTTGCATGAGTTATATTAATACCTTCCACTTAGGGAGTACTTTATTTATATTAACTGGTTTAATCCTCACAACAATCCTATGAGATGGGTAGACTTATTTCTCCCATTTCACAGATGAGAAAACAGAGGCACAGAGAACTTTTATGATTTTCCCAAGCATACATGCTAAGTACCAGAGCCAGCATTTGGACACAGACAGTCTGGGCTGGAGCCATACCCCTTACCAGACAACGTTTTGCTAGGGACAGATAATTGTATTTGGAAAGCTAGTCAGAAGTTTAATATTGATGCTGAGGAGAATAAACACTTGAAAAGGAGAGTTCTCTCCTGACAGTGAGATTTTGGGAAGATGAAATGGTAACTGAATGTCAGATGTTCTGGGGAGAAGCTCAAACAAGGAATGTCAGCAGTGGTTATACAGTAGACTTATCTGTTGAAGCTTCAAGAAATATGGAGGCCCTCAGATACCATATCAGACCAACTAAAGCAGAATATTTTGGGTGGCTCTAAGCATTGTTCTTTTAAAAAGTTTCTTCTAACATGCACACTGTTGGTCTAGAGCAGTGGTCGGCAAACTGCGGCTTGCGAGCCACATGCGGCTCTTTGGCCCCTTGAGTGTGGCTCTTCCATAAAATACCACGGCCTGGACGAGTCTATTTTGAAGAAGTGGTGTTAGAAGAAGTTTAAGTTTAAAAAATTTGGCTCTCAAAAGAAATTTCAATCGTTGTACTGTTGATATTTGGCTCTGTGGACTAATGAGTTTGCCGACCACTGTTCTAGAGGATTCAAAGTCTGCCAGGTCCCTGCTGAGGTAATTCAGGCCTGAGGTGCTGAGGTCTTGATAACAGCACACAATTATAGACTCTTAGAAGTGTACTAAGTCGTATAGATTTTCTAGAATCCAGCCTACTTCTACTCCCTAGGGTAAGAGCTCTAAAAATCTCTTGAATTAGGCACATTTTAAAGTTCTCACCAAGCAAATTCCAACTATTGTTCAGTCATAGTCCTAAATTAAAATTATTTCTGTTATGTCAGAATGTTAAATGTGGACATTTTTGTTGGTTTATTACTCACATTACTGGCTGAAGGGCAGGCATTTAGGCTCAGTTAAAATTTAATTTTAGATGATATGAAACATACTACTTTTCATTGTAATATGACACATAAATCTAAAAGTAACTTAGAAGGAATTTAAATGTAAGTAAATGTGTTGTGTAGCATTCATATTATTAATAAATGTATTTATCTATTAATGATGTGGCTTGAATTTTGGGACTATTTTAGCTATTCGTAGTTCTGTTTAGCTTTTATTACCTATTTCTTCCAATAGAGGGCACTCTAATTCAGTAATTTAAAATACAAAATCAGTCATCTTATGTAAGAACTTTATTTTTGAATTGGAGGTTTTTGGTTTTATTAAAATATAAAATTAGCCTTAAGGTTGTACTTTGAACAGTTTTACTAATATAAGTGAATTAAAAATTAAATTCTTATTGTGGTTGAATGTGTTCGATTAAAAATTTTGCATTTAATTTGAAAACCAGCTCAAGTTATAATTACATTTTCTCTTTCATAAATTTTAATTCAAAAGTTAGTCTCTTTTAAAAGCTTTTATAATATGCATGTGGAGCCATTTTCTAAATTGAATTAGGACATTATATAATCTAGAATGCAAATTTTGAAGAAATATAAATATCTTCACTTCTTTTTCCCAACATATGAAATTTAGGTTTTGGAAAGAATATAAAATAATCTGAAAAGATTCATATTCTCTTCACTTATTTTCCCAACTCATATATTCAGTTTTCCCTCTATGTGTATAAATGCTGTGCACAACTCTTAAAGGTGAACACACCATGACAGAGAGAAATTTGATGATAACATAAAGATCATTAGAGCAGGTTTCAGAATCTAGATTTCAGGAAAACATATTTTTAAGATTTAAAATAGAAACAATAGTGTGGTGAAAACCTGGGAGGGGCAGGTGCCAGGTGGAGGGCGTCAATGGGAAAAAAACCCCCACAAAAACAAAAGGGACATCTGTAATTCAATAAAGGTAAATTTTAAAAAAGATTTAAAATAGAAAAAGCATTATTGTCTCATTAACCTATGTCTCTAAGAAATAAACAGGAAGCTTCAGGGATGAAATGCATTATATATTTTTTTCTCCTGAGGGGGGAAAAAACCTAGAAACAAGCAGCATCCAAGACTTGTTGTTTGAAAGTGGTTGTGCAATTGCAGGTTTTGTGCAATTTTACTCAGCCAGCACACCTCTTTTCTGTTATTTCACTTCCTTTTTCAATGCAGAAATCTTAAATTACATGTAAACCTTCAGAAGTGTGAGGTCTTTTACTTGAGTATTTCAAGATTTCATGGTCTCAGTTTTTATACCAAGCTTCGATAAACTGCTTGAGAATACTCTTGGGAGTTGGGGGGCTGGGAGTGGGGAGTCTCTATAGGAAAATATACTTAATTTGGTATCAGAATTCAAGTCTTAAAGATCAGTAGAATCAAATACCTAAAATTCAAATGGTGTTTCTGAGACAAAGTTTACTTTCAAATCCATTCAACACAATTTCTAGAGCTTAAAATCAAGAGTGCATCAACTTCAGAATTGTGAGAGACTGCTATAGCTTTCCCATCCAATTCCCATAAGTTCAGAACACTTTGGGAAATGGATTTTCTGTAACATAAGCAGAAGGTTCTTTTTACAGGGTTATAACTGATTCTTTAGGATATACGAGTTTGTTGTTGTTATTGTTTTTAAAATAGTGGAGCCAAGTCTTAAGCCATGGTAACTATTGTCTTACTGGAAAGATAGTGTTCAGAGAATATTCTGACTTCAAAAATCCATGTCTTATATAGTTGCGCACAGTTTTTGGAAGTGGTGACTCAAGGCTGAGGTGTACTAAGCCCAGTTTTGGATTGTCCTGACAGATTTTTCCACAATTTAGAGAATGTGTAGATTTCTGATGACCTATGTTAATATTTTAAAACAAATACCTTTAACCCTATATATGTACATGCAAGGAAAAATCCAGAATCTGGATGGTAAAATTCTTGTTCCTTCTCTCACCTGAGAAAAACACTTCTTGTATCTGTAGTGACTCTAGAAGATCCTTGAGATAAAAAGAAGTCATTCTTCTGAACTTATAATACAATTGATTTTACTTTCATGACACATCGCTTTGTTCTGCTTTCCCTTGTAGTCATATACATTTTTATATTACTTAAAGACTCCTTGATGGTAGAATCTATATTTGATTGATCTCTGTAATCACATCTACCTATACAGTGCCTTGCATGTAGTGGTCTCTCACGGAAATTCATTGAATGAATAAATGCATAAAAAGACAAATACTGCATGTAAAGGTGCATGTAAACCATTGCTGTAAATACACCATTTTCATGGAAACACATGTTTAATCATTTGCAGATGAATTACAGAGTCCAAGGACAGGTTTTTCTCATTAAGCATGGAGTCTCAACCATCTTTCTTAGGGAAGAATTTAGTCTAGCGGTTAAGAGTATGAGATTGGAAGTTACACAGGTGGACTTTCAATAATCACTCAGTGTCTACATGGAAGGGATTTCTCAAGTGAAATGCTAAATACTCTGTTCTTGGATTGGTCCTTGTAAATATTTTACTTTGTAAAAGACAATCATATATTCTAATTAGGTTTGCCAGATGTTAGGGAAGAATTGCAAACATGGCAAATAACTGAACTTACATGAAAAATATCTCAATAAACTGAGATTCTTGGCTGAAAGTAAAAGCACAGAATTCAGTGAGAGTTATAACAAAATCCTGTTTGGGTTCCTAAAAATTCAGTGGTATAAATATCAGATGGGAGAGATTTAATAGGGAGAGTTGTTCATGCAGAAAGGTCTTCTGAGTGTGGATGTTTTGGACAGGATTAAATATCAAGGACCTTTTGTCATGGACCAGATGTTTCTGTAGCCATTGTAGATAGGACCAAATGTCTTGCAATGGTTCACAGAGTTTATATGTAATTCTTTTCCCTATTGTCTCTACTCTTGAAAACCATTCTTTACGAAACCCTTTTTGATCCATATAGATAGATAGACAGATAGATAGATAGATAGATAGATAGATAGATAGATAGTATATTTTTTATTGGTTTTAGAGAGGAAGGGAGAGGGAGAGAGAGAAATATCAATGATGAGAGAGAATCACTGATCGGCTGCCTCCTGCACCCCCACTACTGGGGATTGAGCCAGCAACTTGGGCATGTGCTCTCACTGGGAATCAAACTGTGACCTCCTGGTTATAGGTTTATACTCAGCCACTGAGCCACACTAGCCAGGCTGATCTTGCTATTTATTTTATTTTTTAAAACATATTTTATTGATTTTTTACAGAGAGGAAGGGAGAGGGATAGAATCAGAAACATCGATGAGAGAGAAACATCGATCAGCTGTCTCCTGCGCACTCCCTACTGGGTATGTGCCCACAAATAAGGTACTTGGCTGGAATCGAACCTGGGACCCTTGAGTTCGCAGGCTGATGCGCTATCCACTGAGCCAAACCTGTTAGGGCTGATCTTCCTATTTAGATCCAATGATTGGGATCAAACATTATTACATTTTATTTACAAATCATTGCATATTTTTATAGTCTGTCCTGTATTTTTTATGCATGAATTTTTGTTTTTGGTTTTATGGTAAGCTCCTTGATGTCAGGGGATATATTGATCTCTCTCTCTGTGTAACCTTAGCATAGTTCCTCACTCGCAAGTTTAATAAACATTTGTTGAATAGGTATGGTAGGCCATGGACATCAAAATGTCTGTTTGGGACCTGAATTTAGATGCAAACCTATGGGAAGAGTTCTAAAATGGAGTCATTCTAATCTCAGGAGAACAGGTCAAGTTATATGTTTCTTAGTTAGCAATACAGTTCTTTCAGTAATAACAAGGAAATCTTATATTACAAACACTATGTTTGATTCCTGATAACATATATAAAACGGGAATCTACTATGAAAATACAGGAACATATGTCTCACATTAATAATTTTCAAATTCTTCAATATTTTGTGATAAATATTTTTAAAATTTATCTGTTATTCTTTCAGTACAAGTTAAGGTTGGATATTTTGAACCAGATTTTTCCCCCCAGTTAATCCTAAGAAATGGTCTTAAGCCAGAACCCGGATTTTCCCTGATTATTAGTGATTCTTGCTGATTATATGTCCAGCTGATGTACAGTATTATTGTTTGCATGTTCTTAAACTGTGTTTCACACTAAAATGCCTCTCAATATTATGAGCATTCTGTAAGTTATCCAAAGGCAGTAAATTCCCTTTCTAAAAGTGTTTAAACTTTTAAGTATTTGAATTATTTTTGAAGTTTGCCAAGTTATTATTTTATCTACTCTGCAGATATAATGTCACCAGTTTTTGTTTTGATGTTTTCATTCTCTCTGATCTCTCTAAAATCTCTGATTTGAAAATAATTTTCCTAACAGAAGAGCTCAGCTATTATGATATCCCTGACAAGCTATACTTTATGCTCAGGAGCTATTTAAAAAAAAATAAATTTTTATTGATTCCAGAGAGGAAAGGAGAGGGAGAGAGAGACAGAAACAGCAATGATGATAGTCATTGATTGGCTGCCTCCTGCTCGCACCCTGCTGGGGATCGAGCCTACATTCCAGGCATGTGCCCTGACCAGGAATCGAACCATGACTTCTGATTCATAGGTTGGCCCTCAACCACTGAGCAACACTGGCTTGGCAAGAGCTAATTATAATGTTTTTTTGAAAGTTTAATTATAATTCAACGTTCTTCTCACCTCACTTTCCAGATAATGATGAAGTTAAATTTTGAAAACACTCGGCTGCATGCTACATTTACCTTGTTCATTTGCCATAAAGCACCTCATTTGTAATTCTATTTCAAGGTACACATTTGAGAATTCTTGATTCTCTTATAGAGCAAAGGCCTTGGACAGCCCGCTCTTATAAAAGAATCCCATTTTGCTGCCTAATGCCAAAGGGAATCAGCCTTAGCCCGAGCTTAGAGGAGCATGTCAGTGGCGATAATCACTTATCTCTGAGTTCAGGGAAATGTTTTTCACCTTGAAGAGCAAATTGATTCTAATGGTAACCCGGAAAAAATTACTGAAATCGCTCATGCTTCCAACACTTTTCATCATGTAGATCATTTGGGACTTGACTACTGAATATTGGAATTCATTTAGCCTCTAACAGCTGGAGAATTAGGGCTCTCTGTGATACAAAGTCCATAACAGTAGATGGAAAAGGTATTATGTAGCCTGATTCAATTTCAAGCTTAGATTTTAAAAATTTTCTGTTTTTTAAAATCTATTTTTATTGATTTAAGAGTGGAAGAGAGAGGGAGAGAGAGATAGAAACATCAATGCTGAGAGAGAATCATTGATCGGCTGTCTCCTGCATGCCCTCCAATAGGGATGGAGCCCATAACCCTGGCATGTGTCCTAATCAGGAATCGAACTGTGACCTTCTGGTTCATAGATTGACACTCAACCATTGAGCAACTCCAGCCGGGCAATTATTTCTGGTTTTATTTTCACTTTCCTTTGCCAGAATTTTTATTTCAACCATCTATGCTTTTTAAAGCTCAAATATTTTGGTGGTTTACAGTTTCACAACAGATCCATTTAGTTGCTAGCTGTCAGTCTCTGCTATCAAATAATTAATAATGAGAAACAAAGTCTTAATTTCGAGAAAGAATGAGGTAGTCAAGAATGTGAATTTGATGGGGAATGAAAAGCTCTGAAATGAAAAGAGATAGTGAACGAGTGAAGTGGAAATAGCTTGCCCCAAAATAAATGAGACAAACATTGCCATGTTACATTTTTTGCTATAATCATCCATTCTGTGTTGCAGAAACAAATCTATTCCAGCCTTGAAGATTTTTTTTTAGCCTTATAATCCTACTCTTTCTTAGCTTTGAGCCTCTTTTCTAAAGATTTAAAGTATCTTTATTGTCATAGTCACTATTATTATCCTTACCAACTTACTGATACTCCACCCATTAAAGAATTGCACTGATTTTTTCAAAACATGTAGTTGTAACTCCGAGTGGCTTTATAGAGAACAGGAATTTTAAAGTCAAGCAGACTTGTTTGGATCCCAGTTCTTCTTAGATAAATACTATCTTGATCTTTATATTTCTCATCTGAAAAATAGAGTGCCTCAAAAGCCTCACCTTCACCTACAAAACCAGACTAATAAACTCCCTAGGTCAGTGGTCGGCAAACTCATTAGTCAACAGAGCCAAATATCAACAGCACAACGATTGAGATTTCTTTTGAGAGCCAAATTTTTTAATCTTAAACTTCTAACACCACTTCTTCAAAATAGACTTGCCCAGGCCATGGTATTTTGTGGAAGAGCCACACTCAAGGGGCAAAAGAGCCGCATGTGGCTCGCGAGCTGCAGTTTGCTGACCACTGCCCTAGGTCATGCTTATGCTTCATAGTTTGTGCACACTGCACTAGACTATTTTAAAAATGTTGATTTCATAGATAGTCAACTACTCAGATCCAATTTCATTTTGCCCGCACAGACCTATTGATCTCAGATTCCAGTGATTTGACCCTAATTTGCCTTTGCCTTTCTTTTGCGGTCCTCTGAATACAAATTTGATTGGTCATTAAGGCAAAATAATTTACTTTTAAGGATATTTTTCTATTTCTGTGAAAATGCTATTGGAATTTTGCTAGGGATTGCATTGAATCTATAGATGGCATTGGGTAGTATGCAACTTTTATTAATTCTTATAATCCATGAACACAAATTGTTCTATTTGTTTGTGCCTTCAATATCTTTCACCAAAGTCTTGTAGTTTTCACTGTACAGATGTTTCACCTTCTTGGTTAAATTTATTCCTAAAGATATATTTATTTTTTTATGCTATTGTGAATACGATTATTATCTTTCTAACAGTTTTTTGGTGGAGTCCTTAGGATTTTCTCTATACAGGGGTGCAAAAGTAGGTTTACAGTTGTTCATATGAGAAAAGACAAGTTAAATTACCAGCCATCATTACCTAAGAGATAAATCATAAGTAAGGATAGATACAAAATAATAACAATAAGAAGAAAAAGAAAAAGGAGACAATTCAAATAAATAATACAATAATTAATAAGTAAATAATAATATAGGAATAAACTTTTGCGTACTCACAACTGTAAACCTACATTTGCCTATGCCTGTATGAGATAATATCATCTGCAAACAAAGACAATTTTACTTCTTGGATGCATTTCTGATTTGGATGCATTTATTTACCTTGCCTACTTGTTCTGGCTAGGCCTTCCACTACTATGTTGAATAGAAGTGGTGAAGGTGGACATCCTTGTCATATTCCTGTTCTTAGAGGAAAAGTTTTCAACCTTTCACTATTGAATATGATGTCAGCTGTGGGTTTTTCATATGCGACCTTTATTATATTGAGGTATGTTTCTTCTCTAAGCAAGTTGTTGAACATTTTTATCCTGAAAGGATGTATTTGGCCAAATGCTTTTTCTGTATCTATTAACATGATCATGTGATTTTTATCTGACATTGTATATAACTTACCTTTTAGTAATCTTTATACTTGAAATTAAGTGACAATGATGTTAAAGTACCAAATAAAGTATAAAGTGGTATTAAAAAATATATTATCATCCTTATCATTTAATTTTCTGTTCTTCAAACGTGTAGTTGCATTCACTGCTGATTGTTTCTTAAAGTTCTACCTTCTTTACAACTCTTCCCTCCTATCCCTGCCTATTTCTCTTTGCTCTCCTCCTCATTTAAATAAAACTCTACAAGAATGAAATTGTGAACCCAGGAACAATGTTGTACCTGAGTGCCTATTATTATTCCTAGCATATAATAATGTGCTCAACAAATGTTTGTCACTTAATTAATCTTTTAAAATTTTTATTTTTAAATTTTTATTGTTGAGATTATTACAAATGTCCCTCTTTTTCCTCCCCTTTAGCCCTCACCACCGGGCTCCCACCCCTCCCCAGGCCTTTGCTGCCCTATTGTCTTATGTCCATAGGTAAAGCATATATGCATATAAGATCTTTGTTTAATCTCTTCCCACCCTTTCATCCCTCCGTCTGAGAATCATTAGTCTGTTCCATTTCCATGCCTCTGATTCTATTTTATTCACTAGTTTATTCTGTTCTTCAGATTTCTTATTCATTTATTTTGATTTTTAGATTCAGTTGTTGATAGTTATGTATTTGTTGCCATTTTATTGTTAATATTTTTTTATCTTTTTCTTTTTCTTCTTCTTCCTTTTCTTAAAGAATACCCTTCAACATTTCATATAATACTGGTTTGGTGGTGATGAACTCCTTTAGCTTTTTCTTATCTGTGAAGCTCTTTATCTGACCTTCAATTCTAAATGATAGCTTTGCTGGGTAGAGTAATCTTGGTTGTAGGTCCTTGCTATTCATCACTTTGAATATTTCTTGCCACTCCCTTCTGGCCTGCATAGTTTCTGTTGAGAAATCAGCTGACAGTCATATGGGCATCCCCTTGTAGGTA
This sequence comes from Corynorhinus townsendii, assembly GCA_026230045.1. Classification (NCBI taxonomy): domain Eukaryota; kingdom Metazoa; phylum Chordata; class Mammalia; order Chiroptera; family Vespertilionidae; genus Corynorhinus; species Corynorhinus townsendii. Next base: position 203,131,122 of record JAPDVU010000003.1, on the reverse strand, counting down.
ACTGCTTTTCTCTTGCTGCTTTGAAGATTCTCTCTTTGCCTTTTGCCCTTGGCATTTTAATGATGATGTGTCTTGGTGTGATCCTCTGTGGGTTCCTCTTATTTGGGACTCTCTGTGCTTCCTGGACTTGTAAGTCTGTTTCTTTCACCAGATAGGGGAAGTTTTCTGTCATTATTTCTTCAACTAGGTTTTCAATATCTTGGTCTCTCTCTTCTTCTGCCACTCCTGTAATTTGGATGTTGGCACGCTTGAAGTTGTCTCAGAGGTTCCTTACACTGTCTTCATATTTTTGGATTATTTTTTTAATTTTTGCCCTTCTGGTTGCATGTTTTTTGCTTCCTCATATTTCAAATCGTTGATTTGATTCTCAGAATCCTCTCCTCTGCTGTTGAATCCCTGTATATTATTATTTATTTCAGTCAGTGTATGCTTAATTTCTTACCAGTCCTTTTCCATTTTTTTGGAGGTTTCTAGAAGATTCTTGAATAATCTTTTAACCATGGTTTTGAACTCTATATCCAGTAGTTTGCTTTCTTCCATTTCTTTCATTGTGACATGTTTCTTTGTCTGCATTTTGGCTGCTTCCCTGTGTTTGTTTATATGTATTGAGTAGAGCTTCTTTGTCTCATTGAGTTGGTAGAATGGCCTTGTGTAGTAGGTGTTAGGGCCCAGGGGCTCAGGCTCCCCAGTCACCTGAGCTGGGAGCTCTGGATACACCACTTTGTGGGCTATGAGCACAGTATTGTTGTAGTTGAGACTTGATTCTTGTTAGTGTTTCTGGAAGGAATTGACCTCCAGGCCAATTGGCTGTGAGGACCAGCTCTGACTACAGTGGGAGAGCTGCTGTTCAGGAGACATCCCTGTGGAGCAGGACTTGCTTCAGTGGGCTTTGGTGCTCACTGAGTCTGCCCCTTGAGTGTGTCACTTATGGATGTATAGAGTTGACACTGTCCACTGGGTACACTGACACTGACCACTGGGTACACTGGTTCTTGGTTCTCTAGGGAGGTACAAAGTTAGCGACTGCCTGGGGCCACCCAGCAGGAGCTACAGAGAGAACTGCAGATTCCTCCTCTTTTTATTGGGTTTGGAAGTGCCCAGATGAGGCCCAGCTGTGAAGCAAGGCAGGCTGGTGTTGGTGCCAGGTCTTGGGCCTTTTATTGATAGATTTGGGGCTCCTTGACCCAGCTGCAGCTTGTTTGAGAGATTGTAGCCTGAGCAAGAACAGGCTGTTTATATGCAAAAGCCATTGCACACAGCTTGAGTGAGGTTGTAAATTGAATGAGGCAGGGACTTAGGGAATCACGAGTGCGGAGCAAACAGAAATGGCTGCCAGGCAGCCCTGCAGCCTGGGAGGTCCCAGCATAGGAACAATGATCCTTTAGAGAACCTCCATCTGGGAGAAAGCCTCCCCTGAATTCCTGCCCCAATGTCAGACAACCCAGTTCCTCCTCCTGTGTGTCTGTGTTCACTGGGGCTTTGCCCTAGTGCTGGAACTCAGAGGAAGTGGGACCTTGTATGAGCAGTTCACAGTGCTGACCTTTTAAGAGGAACAGCTGGGTCTCAGCAGCCTCCGTGTCACTCTGCCCCAATCTGCACTGGTTTTTACAGCCCACAATAACGGGGACTTCTTTTCCCGGCTCTGGGACTCTGGTATGAGGCTGGGACCTTGCTCCTCATGGGCAGCCTCCGCAGAGACAGTCTCCCTACCAATTAAAAAAGCGGCACACTTGGGTGCTAGACTACCAGCCTGTTCTGCGCCTCCGTATCTCCTACCAGTCTCAGTGTGCTTTCTTCTTTACTTCTCTAGTTGTAGGACTTTCATTCAGCCAGCTTTCCAGTGGTGCTGGATGATGGTTATTCTGTATTTTAGTTATAATTTTGATGTGGTTGTGGGAGGTGGCAAGTCTAGGCATTTACCTACTACACCATCTTCAAATCTAATTAATCTTTTAAAATTCAACATTACCAGTGTCTTTCTTCTCATTCATCCTATTATAGCTAATCAAAAGCTCATTCCATCCCCTCATAGGTATGACACACTCCCTTCCCCCAAGTTCTGGACAACATAAATAGATGAGGTCATTTTACCAGGATAATCTTAAAAGATTGTACTGACTCAGTAGCATTCTTTATGAGAGTTAAGTGAAGTTCTAGATAAGGCCTCAGGAATGGAGACGTTCACAGAGATTGTGTTTCATGTTTATAATTGCTTATTAATTGTCCTACTGCTGTAATTCCCTTTCAAATAGAATGCATAACCAGCATACCACACAAGACAAAAGTGTGTGTGTGTGTGTGTGTGTGTTTGTGTGTGTGTGTTTGTGTGAAAGAGTGGCAGAGACAGATCAGTATTAACAGTAGGAACTTGTATATTTGCCCTTTGATTTAAAAGTTCTATAATTTTATCTTATTCTTTGGAACAAGTGGCATACCAAAGAGTGTCCCTGCTTTATTTTTATTTTTTATTGTTTGAAGTATTACAAATAGTACATTTGTCTCCTTCCCCCCCCCCCCCCATTGACCTCCCCCCGGCCTCCCCTACCCCCCAGTACATGCCTTCACCTGCCTGCGCCCTACCCCCCCACGAGTGTCTTGTATCCATTGGTTATGCTTATATGCATGCGTACAAGTCTTTTGGTTGATCTCTTACAGCCCCCCTTCCCCCCTCCCTCCCCGGCCAACCTCCCCTGCCTTCCCGCTGTAGTTTGACAGTCTGTTCAATGCTTCTTTGCCTCTGTATCTATTTTTTCCCCCATTTATTTCCTTTAAAAAATTTTGCCTCTGCAGACTAGAAATAAACATATAATAACAAAAAAAAAAAATGTTTGAGTCCCAATTTCAATGTCCAACTGTTCTGAATCCCCGTTTCAATGTCAAACAGTTCCTTATGTGTACATGTCAGCAATGATATCTGGATGGTGGGCACATGGTGGCAATGCAGGTCCGACCCTCTCTGGCTTGGTCCTAGGCAACTTGCAGTGATGCACAGCTGCTGACTGCTAGCGTGGCAAGGCGTTGTCAGCGTCTTCCATCTCTGCACTGTTTTTCCTCTTGTCTTCGTGGTTGGAGCAGACCTGTCAATTCCTCTCTGTTGCAGGAATCCACATGGTCTTGGAGTTGTTTTCTGAAAATATGCAAACATATTCTCAACCAAAAGTTAATAAAGGAATCTTTTCTATGTAATTGATTTGGGATCCTTTGCCTCTCAAGCTCGCAGGCCTACACCAAGAGTGTCCCTGCTTTAAATACCTACTTGCAAATAGCAAGTACTCAATAAATATTTTTTTGTATGGATGAAAACATGAATTCTACTCATATCTTTAATAACATTAAGATTCAAATATAAATTTTTAGAAATTATCTAAATTATGAATATAAAGGTATACTGGAAAAGAGTACTATAGCAGGAAAATACTATTTACCAATAAGTTAGTGTAAATATTCTGAAAAAATAAAAAATACATTTTAATATTTTATATTCTTGAAAAGCCTCATTATACCTTGAAAAAACTAAAATGAGAGCCCCCCCCTTTTTTTACAGGTGATCCATTTTTCTGCATTACTTCAGTTCATCCATTCAGCAACATTCATTATACATCTACTATGTGCCAGCTACTGTTTTACGCCAGATAAAACATGAATGAGGCATTTGTGTTGTTCTCAGGAGCTTGGAGTTTGGCAGAGAAAGCAGATACATTGCTAAATAATAGAAATGCAGAGTGATAAATTACTTTACCAAACAATCCAGTAAATGTTAGTATGAGGTACTGATGTTAGTATGAGGTGCTGTGGAAAAAGAGAAATAATTTAGTGTTTTGTTTGACACATGTTAGCTATTCAATAAAAATATGTTGATCCCTGGCCAGTATTTTCAGTGGTTAGAGCGTTGTCCTGGGTACCAAAAGGTCTCAGGTTCAATTCCTGGTCAAGGGTACGTACATGGGTTGTGGGTTTGCTTTCTGTCCCCTGTCTGGGCACATGCAGGAGGCAACCAGTTGATGTGTCTCTCTCACATTGATGTTTCTCTCTCCCCCTCCCTACCTCCCTTCCACTCTCTCTGAAAAGCAATGGATAAAAATATCCTCAGGTGGGGATTAACAAAAAGACAAACAAGAAACAAAATAGGTATGTTGAAAAAAGAGATAGCTCTGGTTTCATCGTGAAAATGAAAAGGTGATTCTGTCCCGTTTGAATAGAGTATGGGAGGGATATTAAAAAGTGAGATGACACCGACTATTTGATTATGAAATAAGGATGGCATGTCATGAACTAACTCTAGTATAGTTCTGTTTTCATCTCTCATTACTTTCCCTACTAACCAGTACTTCTATGAATTTTCCATTCTCTTTTTTACCTGTCTTTACATACCTAAAGATCTGACCCTCTCTTTCACTTCACATCAACTTTATTATTTTTAATTCTCCTCATCCATTGAAGCTTGACTTAGATGTGACTTTCTTCCAATCTTAGCCCATCCTTGAACCCTCTCCTTGGTCTGAAACAGGTGCTGCTCCAGTGCTTTCCCGTGCTCTATAATAGTACTGGTTGTGATTATAGTGAGTAATTATAAATTCTGGTGGTTTCTTATTCTTGAAATTACAAGGCTATGAACTCCTCAAGGGCATTACATGTATATTTCATCTCTATATGAGCAGATTCTGAAATAATGCCTATAAGTAAAAGGAGACCAATTGCCCAGGATGGGTGGCTCAGTTGCTGGAGCGTTGTCTTATACACCAAAGGTTTTGCATTCCATGCCCAATCAGGGTGAGTATGGGAGCAACCGACCAATGTTTCTCTTTCTTTTTCTCTCTTCTCCTTCCTCTTTCCTTTTTTTTTTTTACCTTTTTTTTTTATTGTTTTAAGTATTACAAATAGTAGTGCATATGTCTCCTTTTTTTCCCCCATTGATCTCCCCCCGACCATCCCTACCCCCCAGTACATGCCTTCACCTGCCCGCCCTCCCCCCCGCCCCAGTGTCTTATATCCATTGGTTGTGCTTATATGCATGCGTACAAGTCCTTCGGTTGGTCTCTTACAGCGCCCCTCGCCCAACCTCCCCTGTCTTCCCAATGTAGTTTGACAGTCTGTTCAATGCTTCTTTGCCTCTGTATCTTTTTCCCACCATTTCTTTCCTTTAAAAAGTTTTGCCTTTGCATAGGCATATCCTTGGGTGAGGACTAAAAAAAAAGGGACCAATATACTTTCATTGATTCAATGAAGAAAAGAATACATGGATGGATGGGTGAATGGATGGATGGATAACTGTTAGGAAGGTGAGAACTAATGTTTGACTGGACATTGAGAAAAACTTCCCTTACTTCAAAATCTTGTCAAGTGGTGTGTGCTTTTTCCCCTCATCTGTTTGTTTTGAATGATTTCACCGTTCTGCTTACTTAATGAGAGCTAGTCTGGTGGGACCATTTTTACTTCTTTTAAAGTTAATCTAAATTTATTTTCTGGTAGTTTTTTATTTTGTTACTTTTTAGATGCTTCATGGGAATTTGATAAAATTGGTAAGACTGGTTCTTATTTTTAGTTTTATTAAAAAAGAGTTTACATTATCTTATTTTTTATAAAAAAGACAAATCTTTAGGTTAAAGATTTAATTGATCACTAAAGCCATTAATATGGTTGATGTCTTAATTAAGTGTTAAAGGAGTGTAGGATCTGCTGGGATTAAGCAAAAAATAAACTTTGAAAAATAATTTTATATGAAATGTAGACTACTTATGAACATTAAAATATTTCTCAATTGAAGTTAGTGTATTTGTATTGAGTTTTGGGATATTAAAATTTTAAATTAGTGGAGTAATAAATGAATGTTAATGATTATATGTTATTGACATAATAAGCTATATTAATTAAGGCAATGCTAGCTGTTTTAGAAAAAATTAAGACAAATTGTATACTATATAATAAAAGCCTAATATGCAAATTGACCCTCACATCCTTGCACAAGATGGCCACCCCCCTGTGGTCAAAGATGGCCGCCACAAGATGGCCAGCAGGGGAGGGCAGTTGTGGGCGATCAGGCCAGCAGGGGAGGACAGTTGGGGGTGACCGGGTCTGCAGGGGAGGGAGAGCAGTTGCGGGGGTGGGGGGGGAACTAGGCCTGCAGGGGAGGGCAGTTAGGGGCGACAGGGCTGGCAGGGGAGGGCAGTTGGGAGCAACCGGGCTGGCAGGGTAGGGCAGTTGGGGGTGATCAGGCTGGCAGGGGAGGGCAGTTGGGGTGATCGGGATGGCAGGGGTGGGCAGTTGGGGGCAATCAGCCCGCAGGGGAGCAGCTAGGCATCGATCATGCTGGCAGAGAGTGGTTAGGGGGTGATCAGGCTGGCGGGCAGAAGCAGTTAGGAGCAATCAGGCAGGCAGGCAGGCAGGCAGGCGAGCGGTTGGGAGCCAGCAGTCCTGGATTGTGAGAGGGATGTCTGAGGGGTCCCAGGTTGGAGAGGGTGCAGGCTGGGCTGAGAGACTGCCCTTTCCCCCAGTGCATGAATTTCATGCACTAGGCCTCTAGTAGTAAATAATAGCTCAGATATAATGGAAATTAATTTGTCACTCCTTACAAGTCTATAACAGTTGTTCCTGATCAGCAGTTGGCTCTCCTCCAAGTAGGAATTCAGGAACTTAGATTCCTTACATCTGGTGGCTCTGCCATCTCAGGCACAGGATCCAAGATCACCTGGCTCATCTGTAAAAGGTGGCAAAGGGTAAAGATGATGGGGTATACAGGTAGGATGTTAGGGGATGGGTCTGGAAACACCAAACGTCACTTCTACTCATATTTCATTGACTAGTACTCAGTCATATAGTCACATAGCATTTCAATCTGCGTGGGAAGTTAAGAAGTATAGTCTAGCTATATGCTCAAGAAGTAGAGGAAACAGGTTGGTAATCACCTAACCAGAATTGGCTGCAAAATATGTTTTATAATTTAAATAGTTTTCCTCTCTCTCTATATATATACTTACTTTTATAGTTCTCATCAAAACTTTTTCTATAGTTATAGGTAGTTCCACATTTAAGAATGCATTTATTAATTACAGTCTTCCCTGTTAAAATTATGGAATATTTTTCTATAACAAAGTCTTTATGAAAGACAATTTTAAGCTTTAATTTCTTCCAAAAGAAAATTATGGTTATCTCTATCCATTGGCTTATTATATATATATGAAAGGTCCTTTATATATTTATGAACACTTACACATAATTTTTGATGCATTTACTTACATGTATCAAGTTATAAATAACTGCTTCATTCACTAATTCACACATTTAAATAAATAAAATCAGCAATTTTAATATGCTTGAGTGAGAAAGAATCCCAGATCTTGTTTTCCAAAATGCAAATGGAAATGACTTGTTTCTTTTTTACATTAAGAATTTCCTCATTAAAATAGAATGTTTCCTATAGATGAAGACAGTGGCGGGGGGTAAGGGCATGGGGTGGGGTGGGGAATCAGGTGGAGGGGAGCTATGGGGAAAAAAAAAAAGAGGAACACCTGTAATAATCTGAACAATAAAGATTTATTTAAAAAAATAGAATGTTAATGATTTTTGAGATGTCTGGTAGGTAAGTCAGTAATTACTTCTAAATATCATAGTTACAATTTGGATTATATACCTGTGTCTGCGATAGCACACCTGGATATGCTATCTTTGGTTACTTTCCTTATAGTGAACTATATTTGCTTCCATTTTGTTGTTTTAGATTTGTTTTTATTCTATATACTGATTCCTCCCCAAAGTAACATTTTTCATCTATATTGATTTAAGATCTTTTAATATCCAGAGACTCTTTCTGCAACCCTAGTTTCTGATAATCACATATATAGCCTTGGACCTCATTTTGTTTATATTGACTTCCTTAAGGAGGGTTAGTATTGTTACTTTGAAACAGTCCTATGATCACACTCTAGGTTCTGTGGTGAAGCTTGGTCTACTTTTGTCAAAGACGAGTGTCAAGCAGAACACTGTGCATAGGTTTCCAATGCCAGGGGAGGACTCCATGGAGGATAGCAGAGATCATCACTATGACAACCATCAAGAATAGATGTTGGTCCTAGCCAGTCTTGCTCAGTGGATAGAGCATCAGCCTATGGACTGAAGGGTCCCAGGTTCAATTCTGGTCAGGAACACATCCCCCGAGGGGTCCCGGGTTCTGGGCTCAATCCCCAATGAAGGGCCTGCAGGTGGCAACCGATCAATGATTCTCATCATTGATGTTTTTATCTCTCTCTCCCTCTTCCTTCCTCTCAGAAATCAATTTAAAAATATATATATATTTTACAAAAGAATAGATGTCTAACACTTCTGCCCAATCACCCCGAGTACACAAATGCACAAGGCTGAGATATGAATTAACACACATGGGAACATTGGCGGCAGTGTTGAAACTGCTGCAGAAAGTCCCACCAGGTGACAACAGAACCAATTACCACTCATGATGTGGTGTGGCTCTTGCATTTAAATACATAGACTATAGTTGTAGATATGTAATATTTATTTATGTTGGTGAAGTTACTATGGTGTTTTTTTTCCAACATATGGCCTATTTGCCAAAATTTGTTAAAAATAACAGTGAATTAGTAGCAAAGAAAAAAATAATAACCTGTTAATTTAATTATAAGAAAATCTTGACTAAAAGCATTTTATAATTAACAGGGTGTTAATTTTCACATATGGCACATGGACTGGAAGTTTTGCTGTTAAATCTGAAGTCTGTTAAATTGAGGTCTGCAAAATGAAAGGTTCACTATATAACGGGCTTTCGGCTTTAAGGGACACCCCCTTGCCTGAATTAGTCTGTTCTATCGATGTTTTACTGTACTGAACACAGAGGACCTGAGCCCAGTAAAAAAGGAACCCTGCAGCTGTAGGTTCTATGTATGATTTCAGAAGGTAATGAGGTTGTAGAGGGATTGGGGAACAAAGGGACATAATGAGAACAGTGAGTAGAGTTTGTGCTGTGTCTTGAGGTTGCAGTTGTTAGTGAAACTTTTAATAATGGTCTTTTCTTTCCCCTTAAGTTAGAAACTTCTGTTGATCAAGTCCAGAGTAGTTTTGCCTCATATCAAGGTATATACTATTTAGTAATAGTGTATGTTGAGAAATCTTACACTAAAGATATCATATGATTGACTCTTAGGAGAAATTAATTTATTTATATGAATTTTTAAATGTAAAAATCCATTTAAAACTCTTTACCCCACTCCCTTTCTTCCTTCTTTGTCACCTCCACTGTCTCATTTTACTTTTTCAGATGTTTTAATATTTTCCCGGTATCATTTTTGTCTCATTAGGATTGTTAATGCCATGCCTTTCAGGATCCACACAATTAAAGCTAGGGAAACTATCAAGATTCATGAAGCTTTTCCAAAACTCATTATTTAGAGACCCATCAGTGCCCAGACATAGTTCTTTCTAAGACATAGTTCACTGTAGAGAATTTTAGCTGACATTAACACTGCTTTATTTTCTAACTAGAGCCCCAGTGCACAAAAATTCGTGCACTCACGGTGGGAGGGTCCCTCAGCCTGGCCTGCCCCTCTTGCAGTCTGGCACCCCTTGGGGGATATCCACCTACTTGCTTCCTCTGGGATCAGGCATAAGCTGGCAGTCAGACATCCCTTTGGCAGCCTGGGATCCCTTGGGGGATGTCCACCTACCGGCTTAGGCCCACTTCCTGGGGAATGGGGCCTAAGCTGGTAGTCAGACATCCCTCTGGCTGCCCAGGAGCCCTTGGGGGATGTCTGACTGTGGCTTAGGCCTGCTCCCTATGCTGCAGTCAGACATCTTTAGTGCTGCTGAGGAGGTGGGAGAGGCTCCTGCCACCGCCACTGAGCTCGCAGCCATCAGCCCAGCTTGTGGCTGAGCGGAGCTCCCCCTGTGGGAGGGCACTGACCACCAGGGGGCAGCTTCTGCATTGAGCGTCTGCCCCTTGGTGGTCAGTGTGTGTCATAGCAACCAGTCATTCCACCATTAGGATCAATTTGCATATTATCACCCTTTTATTATATAGGATGGCTGCCACCTTTGGAAATGGCTACTAAATATGATATCAGTTTAGTTTTTGTGGTGTTACTATTTTAACCAGTTTTTATAGTTGGTGACAAATACTTCAACTGCTGTTAGAGTCTCATGGGGATAGAAAATTGCAAAATCCTAATATATAAAAACTCTGGGTCCATCACATCCACAACGACCAGGAGGCTCGACCAACCAGAAGTCAGTCCTGCAGTCAGCGCTGGGTTGCTGTGGTGACCCAGTACTGACTGCTACAGCTGCAGGCATGGTGACCCAGCACTGACTACTGAGGGGGCGGCAAATCATTCCTGGAGAGAGGCCTGAAGACAGAAGCAGGGTCTGATCCATAGCCTCTGTAGCAGCTGTTGATCAGCACTTGCCTTTCTCTTTCTTTCTGGTCCTGGTCAGCAGCTGCACCTCCCTTTCTCTCCAGACCTCCACTGGGGCTGCTGATCAGCCCTGCCTTTCTGATCAAGCCCTGTTGATAGGCCCAGAGACACTGACAGGCATAGAAACCGACCAATCAGAACCAAGTTGGCTGGCAGAGGAGGGCAGTTGGGGGCAATATCAGGCCAGCAGGGGAGGGCAGTTAGGGGTAATCAGGAAGGCAGAGGCAGTTAGGGGTGATCAAGTGTGCAGGGAAGGGCAGTTGAAGGCGAGATCAGGCTGGCAGAGGAGGGCAGTTGGGGGTGATTAGGTAGGCAGGGAAGAGCAATTGGGGCAAGATCAGGACAGCAGGGGAGGGCAGTTGGGGGAACCAGGCCAGCAGGGGAGGGCAGTTGGGGCTATTGGGCTGGCAGGGGAGCAGTTAAGTGTTAATCAGGCTGGCAGGAGAGCAGTTAGGAGGTGAGCACGTTGGCAGGCAGAAGCAGTTAGGGGCGATCAGGCAGGCAGGCAGGCAGGTGAGCAGTTAGGAGCCAGCAGTCCCTGATTGTGAGAGATATGTCCTAAATTGGCAGTCAAACATCCTGCAAGGAGTCCCAGATTGGAGAGGGTGCAGGCCAGACTGAGGAACACACCCTTTCCCCCCAGTGCACAAAATTTGTGCACTGGGCCTCTAGTAAGTTATATAAAACTTTTAAATTATTTAGCACAAATGTACTGCTACAGTCACATACAGGTTCCCATTTGTACCAGAATGAGATTACTTTATTAATCCTCTTTTCCTCTTTATCAAATAAAAGGTTAAAGTTGTGTTTTGAATTGTATTCTGAGACAAAAGATCACTTGCCTTTCCAAAAAAAGGTGATTTTAGAAGTAGACTTATAAAAATATATTCATAATGAAGATACTTAGAAATCACTTTATAAAGAACTAGAGTCCTGGTGCATGAAACTTGTGCACGGGGGTGTGTGTGTCCCTCAGCCCAGCCTGCACCCTCTCCAGTCTGGGATGCCTCTTACAATCCAGGACTCTTGGCTCCCAACCTCTCGCTTGCCTGCCTGCCTGATTACACATAACCACTTCTGCCTGCCAGCCTGATCACCCCCTAACCATTCCCCTGCCAGCCTGATCGATGCCTAACTGCTCCCCTGCCAGCCTGATTGTCCCTAACTGCCCTCCCCTGCCAGCCTGGTCACCCCTAACTCTCCTCCCCTGCAGGCCTGGTTGCCCCTAACTGCCCTGTCCTGCAGGCCTGGTCTCCCCCAACTGCCCTCCCCTGCTGGCCATCTTGTGGTGGCCATCTTGTGTCCACATGGGGGCAGCCATCTTTGACCACATGGGGGCAGCCATCTTGTGTGTTGGAGTGATGGTCAATTTTCATATTACTGTTAGACAGGATGAGTGGCTAAATTAGGTCAGTGGTAAATTGCATGTATGTTATAATTAAGGAAACAGTATCCATACGGACTCAGAGGTCTTTTACTGTAGTCTATTATTTTAAGTGTACCTCTATATTTAATTATAATTGTGACAAAATTCTTTTCCCATATCTGTAGGCTTACAGTAAGTCCATTTTCTACAGAGACTCTGATACTCATCACTTATTATAATTAAGGGCCTGCTTAGAAGAGGATGCTTAAGTCAGATACTATCTGAATAATTAAGGCAGCATTTCTGCCAGTGAGGCTACAAATTAGGGAGAGCACTTAGAGGATGCTGACATAGTCTCATGAGGTCAAAGAGTTGTTACCAAGCCTTGGCCAGTTTAGACCCAGGAAGACATTATTTCATACAGTTTCATTGTAATGATTAAATGGGCAGTATATGTAAAGTTTCTAGCTCAGTGCTTGTTGTAAATTCTCCACAAATGTTAGCTTTTGTGTTAGTCAACTACTGCCACAGTGATGTTGTGTAACAAACCTCCTCCAAGCTCATCCTCATACCAAGGTGAACTGAATTTTTTCTTAAGTGGCTCTGATTTAAGCTGTGGTTCAGTTCCAGGTTTTGAGGCAAGTTCAGATTTATTCCTCATGCCTCATTCTGAAGCCCAATTGAAAGGGGTACTTGGGTTGTATTCGTATGTTGATGTATGAGTTCAAGAGCAATCCAAACTCTGCAGGCACATTTAAACTATGCAAACATCCTTCTTTATATTCCAGTGTCCAAATGAAGTCTGTGGCCAGCATAAAGGTATGGGGGGTGGGAATTATACTCTATAACTCATTAGGGAGAGGAACTAAGTGAATAACTGCTGAATAAAACTCAGCTTTGTTAGTTATGACATCTCAATACTTTTTCTTGTAATTAGCAAGGAAAAATAACACCCAGCTGAAATAATCTGATTATTTTTAAACCTAATTTTCACAAATCTTGTTTAAGAGAAATGGTGGTTTATAACTGAAGAAAATGACTGATGAAAGAAAATGTACTTATTTGCTAACATAATTTCAGAATCTCTAGTATGTTAGCTTATTCAGTGTATGGGGGCTGAGCATCTCAATCTCGCTGATCTTTTCCTACTAATGAGCTATTTAACCATTTCTTTCTATTGCTCTTTAAAAAAAATCTTTATTGAGCTATAGTGTACCTACAATAAAATTCATCCATTTTAAGGGTACAGTTAGATGAGTTTGACAGGTAAATAGTAATGTAACCAGAAATGCAATAATGATATAGAATATTTCTTTCATCCTACCCAAGATCCTTTATTCCCCTTTGCAGCCAAAACAGTCCTACCCATTTGCTTTCTATCGCTATAGCATTGTCTTTTCTAGAATTTCATGTAAACAGAACTGTACACTCCTTTGTGTGTGGCTTCTTTCACTTATAAATTTATTCCTTTTTATTGCTGAGTAGTATGCCATTGTATAGATATACCACAATATGTTTATCCATTCACCTGTTGGTGGACATTTGGCTATAACAGCTATAATAAATAAAGCTATGAACAGTTGCATGCAAGTCTTCCTGTTTTTATTTCTCTTGTAGGAGTGGTAAACATGTAATAGTTGGATTATTGCATCATATATTACATGTATTTTAGCTTTTAAATAACTTTTCAAACTGCTTTCCAAAATGGCTGTGACTTATTAACTTCCTACCAGTAATGTATAAATATTCCAGGTGCTCTCTGTTTTTCCATGAATTATATCACCAATATTTTTACTTGTAGCCATTCTAATTAGTGTAGAGGTATCTCATTGGGGTTTTAATTTGCATTTTCTGAAGACAATTGATATTTAAGCATTGATATTTAAGCATCACTTCATTTTTGTACTTGCCACTTACATATCTTCATTGTTGAAATATCTGTTCAAAGTTTGGCCCATTTAAATTATTTATTTATTTTTTATATTGAGTTGAAATAGTTCTTTATATATTGTGAAAACAAGTTTCTATCAGATTTATGGTTCATAAAGTTATTTCCACAGTGTTTAGTTTGCCTTTTATTTTTTTCTAACAGTATCTTTTGAAGGACAAACTTTAATAAATTTTGATGAAGGCCAATTTAGCAATTTTTTTGGTGTATGATTCATGCTTTTTGTGTCCTAGTTAAGAAATCTTTGCTTATCCCAAAGTCACTGTCACAAAGAGTTTTTCCTATGTTTTATTCTATAAGTTCTATAGTTTTACATTTTAAGATACAATTTATTTAAAATTATTTTGTATATGGAGTGAGGAAGCATTGAGTTTGTCCGGCATCACTTTTTGATAAAGACTCTAGTTTTTTAAATTACCCTGCCACTCTTGTTAATCAATTGACCAGAGGCACTTCTGACATGACTCCATGTCAGAACTGGAGGAAATAATTTATTTAAAAAACCATTTAATGTCTCTGTAAATGATCCTTTATATACAATAAAGGAAGAAACATTTCTTTAAGAAAAAAATCTGTAGTTTGGTAAGAACAGTGAGACTCTATGGTATCTGAACTGAGACCCACTTTCTTTCTCCCCCATCCCAACTTGGCAAGATGGAAACTCAACACTGGTGACACCAAAACCAATGGGCTCCCTCACCCTCCAGCTCCCACTCAGAGGGCTATCTTCTGGCACAGGCAGGACATCACCATTTCTCATCTTTTCCCAGCTACGATTTCTGAGGTTAAATTTGGAGAGTGTGGCCATGCAGTGTGGCTCTCTTATTCAATCCAAACCCCACTCATGGGATGAGCTCTTGTCTTGGATATGGCACTACTGTGAATTGCCATGGCCTGTAAGGTGATGAGGCTGCTGTCCTCCCTGTCCCCTCAGAGTGATCAGCTCCTACAGGGAAATGCCAGTCAGACATGTGTCATTGTCTATATCCCTAGCTTTAGAGGACAGGCTCAGAGAATTTTGCCTGGGAGGAGAAGCATATAATCTAGGAAATAAATAGTTTGGAGGAGACTTATTCATTGTATCCTCTTAGTCTGTTAAACAAGAGCTTTTTCTATAAAAAGTCTTTATAAAACACATACTGTTGATTTTTTATTTTATCTGTACCTCCAAGTCTTGTATCTTATACTAGAGGCCTGGTGCACAAAATTTATGCACGGGGGGGGGGGTCCCTCAGCCTAGCCTGCACCCTCTCCAATCTGGGACCCCTTGAGGACTGCCTACTGGGATTGGGCCTAAACGGGCAGTCGGACATCCCTCTCACAATCCAGGACTGCTGGCTCCCAACTGCTCTCCTGCCTGCCTTCCTGCTTGCCCCTAACTGCTTCTGCCTGCCAGGCTGATCACCCCCTAACCACCCCCTGCCAGCCTGATTGATGCCTAACTGCTTCCCTGCCAGGCTGTTTGCCCCTAACTGCCCTCCCCTGCCGGCCTGGTGACCCCTAACTGCTCTCCCTGCCAGCCTGGTCACCCCTAACTGCTCTCCCCTGCAGGCCTGGTCCCCCCCAACTGCCCTCCCCTGCTGACCCGGTCACCCCTAACTGCCCTCCCCGGCCAGCCTCATTGCCCCTAATTGCTCTCCCCTGCTGGTATGGTCCCCCCAACTGCTCTCCCCTGCAGGCCCAGGTCCCTCCCAACTGCCCTTCCCTGCGGGCTTGATCGCCCCCAACTGCCCTCCCTTGCAGGCCTTGTCCCTCCCAACTGCCCTCCCCTGCTGGCCATCTTGTGTCCACATGGGGGCAGCCATCTTTGACCACATGGGGGCAGCCATCTTGTGTGTGGGAGTGACAGTCAATTTGCATATTACTCTTTTATTAGCTAGGATTGAGGAAATCAATGAATACTTTTCAAGTAAAGATAAGAATAACATTAGCACAGTACATTCCAGTTTTTAAGATTATTTCATTATAATGATGTTAGCTCTTTTCTTGACTTTATTAGAGACACAACTCTGTCAAGACCTGAGAAACTAGCATAAGGAAACAATGTATATTCCATTGACCTAGTCATTGGTTGTGGGACTTGAAGGAGGGGGACTTTGTTGATGTCTGTATTTTTCAGCCTGGGTGGTTTGAGCAGTGGTAATTTCATTCAAAGAGGAGTTGGAAGGATATAAAAATAGTGATTAACATAAAGCAAACTGAGTTATAATTAAAGGACACAGGAGAAAGATGGTGATTAATCAGTAAATCTCAAATGTATGGGCTTTTGTTGATTCTGATGCACACCTGAGGGATACAGATGAGAGACATTTCTCTCAGATTACTTTAGGTCTATATGGGTCTAAAGGTGCACATGCACATAAAGTGAAATACAAAAGGGACTTGGGAAGCAATTCTTCCTCGCATTGTGTTTTCAGCTATATTGAGATGTTGACTGAAAGGGCCAGAGTTGTATTCTTCCTTATGACTATGGAGAATTTTGCTGTTGGGGCATTAACAAGGAAGAAACATTGGTTCTGAGTTCTTGTTTTCATGACATGCTTTACCTAATCCATTCATAATAAAACACACACACACACACACACACATTGCTACACTTGAGATCTCAGTCAAAGCTTGACCTGGATTTGCTCCCTGAGTCTGTCTGGTAGAAACCCAATGAAGTTTAGGTTGGTCAAGCAGGGTAAAAATTCAAACAGTCACTTCTTTAATTGTTCCTGGAGGAATTGTCCCTAAAGCTTTGTTTGCACCAAGAAATTAATTATCTGTAGATTGGTGGTTTTATCTTCATTTTTTCTTCCAGTAAACGAATTGCAAATGTCCCATCAAAGAATGCTGGTCTAAAGTCAAAAGACAGTCTGATCAACTGACAATTATGGTGAGGCCTTGTCTTCTTTATGGTGCAATGTCAGCATCATGAGTAAAATGCTTTCTCATTGTGGTAATGACTCAGATTCCTATTAGATCAAGTTTTTAGCAGTCATTTGGATCAAGTTTTTAGCAGTCATCTCTTTAGCAGCCCGATCTGGAATATTAGATCTCAGTTAAATCAGCTTTAGAAAGTAGATACTATAATAGGGAAAAATGCACAAACTCCACTATGGAAAATCCATGCAGTTTAATCTTAGTTCAATTAAAGGTCTAAGGCTGCATCTGAGATGAAGTGAGAAATGGGGCTTGTTTGTAAGGCCCATTTTATGGGAAGAGACGATTCCATGACTTCTCTGTGCCTAGGTAGGAGAGGGAGGGTCAGAACAGTGAAACTGGAACCCAGAAGTGGGAAACATGCTTTAGAGTTGTATATTGTGATGTCGTCAGTACATGGGGCCCAACACATGGATATACAGTCATGAGCTACTGCTACTGTCAAATCATGGGGGGTGTGATAATATTTCTGAAGTTCCCCTTATCTCATACTTTTTTGGGGAGAGTGGAGCTCTTTTGAAAGAACGATTATTGTTTTTTTGACTCTTGACCTCTCCTGTATGTTAAAGTATGCGGGAAAAGCCCAATATGGATTTTTAGATTGCAACAAATGTAGGTTTGAATTTAGGTGTACCATTAGCCAGCTTGAAACCTTGAGAAAGTTACATTATTATTTCTGTATTATTTCTCTTCTTTGAATACCTACATCATCTGGTATTGTGGGCCTTAACTGATTTAACATTAACATTTGTAAAGCCTTTAGCTTTGTGCCCGAGACCTAGTGGCCATGTAATAAAAGTTGGCTCCTTCTCCTCTCCACATCCCACACACCTTTAGTTCCATCCTTAGGTATCAGAGCAACTGCTTCAAAATCTGTATTTTGGATTAAAATTGCCTGATGCTTTTCAGCACCAACAGTGGTTATTATAGTGTGAATCATTCCAGGCATATAGCCTGCAAGTATCATTGGTATCCTCCAGGGATTCACCTCTAAGATAACATTCACCCATTACATTTGTTCTTGTTTAGGTCTCCACATGGTCTTACCAAGAGGAATGAATCATAAAAATTTTAGACCAATTTATTAAAGAGTTTGGGAGCCTACATAATACTGACTCACAACTTCCAATCAACTTTCATTTATTGTATTTTGGATGGCTTTGTATATGAGTAATGAGTTACTTTATCATAGACAAGTAACTTCTGATTCAGACGTTTATGAGACCAGAACCTCTGGTGGTCTTAATAGTGGCTCTCAAAAGTACCCAGGTCCTAATTCGTAGGAACTGCGAATGTTCCTTTATATGGCAAAAGGGGTTTGCAGATGTGATTTAAATTAAGGGTATTAATAAGTGGCAATTATGCTGAATTTTCTGGCTAGCCCTACATGTAGTCACAACTGTCTTTATAAGACAGAGGCAGAGGGAGAGTAGAACACAGAAGGTAAAACTCTGTGATGATGGAAGAAGATGAAGGAAGGAAACATGAGCCATGGACAGATTCTACCCTGAGTCTCTAGGGCAGTGGTTCTCAACCTTCCTCATGCCGTGACCCTCTAATACAGTTCCTCATGTTGTGGTGACCCCCAACCATAAAATTATTTTCGTTGCTACTTTATAACTGTAATTTTGCTACTGTTATGAATCGTAATGTAAATATCTGTGTTTTCCAATGGTCTTAGGCTCTATGGCAGCATTGCTTAAAACCATATTTCTGGCCTACAGAACTATAAGAAGAATAAGTTTTCTGTTTTAAGCCACCCAGTTTGTGGTAATTGATTACAGCAGCAAAGTAAAATAATGCAGGATCTGAACGGTACCTGTTGAGAATAATGCAAAATAATGTATTTTCGCCCTCACTACAGAGCTAGATAAGAACAATGTGTTTACCTACTTGCTCTTCATGCTTCACGACATGAAGTCATCTAAGAGAGACATCCGCACAGATGTATTGTGTCATTTCCAACCCCTTGTCACCCACTTGATTATGAAACCATCTAGATAGCAAGGCTGCTGCTGTCGCATTTCAGGTTTCCCTTACGAGTCTCACTCAATTGAGTCTGGCTCGCAAGCCTCAGGATGGAGACAGCTTGTGCAGCTGTGACAGCTGCCAGAACCTGGGTGCTGACGCATCCGACCCCCACGTTAACCTGTGCGTCCCTTGCAGGAGTTTTGACAAGTGACAGTCTGTCGTGATTGCCCATGCAGCTCATTGTTCCTCAGGCGAGAGATTCACAGCTGTATGTGGATTCTCTTCAGAACATTTCCCCACTTACACACATCCTTTCTGAGTCAGTGTGCTAAAGGACATTGAAACAGCAGATAACTACAGTTTTTCTCTAACCATGTGGTTACGATAACGCTAAAGCGAGGAAGTCTAGGAGAGCTAGTGGGTGGAGTCAAATGGCTCCTGCTGCCCACCTGGTTGGCACAGCATTTTCTCCTGCTTCTGTAGTTCTGGTTCCCTGCTGCCATTGCTTTCTGTGCAATAATGTACGCTCGGTAAGCTGCACCATTTGCCACCCACACATCACTTTTTATTCTAGATTAAAAGCAAAGGAAATTTCATTTCCATTTACCCAAAGACCAGAGCTTGATAAATATTCAATGTGTTAGAATTATAGTGTATAGTTTTGGGGAAGTAAAAAACTTGATTTTTTTTTAAATGTTAATTTTTTTAATTTAAATTTTTAAAAATTGATTTTAGAGTGAGGAATGGAGAGGGGGGGGAGAGAGAGAGAGAGAGACCCTAGGTATGTGTCCTGACCAGGAATCAAACCCACCACCTTTTTGTGTACAGGATGACACGCCAGGGCACTTTTTATTAAATTGAAGATTTCTATTGGTGTGTCTCCTCTTATGGCTTTTTCCTCTAAAATCTTGAAATGACTATTACTTTACCGTTTGGGTGACATTTGACTGACACTGATGAACACAGTAATTTGTCTCAGTTCTTTAGTATTTGGGAGATAACTTGATGACTTCGGCTGATTAGATGATGTGACCCGCTGGGGTGGCCCCGCTGGTCCTCGGCTGCCACAGTGTGAGCTCCGGAGAACTGGATGGTGCAGGTGGGCAGAGGCTGGGCCTGCACAGTCAGGTTCCACACCTCTGTGATGAGCAGAAGTCAGCAACCTCTTTTCTAACATGACAAGCCGATGAGGTGCTGCAGTCACAGTCTCTTCACGTTAGGTCCTTTACTAATCTACCGTTGACAAGGTTACCACCAGTTAAGTGGCATCACAGTTTTCGTGTCTCAGGAATCCCATTGGAGGGTCTCTCATGGGCTGTAATGAAGGTCCAGCTGGGGCAAGCATCTCCTCTGTGGTCCAGCTGGGGAGGGTCCACTCACACGCTCACATGCTTGTTGGCAGGATTCAGTTTCTGTGGTTTGTCAGCCGAAGTTTGTCTGAGTTCTAGACAAACTCAGGCTGCCCTCTGTTTTTGACTGAAGGGCTCAGTTTATAGCAACGTATGAAATGGAATAATGATGTTAACCATGCCTGATATATCCTAGGGATTCAATACATATTTGAGCAATAAAACTTAGGTTATTCTTGCAAGTCTGTTGATACATTAAGAGCTTTCACTGACACTATTTTATTTCTTCCTTATAACAGCTCTGTGAAGGAGGTAAAGCAGGCATTTCTATGTTAGAGAGGTAAACAATCATGGTGACAAAACTAGTACCTGTTACGTAAAGCTGGGATCCAAATGTAGGGTCCTTTCTACCATAATTTTCTGCTTGGATTCTTTGGCGGTGTGACAGGCTGACATGAATTTCCAGTGGACCTGAGGTAGGCTGGGTTTCTCACTCCCTTTCTGACACAGCAGCTATAGAGTGCTTTTATCTTTTAGTTTTAGTCAAAATGATGTTTTAAAGGATATAATTTAAAGTGTCAAATATTTCTATAAAATTTATAATTATTAAAAACAGCAATCTCCTGTGCACCTTCCTCTCATCTCCCTGTCACATTCATCTCTTTTACCTGAATTATCTCAGTATTTATCTTTTATGGTCTAACCGGTTTGTTTTGTTATTAACTTTTTCAGTTTTAGGTATTATCTATTGCCCTCTCACTATAGGTTAGTCTACCTCCCTACACATCACACAGGCACACATATGTGTGTACACACGACCAGTGTTCATTGCATAATTTCATTTTGATCACTTTTCTCCATTTACTTTATTATGTTGTTGACAACATAACAAAGTTTACTGATCCATATGCTACACTGATTGCTTTTTATTTACAATGTTTTTGTTTTCCCCAGGGTTAATAATGGTCTTTATTTTTTTCATTGTGGTAAGTTTTCCATGCATATACATATAGTCAATATGATGCTGAGCTCATATTGTCTCAAGATATTCTGATCCATCCGGTATTCTGCACATTGGATATCTTTGAAGAATGTCACCCAAGTCTATTTGCTCAGACCTGGGCTGGTCACGGCTGCTCCTGCACAGGTTTCAGACCTGGCCCCCTCTCCAACATCACCTGGGGATTCCTATTGCCTCTCTCCGATGTTGGATCACACTCTCTACGTCTTGTGTCTCTTCTTGCTTTGAGGGAGCACATTTCCCAGTAATTTCCTGAAAATACCTCTATTCTATCCTTACCCCAGATTGATAGTTAGACTGGGTATACAACTTTAGAGTTGGAAATAAGTTTCCTTCTCGATACTCTTGTCACTGTGAGCTTTGCTTTAGGTTGGTCCAACGGAGCAGTTTGGTTGGGGAAACCTGGATGTCGGTGTCATTAGATGTTTACTCTTGAGCGAGGCATATACCCTGGAATTACTCTTTCAAGGTTCTAGCGGGATGTTATTGGGGCCAGTTAGGGAAAGGGGGCTCGGGATGTCAGGATTCAGCGTGCCCGTGTTTTCTCAACCACCCTGTTTTCAGTATGTTACCTTACCCTAAACTTTGACTGTTTGAGACACTTATTTTACTCTTTCCAGAGAATAAACCTTTAGTCTTTTGAAAGATTGGAGGAGACATAATCATCAGGCAATGGTAGAGTGGGAAAAACATATGGGAATTAACTGCTGTTTAAATACCCTTTCAAATAGTTCTTCAGTTCTTTGCCCTTCACTTTTGCTTTTAGATATATCTTCTAGAAATGGCTGTATG
The DNA here is from genome assembly GCA_026230045.1 of Corynorhinus townsendii. Classification (NCBI taxonomy): domain Eukaryota; kingdom Metazoa; phylum Chordata; class Mammalia; order Chiroptera; family Vespertilionidae; genus Corynorhinus; species Corynorhinus townsendii. Next base: position 203,109,332 of record JAPDVU010000003.1, on the reverse strand, counting down.
AAATGTGTGGGACTTTTGTGCTATCATCAGGTTGATTTTTCATATCAGCTTAGTCATTTGTCATGTATCTATAGCTTTCAGAAAGTCATTACTTCAGATTCCCCTCATTCTGCTTGTCTTTATGTGTTTGCACCTTTACAAATAAGTTTCTGCTATTTTAATGGCATTTGGGGAGCCAGGGAAGGTAGATGTGTGTGTGTGTGTGTGTGTGTGTGTGTTTTCAACCTGTCATTTTCCCCTCCTATCAAGTCCTGGAAGCATCCTCTAATTTGAAGGGCTATCAGACATGTATTACGCTTCTAGGGATTTAACTGGAGAACCACCAACAGCTTCTTAGCTTCCAGTTTCTTGCCCTGGCTTAGGAACGCCAGTACTAAGCTGGAGAACCTAATTTCCTTATGAGAGGAGGCAAAATTGAGACCCAATTAAGCTTTATTTAGAAATTGGCACAGTTTCCATTGGAAAAATGTATGTGTACATGTACTTAATATTTATATTTACATATTATATATTAATATATATACTAATTTGTATGCCCAGTAACAGGGAAATGAGTTTAGCAATGTTAGAATGTCTTCTTCTTGGGTTAGTTCTCCCTGGGGATGCTCATTTCAATCTATTTTTAAATCTAAGTGACGATCTAAGGGAACAGCACTATGTTGTTCCCCTGGAGCATCCCAGTCATCTCTCCTCATTGCATTCTCAGATGCTCTGCAGAGGAAACATGCCTCCATCTGCCTATGGAGAGAGGAAGCCAAATGAACCCTCCCCCGTTGGCCCACAGGAAACTTTCCTTACTGATTCATGTACCCCAGCTCCCACCCACCTGTCAGAGAATTGGGCTGATTATGTTCAGACTTTCTGTTCTTATTTACACGTCTATATTGTTATTATTTAACTTCGATTTGGGAACAAATACTTTACTTTGGGTGGGCCTACAGTAAAGTAAAGCTTGAAATGAACTGCTTGAAAGGCCCAAATTGCGCTACTGATTTTAGCAACTATTTTTCTTAATTCATTACCCTTTGTAATTTAAGTGCTAAGACAATTTGCCAAATGTAATGGCTGTTCTACAGAGACTAATCACAGAAACAATCATACACAGTAACTTATGCCCAAAATCAAGTTAAAAATATTTCTATTTTAGATTTATTATTCAATTTATCAAACTTTTATGGTGCACTTACACTGTGCCAGCCTCTGTTAGTTACTGGGAATAGAGACGTGGCTTCATGGGCCATACGGGATAGCAAGGTGACACATTTGTTAAGAAATTATTATAAGACAGGATCAATGATGTAAAGATAGAAATATATTCTGGGAATAGAGTACCACATAGGGAATCTCCTAGGAGAGAGCAGGGTTCAGAATGACTTCACAAAAGTGATGACTGAGCTAAGTTTGTTTATTTTTCTTTCTTATTGACTTTATTAGGGGCCCAGTGTACAAATTCATGCACCTTGAAAGAAACTGTGGGTCTTACTAATTCATGTATCCCAGCTCCCACCCACCTGTCAGAGAATGGGGCTGATTACGTTCAGATTTTCTGAGGCTGCGGTGGGCACAGGGGTGGGTCTTGGCCCATCCTCCGCACCCCCGCTGGTCCCTCCCACCCTGGCCCCTGGTCCCCTCTCTTCTGGCAGCCCTGCTCCCACCACTGCTCCCATGTGCTGACAGCACGGAGTGATTGGGGCCAGCGTCAGCAATGGGTGTGAGTGCTGGATGCTACCGTGATCACCCCTTAGGAGTAGGAGGAGGTGGAGAAGCCCTGAGGGGCGATCGGGCCCAATAGCCACCGCTCGGGGCTGGCGCTGGGTGCCGGCAGCGTGTGCAAGTGGCAGCTCCGGCACCAGCAGTGGGTGTGAGCACCAGGTGGGACCGTGGCACGCAGGAGCAAAGAATTTTCAGTAACCACCAGAGGCTCGCCCCGATGACAGCAACTGGCACCCCGCCTTGGTCTGGCAACCCCGCTCACCTGCTCCACCATCCCATCGCAGCCGACACCTGCCATGTTCTGCACTCTGCCGCCTGCTGCCGATGCCTGCCATGTTCCCTGGTGGTCAGCACACATCATAGCGACTGGTTGTTTGGTTGTTCCACCGTTCAGTCTATTTGCATATTAGGGTTTTATATATATAGATTGGGGTGACACTAGTTGACACAATTATACAGGCTTCAGGTGCACAGTTCTACAACACATCATATGTACACTGTACTGTGTTCATCACCCCGAGTCAAGTCTCCTTCCATCACTATTTATCCCCCCCAATGCTCTCCTCTGCTTCCTCCAACCCCTAACTCCCCTCCCCCGAGCTGAGTTTAAATGAAGGGGAGGAATGTAATGTGAGCAAGGGGAGAGGGGTGGGAATAGCATATGTAAAGACAGGATAATACATTTTGAGCATGCTGAAGCTAAAAGGAGGTAGATACCAGTCAAAATAGAGAAACATTTTGAGAAGAGCAATGGAGGCCAGTTAGTGAATCGTTCCGTTTTAAAAGATTTTAAGCATTCTGAAAACATTAGACATTATGTTACATTTACAACGGCAAATAATCAATTGCAATATTACCGCTCAAAGTGTTTGTTAGCTTTTGTTGTGTAACATACCAACCTAAACTTTGTAGCTTAAAACAACAACCATTTTCAAACTTACTTTCTTCTTTTTTTTATTGTCTAAAGTTTTACATATGTCTTCTTTTTTCCCAATTGACCACCCCCCTCCCAACCCCCAGCCACTGCAAACTTACTTTCTGCAGTTGGTCCATCTAAACTAAAATAAGCTGGGTGGTTCTGATGTGGGCTGGCTGAGCAGATCTTGGCTGGTCCCATCTATGTGACTTTAGCCAGCTGGTGCATCAGCTGGGGCTGCCAAATCAGTGAGAGCCTCCGCTGAGTAGGGATGCCCAGGATCACTTTCACGTGGCCTTGTGCCCTCCAGTAGGCTAACTGGGGGTGGCTAACAGTGCAGTCTTGAAAGAGTGAGGATATGCCAAAGCTTTCAAGAGGACTGGCTCGGAACGAACCCAACCTTGCTTTTGGCCAAAATATGTCCCAAGGCTAACCCACCCTTAAGGGGTAGAGAAATAACTCTACCTCTTAACTACAGTAGATTCAAAGAACCGTGGCCACTTTTGTCATCTACCACAACCCATCAGTATAGCTGCAAATTAGTGGATATCTATGGGCTTGTCTGAACTTCTCACTAGCCTACCTCCCACTCCTTTATAAACAAAAACATCAACCCGAATAATGACAGGATGACCACCCATGTGCCCACCAAAGTTCATCTTTATATCGAGTACTCAGACTGAGTAGTTGAAGGTCTCTTGCATTACTCAACATGATGCAAATGAGTTGAGCAGATAGAGAATGAAAGAGTGCTCCATTGTCATTAAGGAAATCTCTTTCTGCTTCAAGCTAATGATCCAAGACTGTCATGGCTAGGTTTTGCTGAACTACAGAAGATAAATTCTCTGGTATACCCTGAAGTTAGTTTCTGATTTAGGAACTGTGGCTCCTAGCAATTAGAACGGAACTATATTGGAAATACCAGGATTATCAGGGCTTCCGGATCTCCTAAGTTCACTCCACGCATTTTGTTGATGATACCCTGCCTTTTGTGAAATGGCCTTCTCAGAGGAGGGATAACACATTAGAAAAATTACAGCACTAAAGACTCAAATGTTACAATATTTTAACACTTTAAAAATTACCTTTTGTACAAACTTTGGTAAACTCACAATACATTAAAAAATTAAATATGAATTACCTAGTCAGGAGGTGGTGTAGCCCTGTAAGCAGAAAATAATTCTATGACATTAATTTCTTATTTACTAAAGACTTGGGGGGAAAACTCTTTTAGTTTCTTTTTACGGCAGCTGGACTTATAATTCATATTTAAAAGGTGCTTTCAGGGTTAGAATAATCATATGCAGGAAAATGCAAACAGCTCCTTTTAAATATGCCTGAAGGAGAAGATTTCACTGAATTAAATCTCCAGGTTACATTTATCAGTGCCGGCACCTGTGCATTGAAATTAAAATGGAATAACTGCATCAAAATTATTTCATTTTACTGTATTATGTTTCGGTTGCCTGCATTGATGAATATACACTCTCTCCCCCAAAGTATAAAATCTTGAGCAAGCCTTGCCAATTATTTATTTTGCATCTTATAGCAAGTAAAGGGATTTGACCAGAAGTTATTAGGGTATTTAAAACTACAATAAAAGAAGGCCTCGTCCTTCAACATTTGTCAAGGGTATTATTTCCATTCTGTCAGTCAACATCTATTGTGTCACCACTGTGCATAGTGCTGCAATGTTATCACCAAGTATTGCTGGAAGTCTTTGCAGTGGCTGGACTCAGGCCTATTTTTTACTCTCAAGGATTTTATTGTTTAAGAAAGGCAACACTGAGGAGGCAGTGATGAACAATACTAGATGAATGCATGAATTAATTAAGTAATTACAATATTGATCAAAAGAATTGTTCAAGAGTTAGATTCAAGGGTGCTGCAGTTTTAGATAGGAAAAAGCGTACAGGAAAGATGTGCTTTCATTAATTAGAGAAGAATTTATGGAAGGAGTGGAATTCTAAAGTGTGCGTATGCATATATTCCATTTATTTGTGTAAGCATGTGTGTGTCCATGGTGAATGGGGAATATTGGTGCATTTCCAAGTGTAGAATGCAACTTGGGAGAATCACCAGCCCATTGCCTGTGTTGTTGAATGAATTTGAATGAATAAATGAGTGAAAAAGAAACTTTGAGGTTGTTAATGTTCTTCATACTATCTTACTTTGATATGAGCACTCAGTGTGTGATGCCTAACAACCGTCCATTGAGAGAGACATCTAGAATGAAGTTTGACCTCTTACTCTGGCTTTTGTGTTTTTCTGGTTAGGCTAGGGAATCAAATACAGTTTTCTGTCCCTTGAAAAACGTTGTATCTTAAGGAATATATCCCTCGGTGTGAAACACTCTAGCTATTCAGTCTGCGTTTCAGTCACTGACTACCCTTTCTAGGCTCAAGCACCATTCATTGCTTTCTACTTCCAGCCATAGTGCATTCTGGGCTCTGTCCTTACTAAAGGTATCGTTTCAGTCTGGATCAGGTAGAAGACAGATGCCACATAGAAATTCAAAAAAACTTAAAATAAGAGATTTAAAAACGCTGATAGGAAAGTAATTATAAAGATGTAAAACAAAATATAAAAGTATTCTATGACTGAGGGAGAGCACCCGAGGAAGGTCAAGGCTGTGATTCAGGCCTCCTTGGAGAAGGTATTGGTTGCTGCCCACTCTATGGTCCCTCTCTGCTTGGCCTTTCAGCGTTGTCCTGAGTTGGGAGGAGGGTGGCTCGACCTCCCTGATCAGTTATTACATGCAGGCTGCCCCAGGAAGAGGCTATGCCTTGGCAATGACAGGATGGTATTTTCTGGTGATAGAAGAGGCAGATGTAATGGTATGGGGTCAGACCTGTTTGAACTAGTTCTGTTTGGTTGGAGTTGTGTGTACTTGAAAGGGGTTTTCAGATGATAGAACTCCATAGCTAGGGAGCAAAACAATTCATTTCTTCTAGATGAAATTAGTTTTCCTTCAGGATGATTAAGGTGGAGCTTTGGGGAATGGGTCAACAGTAACATCTGGTAAATCAGAGATTGCTGATGTTTTTGATACCTCCCAATTGAGTATCTCAGACAGATGACTAATCCAGCATGGGTTTAATGTCTCGGCGAGACAGGACTGTGGCTCAGGCATTTCAAGTCAGGCATTTGATTTTGGATTTGGGAGAGTTCATTAAATACTGGCAGATGGCAAGAATGTTGCACAGGCTGAGGGGTATGGCCATACTTTTCAACTTGTCTTGGTGTATCTGGAAGGTTCCTTTCTACTTAAAAAAATTATAAAAGAGAAACATCTTTAAAAACACCTAGCATTATTAAGCTGGTTATTAATTAAAGGCAGTTGTTGTTTTTTGGAGAAAACATGATAGGTTTTGATTTCCTTTGCTAGTGTAAATTAGCAAAATATTTCAGTCAAAAAGCATTTATTGGTGCTGTTAAGCATATAAAAGAAGCATGTTAAATTTACCTTTGCATACTTACTTGTGCCACATACTGTGGATATTAGGAATACAGACATAAAAGTCAGATACAGACTTCCTTTACCAGTTCTTACCCCTGAGAAAGAATGCTATTTTAGATAGTATTGTTTATTTACTTTAACGCAGTTCAAAAGTGGACCTTGAAGTGAGAAATTAATTTCAATGACTTGTTTCTGAAGCTTTTATTTAGACCTTTTTTTTCTTCAGTATGCACACCATCATGTTTACTGCGATAGATAAAACTGATGAAGGATTAGAAATGAACTTAAATCTAAACTTATCTTGCATATAAGTCAAGGATAAACCAAAACCAAAGACCTGGTACATTTCTATCAGGACAAGAACTTCTCTTCACTGGAAAACAAACTCAGTTGGTTTATTTAACGTACACACACAGACAGACAGATACACAAAACAAGCATTAGAAATACCTTCTGTGAAGATATCATTTCTTATATTGCGGTGTTGTATGCACTCTAAAAGAAACTTCACCTCTTCTCACAAAAGGAGTTCAATTATTTCTAAGTGTTCAAAAAATCCCTTAATATGTGTTTGTTGCTAATTTTTGCCTCTTGAGTCATGGTTACCAAAATGTGATCTAGATTCCTGTTTTGTTCACCTCTGTGGCCTTCACATGCCGTATTCATACTTCATTCTGTGGGCTAGTGTGATCTTCAGGAGGCCTTGAGACTGATTTTGTTAATGCTTATACAACTCATTAAGGGATTATTTAGACAGATGGTTGCTGCGATTCTGTTGTGAACAAAGAAAATTTGACTTTTTCTTTCGTAATTTTAATTTTATTAGTTCTTTATGCAAATGGACACATTCATTCTAAAGTTATGTAAGTGAAAGCAATGTTTTTAAAAATATCAAAAGTACCATATGAAAGGGCCCCTGCAAAAAAAAAAAGTGCCATATGAGAGTAACATATCAATATATAGCAGTTGGTAGCACACACATCTCATCAGGGATATGATTGTGTTTCATTAGGTTAAAAAATATATTTAGTAATTGTTCATGAAAGTGCTCATAAATAACAAGCATTTTAAAATTTCTTTTTTAAACTTGATTTTTCAATTACAGTTGACAGTTAATATTATTTTGTATTAGTTTCAGGTGTATAGCATAGTGGTTAGACAATCATATACTTTACAAGTGTTTGCCCCGATACTTCCAGTACCCAGTTGGCACCTTATGTAGTTATTACAATATTATTGACTATATTCTCTATGCTGAATTTTATACCTCCATGACTCTTTTGTAGCTACCAACTTGTATTTGTTAATCCTTTCACCTTTTTCACCCAGTCCTCCAAATCCTCTCCCCTCTGGAAGCCATCAGTCTGTTCTTTGTATCTGAGTTTATTTCTATTTTGTTTGTTTTTTATTTTGTTCTGTAGATTTCACATATAAGTGAAGTCATATGGCATTTGTCCTTTGCTGTCTGACTTATTTCACTTAGCACGATACCTTCTAGGTCCTTCCATGCTGTTGTAAATGGTAAGATTTCATTCTTTTTTTATGGCCAAGTAATAGTCCATCAGATATACGTGCCACTACTTTTTTACCCTCTTGTCTATTGATAGGCACTTGAGTTGCTTCTATATATTGAATGTAGTAAACAACGCTGCAATGAACATAGGGGTGCGTATAGGGTAGGGCAAAACTAAGTTTGGAAAATAATACAGTAATTAATAAATAAGAATATAAGAATAAACTCTGTGTTTTATGTACTCACAACTATAAATCTATTTTTGTCCCACCTTATATATTCTTTCAAAATAGTGTTTTGGGTTTCTCTAGATATATACCCAGAAGTGGAATTGCTGGATCATAAGCAGTTCCTTTTTAAAATTTTAGAGATAACGATACTGTTTTCATAGTGGTTGCACCAATCTGCATTCCCACCAACAGTGCCTGAGGGTTCCCTTTTCTCCACATCCTCACCAACACTTATTTGTTGATTTATTGACGATAGCCATTCTGACAGATGTGAGGTGATATCTCCTCATGGTTTTAGTTTGCATTTCTCTGATGATTAGTGACATTGAGCATCTTTTCAGATGTCTATTGGCCATCTGTATGTCCTCTTTGGAGAATAGTCTGTTCAGGTCCTCTGCCCATTTTTAAATTGGATTATTTGTTTTTCTTGTCTGTTGAGTTGTGTGAGTTCTTTATAAATTTTGGATATTAACTCCATATCAGCTGTATCATTGTTGAATATCTTCTTCCATTTAGCAGGGTATCTTTATGTTTTGTTGATGGTTTCCTTTGCTGTGCAAAAAACTTTTTAGTTTGATGTAGTATAATTTATTTCTTTTTTCTTTTTTTTCTCTTGCCTGAGGAGAAACAGCAGAAAGAATATTGCAAGATATTTTGTAGCCTATTTTGTTTTCTTCCAGGTGTTTTAAGGTTTTGAGTATTACATTTAAGTCTTTAATCCATTTTGAGTTTATTCTTGTTATGGTATACATTTTTTAACTGGATACATTTAAAAGATTCTGTGCCAATTGTTCTTTTGACAATTTATAGTTTTCCATTGTTATGTTCTCCATGCATTTTTTTTAACTTACTAGATTTCTTTTCTGGACTTCATTTATGTTAAGAGAAAGTTTTGATCTTGCAATAGAATTTGCAAATACTAACCTATCTAACATCTACTGTATTTTAGTCTTACTTTCTGTGGCTTTATTGTTGGTTTGTGTGTGTGTGTGCGTGTGAACTGAAGCTGATTATATTAGTTCTTTATTTCTATTCTCCTTTGAGATTACAAAGTTAAGAATTTATATCCTCCTTCAGACTTATAATAGAATATATTTCCTTTTTTTTTTAAAAAAAATTGAGGAACATTGCTTATTGTGTAGTTTTGTCCATCAAATAATGTAAATCATGAAAGTCACCACAAAGTACTAAATCATTAGTCTAAACCATGTCTTACATCTCCTAGCAGTGTATGTCCTTAACATATCCTTGGCTATATTAATATTAATAAGAGTGTGCAAAATCCCCAAGTTCTATTCCTATTTTATTTATTCTACTTTGATTTCATGTCAGTATGACCTAGAGTTAATCAGTTTTCTGCTGATCTAACAGACTTAATGTCTAATTTGTATTCATTTAATTTTTAATATAAAATGCTTCAGTTAAGTTTTGTTACTTTTTGATGGTTTAATTAATATATGTTTCAATCACATTCTTTGTTATTCCATTTTTTTCATATAACAGGAATAATTGCTTCCTCTGAAAATGGATGAAACTATAGTAGGATAGAAATAACCTTGTATATAATATAAATTTGAGGAATGCAAGTAATATGCTGTTATATATCGAAAATGGTAAAATATTATCATTTAATAATGTAATTTTAATTTTTTGATTGTGGAGTTACTGAAAATCTTTTTTCACATGTCCTTCTGATCAAACATACCTTTTATTATCTGCTTTTCAGTCCAGTACATACAGCGTGCGTGCGCGCACACACACACACACACACACACATACATACATACATGTGAGCATATATTTACATACACACTAGCGCTGAGGGCCTCTCTGTTTTATAATTGTTGAAAGAGAATATAGAGAATGAGAATGGGCCAGAGTTGTCTAGTCAAAAGTCTATGCATACAATGTGCCTAGAACAGTGCTGGTCATTGTGCAGGTCACACAAATAGAAAATATTGCCCCTAAATCATAAAGATAAAATATACTTCAGTGAAAAGTAGCAAATAGTTAACAACAATAGATTTGAGTTGCCAAGACCATCTGTATGTACTATCGAAATTCAGAGAAGAGAAATAGTCTCTGAATTCTTTGTACCCAGCTACATACAGGTTTTTAAAAAATTTATAATCATCATAGAATTAACAGTAGAAAGTTAGGCTTTGGCAAATGTGGAACTGGTTTTAAATCCTTATTTCTGTATCTCCATAATGCTCATCATTTGGCCTCGTTTTACTGTCTAATTACTTATCTACACATCTCTTTATGCCTTGAATTCAGAGTTCATGACATATTTATCATTCCTTTCCCCCACCCTCAAGTTTAGTCCTGTAGACAGCAGTTGTTCATCAATAGATAATTAAAACTGTGTAATGAATTTGTTTGAAATAGTGGACATAAACAATATAATTTTAATTAAATTAATGTAAGAGGTAATTAATTTTCTATTAACTAAAATCTTTCCCACAAAAATACTTCAAGCCCAGGTGGTTTACTATTGAAAACCCTTTCTTAAAATAAAGGATGAGAGTTGTTCCCAAGTTATTGTATAGGGTCAACATTACTGTAAAAATAAAGACATTCAAAAAATGTATGTTTTTATTGATTTGTAAGAGTGAAGAAGGTTGGGGGAGAGAGAGAAATATAGATCTGAGAGAGAAACACTTTGTGCACACCATACCAAGTGGGCCAAAGACTTTAACAGACACTTCCCCAAAGAAGACATACAGATGGCAAATACCATCTGCAAAGATGCTCCACATCATGTGTCTTGATTGTGGTGGTGATTACACAGGTGTATTCATTTATAAAAAGTGCCCAACTGTACATTTAAAATGGGATAAAACCTTTATAATTTTGATCCTAAAGAAGAAACTATTTGAAAAATAGTATTTATTTATATAAAATGACCTGCCATGAAGGATAGTTTAGTTTTCCAAAAGTTAACACATTTTGCCTTTCATACTTAATCTTGCTGAAATTGCAAACTAAACTTGAATAACCTTTATAGAATAACCTTTAACTTTTTTGAAATTAGCTCCTGTCTATTGTGCATAAACCTGACATTAGTTTAGACTTTTCTCTAATTTTGGAAGAATAAATAGTATCATTAAGTTAGAGTCTGATAAATGCACAAAAATTTTAAGAGAAAAAAGAATGTACAGATGATGTATTTTAAAATTGTACACTTGAAACCTATATAATTTTATTAGCCAATGTCACCCAAATAAATTTAATAAAAAATTTTTTAAAAGGACATGCAAATTGATCGTATTAAAGTAGAGTAGCAAATCAAATGCATTCTTCTTTAAAGTTTCCCAAATGGCTATGAAAGGGTAGCAGGTGGGGACAAACCATGTTGGAATTGAGGTCTTAGAGGAATTGTAAGGAATGCTTCATGTACTATTAAAAATAGAATAGCTCTGGCCTGGCCAGTGTGGCTCAGTGATTGAGCATCAACCTATGAACCAGGAGGTCAGGGTACTTGCTCATGAGTTGTGGGTTAGATTCTTGGTGGGGGGATGTGACGGAGGCATCCAATCAATGATTCTCTCTCATCATTGATGTTATTATCTCTCCCTCTTCCCTTCCTGTCTGAAATCAATAAAAAATATTTTTAAAAAGAGAACAGTTATTCTTAATCTATCTTTCAATATTCCTTGCAAGTAAAATATTGCTCTAATAGCAATTCTACCTTTCAATAAATATGAATTACTTTTGATAGTGGCAAACCCCCAAGTTTAGAATGTCACCATGCACAGTAACATCATTTTGGTATGTGGATGCTAGGAGGTGGACTTAGTGTACTCACTGCATAAAGATTTGTCTTTTCCCACGCAGCTATAAATGCAATTTAGAATTGATAGCTAATTCCAAATGATTCCAAGAGAAATGTTGTTTTTCAGAAAACTTACACGTTCTAGGGTTGGTGAATTTCCGTAAACTGGAGAAATGGCTGTGGTGAAAAGATAGCACAGGGTAGCATTGCAGAGTTATTTTCAGAAAATTTTGAACAGCTGTTTAGTGTTTATAAGCTGATAAAAATATCACATTTGACACTAAGTTGTTTGAACATGGCTAATGCATTAAACTCTGATCTCTTTCTCAGGACTGAATGTAAGATAAGTGTCTGTTCCTCCGGAGTAATAACCATTACTGACCTGTATCTGTTTGATCATTGGCACTGTTATAGTTTTGATATAAATAAGCCACCTTAACATCTTACAACTTTCCTCCTCTCTCAGTGGCCCACCTAAGCTCCTAGAACTCCAGTTTTAAAAAGTATTATAAAAAATAACACGGGTATATCTTCTGTTGGTGTTGCCTTTCAAATTGGCAAAAATGAATAATCCTTATGTAAGGTCATCTGTGTAACGGGATTCGCTATGCAAGTTTGGAGATAAGGTGTACACTAGAGTTAAACTGCTCTGCATAAAACGGTTAGAGGAATTTGAAGAGCAAATGGGAAAAAAACCTATGGGAGAAAGTAGATACCAAGGAACTTGGGCACTTCTTGGTGGAAGGGGATGTGAAAGCACCCTTCTACCCAACCATCATTCCAAGGAGAAAAATATTTGTTGGGGAGGGGTTCAGTTGTGCAATTTAAAGCCGCTCTCCTTCTCCACTGTAGAGGTTTTGGTAAAATCTAAGTAGCTCACTAATGATTGGTGTGAATGCTCTCATTATGAAATAAAGCAGGTGCCGAATTCAACACTAGTTTGAATATGAGATGAACACAGTGAGAGCAAGTGAAATATATATATACTATTATATTGTTACACTAAATAAATAAAATATTATATATATTCATATAATAACATTTTTATATTACATTCAAATATCACCTCATAAGGAAATCCCATATCTTTACTGTTAGACTAAGGTAGCTATTCTAGAAGTAATTTTCTTTGATTGAGCTTAAATTTGTTTCCCCATAGTATTTATGTATTATGATATTTATTCTTTGAAACAGTATAGAATTGGTCCAATATTTCTTCTGCATTATCTCTATGTATTAACCAATAAATCTAATAGGTTCACATTTTATGTAAATTTAGGTTCATATTCTATGGAAGTATTTCCTGACATCTAGAACTTTAGGAACACAGTTGGATGTCCAGTAAAAAGTTTTAGTCATTTGAAATGAAATAAACTTGTGAGTTTGTATGTTCATGCGGCTTTCCCCCTGCCATATAATTGAAGATTGTTTAGTTTGATAAAACCTTTCTTAGTCATCTTTAATTGTAAAGCTGTGAAGTGGAAAATTATGGTTTTAAACAGCTAATTTATATACTGTCTTTAGGGGGCAGTACTAAACCACTGATAAATTTTGTTATTTTTGCTAATGCTATTGGTAATGACCACCATGAAATGAAATTAAAGTAACAATAATGAGATTTGGGATGCAATTATGTATACCTCTTAATATTTGTAAAAATTTATAGGTAGTCAAATGCGAATGATAGTTTGAAATTCAGTCATTTAATAATTCATCCAACAATTATTAAAATCCATTATGTATAACACATGGTAGGAGATACAAGTGTGAATAAGGCAATGTTTGCTTTTAGATAACTTACAATTGAGTATGCTAAACAAGCCATACTTGTACATGTCTACTGTGTGTATGTACATAAGATAAAGATAACAATAATATAAATAACAGTATTTATTGATAATTGTTTATTTGCCAGTCACTGTCAAGCAATTAATTTTATCCCCATAAACCCCTGTTGAGTAGGAATTATTATAATGCCTACTTTGAAGATAAGAAAGCTGAAGATTAATAAGATTATGTGATATAATTGGTGATGTATGAATAGGGTAGATACATAAAGAGTTTTTCTTTGGGAAGGAGAAAGAGACTTTGGAAGAAAAGAACTGATGAGCCTATGAAATATTGATAATTCTTAGCCACGAAAGTAATAACTTATAGTGCCATGCCATCTCAACCTTGATGGTCAAACCAATTGTGAGTTGGTGAAGGAGATGCCTATTTGATCATTCTATTCATTTTTGTAGACAGCATTGATCATATTGATGCTCTTGCGATATTAAGGTTTTGGACATCCCCCAATATTTTCACCCAGATGATCTGTAGGACCAAACATCCCTGTGATAATCATCTTATATTACTGATATGAGAAATGTGTACCTATGAAAGTATGGGGCTATGTACCAGACTGCAGAAATTTTCACTGGCTGTCACAGATAACAAAATGCTCTGGGGAATATCATCATACAGTAGAAATATATTAACAAATATGCTTCCTCAATTTAAACTGCAATTGTATCAGCTTGGCTGTTCAATACACTGCCTTTCATAGGTCATTGTGCTGAATGAGGGGAAGGGGTAAGCTTTAGAGTCAGGCACTTGGGTCGGAATCTTTTTTCTGCCACTTTCCAGCTCTGAGACTTTGGGTTTTCCCTGGCCTCTCTGTGCCTTAGTTTAGTATTTACCTCAAGGGGTAGTTGTGTGAATTAAAATAATGAATAATAGTGCTCAAAAGATTATAGTTATTTTTATTGCATCTTATAGATAGTAACTTATGACTGGGGGACTAATTTCTCAGTTATTGAAAATTGATAAAGGGAAACTTAAGATGTGAATGCCAAAAATAGTCGTATAAAGGTTTATATTTGATTTTTAAAAGCAACAACGTTTGGAAGGCATGGGGGTGCTGTTTGCAATTCAACATATAAAATATCTTTACTAATTTCAGTAGTCATGATCTATCAGTATTGATAGATACTTGAATGATACTTTCCAAAGATTTTTAGGCAAACTTACTATCTTTCTTTTTTCTAAAAAAAAAAAAAAAATTCCCCTGATTGAGCATTTAGCAGGATCTTTGAATATGGAATTTTTCTTTAGTACTGGCAAAATTTCTCGCCTTACTTCTTTGATAAATTCCTACCAACTCGACATGGATCTCTTAGTTTGACCCTCTACTTACCTTAGCTTTTAACTTATTTCATCTTTTGTTCTATCTTCTGAGAAATGTCCTCACACTTATTTTCCAACTTTCCTGTTGGATTTTATGTATTTGTTTGATAGCATTCTGTTCTTTTTCAGGGACGCAAATATCTTCTATTTCTATAACTTTGTTTCTGTATATTTATTTTGTTCTCTGTTAAAGACTTCCTTTAAATTTGCAGTGAGCTTTTGGTTCTTGGTCAAATTTAACTAAAAACTTAGAAACTGTTTATCTGGGTAGAGTTTGTCCAGAGTGTATTCCTAGGTACTGATAGATCTTTTTTCTTAGGAGGTTAATTTTTGTAGAGAGAAATATACTGTACTCTCCTGTCTGGAGGGATATCACCCTAGCTGCCACATTCTCTAAGGTAAATATGGTAGGCACTGGGGTTGGGTGGGATTCCTCATCTATTACATAGATATTTACTTAATTCCTTTGTTTTTTTTAGAGAGGCCCCTCTGCTCACTGTGCATGGATTCTTAGAATTCATAATCCCTTTGTTGCAACCTCAACAGAAAGTAAATCTCCAATTTCTTGTCAGGTGGTAAAGATTTAGTTTCTTGGCTAGGTGAGGGGGTGAGTCTAGGGGGTCTAATTTTTTCTAATATACTAGAGGCCCGAAGCATGAAGATTCATGCAAGAATGGGCCTTCCTTCCCCTGGCTGCCAGCATCGCCTTTGCTCTGGCTAGAGCCGCCTTTTCCCTCTGGACCAGAGCCTCCTTTCTGCCTTCCCACACTGCCCAGAGGCCCAGAGTTGCTGGGGTGTGCTGAATGCCTGTATCGTCGCCATGGCAAGCATCCCACCCCACCCCCGGCCGCTCGGCACCAGCCTATGAAAATTAACCTGCCATCTTTCTTGGGTTAATTTGCATACTCACTCCTGATTGGCTGATGGGCGTCGTGACGGTACAGTCAATTAGCATGTTACTCTTTTATTAGTGTAGATAGTGTCCATTCTGTTTTAGCCCCATCTGCATCTACACCTTCAGAAGTAGTGAATCTCTCCATTCGTTAAGCCCTTTGGAGGGTGCTGAGGCATGAATAGGCCTGCTTCTTATTTTCTCCTCTAGGAGGCACTTGGCTTTCAATTTTCTCAAATTTTCTAAATCGGCTACTATCTACTCATCTGTTTATTATTATCCAAAACTTTTCTTGATATTGATCATCAGCTTTTAACAGATTCCTTTTGTCCTTGTCCTTATGGTTTAGACCATGTTCAAAATGGAAGTCCTAGGGTTCGTTTAAAAAGTACTACCCTTCTTTATATGATAATATAACATGTTATGAATCATTTTTTTCAAAAAGGAGACTACGTTTTTGGTGACATTGTGAAAAAATGGGATTTTTAAGTAATTTCTATTTTAAAAAAGTATTTGCATACTATTCTTCTGATTGCATTTAGAAATCATAAGATTTTTCTCAATTGTTGCTATTCAGGTATTACTTGGGTCATTTTCGTGTCCTGTTCTTTGTTATGAACTTTGTATCTTATCAGTCTTTCCCACCCAATTTTTTCACTTTCAGCTTAAAATTGAATTATACATTTTTTTTTTTTTTTGGCTGAGTCAGATGGTGCAGTCACATAACTATGGCTAGAATTAAGCTGACTTGCTTGCTACCATACACCATACAAATTTAAATTTAATTGATGTTAAGATATCTAAATAACATTGGTATAATACATTGGTCTAATATAAATTTAATTTCAGAGAACTTCATCTACAATAAATTTGTCACCAGGAGAAGTGGAAGAAGAGGATGATGATGAAAACACTTGTGGGCCCTCAGGACTCTGGGAAGCGCTGACTCCTTGCAATGGATGTAGGAACCTTGGCTTCCCTATTCTTGCACAGGTAACAGTTTGCTTTTCTTAAGGTACAATAAGACAGAAAAATGGCTGCCTATGTTTTTAAGTAAATCCTTTTTCCCTCTGGAAATCCAGTTAGTATCTTGTTCGCTTTGTAATTTTTCTTCAGTTAAGGTCAGTAATATATTTATATAACTTGCTATACATATATGCATATGCAAACACATATTTTACATAACTTTATGTAGTTGTTTTATTTTGGTCATGATGCTAGTTCCAGAAAAATGGAGTTACTCATGAGATTTTAATATTTATGATCCATAAATATTTATTAAAATGCTATTTGAAATTAAATCATAATTTGTATTAAAATAATAATAAAAAGTGACTTACAAAGAAACATACTAGAGCTCTATAAGAGCACAGTGATTTTTTCTTAGCACAGTGGAACATTATAGAATAATGTGTGGCATTATTAGTACAACCCCAAATGAGAGGCGAACACTAAAACACTGACTACAATTTTGAATCCATTTTGCTCTCCATTAAGTCAATTTTAATTCGATTGTATCACCTTCAAATTCCTGTTGTATGCTATGGGCTACAAGCCCTTAGGAGAATTTCAGAGAAAGTAAAATAAGCCAAACACAGTTAAGAAATTTGAAACCACAATGAAATATTTCTACACAAAAATGAAAAAGCATGTTATAAAAAAACAAAAACAAAACAAAACAGTGTAATAGCAAAGGTACGTCTGTGTACTTACATAAAGTACACAGAGAAAAATAGTCCAGGACAGGAAATAATTCACAGTAATTGTCCAGAATAGTGTTATATCTCAAAACTATTCTTTCATATTTTGCAACAAATATGAAGCAATTGTATTTGAGAAACCATAACATTTTTCATGTCTATTTTATGGACAATTTGATGCTATCCACTCAAATTCCAATATTAATTTACTGTGGAAAACTAAATAGGATAATCAAATCCACATATAGTACTTAAAGAATCTCTTCACCTTAATATGAACTGTTTATAGGACTTTAAGACAATTTATCCTAACCATTGCATAATTATTACATAATTTTATAAATATATGTGCTGGGCTGTGAGTTCCATAAAAGTAAGGAGTATGTATTCCTCACCATCCAAGGTCTAATGCCATCATAGTCCCTGGTATATTGTCAGAATTAAGTAACAAATGTGTATATTCTAGGGTTTCAATCTTCACTTAACGGTTTTTTACATCCAGATGCCCACCGTCACCATTGGGTCACTGCTGTGCACATCCATCACTTCTCCACTTTTGTGGGAATTCACTCTCACACATTGGTGCCTACCTGAATATGGTATACTCCTCCGTGTACAACTGCCGCTGCAGTTGCCCCATGGGGGTATTAAACATGCCCAACTGCGGGCCTCTTTTGGCTGTGTGATACGGAGACATGGTTGGCTGTCCGTGGCTCTCTTTGGAGACGGCTCCTGCACACCTTCCTTATCGCAGCTCGCAGAGCGGCCTGGTGCCCACTCTCTCTAGCAAGTGGGCTAGCGGTGGTCTTCTGCAGGTTTTGTGTGTGTGTGTGTGTGTGTGTGTGTGTGTGTGTGTGTGTGTGTGTGTGTGTGTGTGTGTGTCTGAGTGACTGAGGGGTGGGGGCGCTGATTGCTGACTTCGCAGGGTTAGAGATGATCGCTCCTGCACCAGACTGCGCCCTGCGGGGGTCTGCAGATCTCTAGCCCTCCCACATGTCAGGGTGCGCGGAAGTCCAGGTGTGAGGAATTGGCATTCACTCGGGGAGGACTTCCTTTTAAGCCAGACACACTGGTTCGCAGAACGTTCTGCTCTTTGATTTAGCAACCTCAGCTGCCAATCCCTCTGTTCCTCTTTTCTGGAAACCAAATTCTCCACCTACGCTCAAACGACCCCGAGGGTGTGCTTTCAACTCTCCTGCCCCTTGTGACCTGTGCCCATCACATATCCTTTTCTCTCTTTTGTCCTGCAGCCCCTCCCTCATCACAGGGACACTGTCCTTTGGACCTCACTGTGCCACCCGGCCCGCCACAGCTCAGCAGAACACCCCCTGTCAGGAGGGTCCCTCTAAGAATCTTAATAAATACTGGCAAATTGCTCTCAACAAGCGTTAGACAAATTTCTGTTAGGTCTGAGTTTAAAATATCCATAGTCTCTCAGCCAGCATTTCTAATTGTAGACGATTAGAATTAATTGTAGAATTTACCTTAAGGAGGTAATTGGGCAAGTTGTTAAACAGGTTAGTACAGGATGTTTTTCAAGGTGTATTGTATAAAAAAAAGACAATAACCAATAATACTGTCTTACAATAGGGATTTGTTAAATAAATTATGGAGCATTCTATGATATAATATTCTATATCCATAAAAATGATTATATAGTTTTGCACTTATTGAAATGAAAAGATACCCCGGACTTTTAAAGGAGCAGAGTGAATGGATTTCAAACTAGCATTATGTGCATGGTCCAATTTATGTAAATCATCTGTGTGTGTGTGTGTGTGTGTGTGTGTTTGGGTTTGAAAGTATGTTCAGTGAAATGTTTAAGTGCTTATCTGGATGTTGTGGTTTTGATTTTCTTTTTTCTACTTTCTATTTTTATTAGGATAATTATTTCTGTGAAGAGGGAAAATAAAGCTGTTTTTATAAGCAATGTCTAATCTTTACAGCCATGATAATTTTTGTATTTTGACACACCCTCGAATTGCTGATGAGGTTTTTTAACCTTTTCCCTAAACATCTACACTCCGACTATACAGTGCAAAGAGCCTCAAACATTAAGCTATGTTTTAGTCTTCACCAATTATCAGATTGTATATAAAAATGGTCTGAGGAATTTTGCCAACTATTTTAAATATTGTCAATAAGATTAAAATATTTTATCGGCACAACAATATACCTAATACATACACATATACATATATAAAGCAATGGTTTTTAAATTAAATTTATTGGGATAATATTGGTTAATAAAATTATCATCTGGTTATTGCATTGTGTGTTCACCACCCAAAATAAATTCTTCCATCACCATGTATTTGACCCCCTTTACTACCTCCCTCCCACCCCATTGCCCTCTGGTAACCACCATAATGGTGTCTGTGTTTATGAGTTTTTATTTGCTTGTCTTGCTTGCTCATTTCTTGTTTTCAGTTATATATCCCACATATAAGTAAAATCACATGGGTCTTGACTTTTTCCTGTCGGACTCCCATTGCTTAGCGTAATATTCTCAAGATCTATCCATGTTGTCACCAATGAAAGTATTTCATCTTTTCTTATGGCTGAGTAGTATTCCATTATGTACATTTACCACATCTTCTTTATCTAACCATCTATTGAAGGACACTGGTTGTTTCCACATGTTGGCCACCAGGAATAATGATGCAATGAACACAGGGATACATAGTATATGTTTTTTTTTTTTTTTTTTTAGAGTAGCATTTCTTTATTTAGAAGGTCAAGAGGTCTTTCTTTTGTTTCTCAGTAGGTGGCGCTAAAGCATAAGTCTTTTTTGTTTCTCTTGCATTGATCTGGCTTCTCAGATCTCTGCAGGGCAGTGGAAAATGCTCTGTATTCCTTGGGGAAGTGAGTGTCTCTTCAGTAACCAAGTCCCTTCAGGGCACAAACCCCATGGGGACATGTGGTAGGTGATGAGATGCTGAGCCCAAGAAATCCTAGTGCTACCCCACCAGACACTGCTGGCCGTGCAGCGCCACGGGTGGGGACAGGGTGAGCTGGGAGAGGCCAGCTGGTGCCTTTGTGGCTTTGTTCTCCTCTCAGTAATGGCGACTGCCAGACCTCAGGTGCCTCACCACTGTATCTCCACCCTTGTCGCTGGGATTAGCTGCAGCCTGCTTCTGCCTCCCCAGCTCTCCAGGCTGCAGATCCTCGGTGCTACAGCTTCTTCTGGGGCCCCCTGCGGGCCAGGAGAGGGTGAGGAGAAGCGCCAGGCCCCATGGCTTTGTTTTTCTGCCTGACACTGGCAGCCACCAGACAACCGCAGCCACACCTCTGCATTTCCCCTCCCCGTTCTCCCCCAGCCTCTCCATCCCCACCCTGTCATTGGCCTCAGCCCAGCACACACGGACCACTCAAGGCAGGATTGCTCCCTGTATGTCTGCTCCTCAGGGATTCGTCCCCTCTCTAAAGACTGACAGTGAGCTCTGGGCCGTGTCTGTGGCACCCATCTCTGCTCCTCTCCTTTTCCCTCCCCAGTTCATTCTGATTTGACTGAAATGTTTCAATGTCCACAGCTCAGCCATGTTGATGAGTTGAGCAGAGAATCCGTCCTTGAGTTATAGCTGTTCAATTTGTCGCAACTTCAAGGGGGCGAGACCAGGGAAACCCATGCTGCCTTCTTCTGATAGCCCAAAGTTATAGTTTTTGAGTCCTAGTTTGTTCTATATGCCAAAAAGGACATTTTTCTTCCTTTCAGATTAAAATATCTGGTATTTATGGTAATTTATTTTTTTCTTTATTTATTGAAAGGCCTATTCACATATCAATATCAGTTCTCACTGGCTTGTTCAAGTCCTTATATCAAGTGGTTCTGGTGTGTGTTGTTTTGAAAGAAATATGTAGCATTGGGCACAGTATAATTTGGGTGCCATTTAAAAATTAAAATGAAGATATATCAGTTTGCTTAAAAGCACTTATATGCCATGCACTTTTATTACCAGGTATTTATCTTAGGTTTCCATTAAAGCACTGAGTTAATTGCCTTGTATCCAGAGAAACCAGAAACTATTCTGTTTGTAGGGTCCACAGACTTTCAGAATTTTTTCCCGTCTAGTCATTAGACCGACAATAGTAGAACCTCTGCTATTTGGCCTGATAACCATCATGTGTAGCATTCTGGCAAGTACGTCTCTATTTTCACGAATCTGATGAAGTTTTTCTGAAATTCCTCTTGCTGTTTAGAAAACTTCCTAATTTGTATTTGCTTCAATACTTAAGAAGCTCAGGTGGCTAAATAAAAATCGACCTGAGATTAAGAAATTCTTTTTATGCAAATGCAGCATCTTTCTATATGCTTGCTCTTAGAACAGATTTCCATACAGCTCCTCATTAGCTATTCGTGAACTAAATTTATGTTCCCTCTTCTCTATGCTTGAGTTTGTCATTGGGTAGATCATTTAACCTCCTGCGGCCTTATTTTCATCATCCTTGAAATTGAGATGATCCTTTACATAACTCCAGAATAGTTATGGTTTTGTGAGAAGGGTTCCAAGGCTCCAAACAATAATTATGAGTCAAGGGATTACTCAGCTATCGACAGCTTTGGGAATTGTGATTCAGCACATAGTCTTAGTTTGTTGCTGATTTTCTTCTTGCTGAAACTTTTAAAAGAACCAACATTTGAAATGTGGAAATGACACGAATGGTAGCTTAGTAAGCTGGCAGTCAGTGGGGGTCGTGCTTGAAACTATGTAATTGAAAATATGAGTTACGTATTTTATTTTATTTATTTTTAAATAAAATTTAAAAATATTTTTTATTGATTTCAGAGAGGAAGGAAGAGGGAGACAAAGATAGGAACAGCATGATGAGACAGAATCATTGATTGGCTGCCTCCTGCACGCCCCACAATCAGGATCGAGCCCATAACCTGGGCATGTGCCCTGACCAGGAATTGAACCATGATTCATAGGTCGATGTTCAACCACTGAGCCATGCCAGCAGGGCATGGGTTACATATTTTAAACAGAAGTTAGTTGATTATGAACATGGCTGTGATAGGCAGATTAATCCTCGCAAAACATGTCCACATCTTCATGTTTACAACCTGCGAATAGGTGACCTTTCACGGCAAAGGGATTTTACAGATGTGATGAAGTAAGGATCCTGTGAAGGAGAGACATCCTGGATTATCCAGATGGACCCAGTGTGGTCGGTCATTCTGGCCCTCCTGAGAGACAAGCAGGCGTGTCCGGGTCAGAGAAGGAGATGTGATGATGAAGCAGAGTTGGAAGGGACATGGTCACGAACCAAGGACTGGGCATGGAGTTCCCAGAAAAACAGGAAATGGCCCCTTCCCTGCGACCTCCTGAAGGAACCAGCCGTGCCAACACCTTGATTTTAGCCCAGTGAGAATAATTCTGAGCTTTCAACATGCAGAACTGTGTGGGAATAAATTTGTGTTGTTTAAAGCTGTTAAGTAGGTGGTCGTTTGTTACAGCAGCTCTGGGAAGCGAATGCAGATTTTGGTACCAGGAAGTGAGATGCTGCTGTAACAAATACATTAAAATGTGGAAGTGGCTTTGTAATTGTGTCGTGGGGAGAGGCCGGAAGCTCTGAGTAGCATGGGAGAATAAGAATAGACTGCTTGGGGTAGAAATACGAATCTTAAAGGTCCTGCCAGTGAGGGCTCAGGAGGAAGTGCTAGGTAGAGAAAACCTATGTTGTCTTAGAGAATACCTAAATTGTCATAAATAGAATGTTTTTAAAAACATGGATATTAAAGGCACTACTGGTAAGGCTTAAAAAGTGAGGAGAATGGTAGAGAACCTGTATTATCTTAGAGTAGCAATTTTAACCCCCTACCCCCTTTTTTAAAATTTCATGGCACACATAAACTAATTAGTAAAATTCTGTGATACATGAAAAAAGTTATTATTATTTTTTTTTGCCAATCTGACAACACACACACACAACAACACAGTATAATTTTGATTCATTAACACTGGATGGCTATTGTTGTGTTGGCTGTCATTATTTTTTTACTTGAAAAGGAATAAAAGGGAAAAGAGGTCAGTGCCCCTGACTAAATAGTCAGGTACTGAAAGTTTTAAAAGTTCTTGCCCTCTTAATTGCTGTCTTAAAGAATAGCTAAATCATCATAGAGAGAATGTTGGGAGACATGAGTGTTAAAGATACTTCTGGTAAGGGCTGAAAATTAAATGAGGGACATGTTATTGAAAACTGGAGGAAAGGAGATACTTGTTATATAGTCGCAGAAAGCCTAGCAGAATTGTGTTCGTAGTTATGTGGAAAGCAGAACTAGTAAGTGATGAACTTGTATATTTGGCTCAGGATATTTCCGAGCAAAATATTGAAGGTGCGGCCTTGCACTTCTTGTTGGCTGTAGCAAAATGTGAGAGGAAAGAGATAAATTGAATGGATAATTTTTTGAGCAAAAAGGGACCAGGACTTGATGGCTTGGGACTTTCTCACCCTATCTAGATAGAAAAAAGATGCTAAAATTTGTAGATTCACTGTCAAGAAAGTGAGTTCTGGAGAAGAAGAGGAAAGGGTGGCTGGATAATTATTTTTTTAGTTCCTCAGTAGCATCAAAATATCAGATTATTCACTTACACAGAAAGCTCTTTAAAGAGATTAGGTATGTGTCTCACAGATCTCTTAATTCATTTTAGCACAATTTAGGGATGGGATTAACCAGGCAAGATCTATGGAGGAGTCTCTAGTTTACTGGAATACATTCCTGTGACATATGTGGGAGACCCACAAGGTTTTTGAGTTTAGTTTATCAGCAGAGATACTGCCTGCTTGGATGGAAAGGAACAGGAAAAACACAAAATAAAAGAGGCTGTTAGATTCCTAAAGGAATGGATTGTTGCAGAAAAGAAATAGTCTTATGAAACTATTCAACTGCGAATATATATTAACCTTTATGAAACAGGAAGTAAGACTCAGAGGACAGAGCCAAGGACGCAGAAGATGGAGCTGAGAATTATAAAGGATTATTCCTAGGCCTGAAACCTAATGGGATTTTCCCAGTTAGTTTTCTAAATTTATTGTGGTTGTTGAGTCCCCTTTTCTCTTTTATTTCTCTGTCTTATAATTGTTATCCTAAGCGTAGCTTTGTATTCAGGGAACAAATAATTTGCTTTCTAATTTCAAAGATTCACAGATGAAGAAGAATTTTATCTCAGGGTATCCTAGAGTTTCACCCATACCGGATTTAACTGATGAGATTTTGGACTTTTGAGCTGATGAAATCTAGATGAGAATTTGAGTTTAAGGTGATGTTGTAATCTCAATATCCTCAGCACTGGGGGATGTAGAGATAGGGTGAATGGATTTTACATGTGGATGGATGTGAATCTTTGGGGAACAGAGAATGGACCATGAAGGACAGAATAAGGTCTCCCTCCCTCCCTCCTTTCCATTCTCCTTCTTTCTTTCCACCCCCCCCCCCCATAAATGTCTAGTGTTTTAGTATCTAGAACCTGTGAATATGTTGGTGAAAGGGACTTTGCAGATGTGATCAAGATATGAATATTGAAATAAGGAGATTTTCCTGGATTTTGTAGGTGAACACAATATAATCATCAGGGTCCTTAGAATAGTGGAAAGTGATATGATGAGGAAAGCAGAGAGGAATAGAAAAATGTGATGATGCTAGCTTTGAAGATGGAAGAAGGAGCTATGAGCCAAGGAATGCAGGAGGTGTCTTGAAAATGGAAAAGGCAGGAAATAGTTTCTCTCCTAGAGCCTCAGGAAGTAACCAGTCCTGCTGACACCTTGATTTTAGCTCAAAACTTCTTTTGGACTTCTGATCTCAGTAACTGTCAGAATAAATTAATTGTTGTATTAACTCCTGAGTTAATGGTGATTCGTTACAGTGGCTAAAGGAAACTAATTAATGCAATGGCTATGGAAATTAGGCCAGTAGACATTTCATCTACTGCTTACTTGTTCAAGGAGCAGATGCCTGTTGCTGTATCTAGGCAGATGCAGACATTTATAAAAGAATGTATTTTTTGCTTTACTGTCAAACATTCATTTTGACCTAAGTTTTTATGCAGCAATTTTTATAACTTTTAAAACAGCAACTAAAACTTTATCATTGGAAAGGCTCCATTTCATGTATTTTAGGGATGTATTATGATAATAAGAATAATGTTAATAGTAATATCTAGCATTTTTTTTGAGTTCCCAGCATATGCCAGGTACAGTGATAGGCACTTTGCAGTTCTTATCTCCCTTTAATTTCACCACAATCCTATGAAATATTTTCACTTGACCTTGAGAAAATTGTTTCAAGAGATTAATTTGCTCAGGTTTACTTATTATTATCGATCCAAAACTCATGTGAATACTTTTCTATGAAATAAAAAAAGACTTTTTTGAAGAAGGCCCACTTTCTCACAGTAAGTAAACTTGTGTACTGTCTATGGCCCAATATTTTTCACTGTAGCATTTCTCTCTTAAAGAGGATATCAGCAATTATTAAAATCACTTTTTAAAAAATATAGTATTATTGATTTCAGAAAGGGAGAGATAGAAACATCAATGATGAGAGAGAATCATTGATTGGCCACCTCCCACATGCCTCCCCCCTGCGCGGGGTCCCCCCCTGCGCCCCCCCCCCCCCCCGGGGATTGAGTCTGCAACCTGGGCATGTGCCCTTGACTGGAATCAAACCTGGGACCCTTTAGTCCACAGGCCAATGCTCTATCCACTGAACCAAACCAGCTAGGGTTGAAATCACTTTTGTCAAGTGTGTATTCAGTTTTATTTTGCGCTTCCAGGGTAGTTGAGCTGCTGAATATATTTTTTATCTTATAGGTTAAAAAAAATGGATGGTTTGATAAGAATCTTAGTTTGTTTAGAATCCCTCTACATTTCCCTATTTTATGCATTTACCCACTCATGTGTACAAGTATTTATTGACTATTTGTTATGTGTAGGATATAGCACAGAAAACAATGTAAACATTCATCATACCCTCATTTTTCTTATACTATTGTGCCAGGTATTGTGAATGATATAAAATAAGATTTCTACTATATGGATTTTGCTCTGATGAGCATTACAATTTATTTGAAGTAATTGTCCCAACTGCTATTTATTTTCTGTACAACCTTAGAAGAGAAATTTATCCTCTGCTTCCTATTTTTTAAAAGGAGGAGCCTAGTTCCTATTTATAGGATTGTTATGAAGATCTTACAATATAAATACAAGTCCCTATATAAATTCCTTGTTATACCAATGCAAATTGATATATTATTTTTCTGTTAGGGTTTGTTGGACTCTGAAAATTTTGGTTGTATTCATATGTTAAAGAATATTATGTATAGTACAAACCAACCTTATATAGGTGCATTAAATTACATGTAATGTTTATTTGTGTGTGCTTAGAAGGTCTGCAAATGTATATACTACACTGTTAATAATTGTTGTATCAAAGGCATAATCTTCCAGGGAATTAACTTCCTACTTCACTTATTTGCACATTGTTGAATTATTTAAAACAAGATTTTATTTTGTAATAAATATTTTATATTGTGTGAAAGCAATAAATGCCATGAGTTGTAAAAAATCATGATGACTCATTATGTAGCTGTGAGTTTAATTAGTTCCTTATCAGATATATGATTTGTGAATATTTTATCCCCATCTGTAGGTTGTCTTTTCATGCTGTTGATTATGTTCTTTGATGCATAGAAACTCCTTATTTTGATTCAGCACAATTTATCTATTTTTATACTTATACTTGTGCTTTTGGCAAGAAATCATTATCAAATCAAATGTCATGAGGATTTCCCCATATGTTTTCTTCTAAGATTTTTTTTTTAAGGTTAGACCTTACCTATTGAACTTCAATAGAACGATGTCAAATTTACAAATCAATTAGGAGAAAATTGTCATTTTTACAATATTGAATCTTCCCAGTCAGGAGCATAATATAAATTTCTGTTTTCAAGTCTCTTTTTATCTTGTTAAGTAGTTATGTAGTAATTTAAAATACACAAATATCTACATTTGTTTGGTTTATTTTCTGATTATTTCACAATATTTGTTTCTATTGTGAATAGATACTTTTCCCATTGTATATTCTTACCGGTTGTTGCTGGTAGATAGGAAAGTTGTTGACTTTTGGATATGTTCCCTATACTTTGTTATCTTACAAATTACATTGTGGTTTATAAAAATGCTCCAGTTGAATTTTTAGTTAGGCAATTACAGAATCTGGAGAAGCTAGTAATCATGTCTCTGACTTTTCAATGTTCATAATCATTTGATTTTTATCTCTTAATCAGTTGGTTGGATCTGACATTACAGTGGAATATTGGTAGTGTGGACTCAGCAATCTTAAAACTGGAGACCTCCATACATATTTAAATAGTATCTCTAATATTGCTCTTAAGGTTTCTTCTATCTCTGTTCTTATACATGGGTTTTTGTTTTTAGAACATAAGTTTGGAACCTCAATATTTATTCTGTATACACTCTATGTTTAGTTTCTATGATAACAAAAACATTTAACATTATTAGTAATTTATCACTTAAATTATGTTAGTTTTCTGGTTATATGACTAAGCATTTTTACATTAAAACAATACTTTATAGTTGTCTACAAATCTTTGATACCTATCACAGCACCTGCTTTATAGCAAGCAATCAATAAGTATTGAATGTGTCACACCCCAGAGTGAATCTCAAGTTTATCACATCTCTAAATAACACGTCTCTGAGATTCTTGGTTCATCAACTTTATTTATTTATTTTAAAATTATTTTGTGATTACACTTTACATTCAGTATTATTTTGTGTTAGTTTCAGGTGTACATCACAATGGTTAGACAATCCTATACTTTACAAAGTGGTCCCTCCTGTATTTCAAATACCCACCTGGCATTGTACATAGGTGTATCTTATTTCTCCGAGAATAAGTATTTAATTTATTCACAGTATATTTATCTCCCTTCTCTCCTCCTGTAAATGGGGTTATTTTTAAAAATTGATTTCTAGAGAAAGAGGAAGGGAGAGGGAGAGAGAGAGAAATATTGGAGTGAGAGCCCAACATCCATTGGCTGCCTTCTGCACACCCCCTACTGGGGATGGATCCATGTGCCTTCACTGAGAATAGAACCAGCAACCTTTCAGTGCATGGACTACGCCTAACCAACTGAGCCACACTGGCCAGGGCAGAATGTGGCTATTTTTTATGATAAATTTTACTGGTTAGCTTGGTGGCTTTAAATAATATTATAATTAACTTTAAATCATATTTTTCTGTTATGTTTCATTGATTTAGACAGTATCTCTTGGCTTCCTATTTTTAAAAATGAAGATGTTAGCTCCTGTGCTCTTTCTTTCATTTTTTTCATCCCCTTCTTTACCGGCTGTCTTTTTTGTTTGTTATTACCCACTGTCTTTTTTTTTTTTTTTTTTAGATACACTTCTTACATGCTGTCAAGCTAGTAGACATCTATGTTCTATCCTTAGACATTGGCCAAGTTTCCCATGTTTTGTTCATAGGCTGATACTGCAAAATATGATCAGTGAGTCACATTTACATATTTATGTTTATAGATGGCATGCTGGTATTATTATTTTTTCTATCAAGACCCTAAGCTAATTTGAAGAATATATCTAGAATTAAAATGAAATAGCTTCTATTTTTTGCACTCCATTAATTGCTTAATATCTTACCAGCATGTACTTTTCTTTCTCTTTGGCTTGTGATATTGGTTAGATTAACCTCATAACCTGTAGCTGTCCTGTTAATCATTTTTTGGCTCTGTACTCTTCTCTGAAGCCTCATGGTTTAGATTTCCCATGCCATGAAGGCAAAGTCATGTAACTCATATTCTAGAGATACTCTGGAGAAGAGCTTCTTAGATCCTAATTTTCTCTTTTTTTTTCCCAGCTTATATTTTATCCTAGAATCTTTTTTAATTGTGTACATTATTACATATGTCTTCTTTTTCCCCGATTGACACCCCCCCCTGCCACTCCCACTCCTCAGGACAAGACCCCAGCACCCCAATATCCGTGTCCATTGGTTTTGCTACTATGCATGCATACAAGTCCTTTGGTTGAGCTCTTATCCCTCCTCCCCTATCTTCTCTCTGAGGTTGGACGGTCTTTTCAGTGTTTCTTCGTCTCTGGATCTATATTTGTTCATCAGTATGTATTGCTCATTATATCCCACATATGAGTGAGATCATGTGATATTTATCTATCTCCAACTGGCTTATTTTTCTTAGCATAGTGCTCTCCAGACCCATCCATGCTGTTGCAAATGGTAAGAATTTATTCTTTTTTACAGCAGCGTAGTATTCCATTGTGTAGATGTACCACAATTTTTTAAAAATGTATTTTATTGATTTTTTACAGAGAGGAAGAGAGAGAGAGAGAGAGAGAGAGAGAGAGAGAGAGAGAGAGAGAGAGAGAGAGTCAGAAACATCGATGAGAGAGAAACATCGATCAGCTGCCTCCTGCACGCCCCCACTGGAGATGTGCCTGCAACCCAGGTACATGCCCTTGACCGGAATCAAACCTAGGACCCTTCAGTCTGCAGGCCGACGCTCTATTCACTGAGCCAAACCAGTTTGGCTCTACCACAATTTTTAATCCATTTGTCTGCTAATGGGCACTTAGGCTGTTTCTGAATCTTAGCTATTTAAAGTTGTGCTGCTATGAACATAGGGGGGCATATATCCTTTCTGATAGATGTTTCTGTTTTCTTGGGAATATTCCTAGAAGTGGGATCACTGGGTCAAATGGGAGTTCCATTTTCTCTTTTTAATTTCAACAGCCCTGCACACTGAGATGCATAAACCACCATTTGTGGTACTAGACATGTGAGCTGAGAGCAGAGCAGGGATGAACAAATGGTTGCCATCAATGGGAGGGGTCCTCAAATTATAATAATAATAATATCATTTTATAGAATTTGTTAAGACCCTAAAGATTCTTTGTTTAATACTAATACTCAGATCCTAAGTCCTTCCCTTTTCCTCTAGATTATATACATACATTTTATTATGCCATTATATGGATACTAGAGGCCTGGTGCACGAATTAGTGCATGGATGGGGTCCCTCGGCCTGGCTGGCAATAGGGGCTGTCTCTTCCAGTCCCAATTGGGGCCAATGGGGATCGGCTGGCCAGGGAGGGACCATGGAAGGGCTCCAGGACATGTCCAGACCCATCTCGCCCAGTCCCCATCAGCTGAACCCCAGCAGCAAGCTAACTTACCAGTTGGAGCATCCACCCCCTGGTGGTCATTGTGTGTCATTGCAACTGGTCGACCAATCAGTTGGACACTTAGCATATTAGGCTTTTATATATATAGATACCATATGTACTAGATCAGTGGTTCTCAACCTTTCTAATGCCGCAACCCTTGAATACAGTTCCTCACGTTGTGGTGACCCCCAAACATAAAATTATTTTCATTGCTACTTCATAACTGTAATTTTGCTACTGTTGTGAATCGTAATGTAAATATCTGTGTTTTCCAATGGTCTTAGGTGACCCTGCTAGTGGTTCTCAACCTGTGGGTCGTGACCCACAGGTTGAGAACCGCTGCTGTAGACCATGTGGGAACACACCACCATAATATTTACGTAGTATAAAAACCAGGAAAGTGTGTTGACATGAGGGAGACTATAATCCTGGTTATGAATTCTACCATCTCTCTTCCTAATATAGCTGTTTTATGTTTAAAGAATGTGGGCAGTAACTGAGATAATACATTTAAAAGTACATGGGTGGATTGATAACCTGGTTTTGTTTCTCTCATTCTAATCAAATTGCTTGTTTAACATTTTAATGAAGATTTTCAACCTAACAACTTTCTAGTCAGATTTTTTTGTTTGAGTTTTTCATCGCCTTTTTCTTGTACAATTTTCTTTTATCAGATCCTCATTAAGTTTCTAAATTCTTCCTTACCATCTATTGAGTCTCTCTTTTTTTCCTGGATATCTCAATACTAAAATTGTCTATTTCTCTGCTTCAGTCTCTACCCTTTGCTTTCTGGGCTTGCTGGAAAAATCTTTCATTATTGTTCTCATGATAGGATCATTTTTCCTGGCTTCTTATCTTGTTCTTACTTTATTTCTTGACTGTACTTGAGTATCATTAAGTAGCCTCTCAAGGCAGAGCTTTTTAGTCCATGAGTGATGGAAACTTTTATTTTTCTCTCATATTTGATTGTCAGTTTGATTTCTAGGTTAAAATTTATTTTTGCCTCAAAATTGGAAAGTTTTGAACAACTTCCTTTTAGCGTCTATTGCTATTATTCTTGTGCTTATGGCTTTTTTTTTTCCCTCTCTCTCTTGATGCTTATAAGATCTGATTTTTACATGTTTGGTGTTCTAAAATTTTATGTCTAGTTGTGGGGTTTTAAAAATGTATCATAGTGCATGTGAGTTCTCCCTTTTAATATTAAAATTGTATCTTTCAGCTATACTTTTCTACTTTAAAAAATATTTCTACCTTTCATTCTCATTCTTTTGTTTTTAGAGTATCTATTAATTAGATGTTAAAGCCTCTACATTCATCTTTTTCATATTTTAATTTCCCCCATATCTTTGTTTTTTTCTCTCTCCAATTTATTTTTCAATACTTTCTTGATTTGTATGTTTTAGCAATCAATTTTATTTTCTAAGAGTTTTTTTTTTTTTTTGTATTCTCTGATTGTGTCTTTCTCAAAGCATCCTGTTCTGTACTTTCTGAGTGGATAGCTATTTGTAAGAAGTATTGTAATATTTCTCCCCTTCTCCCTTCCTCTCTGAAATAAATAAAAGTATATATTAAAAAAGAAGTATTGTAAGACTCTATTTCAAATCTCATAAGATGAGCCACAGTGCAGAAAGAGATGCTTTCATGCCTACCAGAGAAGGGGAAGACAGAAGTGAAGTCAGGAGGATTCTGGTCAATTAGCCTGTAAAGGAAGTAACTCTTTGGCTGTGTTAGAGGTGACAAGTGCATGACCATAGAATATGGGTAGGATACATACTGCAAGTTATGAGTTCTTAGTGATCCTAATTCATGAATGTGGTGTTTGAGAGCTATCTGCAGTCTGACTCCTGTTCCTCTCTCCTCTGTCACACTTAAACTGGTGGGATTGCCAAGAACGGGAACACACTTCAGCTTTCCAGATTTTGAGCATTACCATGCATCCTTTCCAGTACCTGAAATGCCCTACCTTATTTCAGCATCTATGAACCCACCCATTCATAGCAGGTACACAACAAATAGTTCTTCTCAAACCTTTCAAACCAAGGAGACATGGAGTCTATTTACATAGTGGTAAAGGGAAAAAGTGAGAAAATAATACTTTCTCTTGAAGTTCATTTTTTAGGAAAAATGATTATAACTGAAAGAATAATAATTCTCTGCATTGGATCTGTTCTAGGAAGGCATGCTTGATGCCTCTGTGCCATCTGTCACCAGGAACCTATGAGATGAGGAAACCGAGTTGCAGAGAAGTCTGTTAACTTGTTTATGGTGACAGTTTGAAGTAGCAGAGGTGAATATTCCAACACAGGTCTATTTGGACCTAATGCCTAGAGCCCCTCATGTTTTTCTCGTTATCATTCAACCATGCCTCCTAAGAGAAGAACGTTGTTCACGTTCACATCTTCTGTTGTTTCTTCAACAATAGTGTAGAAATGGGTTGACCAGTCTTCTCTCCCTTGGAAAAAGGGGTACCTGATTATGTCAGAAACATACGCT
Source organism: Corynorhinus townsendii (assembly GCA_026230045.1). NCBI lineage: Eukaryota > Metazoa > Chordata > Mammalia > Chiroptera > Vespertilionidae > Corynorhinus > Corynorhinus townsendii. Next base: position 203,076,245 of record JAPDVU010000003.1, on the reverse strand, counting down.
AAATGTTAATGGATCATTATTTCTGTTAGATAGAGAATTAATGAAGGTTTCCAATTATTTTAGTGTCTCCAACAAATTCCATTGTGGCTTATTCTGAGCTTAATCTTAGCTACAATTCAGAATAGACTCTATATTTAGATTTAGAAATACATTTCATATTTACCTATTTTTCTCTTTGATATTTTAATTGAATAGTTTATCCTGCCCTGACTGATATTTCATTGTTTAGCTGTTGACTATCTGCTGCTTTCCTTTTTAAATGTGGTTCCTTTTCATACACTACAGAAGTACAGCTAAGATAAAAAAAAAATGAATATAGCTTGATATACATGAAAGTCAGGTAGACCTAATTTTAATTTTAGTTTTGCAACTTACTAGATATACGCCTTTGGTCAATCAAATAACCTGTCTATACTATTTCATCATTTGTAAAAGAGGGAACTTATACCTACCTTGTAGGGATATGTAAAAATTAGAGAATGTATTTAAAGCACATAGAAAAATGCCAAACCCATAGTCGCTTCTCAATAAATGGTAGCCTTTATTTGTTTTTTTTGCTTCTTTTTAAAAGCAGACACCATTATCCAGTTAAGAAGTCATCCAGTCTCTGCTTAAATATCACCAGGGATGAAAGCATGTTCTGTAAAGTCCCAGCTCTAACAAACACAAGCGGTGGGACCTCAGAAATAAATTACTTCAATAAATGTTCACTAGCCATAGAACACTTCCTAAAAATACTACATTTTCTCACCTGCTGTATTTTTTTTCCGCAGCAAAAGTTGTTCCAGGTTTTCCGTATGTGTGTTGATTAATTACAATGAAGCATACAGTGCACGGTGAATTAATTTTTAACTTGGTTTAATGAGGCTTCCATCTTTAGCCAGCATCCCACTTTAGCTGCCCACCAGCCACCTACCCTCATAAGCCTTTAAATAAATATTTGCTGAATGAATTGGCTATGGCAGGGGTCTGCAAATTCTCTCTTATAAAATGTCAGATAGTAAATATTTTAGGTTTGATGCCATATGGTCTCTGTCGCAATTACTCAGTGTAGCATGAATGTAGCCATAGACAATATGAGAACGAGTGGGCATGGCTGTGTTCTTATAAATCCGTATTTATGAAAATGGTCATCAGCTTGGATTATTGCTGAAGTTTATTGACCTCAGGTCTACAGAATAAGAAAATTAGATCCCCAGTACTTAGAATGAAAGCCACATCAATATGGGTTTAACTGAAAATAGTTTATCCTGTACAGAACAATAGGAGATTGGAGAAAAGTCAAGAATGCATTCTTCATATATAACAAGACTCCAAAGTGCAAGTTTTTAAACTTTTAAGCTCAAAGCACAATTTCACAGAAATCATTTTGGATGTTCAGCTCAAACACATTTCTAAGCAACCAAAACCATATTAGAGTTCATACAGAGCCACTCAGGATTTTGAAAAACTAAATTCTAAATGAGATGAATACGCTCTGAGATGGGTACTTCTTATGTGAGATGAGTACTTCTTCCAAATGTTAGTGTGCAACTAGTTGGTGCAAAACTATTAAAATTCTGTAGGATTGAAGGCCCAATTCAAACGCCACTTTCTTCCCAAAGTCTTATTCAGTCCTCCCCTGCCAGAAACAATCTCTTTTCTCTTAATAGTCAAATAACTTATTTTTGACATCTGTGGATTTTCCCTTATGTTATAGTTATGCAGTTATGTAACATCTTTTCTTTGCGCTTGTAAGGTACCTGAGGGCAGTGTCTGTGTCTGACAAAGGTTTATGTTCTCTAACACACCCTGCTTACGCCTTGTACGCAGGAGGCACTTTGGCTAGGCTTGTTGATTTATGAATTTTTCTTTCACTCTTCCCCTAGGAAGCAAGCTGGAATGGTGTAAACAGCCTTTCCTTTGGCAATCTGAGTTCAAATTCTGACTTGATCACTTGCTTACAAAATACTCGACCTATGAATCAGCCTGTTTCTTCATCCATAGAACGAGGATTATTCCAACATTGAATTGTTTTCTGAGGATTAAATGAGTTGATATATGTCAAGTGCCTAACAGAAAACCTAACACATAAAACAGTAGCCGTTATTATATCTAAAGAATATATTCAGCTTCTCTGTTTACCCCACTATATGATGGGATTGTTCTTAAAATGACTAATTGGCCTGGCCATTGTGGCTCAGTTGGTTGAGCATCGTCCCATATACCAGGAGGTGGCTGGTTTGATTCCTGGTCAGGGCACATGCCCAGGTCGCAGGCTTGATCCCCAGTAGGGGGCATGCAGCAGGCATCTAATTAATGTTTCTATCTCTCCCTCGCCCTTCCATTCTCTCTAAATAAATAAATAAATAAATAAATAAAATGACTAATTAGTAACCCATTCATATGTAAATGTCAATAATATGAAAAAGGCCACTAACATCTCCTTGAGTATGAATTAGTGAAATGTTTTATATATATATAACAGTATATATTACATTTTTTATTGTTTAAAGTATTACATATAGTATTACATATGTTTACTTTTTCTCCCATTGACCTCTCCCTGGCAACCCCCACCCCCCAGTACATGCCCTCATCCTCCTAGTGTCTGTGTCCATTTGCTATGCTTACATGCATGCATACAAGTCCATTGGTTGATCTCTTATCCCCCACCCCTTCCCCCTGCCGTCCCTGTGAAGTTTGACGATGTTTGGTGCTTCTCTGTCTCTGGATCTATTTTTGTTCATCAGTTCATGTTCATTATATTCCACAAATGAATGAGATCATGTGCTATTTATCTTTCTCTGACTGGCTTATTTCGCTTAGGATAATGTTCTCCATGTCCATCCATGCTGTTGCGAATGGTAAGAATTCTTTCTTTTTTACAGCAGCGTAGTATTCCATTGTGTAGATGTACCACAGTTTTTTATCCACTCATCTGCAGATGGGCACTTAGGCTGTTTCTAAATCTTAGCTATTGTAAATTGTGCTTCTCTAAACACAGGGGTACGTATATACTTTCTGATTGGTGTTTCTGATTTCTTGGGATATATTCCTAGAAGTGGGATTACTGGGTCAAATGGGAGTTCTGTTTTTAATTTTTTGAGGACAAACCATACTGTTCTCCACAGTGGCTGCACCAGTCTGCATGCCCACCTGCAGTGCACGACAGTTCCTTTTTCTTCACATCCTCGCCAGCACTTATCATGTTTTGATTTGTTGATGATAGCCATTCTGACAGATGTGAGATGATATCTCATTGTCGTTTTGATTTGCATCTCTCAGATGATTAGTGACTTTGAGCAAGTTTTCATATGTCTCTTGGCCTTCTGTATGTCCCCTTTTGAAAAGTGTCTATTTAAGTCCTTTGCCCATTTTTTGATTGGATTGTTTATCTTTCCTTTGTTAAGATGTATGAGTTCCCTATAAATTTTGGATATTAGGCCCTTATCGGATATAACATTGGCAAATATAGTGTATATGCTTCCATGCAGTAGGCTTTCTTGTTTTGTTGATGGTTTTTTATTTTTTTATTTTATTTATGTTTTTGCTGTGCAGAAGCTTTTTATTTTGATGTAGTCCCATTTGTTTATTTTCTCCGTAGTTTCCATTACCCTAGGAACTGTATTGGTAAAGATATTGCTATGACATACATATGATATTTCACTGCCTATGGATTCTTCTAAGATTTTTATGGTTTCTCATCTTACGTTTAAGTCCTTTGTCCATTTTGAGTTTATTTTTGTGTATGATCTAAGTTGGTGGTCTAGTTTCATTTTCTTGCATGTATCTGTCAAATTTTCCTATCACCATTTATTTTTTCCCCTTTATTGATTAAGGTATTACATATGTGTCCTTATCCTCCCATTTCATACCCCCCCAATCATACCCTCACCCCCCCGATGTCTGTGTCCATTGGTTAGGCCCATATGCATGCATAGAAGTCCTTTGGTTGATCTCTCCCCTTTACCTCCACCTTCCTCTACCTTTCCTCTGAGCTTTGACTGTCTGATCGATGTTTCTCTCTCTCTGGATCTGTTTTTGTTCATCAGTTTATGTTGTTCATTATATTCCACAAATGAGTGAGATCACATGATATTTATCTTTCTCCGACTGGCTTATTTCGCTTAGCATAATTCTCTCTAGTTCCATCCATGCTGTTGCAAATGGTAAGAATTCCTTCCTTTTTTACCGCAGTGTAGTATTCCATTGTGTAAATGTACCACAGTTTTTTAATCCACTCATTTGCGGATGAGCACTTAAGCTGTTTCCAAATCTTAGCTATTGTAAAGTGTGCTGCTATGAACTAGTGGTGCATATATCTTTTCTGATTGGTGTTTCTAGTTTCTTGGGATATATTCCTAGAAGTGGGATCACTGGGTCAAATGGGAGTTCCACTTTTAGTTTTTTGAGGAAACTCCATACTGTTCTCCACAGTGGCTGCACCAGTCTGCATGCCCACCAGCAGTGCACAAGGGTTCCTTTTTCTCCACATCCTCGCCAGCACTTGTCATTTGTTGATTTGTTGATGATAGCCATTCTGACAGGTGTGAGATGGTACCTCATTGTCATTTTGATTTGCTTCTCTCAAATTATTAGTGACATTGAGCATGTTTTCATATGTCACTTGCCCTCCTTATGTCTTCTTTCAAAAAGTATCTATTTAGGACTGTTGCCCATTTTTTGATTGGGTTGTTTATCTTCCTTTTGTTATGTTGTATGAGTTCCCAGTAAACATTGGAGATTAAACCCTTATCGGTGATAACATTGGCAAATATGTTCTCCCATGCAGTGGGCTTTCTTGTTGTTATGTTGATGGTTTCTTTTGTTGTACAGAAGCTTTTTATTTTGATGTAGCCCCATTTGTTTATTTTCTCTTTCGTTTCCATTGCCCTAGGAGCAGTATCAGTGAAGATATTGCTTTGGCATATGTCTGAGATTTTGCTGCCTGTGGATTCCTCTAATTTTTTTATGGTTCCCCATCTTGTATATATTTTTATTGATTTCAGAGAGGAAGGGAGAGGGGAAGAGAGACAGAAGCATCAATGATGAGAGAGAATCATTGATCGGCTGCCTCCTGCATGCCCCCTACTGGGGATCGAGCCTGCAACCCTGGCATGTGCCCTTGACCAGAATTGAACTGGGGACCATTCAGTCTGCAGGCCGATGCTCTATCCACTGAGCCAAACCAGCTAGGCCCAACTTTCTTCTTCTTTCTCAAGATTGCTGTGGTTATTCAGGGTCTTTTTTTATTTCATGTGAATTTTTGGAGAGTTTGTTCTAGGTCTGCAAAATATGCCGTTGGTATTTTCATGGGGATTGCATTTAAGATATAGATTGCTTTGGGTAATATGGACATTTTAATGATGTTGATTATACCAATCCATGAACATGGTTTATTCTTCCATTTGTTTATATCTTCCTCTATCTCTGAAATGCTATATTGTTTTATGCATCTGTCAACAAATACTGTATCCATTGTACTTTTAAAAGTTACTGTACTGAACGAAAATAAAGCTAAATTTAATTTGAATGAACTTCTAGAAGGAGTTCTATTTCTTGCTTTCATTCTCTGGTTCTACGGATTAGGAACCTCCATTCTGAAAACAGGTAAAATTAACAGGAATTATAAGGGAACTTGCTGGAGAAAAGAGAGAATGGTATCTGTGTACTTTTTACGAACTAATAATGGCCAGTACAAATTTTGTACTGGAAGGAAGAAACGACCATAAAGAAATGAAAGGTATCACCAACCTTGTTCTCTTCTTTGTTTCTGCCACGTGTATGTGCCTAGTTATGATAATGCCTCATGATGACTCTTCTGTGAGCCTCTGCTCTCGAGCACTGCTTGGACTCGGCCACTGACCTTCCCTCCTTATGTGCCCCTTTCCCCTGTTGTCCTGCTCCTCACCAAACCCAGCATCCTAGGATGGCTTTCATTCACCTTGGTATGTAGCAATCAGTCCCCAGGCCTCCTAGCTAGTAGCTTAAGTTCTTAGAAAAGTGAGTTAAAAAATTGCTTCTTGTTGGATATGAGGATAAGGATTTGGGGGTGGTCATAAAAGTGACATATATAGCTTTAGGGAAAGAACACATGAAAAGGGAGATGAAAAATTGATGGATAATAATGACGGAGAGGTGGTAGGCTAGATGGAGAGAAAAAATAAAAAATGGAAAGGAAGAATGTGGGTTGCATTTGTAATCCTTGGCCACAAGTGAGATATCAATTTTTCAAACATGTAGTTATGATGGGAATAAAAGGTGGAAACTTGAGCAATTTGTCATTGTCACCTGGATGTAGAGAAGAAATTACAGAATGTTATATATCTTTGGTGAGCCATTTTTCATTGCAACAGTGAATAGGTGGCTACCTAAAATACATAGGAAAAGTACTGATCATTTTATAATAATTAAATTTATAATTTACTTGTATATTGTTTTGTACTTTAGCAACATATATTTAGCTTAGAGATAAAATATATATTTCAGTTCTTAATGTAATCTGATTTTTTCAGGTCAGAATATTTGAAAGACAGCTATTGATATAGCTTCTCAGACACAGTAAGGCTGATTTATTTTAATGCCCCAGTTTCTTCATCTATGTACAATAAAATTTATACTTACTCAGTTCTTTTGTATTAAATTAGCCTCCAAAAGGGCTTGGCATATTAGAGGTGTTTCTGTTGAGGATCATTTTGTTTTGTGCCTCAAAAGAACAGACAGGATATCAAATGACTTGCCAATTTTATCTGTCTTTTAATCTAATTATTTTATTTTATATTAATGTATCAATATGAATGTTATAATTTTTTATTTCTGATTTTTCTGTGGTTCCTTTTCCATATTTAGAGTTCTTTAAAATATATTCCTATATATTTCATTTTCACTGGATTTTAAAAATGATTTTGTTGTTACTAATTTTAAATACCTCCATGATATCTTGATTTGGGGGCACATGGCCAGATTAATTCTGGGGACATTGATCATTGTCCAACTCTTGGGAGGAGCCGCGTCTTGTGGACTGTAAGAAATAAGTTACATCATTTTTTTTCCATGCTGTTATGTTTAATGACATGTAGAGAAGAAAGCAGATCATAATATAATTAATAAAACAGTCTAATAGAACTTAAAGAAGGAGTCCTTTAATTGAGCATCACACATGTCCCAATGTCAGCCATTCCATGGGAGGTGTCTGAGTAAGCAGCTGCCTCCTGTGGCCTGCTAGCGCATGGATCCCTGCCCAAAGAGACTTGAGACTAATCTCACTGTGCCTAAGCTGTCACTTAGCCAGTTATCTTAGGTTACAAGCCTTTGCCCAGCTGACATCTCTGATATAAAAAGGTTTAATCTTTTAAACTAACTAGAGGCCCAGTGCCCAAAATTCATGCACTTGGCGGGGCGGGGCCGGGGGGGAAGATTTGTCCCTTAGCCCGGCCTGCGCCCTCTTACAGTCGGACATCCTTAGCACTGCCATGGAAGCTGGAGAGGCTCTCTCCACCACCGCTGCACTCGCCAGCCATGAGCCCAGCTTCTGGCTGAGTAGCGCTCCCCCTGTGGGAGTGCACTGACCACCAGGGGGCAGCTCCTGCATTGAGTGTCTGCCCCCTGGTGGTCAGTGCATGTTATAGCGTCTGGTCATTCCGCCATCAGGCCAAAACCAGCTCTCAGACATCCCTGGAGGGGTCCCAGATTGCGAGAGTGCACAGGCCAGTCCAAGGGACCCCACTGGTGCATGATCGGGGCCAGGGAGGGACGTGGGAGGTTGGCCAGCTGGAGAGGGACTGCGGGAGTGCTCCAGGGCATGCTAGCCCATCTTGCTCTGTCCCAATGGGCTGGACCCCAGCAGCAAGCTAACCTATTGGTTGGAGCATCTGTCCCCTGGTGGTCTGTGCACATCAGAGCGTCTGGTTGACCAGTCGACTGCCCCCTGGTGGTCAGTGCATGTCATAGTGAGCAGTTGAGCGGCCTTACCATATCATTAGCATATTATGCTTTGATTGGTTGAATGGCCAACTGGACAATTGGACACTTAGCATATTAGGCTTTTATTATATAGGATGTTTCAAATTAGGATGCATTATTTTTTTGAAGACCAAATTGAATTTGTAAGAATACCACAAAAGCAATCTCTTAGTCCCTTTGTCTGTTTTTCCTTAATATAATGAGATACTGTGAAAATTAAGTGAAAGATACAGTTTTATTCTGGAAAATAATATTTTTTTTCAGGCAGTATTAAAAGCTGACTGATGGAGTAGAGCTATTAAAGGAAATATAGCAAGGAAATCTCATTTATGAAAATAAAACTGTATTTGTAAGAAGGAGGTGGAAATTTTTTTTTTTAATATTACCCTTTTTTTTTCTTATAAATCTTTATTGTTCAGATTATTACAGGTGTTCCACTTTTTTTCCCCCCCATAGCTCCCCTCCACCTGATTCCCCACCCCACCCCATGCCCTTACCCCCCACCACTGTCTTCATCCATAGGAGTAAGATTTTTGTCCAATCTCTCCCCACACCCCTCACACTTGCTTCCCCTGAGAATCGTCAGTCCACTCCCTTTCTATGTCCCTGATTCTATTATATTCACCAGTCCATTCTGTTCTTCAGATTTTTTATTCACTTGATTTTTAGATTCACTTGTTGGTAGGTATGTATTTGATGTCATTTTGTTGTTCATAATTTTTATCTTTACTTTTTTCTTCTTCTTCCTCTTCTTAAAGAATACCTTTCAGCATTTCATGTAATCCTGGTTTGGTGGCGATGAACTCCTTTAGCTTTTTCTTGTCTGTGAAGCTCTTTATCTGACCTTCAACTCTGAATGATAGCTTTGCTGGGTAGAGTAATCTTGGTTGTAGGTTCTTGCTGTTCATCACTTTGAATATTTCTTGCCACTCCCTTCTGGCCTGCATAGTTTCTGTTGAGAAATCCGCTGACAGTCGTATGGGTACTCCCTTGTAGGTAATTAACTGTTTTTCTCTTGCTGCTTTTAATATTCTCTCTTTGTCTTTTGCCCTTGGCATTTTAATTATGATGTGTCTTGGTGTGGTCCTCTTTGGGTTCCTCTTGTATGGGGTTCTGTGTGCTTCCTGAACTTGTAAGTCTATTTCTTTCACCAGGTAGGGAAAGTTTTCTGTCATTATTTCTTCTAATAGGTTTTCAATATTTTGCTCTCTCCCTTCTTCTGGCACCCCAAAAATTCGGATGTTGGTTCGCTTGAAGTTGTCCCAGAGGCTCCTTACACTATCTTCATATTTTTGGATTCTTTTTTCTTTTTGTTTTTCTGGTTGGATGTTTTTTGTTTCCACATATTTCAGATCTTTGGTTTGATTCTTGGGGTACGTTGATCTACAGTTGAGTTTCTGTATATTTTTTATTTCAGACAGTGTATGCTTCATTTCTGACTGATCCTTTTCCATTCTTTTGGCATTCTCATTAAGGTCCTTGAAGGTCTTACTAAGCTCCTCAGAAGTGTCATCAAGTTTCTCAGCGGTTTTTAGAAGATTCTTGAGTAACCTTATACATGTGGTTCTGAACTCTATGTCATCCAGTAGTTTGCTTTCCTCCGTTTCTTTCATTCGTGACATGTTTCTTTGTTTCTGCATTTTGGCTGCTTCCCTGTGTTGATGGAGTGGCTTTGTGTGGAAGGTGACCTATAGGGGGCCGTAGCTCAGCCTCCCCAATCACCTGATGTGGATGCTCTTGGTACACCCCTTTGTGGGCTGAGTGCAAAGTCTTGGTGTAGTTAAGCCTGAATTGCTGTTGGTACGCTGGGAGGAATTGACCTCCAGGCCAATTAGCTGTGAGCACTCCCTGTGTCTATAATGGAAGAACTGCTGTGCTGAAGACACGCAGGACTTGTTTCAGTGGGGCTTTGGTGCTCACTGAGTTTGCCTCTTGAATGTGTCACTTATGGATGTGAGGAGTTGAAATCTGGTGTCTCACACTGACCACTAGGTACACTGGCTTCTGGATCTCCAATGGGGTGCAGGTCAGCTACTGTCTGAGGCCACTCAGCAGGAGCTACAGTGAGAGCTGCAGTTTTCTCCTCTTTGCTTGGGGTTTGGAGGTTTTGGAACTGTCTGACTCGGGCTGCAAGTTTGCTAGGTTAAGCTGCAATAGGGCAGGCTTTTCTTATGCTAACTTGGTTGCTTGGAGCTTGGGTGGGTTTGTAGGTTGTGCAGGGCGGGGCCTCAGGTTAGGGCGTGGCAAACAGCAATGGCTGCTAGTTAGCCGGCTCTGTGTCCCCAAAGGCATCCGCGAGTCCCGTGCCCCAGTTCAGTAAACAAATTATTCCTGCGCGCAGCTCTGCAAGCAAGCCACCTTGCTGGCAGACAGTCCAGCTTCTCCCCGTAGGAGTTTGGGTCCCCCGCGTCTCCCCAGAGACTGGATTTCAGAGTAATCGGGGGCTTGTCTCCCTTCAGGTTGAAAAAAGCAACGCACCCAGTCGCCCGCAGCCAGCCCGGATCACGCGCCTCCGTACCTCAGCTTTTCAGCGCTCGTGCACGTCTCAAAGCTCTTTTCTCTTTCCTTCTAGTTGTAGAACTTCCACTCAGCCAGCTTTCCCGTAGTTCTGGGTGATAGACGTTTTGTCTTTTGGTTGCAGTTTAAATTGTTGTGGGAGGCAGCAGTTTAGGTGTTTACCTATGCTGCCATCTTGGATTCTCCCCTCAGGAGGTGGAAATTTTAATTGGAAAAGTTTATACAGAATACACAATTTCGTAAAAAAAATTGAAAGATCGTATTCATAGGGTAGACTAGAAGTCCGTCCTATATTTTGAAATCTGCTTTTAGGTGACCTTTATCATTATCACCTATTGAGACCCACTGGATACTGGTACCACAATATGATGTTATATGCTGACTATCCAAAGGAGTTTTTCATCTAATTAGAGGCATAGAACAAATCCATAAAGGCAGGGCAACATTTGCTAAATTTAAAATTTTACAATTATGGCAAAAACATTGAAGAAGTATTAGGGTTCCAGTAAATTTCCATAAATTAAGTAGAACCCAACCTGCAGACTAAACTTAGAAAGCAGCGATAAGGGAAGATACTCCAGGTAGAAGGAGTGATTTGAGGAGGTAAGCAGGAATTCTCATATCTTATAAAAAATGGTTCATAAATTATTGACATTGACACAAAGGATTTGTACCTGAAAAATAAAAGTGATAAAAATAAGGCTGGAGAAGGAGGTAGGGAGTTTGGAAAAATCTTGCTCCTAGTAATAAAGACACTGTTATATTAGTATGAATAGAGGGCCAGTCTTAAAGTACTGTGACAATGCTCTACTTATTCACAGAGGCTCTTTGGAAATGTGAACCCATTTTCAGTGCAGTTGAGTGTTAGTTTAAGTAAGTATAGACATTACTTTCTCTATGAAATGTCATCATAGATATGAGTGTCTATATGCCACTTGAGTGTGGGGAGCAAGACTCACTGGCTGAGACTAGAACTGCCCTGTGTCTCTTTCTCCCTGAAAACCCTAAAGTTTGTGCCACCTTTCTCATCTGGGCCTGGAATGGGAAGGCTGAGAATCATTCCTCACCCTTGAGATTGGAGAGAATGATCTTCAAAAGGGATTTATGATCCTAATATTGACCAAACTAACAGTTCTAAATGTTTTGGAGGCAGGGTACTTCTACTCTCTTAAGAGTTCTCCAGTGTGGAAAAATAAGTACTTTTATTTTATTTATTTTTTTAAATATATTTTATTGATTTTTTTACAGAGAGGAAGGGAGAGGGATAGAGAGTCAGAAACATCGATGAGAGAGAAACATCGATCAGCTGCCTCCTGCACACCTTCCACTGAAGATGTGCCTGCAACCAAGGTACATGCCCTTGTCTGAAATTGAACCCAGGACCCTTCAGTCCTCAGGCCGACACTCTATCCACTGAGCCAAACCGGTCAGGGCAAAATAATTACTTTTAGAAGCTACTTGTTGTTGGATTGATGAACAATTTTAAGTACTTTTGGAGTACTATGAAAGGAAGGTTTAAGTAGAAGAATAGGTTATTATTTTAACCAACACATAACAAGTGTTATTATTTTAATAATAACACTTGTTAAGTACCCAAAATTATAGTCATGGTCATTTTGACCATCTGAATTTCTTTTCATCCTCCATCCTGGAAGAAATCATCTGTTTCTGAGATTTTAGGACAAACAATAGGATTACTTTTTGTTCCAAGTCAACTATGGTGAGATGATTTCTTCAACAAGTGAGATGATTTCTTCAACAAAAGTATCTAAAAGGAAATTTAATAATTCTTCTGATTCCTCTGGGACTAGTTCTGCAAAGTCATTGGAACAATAGCCATCGTGTAATAAGATCAGAATGATCGGTTTCATGGGTTCAGTTCCTATTTCTATCCATATGTAGAAATTATTTAACTGGCTGTAAGTACATATTTGGTGTAGAGCATAGTGCGAGTGCTATGGAAGATACAAAGTGAAGGAAATAAAAAATTATAATTGACCTGAAAGGACTTAAACTCTGGGAGGAAATACTTAAACTCTAGGAGGAAATTTCTAGAGAAGAACATTAAATTTAGAACAATTTGTTCAGGGCAGAGACTATTCAAGGTAAGAAAATGAACGTAGAATCAAGGTGATCTCCAAGTCAGAGTTTTTTGTGTTTTTTTTTTTTTTTAAATATATTTTATTGATTTTTTACAGAGAGGAAGGGAGAAGGATAGAGAGTTAGAAACATCGATCAGCTGCCTCCTGCACACCTCCTACTGGGGATGTGCCTGCAACCAAGGTACATGCCCTTTACCAGAATCGAACCTGAGACCTTTCAGTACGGAGGCTGATGCTCTATCCACTGAGCCAAATGGGTTAGGGCAGAAGTCAGAGGTTTTAAATCTATTTTGTTCAGAATATTGTTTCTCTGATTACCACAAAAATACATATTCACTGAAGAAAATTTGAAAAGAAAATTGCTTATATGTCCTTACCATGAAATAAGCATTGTTTGCTTCTTAAATTTAGCTTTTCCTTTTACCTGTAGCAATTTTCTATGTGGAGCAGTGTTCCCAACCTTTTTTGCTTGGCTAATTCTTATTCATCCTTCAGGGCCTTATTTTAAATGGCACTTGCCTCAAAAAAGTTTTTAAACTTCCTGAATATTTCAGGTCCTCCTGCTAATATGTTCCCATGTAGTCTGTGGGTTTCCTCCATGTTTATCAAATATTTATACTCCTGGACTTGGTGAATGCTGGGAATACAGTGACAAACATGATATACAGGATCGCTACTAAAATGGAGTTGGCAGTTATAGTGGACACATAGGAAACAAACAAATAAAAGAAATGTGTACACACAATTTTGTTGTAATTACTTGTAAGAGTATCTTCCTCTCTAGATAATCATCTCCAAAGGGTAAGGACCATTTCTGTTTTATTTAGAGAAGTTAGATAGTAAATAAATGTGTACGTGTTTTAAATGAAAGAACACTGAAGGAGTGAACAAATAACATTGTGCATTTTTTTCACATTAATTCATGTAGCTAAACATACAATTTTCATATACTATACCTAAAATTGGAATCTTTCTCTATACATAGTATATTTGTCTCATTTAACATTGTCTTGAACACCTTCCTGTGTGACTAAATATTTTTTAAAATCTTTATTTTTGAAATTATAACATATGTCCCCTTGACCCCCCTCCATTGACCTCTTAAATATTTTAATGGTTGCATAATATTCCATTATAAGAATGTTCTGGGGGTCATTATTTAATCATTCCTTATTGTGATTCTTATTTTTACTGACTCAGAACTACACCTTTATTTAGATTGTTTCTAGTAGTTTACTGTAATGAATTATGTTCTGGTGAACATCTTTATGTATAATTCCTTATATCTTTGATTATATTTATTCAGAAAAATTGAATCACCGAGCAGAGGTTATTATCTTTTTTTAAGGCTTTTGTGTAGATTGCCAAATTGAATTCCAATAAGATAAGTTATATTTCATTAAGGGACAATTTCATTAGGTTTTGAGAAATGCATATGACCTCATCAAAAGAAGGATGGCAGGACCTAGGGCACTGAAGTCAGAAGTTGCAATGATTAAGGAAACAAGCAATGCATCTTATGTTGTGGAGTGAAGCATTCTTTGATTTGTTTGCTTTTACTATAGTTTTGCATTTTCTAGATTTCCATATTAATAGAATTATATATGCATTCTTTTGTGTGTTGGGTATATTCGGTTAGCATAATGTTTTGGAAGTCTATCCGTATATCCATTGTTTGTTCTTTTTATTGCTCGATAGCATTGCCTTTATGGATCTAGTGCAATTTGTTTTTGTGTGGTCAGACATTTCCAACTTCCTTCATAAATACTAAGGAGCACACTTGCTTGATAATATGGTAAAAATATGTTTAATTTTATAATAAACTGCCAAACGGTCTTCCAAAGTGGCAGTACCGTTTTGCATTCCCACCAGCAATGAATGAGACCTGTTTGTTCCACACCCTCCCCTTCACTTGGTGCTGTCCGTCTTCTGAATTCTAGTAGCTATGTTGTGGCATCTCATTGTTCATCTTAATGAAGTCAGCTTATCAATTCTTTCTTTGATGGATTCTGCTTTTCATGTTATTTTTAAAAAGTGACCACCAAACCCACAGTCATCTGGATGTTATCCTGTTACCTTCTAGGAGTTTTATAGTTTAGTGTTCCATATTTAGGTCTATTATCCATTTTGACTTAATTTTTTTGTGAAGGGTGTTAAGTCTGTGTCTAGATTAACTTTTTTTTTTCATATTGATGTCCAGTTGTTCCAGCACCATTTGTTGAAGAGATTGTTTTTGCTCCATTGTATTGCCTTTGCTCCTTTATCAAGGATCAGTTGGCTATATTTATGTGGATCTATTTCTGGACTTTCTCTTCTATTCAATGATCTATTTGCCTATTTTTTTATCATTACCATACTGTCTTGATTACTATAAATTTGTAGTAGTTCTTAAAGCCAGGTAGTGTCAGTCCTCTGGCTTAGTTCTTATCTCAATATTGTGTTGAGTATTCTGGGTCTTTCGATTTTCCATATAAACTTATAATCATTTTATCAACATCCAAAAAATAACTTGCTGCAATTTTGAGTTGGATAGCATTAAATCTATAGATCAAGTTAGGAAGAATTGACATCTTGACAGTATGAAGTCCTTCTATCGATGAACATGACCTCCATTTATTTATTTCTTCTTGATTTCTTTCATCAGATTTCATATTTTCCCCTATGTAAATCATATATATTTTGTTAGATTTATACCTAAGTATAGTCCTTGCTAATGCAATTAGGCAAGAAAAGGAAATAAAAAGTATATAGGTTGGAAAGAAGAATTAAAACTATCTTTATTTGCAGATGACATATTTGCCCATATACATATATACTAATATATGTATATATATGTATATCTCTCTCTATATATATCGGATTTTTAGGCTCACCACCTGAATTTTCAAAATTGATGTTGCTTCAAAATTATATGAGTACTAGAGGCTTGGTGCATGAAATTCATGCACTGGGGGTGGGTGGGTGGGGATGGTCCCTTAGCCCAGCCTGCACCCTCTCCAATCTGGTATCCCTGAGGGATTAGGCCTAAACTGGCAGTCAGACATCCCTCTCACAGTCCGGGACTGCTAGCTCCGAACAGCTTGCCTGCCTGCCTGCCTGCCTGATTGCCCCTAATGGCTTCTGCCTGCCAGCCTGATCACCCCCTAACTGCTCCCCTGCCAGCCTGATTAACACCTAACTGCTCCCCTGCTGGCCCAATCACCCCCAACTGCTCTACCTTGCTGACCCGGTCGCCCCCAACTGCCCTCCCCTGCCGGCCTGATCTTGCCCCCAAATGCCCTCCTCTGCTGGCCAATTTGGTTCTGATTTGTCGGTTTCTATGCCAGTCAGTGTCAAAAGCTCCATCTCCTAGGCAGCCATTGGCTCCTCACAGTTGACCCAGATTTGGTTCTGATTGGTCAGTTTATATGCCAGTCAGTATCTCTGGGCCTATCAACAGGGCCTGATCAGAAAGGTGGGACTGATCAGCAGCTCCGGTGGAGGCCTGGAGAGAAATGAAGGCGCAGCTGCTGGAGAGAGAGAGGCAATTGCTGATCAACAGCTGCCACAGAGGCTATGGATCAGACCGTGCTTCTCTCTTTAGGACTCTCTCTGGGCCTGATTCGCAGCCCCCTCAGCAGTCAGTGCTGGATCACCGGTGCCTGCTGCTGTAGCAGTCAGTGCTGCGTTGCCATGGCTACCCAGCACTGACTGCAGGACTGACTTCCAGTTGGTCAAGCCTCTGGTTGTGACAGACCCAGGGTTTTTATATATTAGGATGAATTTGTATTATTATTTTACTAGCCTGAAGTAGTTATTTCCCTGTGAATAAGCCACAAGTACCTAGAATGCAACACTTCAAAACTGTGATTAAAGCTGAAATTTCCAAGTATTAGAGACTGTAACTGTAGAATTTAACTTATGATTATACATTATAACTATAAAATTGATTTGAATTGTAAAATTGCTGGCTTAGATTTGAATGATCAAGTTTCTGTCGAGCCAGGTTTGCAGAGCACCCACTGGAATTCCTGGTATAAGGTCCATCTCATGTTATTTTAGAAAACTTTAGGAAAATGTAGTAAGGGAGACAGAACACATAATATTTGGAAATCTAAACTCTTATGTAATTGGTAACATTTATTTTCAACTTTTAGAAAAATTTGAGTTTTTATTCTTGTTTAATTTCCATTCAAGATTCTTTTTTTTTTTTTTGGAATTTAAACCATATTTATTCTCAGGTTTATACAACTTGAATTTGTTTGTCTTTCTCATAATTCTTTTTTTTTTAATTTTATTTTATTTTTATTGTTTTCAGTATTACAAATAGTAGTACATATGTCTCCTTTTTTTTCCCCCTTGATCTCCCCCCAACCTCCCCTACCCCCCAGGACATGCCTTCACCTGCCCCCCTTGCCCCTCCGCCCCAGTGTCTTATATCCGTTGGTTGTGCTTATATGCAAGCGTACAAATCCTTCGGTTGGTCTCTGACAACCCACCTCGCCCAATCTCCCCTGTCTTCCCAATGTAGTTTGACAGTCTGTTCAATGCTTCTTTGCCTCTGTATCTTTTTCCCACCATTTCTTTCCTTTAAAAAGTTTTGCCTTTGCAGACTGGAAATAAACATATAATAACAAAACAAGACAAAACAAAAAAATGTTTGAGTCCCAATTTCAATGTCCAACAGTTCCTTATGTGTACATGTCAGCATTGATATCTGGATGGTGGGCACATGGTGGCAATGCAGGTCCAACCCTCTCTGGTTTGGTCCTAGGCAACCTGCAGCAGTGCACAGCTGCTGACTGCTCCCATGGCAAGGCGTTGTCAGCGTCTTCTATCTCTGGACTGTTTTTTCCTCTTGTCTTCGTGGTTGGAGCACTCCTGTCAATTCCTCTCTGTTGCAGGAATCCATCTGGTCTTGGGGTTGTTTTCTGAAAATATACAAATATATTCTCGACCACAAGTTAATAAAGGAATCTTTTCTATATAATTGATTTGGGATCCTTTTTATTTTTGTTCAAACGATTTTCCTTTGTCTTATTTAGATACCATGTGTGTTTTTAATGGCCGTCTTGCTGTTAGCATTGCAAATGAAACTTAATTTGGTAAAGTAAAAATTTTCTAGATGTAATTTACTTATAGGATATTTTTCCTTACATGATATTGCCCTACTATCCCCCCCCTTTTTTTTTTATTGATGGAGGTTTTTGTAAATTTTATAATGCAGTCTTGATAACTTTAAATTTAAAAAATTTTTTTCCCCCCACACATATGACTGCTTTAGGTTCATTGCATATTCAGGAATTTTACCATGAGATGAACTACCAATAGAAATTTTAGTTATTACTTTAAGAACAGCTTTTTGTCCAGTACTTGAATATTCACTTATTTCAATTAGGCTATTTAAATTAATCTGAAAATTCGATTACTATTTTACTGTCAAATTTAATACTCTACCAACAATCTTAGTTTACCCTGTAAATATTAGTGGGAAGGATTATTTGCATTCTTGAGTGGGCCCTGAGCATTCCAAATGCTCGCTGAATTTAGATATAGGGCAACTGCTGTCAGCCAAGTCTCTTGTCTGTTACCTGGGTCCCGATCTGAGCTGGGCCAAGTCTCTGTCTGTCACCTGTATCTCGATGTGAGCTGAGCCAGGTCTCTTTCTGTTGCCGGGGTCCCGATCTGAGCTGGGTGTAGGAAGCGCGAAGCAGCCATGGGGGCAGGAGACCTCCTTTAGAAAGGGGTGAGGGTTCAAGCCCCTGCAATGTTGGGGGGGTGAGGGTCTATGCCCCACTTCTGTTGCCCCCCCAAGTTCTCTCCTGATGGCCCCTCTGCGACTGTGCCTGTCTTAGGTTGTTCCTTCCTTGAGGAATCTTACCCGTCTCTGGCTAACCAGCCATCCTCCGGGGCCAAGCAGGGTGCTGTGAGGTTCAGTTCTGTCTCCTTGGTAGCCTATGACCCTGTGGCCTCCACACCCAGCACTCAAGATTCTTTTAATCCCATTGCTCAACATGTTTATGATTGCTTATTAATATTGAACGTATAATACTTGATTTGTAAACCTTGGAATATAATAATTGTAAGGGGCTTTCATCTTACAGATAGAGAAATTGAGATACAGTGGGGACAGTGCCCAGGGTCATAGAGCTAGTCGATGGGAAATCTAGTGTAAGAACCTAGTTTCCTGACTGTTTTCCCATCTCATTATATTTTATGACACCAAATTCTCAAATCTGGCATGTTTCCTATAGGACTGGGCTCAGCAGGCATACATTTTATACATATTTAGGCTTTATTTCCTCGTTTGAGGTATTCCAGTGAGCTAGGTTAAAATGCTTTGAAGCTCAGCTGGCGTAGCTCAGTGGTTGAGCATTGACCTATGAACCAGGAGGTCACAGTTCAATTCTGGTCAGGGCCCATGCCCAGGTTGTGGGCTTGATCCCAGTTTGTGGACTAGCTCCTAATTCACAGCATTTATGTATTTGTTTTCAGAATGCTCCATTCCTTCTTTTTATTTCAGGTCCACCAAGTCTTATTCATATAAAGAATACCTGTAAACAACAACAGCAACAACTTTGGAGCGGAGTAGGGTAGTGGGGCAGACCATGGGGCGGTGGGGCGCGGGGGGGTGCAAAGACCAGTGAACCACAAAGCACAGAGCAGACCATGGAGGAGCAGAGCTCTCTGGCTGGAGAGGGCTGCCTGGCCCCCCACAGCTGCTCCATAGCTACTATTTCACAGCCGGGCTATAGCACTGCACTGAGTAGCTTCCTTCTTATCTGCACCCCAAATTGGGGATTCTTATTGGCATTGACTTGGCACCAACAACCATTGGTTGGCACCATGTTTAGGAAATTATCCAGTCAGGTAGAATCAGTTTGTGTCAGAAAACAAATTTGAAAAAGCAAACATGTTTGATATTTTAAAAGGGAAAAAGAGGGCAGAAAAAAAAATACAGCATGCTAATAAAAAAATGAACACATTTTCAAAGAAGATTTAATTAGGGAATGTAAGCACAGCCAAATTTAAAATATTTCATAAACCTTCTGAATTAGAGGCAGGAAAGGGAGTAGGAGGAGGACCACAAAAATAAAAAGAACATTTTAAAAGGAAATATAATATGAAAGAAAGTAAAATGTGGTTGTAATGATAATAAATGCGGTTGGATTAAAACAGAAGAAAAAAAGCCTGGCCAGTGTGCCCAGTAATTGAGCATTGACCCATGAACCAGGAGGTCATGGTTCGATTTCCAGTCCGGACACATGTCCAGGTTGCAGGCTCAATCCCCAGTAGGGGGTGTGCAGGAGGTAGCCGATCAATGATTCTCTCTCATCATTAATGTGTCTATCTCCCTCTCCCTCTCTCTTCCTCTCTGAAATCAATAAAAATATATTTAGAGAAAAAAAGAAAAGTTCAAACACATGAAGAAGAGAATAGTATAATGAACTTCCATGCACCAGTCACCCCACTTCATAAGTGATCAACATTTTGCCAATCTTGTTTCATTTGTCCTCCCTTTCATTTTCTGGGTTATTATAAAGCAACTAGAGGCCTGGTGCACCCTCTCCAATCTGGGACCCCTCAAGGGATGTCCGACTGCCCGTTTAGGCCCGATCCAGATAGTCCTCACAATCCAGGACTGTTGGCTCCCAACTGCTTGCCTGCTTGCCTTCCTGATTGTCCCTAACTGCTTCTGCCTGCCAGCCTGATCACCACCTAGCCACTCTCCTGACAGCCTGATTGATGCCTAACTGCTCCCCTGCCAGCCTGATTGCCCCTAACTGCCCTCCCTTGCAGGCCTGGTCCCTCCCAACTGCCCTCCCCTGCTGGCCTGATCGCCCCCAACTGCCCTCCCTTGCAGGCCTGGTCCCTCCCAACTGCCCTCCCTGCTGGCCATCTTGTGGCAGCCATCTTATAGCCACATGGGGGCAGCCATCTTGTGTGTTGGAGTGACAGTCAATTTGCATATTACTCTTTTATTAGATAGGATAGAGGCCTGGTACATGGGTGGGGACCAGCTGGTTTGCCCTGAAGGGTGTCCCGGATCAGGGTGGGTGAGGGTTCCCTTGGGGTGTGGGGTGGCCTGGGCGAGGGGCCTGTGGTGGTTTGCAGGCTGGCCACGCCCCCGGGTGACCCAAGCAGAGGCCCTGGTATCTGGGGTTTATTTATCTTCTACAATTTAAACTTTGTAGCCTTGAGCGGAGCCAAGCCTCCTGCTCATTCCGTGGCTGCAGCCATTTTTGTTGGGATTTATTTATCTTCTATAATTGAAACTTTGTAGTAGAGGCCAAGGCAGGCCAGGGCTACAGGAGCTTGGCTTCCTCCATCACCGGGGGCAACTCAAGCCTCCTGCTCTCTCCAGCTCCGGGGCTGCCGCCATTTTTGTTGGGATTTATTTATCTTCTATAATTGAAACTTTGTAACCTTGAGTATAGGCCTGGGCCGGCCAGGGTGGCAGGGAAGCTTGACTTCCTCCATTGCTGAGGAAACCCAAACCTCCTGCTTGCTGCAGCTCTGTGGCCGTATCCATCTTGGTTGGGTTAATTTGCATACTTGCTCCTGATTGGTGGGCGTGGCTTGTGGGTGTTGCAGAGGTATGGTCAATTTGCATATTACTCTTTTATTAGATAGGATATTAGTAGTTATTAGTATCAATCACTGCATAAATAATATTAAAATTTTCTCAATTATGAGATTAGCAACATTTCTAATGTAACAGGCTGAATCTGTACACAAATCGGTGAGTGAAACATATTCAGAGGAGTAAAGTAGAGCTAGGGCAAAGGGTTCATACTTATTCTAGCTTCTTGGTAAACAACAGCAGAAGTGATATTCAAGACTTAAGAAACCTTAATTCTGCAATTCCTGTGAGAGCAGCCCAGCAATGCTTGGGTGTGTCATGTGCCCTTGTGCCCTTATGGAGAATGATGATGGTAAGGTCCACATAAGAGGCTGAGCAAGAAACCCCGCAAATTTGAATCCTGGGTGGGGTTCCCTGGGAAACTAACTTCGTACTCTGACTAGGGTAAAGGCTGTTTATGAGGAGTATTGCTCAGATCAACACCTATGGAAGGGAAGCAAAAAGAAGGAAGTGAGATGGGACAGAGGGAGGAGTTGAGCTGGTAAGTAGTCTCAGCAGAGATCTCAACCAACCCTTTGGCAAATTCTGATCAGATATGACAGCCCTGTGATCAGTCACTGGGGCCGGTCACTCTGGAAGGGGGTGGACATTAGATGAGGAGTCTCTCTTCAGGTAAGGCAACCCCCACAGGGGCTGACACAAACAACTTTCCATCAGGACCACTCCTAGCAGCTTGGAGCATAGATCCTTCCTCCCTGAAGTGGAATGGGGGCAGCACATCAGAGCATCCACTCTAAATATTTTTAAGCAGGAAGATCTGTTCCTACATTTTTTTTTTTTCCGAAGTTGGAAACTTATTAAATGCTTTTGTGTACCAGGTATTTTCTGTACATGATCTTTAATCTTCACATCAACTCTGTAAAAGAGGTTTATTATTTTCAAGATGAGGAATCTGAGAGGGCAGGCAGCTTGTCCAAGGTCACAGATGGTATACATGGGAGAATTGAGATTTCAATCAAATTCTGTCCTACTCTCCAGCTCTTTCCACTAGCACAGCCTCTCTACACTCAGTGCACCAGTAATTAAAGCCCTCAGACAGCACAATCATACTCCTTTACTTTTTGTTTTTGTTTACCAGTTAGGTAAGCAATGTCTGTTTTACAAAGTTAAAGCCTTGAGAATTTAAGGCCTTCCAAACCTACTTAAAATTCAAGGGAGATGACAGGTTCGAACATGAATTGTCTACATCTTTAGAGCTTTATTGAAACCATGAAGTAAGAAAAACTAACTAAAAGCATATTAATGTATCTGGGGTGATTTTTCTTTTAGATTTGCTATGCTTTGAAGAACAGACACTAGATAATCAGTATGAATCTGTGTAACATTATTCCTAACCTTTTAAACTACTGAATGGGAATAGGGAAAGCTGAGTTCTATTCATAACTCCTCCAGTGTTCCTCCCTAAGTGATCTAGGGAAAGCCACTTAACTCACGGTATGCATTCATTTTCTTACTTGAAAATTACTGTAATGATAGATGAGCTGCTCTGTGAATGCTTTGAAACAACTACTTGAAAACATCGTGTGTGTGTTTTTAATACTTTCTACTAGCTAATCAAATTTGTTGATCATAGTTCCTCTATTAATTTTCTTAGAGAATATAAAAATTCTATAGAAATATATTGCAAAAACTGAAACAAACTCATTAATACCTCACTGGGCATTTTTATGAGCAGCCAAATGAGCTGATTGAATTTGAGTATTAGAAAGGCATTTAGCAGGTATGGTAAGCAGAATAAATAGCCTTCAAAGATGCCCACATTTTAATTTCCCAAATCTGTGGAATGTTACCTTACATGACTTTGAAGATGTGAATAAGCTAAGGATTTTGAGGTGGGAATATTATCCTGGACAATCTAGGTGAACCCAATGTATTCACAGATGTTCTTGTAAAATGGTGATAGGAATATCAGACCAGGAGAGAGACTTAAAGATGGTCTGCTGCTGGCTTTGAAGGCAGAGGAAGGGACCATGAGCCAAAGAGTACAGTTCACCTCTAGAAGCTGGACAAAGCAAAAAAATAGATCCTCCTAGACTAGAGCCTCCAGAAGAAATGGAGTCCTGATGATATGATTTTAGTCCAGTGAGAGTTCTGATTTACAAAACTATAAAATAATACATTTGTGTTTTTAAGCCAATAAATTGTGGTAATTTGTTATAGCAGCAATAGGAAACTAATGCTGTCATTTCATTTAACTACCAGATTTTGGTCCATATGAAGTAATAGGTTGTCCTGTTGTCAAGTCTAAGAACCATACCTGGAAGGAGGTGCAAATGTGTCTTAGGATGCTTCTGTGCATCTCCAGATTAAGTGCAAGCTTAGTTGACAAACTCTCCCCTAGGTTTGTCTTATTACCACTTCTTGGCTACCAGGTCAGTGTGGGATATGGGCAATTATGCTCCTCTAAGAATTTCTTAGGAAAGCCTTCACATTGAGTTTTCAGTTCCACTTAAACTGCAGGATGAGGGGCTGGCCCTGAGTGTCATTGTCTTGGTCCTGATGTTTTTACCTACTCTGAGTGTCTAATAGAGACCTCTCCTCCTCCTTTAAATATCTCTTGCTGCTGCATATTGAGAATCCTATAGGAACTTCTTTATCCTTTTTCTCTAGGTTAGTTCTACTACCAAAATCTTCTGTTGCTAAACCAAGGCTATTTGGCACCATTGAAGAAAATCATACAACCAAATGGGTGTATTTTAGGAAAACTTTTATGATCTACAGCTAGGTGTGTGTGTATATGTATGTGTGTCATGTTGGGGGAATGAGGAGATAGCAATTTTTTTCTAATGCAAATGGATATATACATTTAAAAAGATTATCAAATTTAATTAAGTTGTCTTTGAGTTAATCAAAGGAGAGATTTTACAGGATTAACTTGACCTAATCAGGAAGCCCTTTAAAGAGAAGTGATTTTCTTCTGATCTAGAAGAAAGAAATGAGCCAGATTTTAAATTGCCTATGACTAGGAGAAAGGCAGCCTTTAGAAACTGAGAGCCTCAGTCCTACAGCCAAAAGGAACTGAATTCTTCCAATGATCTGAATGAGCTTCAAAGAGAACCCTAATCTCTAGATGAGAATCATAGACACTTTGAATGGAGCCTTGGAGTCCCTGAGCCCAGGACTGCTTTAAGTTATGCCCAGACTCCTGAGGCACAAAAACTGGGAGACAATAACTGGGTATTATTTTAAGCTGCTAAGTTTATGATAATTTGTTATGCAGTAATAGCAAAGTAATACAAAAATAAAGGTAGATAGAAAAGAAAGAAGGAAGGGAGGGACCGAGAAGAGGAGGAGGGGAGTGAGTTATGTTCTGCTAACATAATTTGAGCAAATTCTATTGGTTTTCACGAATACCTGTTCATTTACTAAGACCTCAAAATCTATCTGCTTAACCCCAAAATTTTGGCAGGGACTGATCTCAAACTTCCTATTTCTTTTGCCTCAATTTCTATTTTAAAAATTGGAGTAAAAATATGTGCATATCTGGTCTTCTGTCACCCATCACATTCACTGATTTTTGAAGAATTACAGAAAATATTAATAACAATCAGTATCTGTAAGTTCTTTTAGTGCCTTGAAATATGATATACATAAGCCTTGGTCTTGGACTTCATTCACATGGGTGGACGCTTTCTAATTATTGTATGACCATCTCGAGTTTCAGTTTCTTCTTTATATTAAATGATAGTCTATTTCCAGTTTGAAGATTCTTCTTCTTCTTCGAACAGGTAGAAGCAGAATTGAATATGGTTGATTCTGCCTGCTGGCTGTCATTTGTTAAAATCAATTTTTTCCATTTACCCTGTGTGATGAATATCTGGGAGTAAGAAATTCTGGGTAGATATATGCTAAATTCTTTTTTACTTTAAAGCATTTTCTTGAAATATAACATACTGTCATAAATTCACTCATTTAAATATACATTTCACTGGTTTTTCTGAAAACGTGCGGTCGTGTAGCCATCACAGCCCCATTGTAGAACAATTCCATCACTGCATAAGATCCCTCCCTCTTTTCTGGATTGGCTGCATTTGACAAAGTTGGTTCCTCCTCTTTGACATGCTTTCATCACTTAGTTTCCAGTTCAATAAACTATTCTTTTTATGACTGTTTTGTTGTTATTTTGTGTATTTTTCTGACCTCAGTGGCCTTTTCTTTTCTGTCTCTATTGCTGATTTCTCTTTTTTTCCTCAAACTTTTCAGCATTAGTTTTGACCCAGAATATAGTACTTGGACTGCTTTTGTCCTCAGCAAATGAAAACACAATTCTTTTGTTCAAGCAGTTGGCATGGTTAGTGTAAGTCTTTCCTATTCCTGTGGATATAGCCAGGATAACAGTGGCTTTTGTCACTCTTAATATTTTTACATCCATTATATAAATGACATAGAGGGTTCAAATGCTTGAGGGAAATAATCTAGCTTGGAAGGCAGAGCACAACGGTAAACAATGCTTTCAGAACATTTGACTAAACAACCTTAAATTACTTCTATTTCACTTCCTAATAGCTGTTTTATAGTATTTGTTAACATATGATTATTGTGCTATATAAATTGCTGAAATTTTACATGTGGTTTTTCTTGAAGTCATATTTATTATGTAATGATTTTTTTTATTTAAGCGATTTTTCTAAATAAAAATGTTCCCCTAATATAGCTAGTAAACTGGATTTTTATGTATTTTAAGTTTATTTAAATTTTTATATATTATATCACTCAGTTTGGAAATGGACCTCTTATAACCTATTGTTTGAACTAAAAATTTAGGTACTATGGGGCAAAAGGAAAAAGAAATAATTGGTTGGTGCTGGAGGGCATTTTAAGCAAGGATTGAAAGGATAATTTGATAGATGTGACACAGTTATGAACAATAACTGGTAAAAAAGACATGGGTGAATTGTTACCTATTAATGGTCTCTAAGCTTCACCTCACATCCGCTTTCCCACTATTACATCTCTTCATTATATGTTCCCATGGCAGTCCCTATTATGCATAGCACACTTGGAATTATTTATTTAGTGTTCACAATTCTGACTAGACAATATTGTTCCCTACTCTGTTGCACCTGGCATATAATGGGAACCCAATATTTGTAGAATGAATGTTTTTCCAACTTCTAATAATCAGATATCTATGTTCCTCATATGTATAGGAGCTACTTGTTGAATGACCTGTCAAAGGAATGAATGTGTTTAGCAAGAACAAAGACAAAGATTACTGTCTTCCAGAGTACTCCTTTTCTGTATTACTTTTTCTTTTCATATGTCTGCATCCCATCTCTTGTTCTGGCTCCTGAATTTCCTTTCTGGAGAGTACTGATGAGTAAATTGCTTTACTAATGTCGACCCTCCAAGAATATTTGTCTTTAAAGTAATTATTGCCAGAAAGATGGTATATCTAGATTATAAAAACCCAGTGGCCCTAACACCATGACGACCAAAGACCAGCATGGGTGGGCAGGGCGCACACAGGTGGGCGGGGCCGTGCAATTTCATGCACTGGGCTTCTAGTCATTAGATAAAATTCCATACACTTATCAGAGATGGAAAAGGTATTTTGTGGAATGGAGGGGGGATTCCTACATTCTCTGAAAAACACATTTGTAGTTCTGCCTCTCCCTCTCTTCCTTCCTTCTTTATTTACACAGACGTTTTTCTGAGCATTTCATGTGCTAAACTGTTGGGAGTTAGAAAGCAAAAGGCCTTGAAGGAAAGGGCCACCTGGTGGAAGACCTTCCAAGACAGGGCAGAGGAATTTGGATTGGGTATTCCATGCCAAGGAGCTACTGCCCTCTTCACTGCTGGAGTTTGATAGCAACATTAACAGAAGTTGTTTAGGCCAAGTTAGCGGAACAAGTTCTGACAATATGCTTTTATATATTTGGTGCTTACCTTTTAGAAGATAAAACGAAAGTTAGAGAAAGATAGACCAATTATTTTAGCTGAGCAACAGAAAATTCAGTATTGTTCTGCACTATCAGTCTGATATTTTTATTTGATTATTTAAGGCATTTTTGTTGCTGTTACAGATTCATAGTTCATATCATTTAACTATCATTTTTGTTTTAACTCTTTGGAGTATAGGAAAACATCACACAAGAGATTAAGATTATAAATAAAAAACAAAACAAAACTCTTCTACAGACATTTATGCAATTTGTAATTCTGTATTTATTTTGGATGAACATATCCATTGTAATAAATGTAGAAGAACCTCCACTGCCTTCTACTTTTAAGGCCTGCTTCTGGAATGTGATTCTGAGAGACAGAAATGTTAGGGTAATGAGAAAGAAAGTACTGATCTTTCAGAATATTTGAACAATGTATTTCTAGTAGATTTTTTTTTTTTTGTATGTACATAGAACTTGAGGATTATTCATTTACTCAACACTTGGTTCAATTCCACTTAAGACTGAAGTGTTGGAATGTCGAACACGAGAGTATCTCCGAGGGAAACGCTTTCATAGTCACCCAGTAGCCCATGCAGGGGTCCTCAAACTACGGCCCGCGGGCCACATGCGGCCTGCTGAGGACATTTATCCGGCCCGCCGGGTGCTACTGCCTGTCCTGCTTAGCAGCCGACTCGTCCCGGGCCCGCAGTGCACATAGGAATTTGTTCTTAGTTTTTTTTTTAAACTATAGTCTGGCCCTCCAACGGTCTGAGGAACAGTGAACTGGCCCCCTGTTTAAGAAGTTTGAGGACCCCTGATAGAGTCTCTGACGAAATTAGAAGAAGGCACACCACTTTGCATGGATTCAGCCTCTGGCCAGATCCTTACTTGGCTGTGGAGTTAGGGCTACAGTTTCAGCTCCCAATTGCCTTTTAGGCCTGGTGCCTCACAATCATGCACAGCCCCTCGGGGTGTTTAAGTTGCCACGTTCTCCGTTTCTTTTTTTATGAACTGGGAGTTGGGTTATCTCCACTGGGCAGAAAGATAAGCGTTGTAAAGGTAAGACCTTGCATTTTATCCTATACTAATGGCCCAGCACGTGATATCGTGCACAGTAGGCCGCCTCCTGCTTCACTGACGGAAGCTGTGCTGCTTCCATGGGAGCTGCGCTGCTTCTGCAGGAGGCTGGAGGGAGCCATGCCACTTCCTTGGGAGCTGGGAGGGACCCATGCTGCTTCGGGGGGCAGGCTGGAGGGAGCCACCATCTCTGGGAGTTGTCTGGGGGGACCTAGAGGTGCTCCATGTGCACGCAGCCTGTTGAATGTTCATTACTGTGATGCTGTAATGGGCAATTTGCATATTACCTCTTTATATATATATATATAGATAATAAAAGGCTAATATGCAAATTTACAGCAGAATGATTGGTCACTATGACACACACTGACCACCAGGGGGCAGATGCTCAATGCAGGAGCTGCCCCCTGGTGGTCAGCTCACTCCTACAGGGGGAGCACCGCTCAGCCAGAAGCCAGGCTCACAGCTGGTGAGCGCAGCAGCGGTGGCGGGAGCCTCTCCTGCCTCTGTAGCAGCACTAAGGATGCCCAACTGATGGCTTAGGCCTGCTCCCCTAAGCCTTCAGTCGGACATCCCCTGAGGGCTCCAAGAATGGGAGAGAGTGCAGGCTGGGCTGAGGGACTCCCCTGAGTGCAAGAATTTTGTGCACCGGACCTCTATTATAAAAATAAAAGAAAAGGAAAAGTAGAATGAACGATGGAACAGTGCCAGGCATTTTTCATGTGTTAGCTTTTATAACCTCACACGAGTCCTTTGATGTAAATGTTATTTATTATACAAGGGTAATAATTAAGAATATGATGTTCACATGCAGCTGGCATGGCTCAGTGGTTGAGCATGGAACTATGAACCAGGAGGTTATGGTTTGATTCCCAGTCAGGGGGGCCATGCTTGTGTGTGGGCTTGATCTTCAGGATGGGGTGTGCAAGAGGCAGCCGATCAATGATTCACTCTCATCATTGATGTTTCTTTCTCTCCCTCTCCCTTCCTCTCTGAAATAAAAGATATATATATATATATATATATATATATATATATATATATAGATAGATAGATAGATACACACACACACACACACATATATATATATAATGATGTTCAGTGTTTAGGTGACTTGCTTCAAGTAAAAAAGCTAGAAAGCAAATGGACAGATGCAGATGCTAGAATGCCTGCCTGAGGTTTAGTTCTGTTATCAAACGGCAAACAAGCTTTCACAGCCCACTTATCCCTCTGCCTGGGAATAGCACAATCAAACAAAAAGAACGCAAACCCATCCGGCCTCACAAGGTGCCCACCGAGGAGCACGGTGAGGGAAAGGCTGGAGGTTGGTGTTTTGAATAATTGAAGGGAATGTTTTCTTGTGTTTTGTTTCCCTTTCTGTTGTTTATCTCCTGAGGGGAAACATTCAAGAAATGAAAGACAGGGAAAGTTCTGGGCTTCCTTTAGTCCCTCATGAAATGAAGGAATCAATCAATGCTGGTTGAATGTTGAATACATTTGCTGCATGCCATCAGGACCAAGCGTGTGATTTTAACACTTTTACTGGGAAAGAGAACAGAAAAGCAAGTCCAGTGGCTTTTTCAGATGTAGAAATGAGGCCAGCCCACGGTGCCTAGAGTGACCTGTTTCTGTCCTTTTAAGAACACAGGATCCAATAATTAAAATGTCCTGTGCATTAACAGTATCTTAGGAGAACATCAATAACTCTAACGACTACAGTAACCTTCTCTCTCACTTCCAGTAAGTTCACCCGATGATAAATGGAGCCACTTATCCACAGAGACAGTCAGATAATTTAGCTAAGGCTCAACGGAGAGCTACAAGAATAAACACACAGAACGTATTTTGCAGAGGAAGGGTTAAAATAGCAGGGCTTTTTTCAGCCCCAGGAAGAAAACACAGAGAAGACTTTGTAAAGAGTATTTTTGAAAACTAGAAAGGACTTTTATGCAGGAGAAAGGGTAGCAGCACAGGCCCAGAGTGCATCAAAATCAGATGTACAGCTTTCCAAAAATACAGATGCTTAGGTCCCACCTCCCCCCAGAGCTCCCAAATTAGAATCTCAATGGGGGCAGAAGGTGGGTGCGGCTCAGACTCTAGGCTTTTTAAAAAAACGTCCCTGATGTTCCAGACTCACAGCTAGGGTGGGGAACAATTGCTCTTGTCACTTAGCCTCCCATCACGACTGACTGAATAGGTGGGTGTTTCTGACTCCTTATATTCCGGGGTCTCTTGTCACGTTGCGTGCAGCTCCTAGGCAGTGGTAATGAAGCTCGCCTAAAAGGCAGGCTGACACTGTGTTCCAGGGCCGGAGTTAGATCTTTCACACGGGTAGTTCATGCCATTCTCAAAACAGCCTTTGGAGAACGACCTGATCGTCTGCACTCTACAAATGAGGCAGACACGCTCGCAGGGCTTCAGTGCCTTGCCACACAAAGCAAAGCACAGCCATGAGCATTTTAGATCCAGAACGGTTGGACTTTGAAACCTGCTCCAGAAAATGAGTGTGAAAAAAATCTAAGGCAGATTGGAATTTTATTTAAAAAAAAAATCTACCCGATTGAGTGTGACTGATATTAGAATTGAGAGGGGAGGATGGAAATAATTGATAACTGGCGAAATGTACCGATTTCAATACTTTTTCCACGGCCACAAGCTATACGCTCATTTACATATTATCCACATTTATTTGGATGTTGCTAGGCAGTAGGTGGCACAATCCAAATACGAAGCAATTTAGGGGAAGAATTTGCTTTCTTTTCTGTTTTTCATAACACTTTAAATTTCATAGTCATTGTGCACACAACACACACACACACACACACACACAGTGACAGCATCTTCAGTTTCAACTACCAATCTTGATCCCCAGCGAAGTTCTGATTTTACTTTTTTTAAAATGTCATTTGACCTTGGTCTTACTAATGCTACAGGTTCCTACTGTGCTTACTAACTGATAATTTAATTTTACTATTGCTTGTTAGCTTGGGTGTCCCATAGTGGTCTTTTTTTCCCACCAAAAGGTTAGCCTAGGGCCGTGGTCGGCAAACTGCGGCTCGCGAGCCACATGCGGCTCTTTGGCCCCTTGAGTGTGGCTCTTCCACAAAATACCACGGCCTGGGCGAGTCTATTTTGAAGAAGTGGCGCTAGAAGAAGTTTAAGTTTAAAAAATTTGGAGATAGCAGCAAAAGAAATTTCAGTCGTTGCACTGTTGATATTTGGCTCTGTTGACTAATGAGTTTGCTGACCACTGGCCTAGGGCCTAGGCCTCTAGATTGTTGGGGAAAAAGTGAGTTCATGTCCAGAGACTTTTTTTGACCTGATTTCTATGTCTTCCGCAGTTCCCACCAACCATTTTTTTTTTATTACTCACATATAGGTCTATAGAAATACACTGAGGAATAATCATGTTATATATAATGCTTTTGATTAACTAACTCTATCTTTTGAAATTTTCTTGGGACTGAGACTTAAGTGATCAATTTGTCCTATCAGTGCTATGCTTTTTTAAAAAAAGTGTATGCTGGCGTTATTGCCTTTTATATTCTTATGTGTTAGTGAATTATTGAGGACTGTGCTGTTTAGGTGGGGGTATTTGACAATAAGTTTGGTTCTTGTTACCAGTGACAGCATTTAACTTTGTGACTATTGCACTGTAGGTTTATATCCTACTCCCATGTTCTTTTAGTTTTTGACAGTTTTACTACTTTAATTTTTAATATTCAGCCTTCAGCAACATAATATAGATTTTTGGAGGAATCCATCTATAAAACCTGGGCTATGCCTAAGGAGTTATTTTATACAGTTTCTTTACTGAAATTTTAAGTATCTTTTTTTCCTCATAAGTCAAAACTGAGGTCAGTAATCCCTTGCACAGCTCAATTGTCCATGAGTAGCTTTGAAAATGAATGTCTCTGTGTTCACAAATCTGGGATGGAAGAGTTGTAAGTTGCTGGAAAAAATGTCTGTTATAGACTTTAACAGAGGTAGCTGCTGATTTTTTTTTCCTGACTAAAATATACCTTCAGAAAGGAAAATGTGTATTTCAGGATAGTATAATCCTGGTGATTCTGTGCATACATGAGCGAGACTCAGGTCACTATTCTAGAGACAATCAAAACAACGCAGGGATGCCAGATATTGTGAGAGAAAAGGGAATTCTTTCACAAAACTGTTTGGGCGTTCCAAAAGTATTCTCTTTAATAAATTATATGATTTTATAGGAAGATGCTGTTTTCTGATATGAACACAGTATAATTCTTAAGGTCTAAAGATGAATAATTTCTTGTTTCATAGTTTGGACAAGAAGAGCACACTTTGCTTGTATCAAACATATATAATATAGCCCTGGCCAGTGTGGCTGAGTTGGTTAGAGCCTTGTCCAGAACACCAGAAGGTGGCAGGTTTGACTTCTGGTCAGGACACATAGGTGGCGGTTTCAATTCTGGTTGGGGCATGTGCAGGAGGTAACGGATTAATATTTCTCTCTCACATCAATGTTTCTGTTCTCTCTCTCCCACTCTCATCAATTAAAAAAATATGTGTAATACATTAGATTCCAAGTTATGACAATCTATTCTATTAGGTTTTTTTTCTTTTTTACATCCCATATACAAGTGCGATCATATAGTATCGATCTTTCTCTAACTTACTTCATTTAGCATAAGGTTCCATGTTGTTGCAAATGGTGATATTTCTTTTTTTTTTTTATGGCAGTAGTAATATACAGGGTGGGGCAAAAATAGGTTTATAATAGTTTTTATGGAAAAGAATACAATAACAAATAATACAAGAATAAACTCTGCTCTGCATACTCACAACTGTAAATATACTTTTGTTCCATCTTGTGTATATATATGTAGATAATTTAAAGTAATTAAGCAAGGAGGCTATTAGACTGGCAGCCTACATAAGAAAACCAAAATCTAAGCCTGTAAATACCTCAAGGTTATGAAGTTGAAAACTAAGGACAACTAATAGCAAAAAGCCAACAAGGCTTGTTGCTATAGCCAATTAATAAATTCATTATTCCTGTAGGTCTTTTTTCTTTAGTGTTTCTTTTAGGACAAGTCTAGTAGCAATAAATTCTCTCAATTTTTGTTCATCTGGGAATGCCTTAATTTAGTTTTTATTTCTGAAGAATAGTTTTGCTGAATATAGAATTCTTGGTTCACATTATTTTTCTTTTAGCATTTTGAATATTTCAACTAACTGCCTTCTGGACTCCATGAGTGCTGAAAAGTTAGCTATTAATAATATTTCTCTTGCTGCTGTCTTTATCTTTGTTATTTAACAGTCTGCGTGTGGCTTTCTTTGAATTTATCCTACATTGAGTTGTTGAGCTTCTTTTGGTGTGTGGAGTAATGTTTTTTTTCATCAAATTTGGAAAGTTTCTGGCCATTATTTCTGCAGATACTACTTTTGCCTTTTTCTGTCTTCCTTTCTGAGACTCCCAGAATTCAGGTTGGTGTACTTGTAGCTGCAGAACAGTTTTCTAATACTCTGTTATTTGTATTTTTTCTTTCTGTTTATTAGATTGGAAAATTTCAGTTGACCTATCTTCAAGTTGGCTGATTCATTTTTCTAACAGTTCAAATCTACCTTTGAGTCCCTCTAGCAAATCTTATAATTAACATTTAATAATTATATAATTAACAAATTTACAATGCAGAATTATTTTGTTCCATTTTTATAATTTATATCTCTATTTATATTGGTATTCTCTATTTCACTTTAACATCCACCCTTTTAATTTTTACACATGGCTCAATTAGGTATTTGAACATATTTATAACATATGACTTAAAGGCTTTATCTAGTAAGTAGAAAATCTTTATTTCTTGAGGGAAAGTTCCTATTGACTGTATTTCTCTCCCCACACCCCCACCCCCCTGCATATGGACCATAGTTTTCTGTTTCTTTGTATGTCTTATAATTTTTGTTGAAAATGGTGCTTTTGAAATAATATAAAAAGGCAACTCTGGAAATCAGATTCTTCTCTTCCCACGGTGTGTGTGTGTGTGTGTGTGTGTGTGTGTGTGTGTGTGTGTGTGTTGTTGCTGTTTGTTTGGTTAGTGACTCTCCTGGATTAATTCTGGCAAGTCTGAATTGTGGCTACTTAAGTATCTGCTTGGTTATCTTAATGGTTATCTTATGACTTGACAGAGATTTCCTTAAATATCTTGAAACAATAAGTCCCCCTATGCCATGGACTCTGTGTGTTGAGACATGTCTTCAAGTTTTGACAGTTTACATATTTGCCTTAGCCTTCATTTCCTCTTTTTACAGAGCTTCAAGTTCCCTCACAAGTGAGAGACTAAAATCTTTCCTGGGTATGCACACAGCCATGCACATGCATGTGGTCTTTTTGGTCCATAGCAATCTGTTGAAACTTTTCAGAGACCGCTATGGATATATGATTTCCCAGATGTTTTTGAAAGCTTCTTGAACAGCCTTTTGTTTGCTGCTGCTATTATCACTGACTTGGGCTGCTGTGGTGTCAAATAGCTACCACATTAAGCAGTTACTACTGATTCATTTTAACAAACATCCAGAGAATGAGGCCTTTCCCACTGAGTGAGCTCTGCATCAGGTAAAATAAAAACAAGCCCTGTAAATGAGCCTTTTCCAGGGGGCCGCTGACCATGTTAATTCATAAGAACTCTCTGTGGGTGTGAAGATGTTTGTAGTGCTCCACACCCACTCCCCCCACCCCCACCCACCCCAGTGGCTTCTAGGCTGTGATCTTTAAGATTCACTCTTGTAGTGAGACTGTTAGTTTTCTCCCTGTGGAAATGGAGAGTGGGAATGGGAGATGGGACAAGGTAAAGTGCCACAGTGCTTACTGTTTGAACAATGATTCTGTGGACTTTTCTGGAATAAATTCTACACAGATTGTTGTAAACCACTGGTTAATTTTTAGAGTTCTGAGAAAGATGACTTTGATCATTTTTTGTGTGAATGTTCTTGTTGCTCTTATGGAGGAGTGGATTTTCAGAGATACAATTTCACAAGTGCTTCTTCACTGTCCTCTGAAGAGGTGGAGAGTGTGTCATGTTCCAGTTCAGGGTTACGTTGAACCAATAAGCAGATGAATTCAGATGAAGCAGCTCACTGGCGTAGAGTTGACTGAAAAGTAGCATGAAGTAGTTTTGAATGAGAAGTAGTTAGAAGGTACTTGAGTTCTTGGACCATGGGTAATGTCTGAAGATTATTCAGGTGGTTGTGATAGGATGAAATAAAGCTGTATGAGAAGGGAGATGAGTTCAGAGACAGCAGCAAAAATCTCTATCTGTGATGCTGAGGTCTAGCCTAACATGGCAGCTGTGGATATAGAAATGTAAGGGGGAATCAATCATGGGCTTTGGCGATAGACTGGATCTGGGGAATAAGGGAATAGAGGAGTTTCAAAAGATAAACATGTTGCTGTTCTGCTTTGCAAAAATGATGGTAGAGTAATGATAATGAAGACAATGGAAGGCATGTGGCAAATTTTTATTTTGATATCTTAGAGATTCCTGCATTTAACTAAGTTCTCTTTTTAAGCTCTTTGCAGACATGTCAATAAGATTCATAAAGATCAAATGAATAGGTGTTGGTTATTAAAACCAGGGTTTTAAGCTATCAAAGGCTAAATATCATCAAGAGGCCTCTTAAATTATATTAATTTAGAAAAAGAAAAAGAAAAGGAAAGGTTTCTTTAAAATCTAAAGCTATTACAAAATGTTAACCATTTTAACTTTCTAACATGCAATTCTCTGGAAAGGCAGACATCAGAATGTTAAAGTTTTATATTAATGGGATTTAATTAATGTATATAGCAGTGGTAGGTTCACAGCCTTGCATGTGCATTAATAGAATGTATATTAATAATGTATCTGTTATAAATAAGAGTCCTGTGTTCAAGCACTGCTTGTTACTTAGAACACAATGTTCTGTCAGCATGTGGATTCATCATTATTTTTCAAATCATTTCCCTCCTTTATTTTTTTCATAGTCCTCAAGGAGAGAAAGCAATAAATGAAAAATGAGGTGATTATCAATGAGATGAC
Source organism: Corynorhinus townsendii (assembly GCA_026230045.1). Taxonomy (NCBI): domain Eukaryota; kingdom Metazoa; phylum Chordata; class Mammalia; order Chiroptera; family Vespertilionidae; genus Corynorhinus; species Corynorhinus townsendii. The sequence continues at coordinate 203,040,043 of JAPDVU010000003.1, read as the reverse complement.
CACTTTAATCCATATAATTGAGAAATGTTCATTCCAATGTGGGATCAGAGTCAGATTTGTGGACTCTTCTTAACCTGTGACTATTTCTCATTCAATTGTTTACTTCTGTGTGTAAGTCTAACAAGGCTGAAACTGGAGACAATAGTACATATTTCCACATTACCATTGCATCATCATCTTCTTCAATATTTTAATTATGTTATTTATCAATGTTTGTGTTCTTCCCAATTTGTCTGAAGCATTAAACCACAGATTTGTATCCTTTACTTTTATTTAGAAGCTAAAAGGGCAACACTCATTTCTGGTATTGATATCGGACGAAGTGGGGGTTCCTCTTCCCCACTGAGTGTTGCTGGGGGTGGACTTCTTATGCTATTCCGAGGAAAGGAATTTTCTGAGACTTGCTTGGGAGAATGAGTGATCTTTATTTTTGAGGAATTAAATCCCTGTGTTTCTCAAGTCCCATTTCCTTGAGTCCAGTCATAGAAAAAGTATAACTGGAGTTTCAGCAAAGCTAGAAGCAAAGCTAGTGTCCAGAGTTTCCTTTCCATGTTCGAGCCGGTTGCAGTTCAGCATCAGGCTAGTTACAGTCCATTAGTCCATTGTGTGTGGGGTCCGCATGGTATGGGCCACACAGGAGAATGCCAGGAGCCAAGCATGCCAGGAGGAATGAAGAGCACAAGAGCAGAAGAGCACCAAGAGAGACTTTCTTCATTTAGGTAATTAAGTATCCCAAATCCTCATGGGCCTGCAGTGGCCACACACATTCTGGCCAACTATCTCTGTCCCCAAGTGTGACTGACAGCAGGCACCTTTGCTAGTCGCCCCAAACTTTACTGGGCATGCACCTATCTTCCCTTTGACCAGTCTCCTTCCCCCAATGTTTTGCAGGGAACTTGCTTATAATGTCTGGCCTTCCCGTTGCTTCCCCCCCCCTCCCAATTTATTAGCTAATTACAACAGTATCATTATTATCTTACTTGTCTTTGTGGGGAGAGGAGTAAATGTTTACAAAAGAGTTATCTTATAATTCATGTTTCTGTTAAATAGCACAGGGATGGGAAGGCTTTGAGAGGCCATTCAGGTTGTTCTCCCTATTCTTAATATCTAATTTTTCTTAATCTTGGTTATTTATTTAGTCACCCTTTTAACTAATTAATTCAACCCTTTAATACTGTATTGCGTTCTATGACACATACAAAGAGGTACTATATGGAGCACTTGTTTTCTGAGAAGACAGAATTTAGAAGTAGCTAACAATAAAAATATTAAGCATTAATATAGGATCTGAAAAATCTAGTGTGTCATGAGACACTGAATTATCAATACAGAATATTACTGTTGTTTTTAGATTCAGAGAAGAAAGCAAGCCAGGCAGGCAAGAGTGCTCATTAAATGCTTCATTGATTATGCAGAATTTATGATTGGTTGTGAAAGAAAAGGAGAATTTTGATAGGCCTAGAAGAGCCCCCTAATGCTCAGAAGGGATGGAGACAGCATAAGCAAAAGGACGTTCAGGAATGGGGCTACTGGGTGCATCAGCCTAGGGGAGCAGGTTGAAAAGTATTCTTGGGGCAGCATCAGAAGTTAGAAAAAATAGAATAATTATAAAAAGTTCATATTTTCATTGAACAAATATTTATTGAATAATTATTATCATCCTCTGATAATGCTATAATCCAAGGCTATAATACATACTTTTTGGGAATGGTAGGAAGCTGTAGCTCTGAAAGTGGACCACTGTGTGGAGGGGAGGTACTGGAAAGGGCTTGCAGTTTCATATGGGCACCAATTACATAAATAATATAATCCTTACCCATACCCATATTTATTATTTTCAAGTGTGCGTAAGTTTTGCTACGATTAATAAAATAGAAAATTTTTGTTGTTGTTGTTGTTTTTTGGCTCATGTATTTTTTTCAAGCAACAAATCCAAAAGCTGTAACTTTCCTATTGGAGTTTGGTAGAGAATGAGGGTTCTTTCTCTCTGTGTCATATTTTCATGTGGAGAGACATTTGATTAGTGTAACTGCGCTTCTCTCTCTGCTTCTACGCACTCTTCAGGGGAGTTAATTGATTTGTACATTTGGAAGCAGGAACTGAGCACATGTCACTAATACTCTGTTATCTTCTCACCTGCAGAGAGAATAATCCATTAAATTTAGCAGGGAAGAGCCTGCTCAGGCTTGGGAGACCTGATGCTAGAATTCTCTAATCCTGGAATATAGTAGCAGGAAGTTTATGTGACCTTGCACCTAAACTACATTCTCTAGGATCTGCTCCATCACTAACCTATTGACATTTTAATCCATTTGCCTAAACCTTTTGTTTTATTCATGAGTTGGCTAACAGCTGTCTCTGGACCAAATCTGACTTATTGCAGGCCAAATCTGGCCACACTTTTCCATTTACATGTTGTGTGTAGCTTTATTGTTATAATAGCAGCATTGAGTAGTTGCAACAGAGATCTGAAAAGCCTAAAATATTTACTATCTGGCCCTTTACAGAAAAGATCCATCAACCCCTGGACTCTCATTTATAATTTGGGCAGGGAAGTCATTTATTGTACTCCCTGAATTCCTAAACTAATCCCAGCATTATCCTGTAGGGATATGTGACAATTTTTACTTTGAAAACATGTTTTATTATTCAAAATAGTAGAAATTCTTGATGTAAAAATGAAGTGGAGTCAGGGATGGGAGCTCAGAGGCTATTCAGTTAACACAGGTATGAGCCAGTGAGGTTTGAACTAGTTTGGTGATTATGAAATCAGAAAAGTAATACAGGGTTTAGGAGTCATTATGAAGTGCAAATTTTATGGAAGTTGATGCCTACTTCTTCACAGTAGCAGTTAGCAAGGTGGACAGGAAAAAAGCAAATGTCTCCCAAGAATTCAAGCCTAGGTGACTGGGTAAATGTCCTGGGAGCTCTTATAATGTGTTTGTTACTATACCTTTCTGGCTTGCCTCTGGCCCTTCAAGTCCCGCATTCCCCAACATCGGATACAAAGGCTCCAAGCGGAGTAACATCAGTCACGCAGGACCCCTCACTATTATTAGACCTGTCAACACTGAGCATTTGTGTGTGGAACTTCAGCATCTATTCAGGAATTTTTTCTAATGAACTTGCCAATGCCTTTTGTCTTCCCAATACTTAAATTAAATCTCAGTATTTTTCTAATAGACACCTGGTTTATCTCCTGGCTCCCTTATTTGTTCAGTATTAATCAAAAAATTTTTTAAATAATTTGTTCTCTGCCTCTTTCCAGTAAAGAGTACGAGGTGTTGGAATACTCACCTTGTAAAGAAATCCTTTTAATATAAACAATCTTGGCTTCTTTTGTTTTCTTTTCTTCTCTTTTTCACTATCACGAATGCTTTCCAGACAATACACTTCTTAGTCTTTTAGTCTCAAGGTTGTTTCACATGATGCAGTTTTCCTTTTTGTCATTGTGTTATTGGTGAATTACATTTTATTTCTTTTGACTTCTTATGGAGATTACCTTGGTCTTTTCTTATGGATTTTGTACTGAGCTGATTCCTATTTAGCTTCACTTGGCATTTGACATATTTTCAGTTGCATTTGTGTGACTTATTAAGGAGATTATTTCTGGGAACTCACCATCTTCACTTTCACCTGGGGTATGCACATATCTACACAATAGTATCAGAAATAAAAATCAAAGTTCATTTATATTTGAAATGGTATCATCACCTTCCTCAGGTGGTATTTAGACTTGTGGATACATTTTTTTTCCTGAAAATAATGTGTATATATAGTTTAAAAAGACACACACAAATATGGTAAGCCAGGCTGGCTTGGCTCAGTGGTTCAGCATCGACCTATCAACCAGGAGGTCACAGTTTAATTCTTGGTCTGGGCACATGCCTAGGTTGCGGGCTTTAACCCCAGAAGGGGGTGTGCAGGAGGCAGCCGATCAATGATTCGCTCTCATCATTCATGTTTCTATCTCTCTCTCCCTCTCCCTTCCTCTCTCTCCCTCTCCCTCTCAATAAAAATAAATTTAAAGAAGACCAAATAAAGCAAAACAGAATATTGTCTCATTCCCCAATGTTGGTCACCAAATTTTTCATCATTCCTTCCAGAAATAGTCCATGCATATATTACACATGTACATATTTGATCTTTACACAGACATGGACATACATTACATATTGTTCTTGCCTTTATCTGTTTTATCTCACCATATCAGTACCTACACATGCATCTCATTTTGAAGAATGACTGAATAGTAATAATGGCTATATTTATTGAATATTTAGAAACTTAGGCACTACATTATACTCTTTATAAATTTCATTTCACTTTATTCAAATTTATGTCATCGATTTTGTTGTGTCATTCACACCAACAACAACCCTATGAAATAGATAGTATTAGTATTCTATTCTGGCAAATGAGGATACTAAGACTTTGCCAAGGTAACTTTGCCAAAAATGGCTGAGCTGGGGTTCTGAATCCACACTCTTTAATTATTATATTCTTTAAGTATATTTCACTAACCATTTCCATCAATATGACCTGGGATACTAGTAAAACATAGATCTCTAGGTTTGCTCTCAGAGATTCTGATTTAGTAAATATTTGGGGGAAAGTAAAAAAAATTTAATTATTAACAAGTGATTCAAGTAGATTTTGTGTAGTGTAAAAATCCGTGCACCTCTACATTATGTTACATTACCTCCTCGTATGAATTATAGTTATTTATTAAACAGTCGCCTAATGAGAAATCTAAAAAAATAATTTATAGTCCTTTACTATTATAATCAATGCCCAATACACATTCTTATGTGTACATTTTTGTTTATATTTGTGGGTAATTGTAGGAAAGATTTCTGTAAGTAGTATTCCTGGGTAAAAGAGTATGTGCACTTAAAATTTTGATACACTTCTGGAAATTTTATTAAGAACAGAGATAGTCCTCTTTTCCTTGCTAGCTCCTGGTTAATTACTAGTTATTTTCTAAGGAGTAAAGATTTTGAACACTAAACGAGATTAGTCAAAAGAATTTTTCAGCCAGTTCCTTTGATTTATTAGTATTAGTTTACTAAGCTGCTTTAATAAAGTACCACCAACTGGGTGGCTTAAACAACACAAATTTATTGTCTCAACATTGCTGGAGGCTTGAAGTCCAAAATCAACATATGTGTAGGGTTGATTCTTTCTAAAGACTGTGAGAGAGAATTTGTTCTATGCCTTTATCTCAACTTCTTGTGGTTTGCTGGCGATCTTTGGCATTCCTTAGCTTGTGGTGGCATAACTCTGATCTTCACTATCCTAATATATAAAAACTCAGGATCTGTAACGACTGACTGAAGGCTCAACCGAACACCAGAAGTCAGTCCTGCAGTCAGTGCTGGGTTGCCATGGTGACCCAGCACTGACAGCCACCACTGCGGGCACAGCGACCTAGCACTGACTGCCGAGGGGCCTGCGGGTCAGGCCCAGAGAGAGGCCTGGACAGAAAAGCAGGGTCTGATCCGTAGCCTCCGTGGCAGCTGTTGATCATCCCTTGCCTCTCTCTTTCTCTCCAGGCCTGGCCAGCAGCCACATCTCTCTTTCTCTCTGGGCCTCCTTGGGGGCTGCTGATGAGCACCACCTCTCTGATCAGGCCCGGAGATAGGTCTGGAGATGCTGACTGGCATAGAAACTGACCAATCAGAGCCAAATCTGGGTGAATTTTGAGGAGCCAATGGCTGCCTAGGAGGTGGAGCTTTTGATGCTGACTGGCTTAGAAACTGATCAATCAGAACCAAATCTGGATGAATTGTGAGGAGCCAATGGCTGCCTAGGAGGTGGAGCTTTTGATGCTGACTGGCTTAGAAACTGATCAATCAGAACCAAATCTGGGTGAACTGCAAAGGCAAAACCTAAGGTGGGGGCTGAGGAGGAGTTTTAAGGGCAATAGCTGTTTGGTGTAAGGTGTAAGAAAGTGGTTCAAGTTTTTAATGACCAGTTTGGCAGCATAGTACATATGGCTGGCTATCAGTCCAGATATAGGGATTATGTATTTTTGTCTGCCAAGAGCATCTCCTCCTGCTGATAAAGTCCCCGCCCCCCCCATTTAAGCAATTCTATCCTATATAATCTATCTATACTAATAAAAGGGTAATATGCTAATTAGACCAGGTTGACTGGCCATCTTCCAGACATCCAACTTCCTTCCAGACAAAGTTATGGTGGTGGGGGCCAAGGCAGAGAGGGCAGTTGGGGACAAGATCAGGCCTGCAGGGGAGGGCAATTGGGGACGAGATCAGGCCTGCAGGGGAGGGCAATTGGGGGCGAGATCAGGCCAGCAGGGGAAGGCAGTTAGGAGCGATCAGGCAGGCAAAGGCAGTTAGGGGCCTGTCAGGTCGGCAGGGAGAGCAGTTGGGGGCAAGATCAGGCCAGCAGGGGAGGGCAGTTAGGGATGATCAGGCAGGCAGGCAGAGGCAGTTAGGGATGATTAGGCAGGCAGGCAGGCAGAGAGGTTAGGGGAGATCAGGCAGGCAGGCAGAGGGGTTAGGGGCAATCAGGCAGGCAGGCAGAGGCAGTTAGGAGCAATCAGGCATGCAGGCAGATGAGCGGTTAGGAGCCAGCAGTCCCAGATTTCGAGAGGGATGTCCAACTGCCAGTGTGGGATCGAGCCTAAATTGGCAGTCGGACATCCCCGAAGGGGTCCCTGATTGGAGAGGGGAGGGTGCATACTGGGCTGAGGGAACCGCCCCCCCCATGCATGAATATCATGCAACGGGCCACTAGTATATATGTATCTGTGTACATGCCTATTTTAAATTTCCCCTCTTTATCGACTTCATCTTAATTTAGCTAATTACATATGCAACAACCATATTTCCAAGTAAGATCACATTCTGAGGTAGTGGGGATAGGACTCTGACACATGAATTTTGGGAGACACAACTCAATCCATAACACACTCAAAGTAATGTTTGTTAGGTAGTACTTATGTTGGTTTCTTAGCGCTTTGCTGGTGAGATTTCAAATGTTTAATTGACACCTCCAACTTTGAAGTGGCTGATCAAGAGAGGTTTAAGTAATAAACAAGCTCCACAGACATTAATTGGTAATATTTTCTCGAGGGGAAAATATCCTGACACTCATTTAGAACTCAGATGATTGATATTGGTAAGATCTGATTACAACTTTTCTCATTCATGACACTAAGAGGCAAGCTTCCCTTCACTTACTCTCCCTCCATTTCATTATTTAATAGAAGATTTAAAAGATCTTAGAATATTATGCTAAGCAAAATAAATCAGATTGAAAACATCAAGAACCATATGCTTTCACTCACTTTGGGATAGAAAACTGAAAGCAACAAATGAACAAACAAAGCAAATAAACAAGTGAAAACTCATAGGCATAGATAACATTATGTGATTACCAGAGGGGAAGCGGGGTAAAGGAGGTGGTAAAGGATAAAGGGGGTCAAATATATGGTGACAGATGGAAATTTATGTGGGTGATAAACACATAATGCAATATCCAAATGATGTATTACAGAACTGTACCCTTGAGACCTATATAATTTTATTAACCAATGTCACTCCAGTAAATTTAATAAAAATATTTTAAAAGTGGCAAGTGCACATAATTTTCTAGGAAGTAAGAGTGATAATTATGGAGTGCATATAAATAGTGCCTTGCAGTACCATGCTCTAGGAATAATGATGGCACTTTATCCATCCCATCTGTTTCCAGGTGAAGGAAGAACATTTTTATCATGGCAAAGATCTAAAAGTTGTTGCTATCTAAAGATCTGCTTCCTAAAGGTCTCCTGCAACAATTGACAAGTTAGCCTAAAAGAGGCTTAGACCAATTCACACTTCACCTAATGGTACCCCTTTTTCCAACTTCTCACTAACATCATCTGTTATCTAAGCAACTTGGTCAAGAATGGTGTCTCATGTGTTACTTTAATTTATTTACATCTCTCTATATAAAAACCTAAGTGACCGTCTGACCATCTGACCGGTAGCTATGATGTGCACTGACCACCAGGGGGCAGATGGTCAACACAGGAGCTGCTGAGCTGCAGTGACTTGGCAGCTGCGGTTCTTGGGTGACGCACCCGGAACCAGAGAGGAGGGAGCCCGATTCTGGGATGCATCACCAGATAACTGCCCTCTCGCAATCTGGGACCCCTCAGGGATGTCGGAGAGCCAGTTTTGGCCCAATCCCCACAGGCCACGCTGAGGGACCCCACCAGTGCACGAATGTGTGCACCGGGCCTCTAGTTTAATTATAAATGAGATCAAGCATCTGTTCATATAAGAAAATGAATTGCTCCTATCCTTTGCCCACCTTTTCCCTTAACTTAATGATCTCTTTCATCTCAATTTTTAATTCTCTTGATATAATACAGATATTTACCCTTTGTCAGAATTTCCCCAAATCTGTCATTTGTCTCAATATTTGGTATCTTAGTGGCTTTATAGAAATCTATGTACTCAAATTCATCAATTTTTTTTTTCTTTACAGTTCTGGTTATGTGTCTGGTTATCCCTCCTGGTCAAAGGTCATTCCTATTTTGAGATTATTATTATAAGTTTATTTACTTGTTATTTAAATAATTTCTGGAATTTATTTTCATATAAAAAATTAAGTATTAATCCAGCTTTATTCTTTCTTTCCAGATGACTAGTCAGTTATCTTACTGGCAACTATTACATAATCTATTGTTTCTCTACTGATTTGAAATAACACCTTCATAATATAATAAAGTTCCACAAACATTGAGCTTTTTTTTTTTTAATTCTCTCTTCTATTCTATTGCTGTTTGGCTATTATGCCATAGCCATTTATAATTTATTTAAGTGTCTGGTAAAGGCTGATCTATATCCCACCCTTTACTTTTCTCTCTTCAGATTGATAACCTGGCTCTTTTGCACATATATTTTTCCAAATTCACTTCAGAATTACTTGTCAAGATCCAAGATAGAGTGGGAGGGAAACTCTGTTACAATAGTACTGAATTACATTTAAGACTAAGTGAAAGTGAAAAAATCACTATCTTTAAAAAATATTGAATCATATCATAATATAACGAAGTGTACTTTCCATTGGACTCCAATTTTCATGTCCCCCGCTCAGCCGTTAGTAGTTTCTGTTGCCTCCCGATGTGGTGCCTTCTACTGGTAGTATCCTGTCAGTTTTCTATTGCTTCAGTAACTAATTATCACACACTTAGTGGCTTAAAAAGATGTAACTTTATTAATTTATAGTTCTAGAAGTACAGGATGGGTCCCACTAAGCTAAATTCATGGTGTGTGTAGGGCTGTTTGTGGGGCTGCATTTTTTCTGGAGACTCTAGGGAAGAATTTATTTTCTTGCCTTTTCTAGCATCTATGAGCTGTACTCCTTTCATCCTCAAAGCCAGCCATGACCAGTCAAATCTCTCATGTCTTACCATTCTGACACTGACTCACTCTCCTTTCCTCCTTCACTTATAAGTGGATAATCCAGGATGATCTCTTCCCACCCACTTAAAGACTCTCCTTATAATTTCCTTATTTTTCTTAGTATTTCACATTTATGATATAGTCTTCCTATTTAAATGTCATTGTAAGTCTTCAGGGTATAATTTCTTGATATTGAAGGACATGTCAGAGCATTAAGACCACTTCCAAAAGCTTTCAACTGTTTTGAGTCATTTGAAATTGTGAGTCATCACTAACTTTGAGAGAGTCATAAACCCATACTTCCTTGTGTTCGTATGACTTTTCTCATTATCAGAAAAAGAATTCAGGAAGCAGCAAAAGTATACAGGTAGCTTTTAGCTTATGCTGACACATACCTCTACTTCCATCTTCTTATTTAATTACCATCTTAAAGCTCATTTCAGTCTTCTGTTCTCAGGAGAGGTCTTGTGTTGATCACATTGGGTTTGAAGACTTCCAGGGGCAGGGAACTTGCTATCTGCTAAGCAGCCAGTTTCGCACCTGGAAGCCCTACTTTTTAGAAAGCTCATCTTGAACTGGAATCTGTCTCCTTGTTACCATCTCTCCGTCTGCACATTTATACCCCCTTAGAGAACAATTGGCATCACCCTTCTGCTTTTCAAGTACTTGTGATACATGTATCCGTGCGCCCTTTCTTCAATCTTTTCTCACATGACACGGGTTTGACACTCAACACTTTCCGTATCCACGTCCAGCGAAAACAGTCCATTTGGCTTTTGCACCTCCTCAAACATGGGCCCCAATACCTGCCAGCTTCATGCCCAGGTGTGGCTGGGTTAGTGGCTTCAGTTTCCTCCATGTGATTAAGAATAGAGCTGCGTTAGAGGCAAGTTCTTGGAGCTGCCTTGTCCAAGTCGTCTAGAAAAGCCTCCGAGTCACCTTATTTCTGATAAAAAGCTACACCATTGGTAGCTTTTGAGAAACAGCTGCATCCATACCTGGGACCCTGGTTGTTGCCAAGGTTTTTCTCAAGTCAGAGGGCCAAGTACTACCTTGCAAAGGATGACCAACATAATACTGCTAAGCTATCTTTTATGAAATTACTAAGTCAGATCATTCCCAATTCTAATTAGCACAGAGGAAGGGAGGGTTGTCACTTTCTCTAGTCCAAATATCATACTTGTATGAAATCAGCCAGTGTCACAGTACGTCTTTAACTGGTGTATTACACTCTGACTCATTCTGTGAGCTGTAACTACTAAAGTTTTTCATGGGATTGCTAGTCTATATTTATACCCCCTTAGAGAACAATTGAATTTTTATAACTCATTTCTGTACCGGATGATATGACCTTATTTTAGTCACTAAGAAACTTTGATTTGTTAGGTTTGGTCTATTACTGATTATTTTAAACTTTTATAGGAACACAGTTTAAACAACCTATGAAAATATACTTTGTAGACTTTTAAATGCTAATTGTTTATTTTTTTCTTGGGGGGACATAATGTTCTTTTAGTTTCCTCAGTGTTTTCAGTATGTGTCTTTTTGAAGAAGTACTATTTGACCCACACATTTGTACAATCAACTGTAGCAGGTAGGATGAAGCCAACTAAGTAAGTCTAGGCATTATAGATTCACACTCAGTCAGGAGCTGTGAAGTTAGGAACTCCGGGCCTTAGGTACCTGGTTAGGATTCAGGGAAAGGATTCTTTGTCCCTCAGAAGAGAGCTGGCAAATACCAGTCAGAGAACACAGTGTCAGGCATGCTGCTATTAAAACAAAGCAAGCGCAGAAACACATTTGGAATCCTGGAACTGGGCATTAGAATAAAGATGGAGTCTAACTATCAAGGAGAAAGCAAACTGCTCTCTAGATTAGAGTCCACTTTTGCTGTATGAGGTACAATGGAGCCTTGAAGGTGAGTCACAAATTCTTGAGCCAGTTCTTTTAATTCCTCTGGTCTGTTACCAGGATTTACCATCAAGAGTACGTGGGCACTTAACCTGTAAATCGAAATCCAAGTTTAAATTGTAACAACAATCCAGGGCATTACAAACAAAGTTCAGAACAGGATTTAGCGTTGGTTGGTGAGGGTTGGGTAGGATGGAAAGGGGGATGGGTGAGGGGGCGAGTTCCGATGGTAATATTCTATCTCTTAAATGGCGTAGTGGCCACATGCAGTTTTAATCGTCTCACATATCCATCCTCTGTTGGGAGATACTTGTCAGGTATTTTGTTGAATGCCCTTCTTTCCTGACAATATTACAAAAGCATAAGTTTCCCTATTTTTGTTTTACCATCTCCTTCCTTAGGGCTCTCACTTTCCATAAGGAAATCGTGTACTTCAGACTTTTAATTCCACTGAGAAATGATGGTCCTTCCTTAGGAAGCACTTTGTTAATGTTTAAAATATTTGTTCTCTCTTTTGCACTCACCCGCATGTTTACACACACATTTATAGGGGGAAGCAGTCAGAATGCATCACCACCAAAATGTTACTGTTAATTATCTGAGCATGTTGGGTACAATGTGATTTTTTTTCTCTTCTTAATATTTCTCTAATAAGTGTATATGCTTTCTCTTTGAGAGGAAAGCAAATTAATTCATTCCATTTGGTTAGATTTCAGAGTATTTTTCAAAGCTTTTAAAATGCTCATAATTCTTTATACTAGTGTTGTAGTGTACCCCCATCTTACAAAGGATGCCTCAAGAAGTCGAATTATGTAGTCATTTATTAAAAGCCGGCGGCATGCGAGGGAGCAAAAGTGCTCCAGACCTCGCAGCCCTGAACAGCTTGCCACATCTGGCTTATATTGGCAGAATATCACAAAGGTATCGATTACATCTTTGGGTCTGGAATGAGGAACCTGGTTCAGTTACAGAAGCAAAATTGAGCAAGTTAGTTATCTAAAGTATTTACGAATCACTGAATCAACAGAAACACATTATCTGGGACTACTGGGGCAATTGAGAATAATTGTGCTGTCCAGATTCCGGGATCACAGAGTCATCAGGAATGCACTATCTGTAGCTACTGAGACAATTTAGGATAATTGTGATGTTTTGATTCCCAGAGAATGTGCTTCAGTAACCAGTGAAATCACAATCAATGGGATATTCAAACCATCACCAGTGGAGTATTGGGATAGCATACATAAGTTCAGAAAATCAAAATAACTCTCTATTGTTTTAGCAAGCAAATAAGTACAGAACCCAAACAGCAGTTTCTACCTTACTTCGCTAGTAAACACAGCATTCCAACTTAACCAAAAGATAAGCAATATTATCAACTCATAGAAAATTCCTTTTTGTATTGACTCAAATTGGCCCTCCTTGACTTGTAAATACCCATCTTTGTTCTGCCTTTTAAAAAAAATTGTTTTTATTCAGAGAGAGGAGGGGGAGGGAGAGAGAGATAGAAACATCAATGATGAGAGAGGATCATCTTGTGACTGCCTGCCCCCTACTGGGGATCGAGCCTATAACCCAGGTGTATGCCCTGATCTGGAATCGAACTGTGACCTCCTGGTTCATTGGTCGACTCTCCACCACTGAGCCACACTGGCTAGGCTCTTCTGCCTTCAAGAATGTTAGAATAAATCTACCACAGCAACCTGTCCCCTTCCCACTTAGTGGGATAGTTCTTGAGGGGCAGCCTTTGGGACATGCTGAGAGCACTGTCGCCCTGCAGTCAGGCTCCTCTGGGTTGGAACGCTGTAGCCCTTTCATCATCTCTTCGGTGACATGGTTTTTAAATCATATGCCATCAGGATTGGTTTCCTCTGGACGCTTTCTGTTTTGTCACCCTTTGTTGTTAAAAATAAATTACTCCCAATTTCCTGCTTTCAATAGAGTAGAGTGAACATAATTGACTCTTTGATGTGTGAGGGTCTGGTATGGTCCGAAAGCAATTCCAGTGACCTTGACTACTTACTCTCTGTACTGTAAATATTATAGGGGAAAAATAGGAGCTGGTGCTACATCTTTACCAACCCTTGTATATGTCTTGGAAAATTTTTTTGAAATTAGTTTATTTTTTCTTATTGTCTTTTTCTTTTGGTAGTGAATTATACTATATAAAGGTAACCAAAATAAAAAACAAAACATGGTTAATTGTTAAATTCACAATGCAGATAATCTGGTTTTATTTTCTTCTAGTAAACTTAGACCTTTCTGAGGGCAAGGATTATTTCTTATTAGTTTTAAAAAATCTTCAGTGAAGCCCTAACCATTTTGGCTCAGTTGGATAGAGGGTCAGCCTGTGGACTGAAGGGTCCCAGGTTCAATTCCAGTCAAGGGCATGTACCTTGGTTGCAGGCATATCCCCAGTAGGAGGTGTGCAGGAGGCAGCTGATCAATGTTTCTCTCTTACTGATGTTTCTAACTCTCTATCCCTCTCCCTTCCTCTCTGTAAAAAAAATCAATAAAATATATTTAAAAAAAAATCTTCAGTGACTAGCATAGTCCTAGCTATATGTGATGATGCCCAATAAATATTTGTTGCTCAGTTAATGCCTGCACAAGAAATTAAGATCTTGTCAAATGAAATAAATTCTAATTTTTAGAATATAGTGAAGAATCAGTAATATAGAACTGGACCTTAATTTTATTCTAACTTGCAAGGAGGGACCTTAGTATATTAGTTAACATTATTCACAAAGAAAAATGCTAGTGTGTTATGTGGGAATACTTTTACCTCGAAACGGCAGAAAACCCAAATGGCAATGGCTCCAGCATGAGGAACTTAAGGAGCCGGGGGAAACTGGCCCTGTGGCTATTTGAGCAGTTCAGTGATGTCATCAAGGCCCCAAGCTCTTTTTATCCTTCTGTTGCTGTTCGTGACCTCTTACCTTTTTGACTTTGGGCTTATTGCCTTATGGCAGTGGTCAGCAAACTCATTAGTCCACAGAGCCAGATACCAACAGTATAACGACTGAAATTTCTTTTCAGAGCCAAACTTTTTTTAAACTTAAACTTCTTCTCACGCCACTTCTTCAAAAGAGACTCGCCCAGGCCGTGGTATTTTGTGGAAGAGCCACAGTCAAGGGGCCAAAGAGCCGCATGTGGCTCACGAGCCGCAGTTTGCCGCTGCCTTATGGTTATAATGTCCCTGCCCGAGCACCAGGCATCAAAACTGCATCCAGGCAGAGGAACCTGAGGGCTGAGGCTCTGAAGCAGCCTCCTTGCATTTCTTTTCTCTGGGGAAGGTAGTTTTTCAGAACCCTTCCAGCAAACTTCCCCTTATATCCAACTGACCAAAACTGAGTCTCATGCCTGTCTCAGGGAAGCAGGCAAAGGAGCAGAGTCTTGGGAAGGACTGTTCATTAAACAACAGTTTAGGCCACAGCTAGAAAATAGACATATATTATAAAGAGAGATCATGACAAGAGATTCTGAACTTGACTAGTTCAGTGATAACTTCAGGGGAACCAAATTGCAAAGACCCTTCTAAAAAGATGGCTGATAATACTGGAGTAACATGATTGCATAACTTATTCAAACAGGTGAATCATCTCCTGTCAATCACTTTTGGGAGAACTGATGAACCCAATTATCTTTCCTAGCTTTATACATTACACAGGCTGTGTCTTTATCACAAAGCTATTTTTATTTTTTCTCCTTCCTTTCAGGAATCCTATCCAAAGAAGAGGAATTACACTATGGAAATTGTACCATCTGCTTCTCTGGATACGTTTCCTTCAGAAAACGAGAACTTTCTCTGTGATCTCACGGACACAGCAGTTACCAAGAAACCCTGCTCCTTAGAAATTGCAAGAGCCCCTTCCCCAAGAACTGGTAACGTGTCTTACAGTTCCATCTGCGTGCTTGTGTATGTGAAGATATGTCATTCATATTTTGATTTCCCACAATATTTTCAACATGGAAACTCCCCCAATATAATCATGATAATCTGTTTCTTTTTTGTTTGCATTTTGAAGTAAGTTCTGGTAAGTCAGAGGGATTTGATGTGAAGTCTCTTAACTTCCTGGCAAGAGGTCTCATAGGAATGACACTGCTTAGGTGCATGACTCGCCGTGGTACTGTTCTTATAGTACAGATCCTTGATTACTCTTGCTCTTGGCAGTGATGACCTGTGAACTAAAGAGACAATTTATGGGGGGGAGGGGGGGAAGAGGAGACATATGTACTACTATTTGTAATACTTAAAACAATAAAAATAAATAAATAAATAAAGAGACAATTTATCAGTCTCCTCTCCTACACACCCAACTTATAATAGAGGAACGAGCGTAGGAAGGCCACAATTGACATTCCTATTCAGACACAGGGAAAACGGGGCCCACAGCAGTCACAGCCTGCGGCTATTATGAAGCTAATCAGATACAGTTTCTTGATTCAGGGTCAATCCTATGCATAGGAATTGTCCTCTGGGGCTCTAGGTTCTAGCCTCTGAGTCATTCTTCCTTTTCCATAAAAAGCAACCCATATTTACAGCCGAGTGTCTTTCTCACCTGTTTCTTGCCTTTAAAATTTGAGCAGTCAAAAGACTTCTTTTCATTGTGTACTATCTCTGTTCCTTCCAGGTCAAGCTGATATAATTTCTTTTAAAACTTCGTAGACTTTTTGTGTTTCAATTTATATTACACCCCATTAGACAAAAGCTTATATTCCAGATAAGCTCTTCTGAATATTGGGTGACTTCTGTGAGACAATGTCCTTGAGATTCTTAGAAATCCTATTGGTGAACCGAGAGTATCTATGAAGTGTGCCCTTAAAAATCCTTAAAGGGCCTTTCTGTTTGGCTTAAAGATTCTATGTGGCTCTTCCTGAGATCTTGCTTAGATGTTAAGGAATGATTTTGTAGTCCCACCCAGATTTAATCATTGGCCTTCTTAATTTGAGATATTATTATTATTTATTATTATTATTTTGCCACGTGGAGCTGCTGGAAATCAGAAACCAATTTTGTTTTTATACCCAGAAATTCCTGGCTTCTTTGAATTTAGCAGGCCACTCTGCAGTTCTCTGAATTTTATCTCAGGTAGCCAGAAGAAGCTAAGTTCTACTTTAAATATTCTGCCTGGAAATCTCCTTAGCTAGATCATAGAGTTCATTCGTTCAGTTGCTATTTTCCATGCTACCGCAGATGTCAGTGTTGCCAAACTTTCTGCTATGACATGATACATGAATCCTTGCCTTGAGCTTCCAATTGCATTTTCTGTCTTTTGAGCTTTACCAACAGCTTCCTCGGAGTGCTTTGGGCATCCACGAATCCTCTCCCAAAGGCCATTTAGCTTTTCACAGTCACTCACTGGGAGGCCCTTCCAACTTGTCCTGCTGCCCAGTCACCAAGTGAATGCCACTCAAATTTTTAATATGGAAGCACCCCATTTCCAAGTACCGCAATATGTTCTTATTATTGATTGCTTCATAATAAGGCATCTCAACACTTAGTGAGTTAAACCAACAGTCATTTATTTTTCTTATAAATCTGCAATTTGGATAGGGCTCGGCAGGGGTAACTTCTTTCTGCTCTAAGTGATATCAACTGGGGCAGCGTTGCTTGGGTCAGTAGCATCCAGTCACAAGGTCAATCCTTATTCAGATGGCTGACATGGCCAGCTTGGACTTCCTCCTGGTATGTGATGGGATTCTAAGAGCAAGCATCCTTAGAGAATGAGGCAGAGCTCTAGGTACTACATTTTATGACTGAGCCTCAGAAGACAACATCAATTTCATTGTAATTAAGAAGCTGCCTTTATTTAAGTGGAGGAAATTTAATCTTCCCTGACCCATTAAGGAAATATGTTACTAAAGTTACATTATAAGAGCATGGCCAGTGTAGCTCAGTGGTTGAACGTCAACCTATGAACCAGGAGGTCACAGTTCAATTCCCAGTTAGGGAACATGCCTTGGTTGCAGGCTCGATCCCCAGTAGGGGTATTGCAGGAGGCAGTTGATCAATGATTCTCTGTCATTGATGTTTCTCTCTCCCTCTCCCTTCCTCTCTGAAATCAATAAAATAATATATTAAAACATAAAATTATATTAAAAGAATGTGTTCTTGTAGCCACATTTGGAGAATACAAATCCCACAGTAACTGACTAGGATAAGAATTAATTTGCATGAATATGATTTTCCTCAATTGTGTTCAATCATCTGCATTCAGTATAAAAGAAGGCAGTTTGCTCAACTGACCCAGGCTTAATGAATAATTATTGGTCACAGTCCAGTGGCTTTTTCAGATGTAGAAATGAGGCTGGCCCACAGTGCCTAGAGTGACCTTTGGGTTGTGACTATGAATTCTAGGGGTGAGGGAATCCAGTATTAGAATGGAAGAAATTTTCTTTTTGATGTTAGGAATATTTCTGTTCCAATTATAGATGGAACCTTATCTGGAAATCCACAGAATTTGCCTCCATGAGCACCATAGCATGATGAAGAGAGTGTCGGCATAACTGTCTTCTGGCTGTGTTGGTGCAGCGAGGGTTCAGGAAGCCCCAGTTTGGGACGCCATTAATGCCTAGTTTCTTGTTCCAGCATTAAGAAGGGTTCAGCAGTCTGGAGAGAGGCTATGCATAGATTAAGTAAGAGTCCAGAGACGAAAGATAATTTTGAAAGGCATTGGGGGTCAGAGGAGCCTAGCTGAAGGAGCTAAGTTCTTCTAGTCTCAGGACCCCTTGCTTTTTATTAACACAATTTGTACTAAGGCAAGGTGGAGATATACTTCAAAGGGTAGGGTTTAGTACAGAAACATTGTCAGATTGGGGAATAGCCTATGGCTGTTCAGGTGTTTGGCCAACAGGAGGCAATAATATGTAGATTAAGATGCCCTGAGCTGTCTGGCGGCAAACAATCATCCTATTCAGGTTTGGGGGAAATGCCTTTAGCCATTCCAACAGGTGATTACATATGTGACTCAGCCCTTGTTGAGTCCCCAAGTTCCATCAACCTTTTGATGAAATTCTTGCAATTACGACATGCTGGAATTGGCCTCTGGCATGGCTGGATGGGAAAACAAGTTGTGTCTTCTTCCTCTTGATTCCGTTAATATGTAGCTTAGGTTTTGCATGGATCCAGTTACTTCCAAGTCTCTCAATCTGCGATTCCTCTTCCTTAGTTTTTCCTTGTACCCTCAGGGCCAACTAACCAAGTTGATGAACTCAGGGAAGTTCTGACCTATTAGGGAATTACTGACTTCTCAGGGAGCTATGGATGTTTTTCCTTTGTTAATAAGTATTTTATTGACTGAAAGTAGGACTTTTGGATATGGAGACACCTCTTGATGCACCTGAGTCTTTTAAAGGCACTCAAAGTGAACTGGGTGGGTAACTACTCTACAGTTCCTCATCCACTCAACATGCATTTATTGAGTGCCTCTCATGTTCTAGACATTGCGCTATATGTCGCAGAGGAAACAGAATGAAAGGTACAAATCTTGATCTTTAGGAGCTTAGAATGTGTTAAAATTATGGGTAAGAAGTGCAATGAGAGAGATGAGCATGAGGTTTTCATAGGAGGGTAGGAGAGAGTGAGTGAGTGGAAGCTTATTGAGGGAGCTGCTGCCTGATCTGAGCATCAAAGACGAGTTGGGTGGATGAGTGGGACTTGTATGGCCCCCAGGCTAGGGAATGCTCTTTGGGAAAATGCATAACAACAAGAGTGGCATGCAGAAGTTTGGGTTTTACCTCACAGCAGGAGCAAATCACTGACAGGCTATAAGTGGGGATGTGACCTGAGAGGTTTTTGTTTTAAAATGACTCTCTGGAAGCAATGTGGAGAATAGATTGGACAGAGATGAGGCTAGAGACAGGAGGATTAATGAGGAGATCAATGTGCAGTCTCAGCAAGAAATGATGGAGTCCAGGACAGACGCAGTGGCAGCCCTGAGGGGAGGGAAGGGGGACAAAGCTGAGAGTGAAGCTCATCCCTTCCTGCCTTAGGGATTCTGACATCTGTGAAATAAGCAGCCAAGGGAACTAAAATGTTACATGGAATGTGTTTTATAGTTCTTGGTTAGTTGTGTTGGATAAAATGGCATAGGCTTACAGAGAAAATGAGGATTTCTACACACACAGGAACTGGATTCTGAAGGGGGGTGGAGAGAGAGAGAGAGAGGGAGAGGAGGGAGGAAGGGAAGAGTTAGGAAAGAGATATGATGAAGGGATGGTCAGATGTTTACTGGTAGAGAGACTGTTATGCTTAAATTGTGCTCCCCCCTCCTTTTTATGGAATCCTAACGTCTAGTACCTCAAAATGTGATCTTATTTAGAGTGTTTGGAGAGAGGATCTTTATAGAGATAATTAATTTGAAGCAGAGTCATTAGATGAGCCCTAATCCAACATGACTGGTGACCTTATAAAAAGGGGGAGATTTGTACACAGGCGATATGCAAAGAGAAAAGAGAATGTGGAGAGATGCATCTGAAAGCCAGGGAGAGAGCTTAGAACAAAGCCTCTCTCACAACCCTCAGGAGCCACCAACTCTGCCAAAACCTCGATTTCAGGCACCTAGCCTCCAGAACTGTGAGATAATACATTTCTGTTAAGATATCTAGTTGGGAGAGTACTCTGTTACAGGAGCTCAGGGGAACAAATATGGGGACCAAAACTGAGCACACAAACTCAATACTACCCAGAAGGGAGGGGTGAATGAGGATGCCTGGGCTGTGAGGGCAGACTCCGCCTGGCCTGCTTATCTCAGAGGCTAAGCAGCTTGAGGGTCTTGGCTGTGACTGGCAGTGTTATTCATAGATATAGAATATGTAGTTTCTCAGAAGATCACAGTATTAAGTATGCATGTTAGTTACCTTTCTGTGGGCTGTCCCATGTATTAACTAGGATGAGCTAGTACAAAATATATCTCAGCCTGACCACAAGGAAAAAAATTCAGCATTTCAACTGGTTTAATTTAAATATGAAGCACCTTATTAGTAAGGCTATATTCAACAAAATTTTGCAGTCCAACCAGAAAATGAGGGATGTTCTTCCCAAGGAGCATCTTAACTAATGCCTCAATGACTACAGAGTTTACACAGAGTAAGGCATGATATTGCTCTAGTACTAGGCTCATTAAATAAAGAATAACAGAAGTCCAGTATTTCCTCGTTAATTTACTGTCTGAGACTCATGTTTATGCAGTCAATATTGAATCATATTTTCCCCTTATTTTATCAGGAAAAAAGAACCGCATGTAATAACAACGGTGACTCAGTTGCATAAATAAATGAATAATCAAATGAGTGAATGAATGAATGACCATTATCTTTAAAAGAAAATGGCTGTAATGGCAGAAAAAGCCCTTATGAAATAGTCAGATGCCATCAAAGATAATGTTTTCTTATGTGCTTTTCATTTAATTTTAACCTTCACAGGGGAATATTTCTATTTTATGGTAACTAGGCAACCTGTTATTTTGAATCACTTAGTACAGGCTTTGCACACTATGGATGCTCAATAAATCCATTTTGATTAATGAGCAATTTGCAACAACACTGTTTCCAGTCTTGTTGGAAGAGAATAGATGATCTGATAAAAAAAGAACACATCATAGGTGCGTGCCAGGGTAGTGTGCATCTTGCTTACCTCTATGCAATTTGCTAATGTGCTTACTGGCTGTGGTCACCCTGAAGTGCAAAGGTCATCTGGTGAATAATCCTCCTCTCCCCCACTACACTTCCACTGGTATCCTGAAATCGATCATTTCGATGGTGATTCTGTAACTTTTGTATACCCAAATATTTTTTTGAAATGAATGGTGAAGCTTTTTGAATTTTAGTGCCAAAGTTTTGAAACTTAAAGAATTCCGACTGGACCTGGACTAGTGTTTATCTCTGCTTAGCAAGTGAGTAATGTCAACATAATTTCTGTGGGTATATTTAACTCATTAAAGAGAGCAAATGTTTTTAAACCCCTTGGAATCATTCTTTTACTTATAAATACTGGCCTTGCTGATAAGAGCCATTTTTATCAAACAGCAATTATTTATTTGGCATTTGTAATGCTGTCTTAGCCATTTAGTAAAGCAGACTGGTACTTGGTACTTTTTTAACCCAATGTTAGTTTATAGAGGGGTGAAGAGAGGAGACTAGGGCAGCAGTACCTGCAGGGAAATCCCGGTAAGTTTATTCTTTCACCCATAGGAACAGTTGACCAATTTGAAAATGTAATCATCTCAGTTTGCTTAAATTGGTGGAATTTGGCTATATGTGGAAAACAATACCTTAAACAAAAAGCAAATTATACTCCTTTCCCCTCAGATTAATTTTACTTATACAATATATGAATAACATGAATTGCAGAATAATATTTATAAAAATACAACAAACTCTTTAAAGTGATTATGTTAGGAAAATAGGCTTTTTATGATGTCATTTATGGTACCCTCTGGAACAGAGTTTCTCCTACAATGTCAGACTGTGTATAATTATGAAATTAATATTCATTAATTCATAAATTCATGCTCACCAAATTCAAGCTGGACCTCCACTCTTTCTCTCCTTTACTCTTCTCAAACATCTGATACCTTTTCCTATCTTGTCTCTCACTCACTGCACATATCCTCATATTTTAATTAATAAAGAAAATTGAAGCCATCAGATGGAACTTTGTTAACATCCTCCATGACAACTGACATTTTTCTGAAAGTTCTAAAAGCTGGAAGTTCCTCAAGGCTCAGACAGAGTTCTCCCTATTCATTTTACTATTCTTTCTTCTTAAGTGATCTCATCCACAGTGTGGCTTCTGTTATAATCAACCTGCTAAGGACTCCCAAATACTGCTCTCCAGGCCACACCACTTCTGTTAACTCCAGGATAATCTATTCTTCTTATCCATCTATCTATTCATCCATCCATCCATCCATCCATCCATCCATCCATCCATCCATCATCTATCCATCCATACATCCATCCATACATTCCCTGTCTACTGAATATCTTTTTAAATTTATTTTATTTTATATATTTTATTGTATTTTTTACAGAGAGGAAGGGAGAGAGACAAAAAGTTAGAAACATCGATGAGATAGGAACATCGATCAGCTGCCTCCTGCACGCCCCCCACTGGGGATGTGCCCACAACCCAGGCACATGCCCCCACCGGAATCAAACCTGGGGCCTTTCAGTCTGCAGGCTGACGCTCTATCCACTGAGCCAAACCAGTTTTGGCACTACTGAATATCTTCATCAGCATGTCTCAAAGGCATCTCAATCCTAACATATCTAAAACTAAGATCATATCTTTCCCCTCAAACTTATTCTTCATGCATGGTTTCTTTATCTCAATAAATGATTTATTTAATCACTCATCTGACTTCAGAAACCTGGGTGTCCTTGCCATCACCATCTCCATGAACTCCTATATCCAATCAATCACCAGTTCATGTAGTTCTTAACTGTAATAAGTAGGAGGTTAGGGTAATTCTGTAACTTATCATATATCCCCAACTATCCCTCAAATCTATCTACTCTTAATCTCTACATTCACCAACCACTCTTCTGGATTATTTTAATAATAAAATATTAATTGTCCTTTTTTCCTTCCTTGAATTTATGGTTTATGTTATAGCCAAAATCATCTTAAAAATCACAAATCTGAATGCATCACTCTTCTGATTAAAAGCTTTTGGTGACTTATTATTTTGTCATTGTTCTTAGAAAAAATGACCCAAATCTGTAATAAGGTTCAAAAAGCCCTGAATGATGTGCTGGTTTTTCTTTTTTTTAATATTTAGTCTCACCTCTTATCAGTCCCCACCTTCCCACCTGGGTAGGTAAAGAATAAATGAGGACAATGATGTGAACACAGAATTTATCTCTAGAATAGGGAAAAATGGAAATCTTTGCTCCCAGTTAAGTATTATTCCTGCTGTGAGTATAAAAGAGGAGAGATGAGTAGGATTAAATAATACTTGGGGGTGGGGGGTTGTTCCCATTTACTTTCTGTGAATCCTGAGACATTTCAATCTGATTTATGAAAGCATATGGAATGCAATCTAACTTTTCCCAAAGTTCCTCTGAACAAATAGTAATTGGGTACAATATATTTTTCTTACAGTATGTGAAGTCTGTCATCATGAGTATTCACATAACTTGAAGAGTATAATAGCATATCAAAGGAAATATAAATTCAGATGTTAATAATAGAGTAAGACTAATTTGTGGCTGTATTTTATGCCCAAATACCAGATCACCAAAGTAAATATGGGTCCTGACTAGTGTAGATTTCAAACAAAACTCTATACAGGTGGTGATTTCCATCCAGTTTTCCTAGAACTTATTGACATTTTGAGTAAAACCACTAATTTTATGAAATACATATTTAATTTACATGACATCTATTTTCAGAACTATATTATATATGTGCACACAGGGCAAATTACTCTAAAACATATTACCAAAACCAACAAATATTTACTATTTCAGAGTTTTTGTGGGTCAGGAATCCAGGAGGGCTTCGAGGGCAGTGGTTCTGGTTTTAGACTCTCTGTGAAATGGTCATTTCTGGGCCTGACTGCGCTGCAAGGATCCACTTCTAAGCTGACTCATGTGGTTGTTGATAAATTGTGGATCCAAATGGGCTATCAAACTGAGGGTTTTAGTTCCTTGCCATGCGATGGGTGCCTCTCTAAGTGGCTGTTGATAGTGTGACTACTTTTTTTGCTCAGTGTAAGATATCTAGAGAGGGGAACCACTAGATGACACACCCAAGCCTGTTTGTAACTTAACCCTAGAAGTGACATCTCATCACTTATGTATTTGTTTGTTGGATGTTCATCAACATGTTCAACTCACACTCTAGGGGTGTGAAATTAACAAAAGCATGAATGCCATGAGGCAGGGAGGATCAATCAGGCCCATCTAAGAAGCTGCGCACCATGCATTTTATCTGGTTAAGTAGCTGCTTGGTCAAGACTATGGAATATGTACAGCTGTTGTTGGGGATAGTAATGAAGGTTCAAATGTTTCAGTTTTCAATAGATTTTAAAGAATCGCCAATTCTTAAAAAACCATCGCTAGGAGAAAGTAAAAGTGTGATAACTATTTGGAATATTAAATAATGCTCTAAAACAATTATTAAATATTAACTTCCTCAACTAGTACATAGTGGGCTCTTCTCACAGGAAATATTGAAACAGAAGATATTTGGACTACTTTACTTATGAATTTATACAGCCTGTCTCAGAAATGATGGTCATGTCCCATTACTAAAATAAAGTTACTTCATTTTTTAAAAATAAATCTTTATTGTTCAGATTATTACAGTTGTTCCTCTTTTTTCCCTCCATAGCTCCCCTCCACCTGGTTCCCACCCCACCCCATGCCCTTACTCTCCTCATTGTCCTCATCCATAGGTGTAAGATTTTTGTCTAATCTCTTCCCGTACCCCCTACATTCCCTTTCCCCTGAGAATTGTCAGTCCACTCCCTTTCTATGCCCCTGATTCTATTATATTCACCAGTTTATTCTGTTCTTTAGATTTTTTATTCACTTGATTTTTAGATTCACTTGTTGATATATATTTGTTGTCACTTTGTTGTTCATAATCTTTATCTTTACCTTTTTCTTTCTCTTAGAGAATACCCTTTAGCATTTCATATAATACTGACTTGGTGGTGATGAACTCCTTTAGTTTTTTCTTGTTTGTGAAGCTCTTTATCTGACCTTCAATTCTGAATGATAGCTTTGCTGGGTAGAGTAATCTTGGCTGTAGGTTCTTGCTATTCATCACTTTGTATATTTCTTGCCACTCCCGTCTGGCCTGCATAGTTTCTGTTGAGAAATCAGCTGACAGTCATATGAGTGCTCCCTTGTAGGTAACTAACTGTTTTTCTCTTGCTGCTTTTAATATTCTCTCTTTGTCTCTTCCCCTTGGCATTTTAATTATGATGTGTCTTAGTGTGGTCCTCTTTGGATTCCTCTTGTTTGGGGTTCTCTGTGCTTCCTGGACTTGTAAGTCTATTTCTTTCACCAAATAGGGGAATTTTTCTGTCATTATTTCTTCAAATATGTTTTCAGTATCTTGCTCTCTCTCTTCTTCTGGCACTGCCATAATTCGGATGTTTGTATGCTTGAAGTTATCCCAGAGGCTCCTTACACTATCTTCATTCTTTTGAATTCTTTTTTCTTTTCTGGTTGGGTGTATTTTGCTTCTTTGTATTTCAAATCTTTGGCTTGCTTCTTGGGATCTTCCAGTCTGCTGTTGGATCTCTGTATATTATTATTATTATTATTATTATTATTATTATTATTTTTATATAGCAAAGGTGTCAATTTATTGAAGAACAAGTATAGACTCCCATGTGGGGAGAGGGAAAGAGTCCCACAGAATGGACTCCTACGTGGGGAGGGGGAAAGGGTCCCCTGAATATTATTCTTTATTTTAGTCAGTGTATGCTTAATTTCTGATTGGTCCTTTTTCATATCCTTGAGGGTATCACTAATTTTCTAGGAGGTTTCTAGGAGATTCTTGAGTAACCTTATCACCGTGGTTTTGAACTCTATACCCAGTATTTTGCTTTCATTCATTTCTTTCATTTGTGACTTGTTTCTTTGTCTCTGCAGTTTGGCTGCTTCTCTGTGTTTGTTTCTATGTACTGGGTAGCTTCTACGTCTCCTTGAGTTGATAGAGTGGCCTTGTGTGGTAGGTGTCCTATAGGGCCCAGTGTCTCAGTCTCCCCAGTCCCCTGAGGTGGACACTCTTGGTGTACCCCTTGTGGGCTGTTTGCACAGTCTTGTTATAGTTAATCCTTGATTGCTGTTGGTATCACTGGGAGGAATTGACCTCCAGGCCGATTGGCTGTGATGACCAGCCATTTCTACACTGGAAGACCTGTTGCGCAAGAGATACCCTTATGGGGCAGGACTTGCTTCAGTAGGGCTTTGATGCTCACTGAGTCTGCCCCTTGAGTGTGTCTCTTATAGATGTGAAGATTTGTAATCTGGTATGGTCTCACTCTGACCACTGGGTACACTGGCTCTTGGATCTCCAAGGAGGTGCAAGGTCAACCACTGTCTGGAGTTTCCCAGCAGGAGGTAGAGAGACATCTGCAGAGTCTTCCTCTTTGTATGGGGTTTGGAAGTGCCCAGATGAGGCCCAGCTGTGAAGGAAAGCCGCTGCTGCTGCCAGGTAGTGGGCCTTCTTTTGGAAGCTCTGGGCTCTCTGACCCAGCTGCAGTTTGTTTTAGGCGAAAGAACAGTCCATTGATATGCAAAAGCTGATGTGCACAGCTTGGGTGGGGCAGGGTCTCTGGGAATCACCAGGGTGGAGCAAACAGCAATGGCTGCCCTGAACCAGGGAAGTCCCTGGTTCTATGCGTCCCATGCCCCCATGAAGGAACAATGATCTCTGCAAACCCCTCTAAGAGTAAGCCGCTCTCGTGTTCCTGTCCAGATGCCAGACAGTCCAGTTTCTCCCCGTATGTGTCTGGGTCCCCCAGAGTCTCGCCCAGAACTGGAACTGGAGTTCAGAGCAAGTGGGAGCTTGCATCTCCCTCCCGGTTTAAAAAGCAGCACATCCAGGTGCCAGCACTTTCCACGCCTCCGCACTTCTTACTGGTCTCAATGAGCTTTCTTCACCTCTCTAGTTGTGGGACTTCCTCTCAGCCAGCTTTCCTGCGGTCCTGGGTGGTAGTTGTTCTGTCATTTAGTTGTGGTTTTGATGTGGTTGTGAGAGGCAGCAAGTATAGGTGATTACCTATGCCACCATCTTGGTTTATCCAAAATTACTTTATTTTTATTTTAATCCCCACCCTAGGATATTTTTCCATTGATTTTTAGAGAGAGTGGAAGAGAGGGAGAAAGATAGAGAAATATCGATGTGGGAATAAATTGGTTGCCTCCTATATGAGCCCTGACCAGGGCCTGGGCCAGGGAGGAGCTTGCAACCAAGGTATGTACCCTTGACTGGAATTGAACCCGGGACCCTTCATTCCACAGACCAATGCTCTACCCATGAGCAAAACCAGCTAGGGCAAAACAAAGTTACTTTAAAATACAAAGATTCAATTGGTTATTCTCTTTTTATTTATCTATCCAATGAGCATCTATTGAACACTTATTATGGAAAAGGCATAACCCTTGTGTTAGATATAGTTATTTTTTGTTTAAGTAATAAGTACATTTCTACTTTTATAATGAAAATCTTAGTTTTAAATTACATAGTGAGGAGAATATTCATATTTAATATGAATATGGAAAAGTAAATGTATAATATACCATTCTTCTAGGTTTGCCCATAAGAGGGAAAACATTTCTCTGGGAAGTACTATGACAGGGGTCTACAAACTATCTGGTCCACACTTGTTTTTATAAATAAAGCTTTCTTGGAACATAGCCACATCCATTTGCTTACATATTGTCTGTGGCTGCTTTTGTGCTACAACAGCAGGTTGAGTAGTTATGAAAGAGACCATAAAACCTACAGAGCTTAAAATACTATCTGCTCTTGCAAAAGAAGTTTGCTAATTCATGACTTAAGGCCAACAATTAAAACTTGTACTTCATGAATTGCTAGACTAATAATTATTAAATACTTTCTTGATGATTACTTAGTGTTACATTCAAGACTTCCCACCTGTCTACTTATATTTATTATTATATATATATATGATAATAGCAATGGCTACATTTATTTGAGCACCTACTATGTGCCAGGAAATATGTTAAACACACATACATACACAGATACCCCATTTATCCTTACGAAACTATGAGAAAACACTGTTTCATAGGAAACTGAGATTAAATATGCCAGGATTGCAGTTTAGTTTTGTCCGGTTCCAAAGCCCAAATTTGTACTATATGGCTCCTCCATTTCTTAGTATTACTTTCAATGAATATTATATTTTATTCAAAATGAACTCTCTCTTATTCTACCAATGTGTCTAGCTCTTTCCAATCCCTCTACTTTTTTCTCATCCTACTTCCAACCTTACCACCCATTTGTTTATATCTCAATTGTACTAATCTGTCAGAGACCTCCTTTATCACCACTGTTCCATGGCACCTTTCCTGAATCCCCAGCTAGAAGCAATCTCAGTCCTATTTGTCAGCTACACAGCAGCTAACAAGGTCTCTGGTGTCCTTTAACTGCTCCGCACATACTAAAGAATGATGTTAAAATTCTGTAACACTGCCCATGCATTATTTTGTATTCACAGAATGCTTTCCTCTAAAAGCTCAAGTAAACTAGAAGGTTCCTGCTAAGCTTATTATTGTAGAGGAAACTGACAATCATAATGCATAATCTAATGCACAGTAAGGGAATCTGACTAGAAGATGTCTCTTATTTCAATCTAAGATTGCAGTATATTCAATAATTTTCTCTAAGCAGTTTTTACACACCTCATTTCATTTTCATCAGCAATGTTTTGTAGCTGCAGGTGTGAGATGTGGGTTGATGATGTACATCTTTGACATAGGCTGCCATTTTAAAAAGTCCCCTGGATAATTGGTATTTTTTATAAGTAGTATAATAAAGGCTATTTTAAGGCATAAATCTGTTTTCCTAACACTCTTATGTATGTTCTGTGCTTTTCATTTGAATTTTCTCTAAAAGGACCATGAAATTATAAAAGCCAGATCACCTTTCCTCACGTCACCATGGGCATTGTGATGGTTGCCACTGACACACAAGTTTTGCTTTATTTGATTTATTTCACTTAGTACTTTTAAAGGATTGCATTGAGCTAAGAGCTATGGAGGGTATAATGGAAATATAAGTTTCTGAGATAATATAGTCAAGTCTAGAAGAGATAATGAATAGTGCACGGTAGTATAAAATCAAATTATCGGTATAATGGCAGAGATCATGGATTCAGGAGATAGAGACACTTATAGTCTTTTGTAAAGAATTTAGTACTTCATTACCCACTGTCTTGTGCTGTGTGTTAAATTACTTGCAAGAAACATTCATAAGCTTTTGCTTTATAGTCTGCTTAGAGTACCCATCAGTTTTTCTGTCTTTGATGCAAAGGCAGTCAACAGGCCAGTGCTTGCAGTAAATCATTCCTCAATGGATCATCCCTTATTCCTGGAATTCAATTCTGTTCCTACCAATTTGTATTGATAGCTTAAAGGTACTGGCCTCAAATCCTACCCAATTACTCACAGTCATTACTCTAGATGTACTAGTATTACCTAAAACACATTAGTAATTATTTTCTTGCTTCTCCCTCTGGATTTTCTTTCCACTTCCATATTTTATTTTAATTCTGATAATATTTGGTTTGATAGGGGAAAACAAAACTCAAATTTATTAAACCTATACAATACTCAAAATTTATTAAACCTCATAACATGCTAGTTATTTTTCATGTGTGTTCTCTCATTTTATATGCATACATAAACCCAAGAAGATACTTATTAGTCATTTTCATTTTTTAAAAAAATATATTTTATTGATTCTTTACAGAGAGGAAGGGAGAGAGATAGAGAGTCAGAAACATCGATGAGAGAAACATCGGTCAGCTGCCTCCTGCATGCCCCCCACTGGGGATGTGCCTGCAACCCAGGTCCATGCCCTTGACCGGAATCGAACCCGGGACCTTTCAGTCCGCAGGCTGACGCTCTATCCACTGAGCCAAACTGGTTTCAGCAATCATTTTCATTTTTAAAATTCAGGAAACTGACATCCTGAGAGGTTAAATAAATTATCTAACATTGAACAGGTAAGTTTTCTACAGACTTCAGTATATGGTATTAGAATGTATGTTGGGATGCTTCTTTGAATTAACATTTACTAAAAGACAAAAGCATTAATTTAATGTTGGATATCTTATTCTATCAAAAAGTTGAGTGACACATAATAAAGAATTGAAGATGAGATAGATAATAGAACAGTGTATAGAGAAACAGGTCTATGGAGAATTCAGATATTGGAATTATTGGACTCAGATGCTAAAAAAAACAGTAAAAACAAATGTCCTTGGCATTTCCTAATAAATAAAGGCAAGCATGAAAAAGTTAGGGAGTTGAAAAATGTCAAATGGTGACAGTATATTTGAAAAAGAGACAAGTAGAAATTTTAGAATTGAAAAATACAATTGAAATTAAGAAAATGGTTTGATAGCAGAATAGACAGAGCTGAAGAAAGAACCAATAAACTGGAAAATAAATATAAGAAGCTAGGCAGATGATGTTTTGTTGATTTGTACACTTGAAACATGTATGGCTTTGGGAACCAATGTCACCCCAATAAATTCAATAAAAAAGAAACTATTCAGAATACAATACAGAGAGACAACAGTGAAAAGTACAAAAGAGAGAATCAATGATAAATGATAAGGAAAATAAACTCTAACATCATTTCATTGTAGTCCAATAAACTTTAGCTATTATTACTAGTAGGTCACTCACTCCCTGCTTAAATATCTTTAATATTTCTTATTGCCTACGGAATTAAGTGTAAACATTTATACTAAAAAACTTCCTCTAACTCATTTAAACTCAACTCCAACTTCTTCCAACATGAAATAGCTCATCTATGCCCGTTCTACCTTCGTGCTGTCATGATTTATGTTCTACTCCAGCTTTCTTGCCTGAAAACGGAAGTATTTTACAACCACCTTCCTCTCCAGCCACAGTTCTCCCCCGCTTTTTCATCATGCTTCATTGATCTGTTATCAATTCTCAAGTTATATTGCATTATAAATTGCACCTCTGATGCCACATGTGATTGTATACTTGTCAAGGGCAAAGATATATATATTTTTAATCCTCACCTGAGGATATTTTTCCATTTATTTTTAGAGAGTGGAAGAGAGAGGGAAAGACAGAGAGAAATATCAATGTGAGAGAAACACATTGATTGGTTGCCTCCTGCATGAGCCCCAAGCAGGGCCTGGGCTGGGGAGGAGCCTACAACTGAGGTCAAACCTGGGACCCTTCAGTCCGCAGGCCAATGTTCTATCCACTGATCCAAACCTTGCTAGGGCAAGGGCAGAGGTTTTTTAAAAAAAATATTTTAAGACATTCTTTTTAGAGCAGTTTTAGATTCACAGCAAAATTTAGTAGAAATACAGAGTTCTCATTTACACTCTGCCTCTACATGGACACAGCCTCCCCCACCAATCAACACCCCCCCACCAGAGAGGGGGTACATTTGCTATAATCAACAACCCTACATGGAAGCATCCTTATCACCAAAGTCCATAGTTTACATTAGGGTTCACTCTTCGTGGTGTATAGTCTAAGGGGTTTAGACAAATTAAAATGTCAGGCACCCACCATTACAGAATCATACAGAGCAGTTTTACTGTCCTAAAAATCCTCTCTTCTCCACCTGTTTATCCCTCCCTACCCACTACCCCTGACTAGAGATTTATCCTTAGAAGGAACATAATAACTGACATTCTTGCCCCCAAATAAATGTTTTTGGATGTATGGTTGAATGAATGAAAGAAGGAAGGACAAATTGGAGAGAAGCAGGGCATCTTTGTCATCCTCTTGCTGATGGATATTTTGTCTCTTTCAATATTGACTCATACTATTCTGTTCTACTCAGAAGAGCATCCACACAAACCTGCCTGTTCTTGAGATGCTAATTCCCACCTGATCCATTAAACTGAAGTCAGGAGAGAGCTCTGGACATTTTAAAGGTGTATTTAGTGATGGACCTGTTTAATTCAATGTGCCACACTTGTGTTTTTCCTAAACCTATGTCTAGATTCACCAAAAGACTGAATTGTGTTTTTATGTGGGGGTAGAGTTTTTATGTTCTTACTTATTATGAGCAAGAGATGCCTTCATAAATTATTGCTTTTCAGTTGGGATTGTAGACAGTAGCTGTGAAAGAGAGATTTGCTGGCCTATAAACAATTCACAGTCTCAGTCTCTTTTGCATCAATTCAGCTAGCTGTCTAGGACAGAACATTATTGGAAACTAATTAAAATTATAACAGGGAAGTATTTTTTTGCATATTTGTACTTGCAATCATTTCCATAAAAAGCCATAGAGGATTGCCAAATGGTTGTTAAAATAATATAACTTCTCTTTGTGCTAGCAGAAGTTATTTATAAAACATTTGTCATCCTTTCCCAAGTATTTTAAACATTCCAAATGGCATCGTTGATGTTATTTTGTTTTTATATAAACTTAAGAAGAAAATGTTTCATGTACTGCTGATTTTGAAGACATTACTTTCTTTATCCTTCCACCCCATCCCCCAAACAGTTACCATAAGGGGAGACTTATTTAGATTTTTGAAATTTCATTCATTTAGTTTTGACCATATAGGAGGATATACTTATCTGTGGGGTAATAGTTTTTATTATAAAACTGTTTTGTACAAATGTCAGTTTCTGATCCAGGTTAATTCACTGGGGTATTTTTCTATAGCTTGATGGATTTCTGAGAGAGAAATGCTTTGGGGAGGTTTGAATTGGGGTTTTATGAATTGGAGCTATGAAACATCTACTTTAATAAAGATCAATACCCATTTGAAAGATTGTGAAGAAAACTTAGGCCCATAATATATTAAAAAGATCATGTTCTTTTTAAAGTTAAGGTACAGTTTTAGTCATTCATATAATCGTGGTAGTCTTCATGGCTTTGCTGGGTAATCTATCATTATTAACTGAATAATAATACTCCTCTTTCTTGGGATAATGCCATAGGGGATGATATTATTCTAAAAGAGAACAACGCATTCAATAAACATTATCTTTAAAACATGCTGCTGAGCATATTCCTCAGTATGATCTTGTAATTGATAGTTTTAAGTTGAAATCTCAATTCCTGTTCATTAAACTAATTTGCAGTCTCAAAAGGTAAACTGAGTGATTAGGTTCATGGCAGTTCTATTTTTATTCACAGATAATGCCTCTGAGGTAGCAATTACCGCTCCAGGAACTAGTAACCATAGAAACAGCTCTACAGGCCCAACACCTGACTGCTCACCTCCATCCCCTGACACTGCCCTCAAAAATATTGTAAAAGTTATTCGACCCCAGGTAAGTGCCCAGAATGACATTAATTCCACCATAATGTATGTTGTTTCTGAATCAGTGCATGCAAAACTGACATTGCAATGCCTGGCCTATGTTATGATATGTACATTGATTTTTAGATTAAAAGAAGGGACTTGGAATGGGATGTTTTCTTCCCTTGGAGTTGATGGTAGACACTGAAATCTATATCAACTTTTAGAAAAAAGAATTTGTATATTATACAAAACAACAACAACAAATGAAGCTTAGGAAGCATGCTATTTCACGTCATCTTTCTTTCATAGCATTTTAATAATTATAGTCCAATTATTAAGTTGTTACTTTTTTTCCCCTTGGGTGTCTCCTGCTCGTTTTGTCTTCATTTCTCTGAACATGCTGCTTTACCTTGCAATCACTTCCCTATCTGCCAGCCCCAGTTGTTTCTATTTATTTTCTTTACATTCTCTATTCCTTATGGTCTCTAATTTTGCCTGTGTTTGACATTGTACATCTCATTGCTCCTTACTTCCCTTCAGGGCTCACTTTCGCCTAGCTGGTCTCCCTTTACCCTTTGTTCTTTTCCCTCACGCCTGTCATTTGTCTGTGTGGCTTTCTTTCGCATCCCTCTTTCTTCTCTTTCAGTTGGGTTTCCCAGTAGGCGGTTTGCAGGCAAGCTTTAGAAATATCACTGGGACAAGCTGTTCTGTGATATTTCATTGAAAATAGCACTTATAAAGCTGTTAGCATTATATTGTTGCCAACAGAAGAACTCAGAACGTGGACTTGGTCTTGTTCTCAACCTGGCTCGTTCTGAATGGGCCTCAATAAAATCCAAGAGAGGGGGACTGTGGATCCAATCAATGCCATTCACCATCTACTTAAGTACATAGTATGAACAAGTCCTTTGAGCTAATTTGTAAGACAGATGTACCTTTTAAGACTGTTTTACTCCGAATGAGCCATGATTTCCTTAATATCTTATCATCTTCCATATAATTTGTTTAGGATGATTCTTATTATAATCATCATCCTCATTAATAAAATGGAATTTATTTATTTACCTGGAATTAGCCTTTTACTCTCAATATTATGTTAAGAATATTCACCCACATTTATGTGGAGTTTAGTTCATTAATTTCCTTTGTAAAAATTTTAAAATTTTATTTTTCCCATCACCTTTTATCCCCTCTATGTCCTTTACCACCTCCACTTATTCCCCCTTCACCCCCACAATCACCACACTGTAGTCCATGTCCATGAGTTCTCTCTCTTTTATTTTTATTTTTTGCTCATTTTCCCCCTCCTCACTCTCCCATCCTTGTGCTGTCTGCCTGCTCTCTATCTATGAGTCTATCTCTATTTTGCTTCGTAGTTCAATTTGTTCATTAAATTCCACATGTAAGTGAAACCATATGGTACTTGTCTTTCTCTGACTGGCTTATTTCACTTAGCATAATGTTCTCCAGGTCATCCATACTGTCGCAAAGGCTAAAATTTTCTTAAAATGGCATTTAAACCGTACATATCCACCTCATTGTATAGAACATTTTTTCTTAATTTTTTGACACTTTCATATAAATTGTTTCCTTTAATCTTCATTAACTTCAGTTGTCTCAGAGGTTAGAAAAATCCTCACGAGGTTGTACGTAATGACATCTTTATGAGGAACTTGTAAGTTCGGGGTCAGTTAGGCACAGTCACATTTTACAGAGTCCCAATATGCAGAGGAGGAAAATGTCTTCAAAAACCCTTTCTTCCTCTTCAGGGAAATGTCATCTAGTTCATTTGCTTCAAGAAATAACCTCATTAACCCCTATTTAGATGCGAAATGCCACATTAACTATTATTGGTTCTCTCATTATATGAAGCTGTTTCTGGTGTTACTGTGAAGCCATAACATTTCCAGCATTTTTAAAATTACTTAGGTAGAAGATTGTCCTATATGTAAGTTAATAAGATCCATTAATAAACATATTTACTTTTATACCAATGTTAATTCTCTAATGTAAATGCGTGTGGTCATTCAATGAATGAAAAACAGATTTCTTTCTACATATCTGAAGTCTATGCAACCCTAAGGAAACTTAATCCATAAGTATGTATGTAATAGAACAAGATTGCTAAGGTGTGTAATTGGGAAAGAATATAACATCAATTTTCTTTTTACCACAGAGACTTTGGCGGATTGCTTATTTCTCCTCATGATGTCTGATCTCCTGGGGCTCCTCATTCGCTGTAGAGAGCAGGGAATAGAAAATTTTAGTGGAAATAATTATGAGGGAGAATCAGGGTAGGACACATGATTTTAGGAAAGGGTTTGGAGACTAGGGAGTGTGGGTGGGGGACTCCCTGGTGTGTTCTGACAAGTCACAGGTGTGTGAGGGATGGAGAAAGGTTGATACCTAACTGTTCTAAAGAAAAGATAATTGTTGTTAGATTATATAAGAGCCTATATTTTGATCACAAGTTTAATCCTCTAAAGTGTTTGCTAATTCTGGCTTTCTGGCTGGAAATGCAAGAAATGTGAAGATGGACTTGTTGGTATTAAAACACTTTTAAAATTTACTAATGAGAAATTAATAACATGGTTGAAAAGATCATTTCACTCTTAAAACTACCTGTGTTCATGAATTTGCATTTCTTTGATTGGGCATTGGCACATGTGTTCATTTTTATTGTGAGAATGATATAGAATTGATAAGGGATAAAAACATAATTTTCATTGCATCCACTGCAAATATATATTACTTAGATAGAGCAAGTTTAGTTACTCCCCCTTCTCTTTTTTGTATGCCTTTATCTACTTTCCATAACTCTACCTATACATGAGAATATCCATTGTAAACAAGGACTCATTGCATTCAATTTGTGGTAGGGCAGATTATACATTGCATGTTTGGAATTACTGTTAATTATTTAGAAGCCACAGATTTTGCAGTGTTTTGTTGTTTGATTTTATTTGGAATACTTATTTATTTTTTAAATGTGTTTTTATTGATTTCAGAGAGGAAGGAAGAGAGAGATATAAACATCAATGATGAGAATCGTTGACTGGCTGCCTCATGCACTCCCCCTACTGGGGATCAAGCCTGCAACCCGGACATGTACCCTGACTGGGAATCAAACCATGACCACCTGGTTCAGGGGTCGACCTCAACCACTGAGTCACACTGGCCAGGCGTGGCATATTTACTAACTCACTAAGTCACAGCTATTAGTTCTGCATCCCATGTTTGACCTTTTTTACCTTTGCTTCTTTGGACTCTTTCATGTCATAAAATTTTTCAGATTGTAAAACATTCTATTTTCAACTCATAGAGACTGAAATATTTATATACTACTGGTTTCTCTTTGTTTTCCTCCAGTATATTTACCTACTAGTCTGAGCTTCTCTATCTGGATGATTTGACCCACATTTTT
Source organism: Corynorhinus townsendii (assembly GCA_026230045.1). Classification (NCBI taxonomy): domain Eukaryota; kingdom Metazoa; phylum Chordata; class Mammalia; order Chiroptera; family Vespertilionidae; genus Corynorhinus; species Corynorhinus townsendii. The sequence continues at coordinate 203,003,309 of JAPDVU010000003.1, read as the reverse complement.
AAAATGATGACTTTTGATGAACAGAATATTTTAATTTTGGTGAGATCCAGTTTATAATTTTTTTCTTTCATGGTTTGTGCGTTTTGTGTTTTGTTCAGGTTGTGAATATGTGCTCTCATTTTTTTCTAGGTGCTTTCTGGTTCTGGCTTTTATGTTTAGTTTTATGATCTATCTCAAATTGTTCTTGTAGGTTGCGAGGTAGGAGTTGAGATTCATTTTTTTTTCCTACATGGAAAAAGAATTTTCTCATTGAGTTGACTTAGTGCTTTAGTATTGTTTATTACTTTCACTTTCCAATTGTTCATTGTTGGTATATAGAAATGCTGTTGAGTTTTCCATTATCCTGTGTCCTGCCACCTGGATAAACTTACGGGAAAGTTATAGTAGTTCCTTTTAAAAATAATTTTTAATATTTTTTTTCTGTCCTTTAAGAATAATGATGGTTTTATTTCTTCTTTTCCTAGTCTTTATGTCTATTATTATTAATAATAATATAATACTACTGTGACTGCAGGGCAATTGTGCACAGAACTGGTAAAACCAAAAATCATTTCCTGTTTGTTATCTTTAAGGGAAAGCATTCAGTATTCCAGCATTAAATATAATATAATCTATGTTTATTATATAAACTTTTCTACTTCTAATTTGCTGAGAGTTTTTGGAATAAAAAGGTGTTGACATTTTTCATTTTTTTCTGTATATATTTAGATGATCATATAATTTTTCCTTTTTTGTTCTGTTGATATGATAAATTATGTTGTTTTATTTTTTATATTTTAATTATTTTAAATCTTTACCAGAGGATATGTTGTTTCCATTGATTTTTAGAAAGAGAGAGAGAGAAAGAGAGAGAAACATTGATTGGTTACCTCCCGTGCACACCTCTACTGGGCATAGAACCCTTGACCTAGGTATATGCCCTGACTGGGAATTGAACCCTCAGCCTTTTGATGTATGGGACAACACTCAACTAACTGAGCCACCAGGCTAGGGCTACATTGTTTTATTTTTTAATGTCAATCCAACTTTGTATTTCTGGGATAAGTTGACTTGGTTATAATGTTCAAGAGACACTTAGGATAAAGCATTAGTATGTAAAGAGATGGATTAACTCTAAGGGAGTCAGAGATGACTACAGGTCTGGTCCTGGTTGGCTCGGGTTTTAAAATGATCTTAATAAAAATAGGAAAGACCTGAGCAGAATTTATTTTGATGAAGAAGAGGGTGGCATAATAAATTTTGTTTTGTAAACTTATTGAGTGTGTGGCATGATATTACAAATTAGAAATATTGATGTGGAGCTCTGGTGAGAGGTAAAAGCTTAAGGTAAAGCTTTTATAATCATTTATAGAATTAGATGGTGAAGGGAGATAGTATCAAAGACAGAATGCTGGAAATGTTCACTCTTAAGAGTATAAATAATATTTGTTAAATATAAAATACAAATTAATTTTCCTGGTTCTTTTTGGAATGGATATTATCTTCATTTTATAGATGAGGAAATTGGAAATCAGTACATTTAAGTAATTTCTTTACAGATACTTTAGAAAGAAGGCCTTAGCAAATGGAGAGAGAGAAGGAGCACTGAGAGATAAAAAACAAGAAAGATAAAATAATATCCTAAATATGAACAGAGAAAAAAATTTGAAGAAGAGATTAGTTAACGTTATCAAAAATTGTTGGGATGCAAAGCAGAAGGAAGCTCAAAATGTCACCTTGTTTGGTGATTATGAGGACAAACACCTTCAAGAAAGCAATTTAATTAAAGTGGAGAAGGTAGAAGCTAACTTGCAGAGTTGAAGAGTTGAAGAATAGTAATGCCCTGGTTGTAGATTAAGATTTTGAATAATTTGGTGGTAAAAGGAAAGTATGACGGGTGTTGAAAGAAGGACAGAATTTAAGAAACAATTTTGAGTGTGTGTGTGGTGTGTGTTAATGTCAGGATGCATGAAATTAAATCTGGTTGTAAAGAATGGGAAAGAGGAGATTAAAAGTCGATGGGAGAGACATGAATGATGAGGACTGAAATGTTAAATTTATAATAGGAGGAGTGACTAAATCTAATTAGCTCCAAAGTTCAAACACTGGCATTCCTGGAGTGTTTGGATAAGGAATTGGCTATTGAAGCATTGGATTTTGGGGCTGCACCCTTGGTGGTTGTTTTAGCTGGATGGATTCTTCTATTCCTCCTTTTTCATGACATGGGGATGTTTGAGAAGTGACCCAAGGTGGAGGCAGAAAAAAAAAAAGACAATTTTGGCGCAATATCACAGATGAATCATCCTATTAGGTTAATATTGAATTTTATAATAACATTTTAATGAACATAGATGGATATTAACAGAAGGTCAACCTGGAAAATTTGGAAATTTGATTATCTTGAGGCTGTTCCTGGTACAGATCCCACCACATACTTTAAACCCCATCCATAGTAGAATCTGACACAATGAGGTGAGAAGGCTACACTTTTTCACACCTATGGAGGGATCTTATGAAAATAAGCACACAGAGGCCATAGGGGTAAGGAAAGAAAGATAAAAGTCAAGGGCCAAGGTCTCTCAAGAGACTAAGGCAGATAATTTGAAGGAAGATGAGATGCTCCTGAATTTCTACCCACAATGGATTAAATCAGGTGGCAACCTGAAGGAAATCAATATTTTAGATATTCTTCTGGACTTTTTTGGGTGCTTAATGAGCTAATAATAAGGTAATTTAATAATAATCCATACCATCTCTCCTTCCATTATTAAGAGTTTAGGACTTGTGGTATATAAAATTCTTGCCAAACCTAGAATACTATTTTACTGGGAAGTGTGGGGTCATAGAATATATACGCTAAATTTTAAAATTAGAAATGAGAGTGGTAAAAAACAGAGTCATATAACTCAGAGTATTGTATTGGGTTGAAACAAAAAATAGATAAGAAATAAAAAGACCTTTTAAAAGATAATCTTTAAAAAATATTTTTTTCTTAGTGTATTGAGCCATTTATTTCTATTATTCAGCATGTGTTTCATTTATTTCTTTTTTGCCTTTATTTATCTTTATTGTTGAAAGTATTACAGTTTTCCCCCCACCCCCACTTTCCCCCACTGACCCCTTCCACTCCACTCCTGCCCTTTAAAAAACCCTATAAGGTAAGTATTTTTTTTCTTTATTTTAATGATTGGGTTTGAGACTTAAAGAGGTTGAGTAATTTTCCCAGTCTTACAGAGCCACTGACTAGAAGAACTCTGGTCTCCTAACTCCAGTAATCTGTTCATGTTAATTAGCTCCTCGGGGAGAAAATTATTAAGATGGAACACTGTATTCCAAAGGGATGATGAAGTTTGAGAGGAGAATAATAAGTTGGAAAAAGGAAGAAGAGCAAAAACTTAGATGGCTATAGTTTGTAACCTAATGGAGGAAACCAAAGAAGACTGTTCAGTAATGTGGAATCCTTCAACCAAAGCCAAGTGAGAAGTGAAAGCTAAAAACTGAAAGATAATAACATAATAGAAAATAATCTTAGGTGAAACAAAGGACAATTGAAAAGAAAAAGATATTAAGAAGTCAATGGCCCCAACAATTAATCAGTAGTCCTCAACAAATTAGAATTTTCTGGGAAGATTAAAAAAAAAAAATGCTTGGGTCCTACCCCAGACTAATTAAATCAGTATCTCTGAAGACAAGTATTTTTTTTAATCCATATAGCTGCTTTTTCTAGGAATTCATCTCTAATCATGCTTGTCATCCTCTGTGTAACCTTCCTGACCCTTCAACTTGTCAGCAACGTGAGGATGGTATTTGCCTTGCCTCCTTCTCAGGGATGCAGTAAAGCTCAGATCAGATAAAATGTGCATGGTGCTGTGTGAATTGTAAGGCCCTGTAGCAGCCCTACTTGCTATTACAGTGATTTAAAAGTGGTGTTTGCCCACATTTGAAATATTACCTTTGAGAGACACTCTTCTCACTCTTGCTCTCTCATCCACAGTGGCTCTGATGATAGCAACTTCAGCTTTTAGGAAATGTGTTTGGGAGCCTTTTAAGTTCCTTAAATCATTCAAATCTACCCAGAATGATGCTGGCTAATTAGAAGGTAATCCCAACCTCCAGCATTTCATCCCAGAGTTGTCTGCATACGAGAGCCGTGGAGATATGAACTGAAATTTGGGATGTGAGAGAAGCCAATAAAGATGAAGGACACAGAATTGGGTCAGGCTGAAGGGAAAATCCAGAATCTAAAAAGCACCCACTACAAGCTGTATCTTCCATTAATGAGTAAAATCACCATCATTCTTTATAGATGCCATGCCAATCTTACGCCAGTAGAATATTACAAAATTACACTTATTGAGCACCTATTATGTACTAATTTTTTAGTACATCCTCATTTTTTTATGAAACTCTGGCTGGATTTATCCATGATGAAAATGGGGAATGATTTATTACTGACCCTTTCTACATATAAAAAAAAATTCATCTCCTTTTCTAAGCATAAAATCTGATTCTCTGAATTTTGTGCCCACATTGCTATTAACAGGAGCAGACTTTATTAAATGGGTGTTTTTTCTTTTGTATGGTTACTCAGGTTTTTTTCTTCTGCATACATAAAAATCTCAGTGGGTGCCATTCTTTGGCATGTCTTTCTCCTGAGAGCATTTCTAGGTAGTCTGAATAAGAATGCATAGACGGAAATTTCTCTGGGAAAAATTTCCTTAAAAAATAAAATGTCTAGAAAGTAGAGTTGGCATTATTGTTTTAAATGTCGTCAGTGGGAACTAGAATTTGAAACCTAATCTCATCCCTTGTTATTGACTTGCACTGGGTAAAGTTAAAGGCCTGCAGTTACCTCTGCCTCTCAATTCATGGGAACCTGTTTGACTGAAGGATGAATAGTAGACCTAATGTATAATCTAAAGTTGATCACTTCAACTTCCTACTCTTGGCTGTTCTAAAATGATGGAATTTAGCTATGAATGTACCACAGAACACATTGTTACTTTATTTATTTATTCATTCAGTAAACAGAGTTGAGTGCTTATTGGATGTTGGGCATCATAAAAGAATATTTACATAAAAAAATGATCTCAAAGAACCTTTAATCGACTGAGGGAGACTGTTTTAGAGAGATAACATTTAGATTTTCACTGATGGAATTCATTGATTGAATGAATAATCCCAGGAATTATCCTCAGATTTCTCTCAATCTACATTCATTCCCTGTGTGTTCGTATCCAGTTCCAGGGCTTTAAATGCTATCTATATGCTGATGACTCCTAAACTTCTAACTCCAGCCCTGACCACTTCCCTGAACTCAGACTCAGCTCCTGCCAGCTGCCCTAAATCTCAAATAAATGTCTAAAAAGCAGTTTAAGCTTAACATGTGTGGCACTAAACTTTGCATTTCAGTTCACGGCAGCACAGGGTTAAGAATTTGATCCCATTCTCGATTCTTTTCTTTTTCTCACACTGTCACATCCGATCTATCAGAAAACCTTCTAGGCCGACAATTCTTAACTATGGTTCAGGACCCCTTGGCAGTCTCAAAGACCCTTTCAGGAGGTCTGTGAGGTCAAAACTGTTCGTAATTATACAGACATATTTTCCCCTTTCCACTCTTATTTGTATAAGTGCTTGATGGAGTTTTCCATTGTTGTACGATGGTGTTCAGTGACATCATAGCTCTGATGGCTAATGAAATGTGCATTTGGATTCCTATGTTTTAAAAGTATCTCAGTTTTAACATACTAAATAGTTATAGATATTACTCCCCTGTACAAAAATTCTTAAGGGTTTCCAGTAATTTTTAAGGGTATGAAATGGTCCTGAGATTAAAAAAAAAAAGTTTAAAAATTGTTCCTCTAGTCTCATTTTCAAAATATCTCTTGAATCTGTCACTATTGAATAAACCATTAATACTTTTGCCTGGACTTTTGAAATAGCCTCTCACTCTGTTTCCTGGCAATGACTGTTGTGCCCTTATTATTCTTTTACAAATTGGCAGGTGGACTTACACAAATCAGATCATGTTATTCATCTGCTAAACTTCCAGTGTCTTCCCATCTCACTCAGACTAAAATCATCCATCACCTGATATAATTTGACGCTCTCTTTAACCTTGTAATCGATCTCCTGTCAGTCTCCACCTAGCTCACTTTACTCCAGCCACGCCATCTTTCCTACACTGCCTCAGATAAGCCACACAGTTCCTGCCTTACGTTTTTTATACTCACCATGGACTTGTCTGGAATGCCCTTCTCCCACTGACCTCTGTGGCTCATTATCTTTCTTCCTTCAGGTCATATTCAGATGCCACTATGAGGAGGCCTTCTCTGACCACTGAATATAAAAATGTTCTAGCTCCTTATGCTAGTTTTTCCTTTGTAACATATTTTAAACCTGACTTAGCATTTATGTGTTGGTCAGTGTCTTTCCCACTCGAATGGGTGTTCCGTAAGAAAAAGAACAATGTACTATTATGGTTATTATATGCTCAATCCTAGTACCTAGAACAGCACCTAGTACATAATAGGTGCTCAATAAGTGTAATTTTAATTAACCGAGTCTGGTTGGGTAAAAGCCAGGGAAAGCTATTCTAGGAAGAGGGTACACAAATGGAGCTTTATGTTTGAATAGAAATTAGGTAGATAAAGTGGTATATGTACTTTCCAGGGAGCACAATAGAATGAGCAAGGTTTTTATAGTTTGTTTTTTTTTTTACTTAATGCTGTGCCAAATTCAGCAAAAGGTATTCTAATAAATCAAGAAGCCCCAACCACATATTCTACCTTGTTCCCCTCAATCAGAATGTCTCAATATCTGTGAAATACTCATTCTGAGTGGTGTTTCTGGAGTAAAAAAATGTTCCAGTGGTCAAATGTATGAGGGAATTACAGGGTTAAACACTTTTCTGCACTGAAGGGTTTTTCATAGCCTTCCTCCACTTCCACCCTTGGGAACCCATTGTTATTTTTCACTAGTGATCGACAGCACACAATTTGGGAAACATGATATAGGTCACTTGATATGCTTCTTTATAGCTAACCTTAGCAATTCCATTCTGGTTTGGTTTTTCCACTCATTCTGCACAAATTTACACTGTTGAGAAAGGGGACATGATGACTAAGCAATGAATCTGTGTCATTCATTTAGTCTGTTACAGAATGGTATCTATACATTACTTACTTAATTCTCTGAGCAATCATTATCAGATAATAGGGCCATTATAATTTCTATTTTATGTATGAAGAAAAGTAAAATAAATATACTGTACCCTGTTGAAAAACAAGTTTTGAATCAATGGTGTTAAATTCCTAACACTGAAAAACAAGTAATTAGAAGGGCCTATATTTTCCACTATAATACAGTATTATTTAGCATCATTATATTTTACATTGATTGAATTCAATTCAATTCAATAAGTTTGTTTCAAGCACTATATTAGTCACTATGAGCAATAAAAAAGTTTACATAATTGTTTGAGTTTGGTATACAAATTAGCTACACTGTTTGCTTTCTCTCCTAGATTCAGAACCAGTTGAGAGATATGATATAGAAGTTAGACAAATTAAAATAAAATGTCATAATTTTTATTGTTACTGTAGAACTGATTGGACAATATGATTCTGGATATGTGGCTAAATGTGCTTGCTGTAACATTGCCCCTGAATTAAACATACATCACAGCCATCTACAAGGTGGTTTTGATACAGAAGAGCAGGAATGTATAGATTATGCTGACATGTTGGCTCTGAAGAGGAGAAACTCAGAAGGAGCAGAGCCTGGAATGTTTAGTTCTTTCCCAAAGACATTTTGCAGCTGAACAATTCTCACTCCATGGGGAGATATGAGTGAAGGGAGAATAGGCCAAGAATGTTACTCTAATGGAATTACCTTTCTTGTGGAAACATGAGTTCAGAGAGTACAAATTCAGCTTAATATGATAATAAAATACCTAGTATACTTTATTTGGTCAAGTAGCCTAGAGTGTTTGGATAATAAGGCTCACTATACTTATTTGCCATTACATCAGCTTACTTACTCATAAAAATCTCTGTTTTTCTTATATTAATGGTATTGTCATCTAATCGGTTTTCCAAACCAGAAATTTGAGGTGCCCTAGGGCCTTCCCTTTTTTTCTCTCACTATCTAAATAGTAAACCAAATCATCTCAATTCTGTTTCCTTAATTCCTGCCAAAGCTTTCCTCTTTTCTTTGTTCCCACTGCAAATGTCTTAATTCACCTGTTCTTGACTTGGTTAGTGAAATAGCTTCCATAATGGCTCCCTTGCTGGCACTCTCATCTGCTTCTAACTTATCTTCTACATTTCTCACAGTAATTTTCATGTTTTAATATTATTATTTTGAAACAATCAAAAAGTTACAGCAAAATTAGAAAACAATATAAAGACCTTTGTGCCTGGTATTATTTGTAAGTTGCTGATCCCATCAGCTCCAAATACTTTGGCATGTTATTTCTTACGAACATGGACATTTATCCTTAACCAGAAAACAACTATCAAAATCAGTTATTGAACTTTGACATGTTACTAGCATTGAATCCTATAACCTGATTCAAATATCACCAATTGTCATAATAATATCTTTTATGGTAATATGATCCCGTCCAGAACCATACATTGTGTCTAGTTCTCATCTCATTTGACCTGGAACAATTTCTCAGTCTTTTCTAGACTTTAAAACCATGACGCATTTGAAGATAACAGGTCAGTTACTTTATAGAATGTCCCTCCATTTGGGTTTGTCTGATATTTCCTCATAATTGGATTCAGGCTATTTTCATCTTTTTCAGAAAGATGTAGAAGATTTTTTTTATTTTATCCTCTCATGTGGTACGTTGTTTTGATTTGTCTTATTCCTGATGATGTTCACCTTCATCACTTGATTAAGTTTGTCTCCCAGGCTTATCCACTGTAAAGTTACTCTTTCCTTCTGTAAGTTATAAGCACTTGTGGTATGTACTTTGAAACTATATTAACATCCCATTTCTCATAAAATATTGCATTTATTTTATTTATTTATATACTAGTGGCCCGGTGCACGAAATTCGTGCACATTAAAAGGGGATTAATTAGAGGAAATAATTTAATATTGCTATTGCCCTTTCTCTATAATAGAAGTGTCAGAGATGAAAGAAAATTAGTAAAATGTATATGAAAACCTTCCTCCTGTCAGAGTCTGGGGCGCACCATGGGACCCAGAGTCAAGTCCCCGCCCACCCACATGCACCTCAAAATCACAGGAGACCCAGACCCGGCCACCCCCCCACCCCCACACTGGGCTAGGTCCAGACCTGGCAGTCCCACCCTTATCAAGCCCCACTGGACAGGGGACATAGCCTCAGGTCCCCTGGCCCGGCGCCAGCATGGGGGGCATAGCCTGAGGTCCCCCAGCCCGGACTGGGGTGGGGGGCATGCCTTGAAGTCCCCGGTCAAGCCCTGCCAGGTAGGGGACATAGCCTGAAATCCCTTGTCAAACCCCGCTGGGTGGGGGGCATGGCCTGAGGTCCCCTGTCAAGCCCTGCCAGGTGGGGGGTGGGGGGGGTGCAGCCTCTGGTCCCCCATCAAGCCCCACTGGGCAGGGGGCATAGCCTGAGTTCCCCTGACCCAGCACTGGGGGTACACCTTGAGGTCCCCTGTCAAACCCTGCCAGGCAGGGGTCACAGCCTCAGGTCCCCTGGCCTGGTGCTGGGGAGGTACTGGGGTGGGGGGTATGGCCTGAGGTCCCCCGGCCTCGTGCCGGGGTGGGGGGTATGGCCTGAGGTCCCCCGGCCTCGTGCCGGGGTGGGGGGTGTGGCCTGAAGTCCCCTGTCAAGCCCCACCTGGTAGGGGGTGCGGCCTGAGGTCCCATGGCCTGGCACTGGGGCAGGGGGAGAAGCCTGAGGTCCCCTAGCCCAGCACCAGGACGGGAAGTGCACATTGAGGTCCCCCATCAAGCCCCGTTGTGTGTGGGACACGGCCTGAGGTCCCCTGTCAAGCCCCATGGGGGCCGGGGAGGGAGTGACCTCAATCTCTGCTGATTGCTCATTAAGGCTCCTTATGGGAACTTGGCCTCAGCTGTGGGTGCAGCCATCTTTGTGATGGAGTAATGGTCAATTAGCATATTCCCTCTTTATTAGATAGGATATTTGTGTAGACTCATGTTTTCCTATTTTATTCAGTGCATTATATGCTCCATCACTATCATTATTTGTTTTGATGCTCAAATGAGTCCTAATCTTGCCAAAGGGAGCCCATCTGTGTCCTTTGACATGTCCTCATCATTCTCCAAGTACTTCATCATTCTGGAAGAATAAGATATTCTAGGCTTAGCTCATATATACATTTCCAGTCCCAGATGTGGAACCAGCCATTTCTCCAAGAAGCTCTACTTCCTTTTAGTGGAAAATGGTAGTTAGATGCCAAGATTTGGTCACTACAGTATGTCCTCAGGTTATGTCAGAGATCCATTTCTATGGCACGACGTAACGTGATTTTCGCCATAAGTTGGAACCCACCTACACAAGCACCTACGTCACTCACATGGAGCACATACACAGCAGTAATGAAGTGAAACAGTAAAAAAAATGTAAAAGAAAGATAACAGAGGAGAAAACAAGATGGCGGCATAGGTAAACACCTAAACTGCTGCCTCACACAACAATTTCAAAACTACAACTAAAAGACAAAACAGACATCATCCAGAACCACAGGAAGGCTGGATGAGTGGAAATTCTACAACTAGAAGGAAAGAGAAAAGCACACTGAGATTCAGAGGAGCTGCAGGAGGCAGAGGTACTGAGACGTGCTCGTGGAAAGGACTGGAAACTGAGTGTGCGGCTGGCTTTCTCAAGTGGGAGGGAGACAACAACTCCTCACTGTGCTGAATTCCAGTTCCGGGCGAGACTCTGGGTCCCAGACTCATACAGGGTGAAACTGGACTGTCAGGAAAGAGAAAAGCACACTGAGACTCAGAGGAACTGCGGAAGGCAGAGGTACTGAGATGGGCTCATGGAGAGGGCGGGCAACTGAGTACATGGCTGGCTTTCTCAACTGGGAGGGAGACAAAAGCTTCCAACTGCACTGAACTCCAGTTCTGGGCGAGAATTTGGGGATCCAGACTCATTCGGGGAGAAACTGGACTGTCTGGCAGTGGGCGGAACTCGAGGGTGGCTTTCTCTCAGAGGTGCTTGCAGCTATTACCACAGGACACTGAGACACAGAGGCCTATTAGGGCAGGGATGATGGGAAACCAATGCTGTCTGCTCCGCCCTGAGACTCCGCCCCATCCAAGCTGAGCACAGAGGCTTCTGAAAGTCTTTGTGTTTTTGGTCATTATAAGGGTGTTTCCAGCACAGAAGTTCTCCAGCATAGACAGCTGATCCTCACAGCCAGTTGGCCTGGAGGTCACTTCCTCCCAGTGATACCAACAACTATCAAGGCTTAACTACAACAGGATTGTGCACACAGCCCACAAAGGGGTGCACCAAGAGTGTCTACCTCAGATAACTGGGGAGGCTGAGTCACTGGGCCCTATAGGACACCTAGCACACAAAGCTTCTCTATCAATTCAGGGAAGCAGCAAAAATGTGGAGACAAAGAAACAGATCACAAATGGAAGAAGTGGAGGAAAACAAACGACTGGATATAGAGGTCAAACCCACAGTTATAAGGTTTTTCAAGAATTTTCTAGAAAAGGCCGATAAATTTAGCAAGACCCTCGAGGATATGGAAAAGGACCAACTAGAAATTAAGCATACACTGACTGAAATAAAAAATGTTATACAGAGATCTAACAGCAGACTAGATGATCATAAGAATCAAGTCAAATGTTTTAAATACAAAGAAGCAAAAACACTCAACTGGAAAAGCAAAAAGAAAAAAGAATCCAAAAATGTGAAGTTAGTGTAAGGAACTTCTGGGACAACTTCAAGTCTACCAACATCCGAATTATGGGGGTGCCAGAAGAAGAGAGAGAGAAAGATACTGAAAACCTATTTGAAGAAATAATGACCAAAAACTACCCCCACCTGGTGAAAGAAATAGGCTTACAAGTCCAGGAAGTGCACAGAACCCCAAACAAAAGGAATCCAAAGAGGACCACACCAAGACACATCATCATTAAAATGCCAAGAGCAAAAGACAAAGAGAGAATATTAAAAGCAGCAAGAGAAAAACAGTTAGTTACCTACAAGGGAGCACCCGTACGACTATCAGCTGATTTCTCAACAGAAACTATGCAGGCCAGATGGGAGTGGCAAGAAATATTCAAAGTGATGAATAGCAAGAACCTACAACCAAGATTACTCTACCCAGCAAAGCTATCATTCAGAATTGAAGGTCAGATAAAGAGCTTCACAGATAAGAGAAAGCTAAATGAGTTCATCACCACCAAACCAGTATTATATGAAATGCTGAAAGGTATTCTTTAAGAAGAGGAGGAAGAAGAAAAAGGTAAAGATAAAAATTATGAACAACAAATACATATCTATCAACAAGTGAATCTAAAAATCAAGTGAATAAAAAAACCTGAGGTACAGATTAAACTGGTGAATATAATAGAATCAGGGGCATAGAAAGGGAGTGGACTGACAATTCTGAGGGGGAAAAGTTGTGGGGGGTGCGGGAAGAGACTGGACAAAAATCATAAACCTATGGATGAGGACAGTGGCGGGGGGGAAGTGTAAGGACAGAGGGTGGGGTGTGAACCGGGTGGAGGGGAGCTATGGGGGGAAAAAGAGGAACAATTGTAATAATCTGAACAATAAAGATTTATTAAATAAAATAAATTTAAATAAATAAATAAAAGATAGCAATTCCTGACCTTTACTTGTGGTAAATAAAAATAAAAAATATAAAGCACATATGTACACACGTTGAAATGACGGAACTTTTTTTTTTTTAATAAATAAATGGGAGATGGCGACGTAACCGTGAAACCCGAGAACTGCCTGTAAGTACATTTATTACAATTGGATGGCACTGTTCCAAGGTCCCCTTAGTGGGCAGAGCTGGGGAATATTTCTGTGTTCCATCTTCCCTTCTTTCTCCCCAGCTTCACAGTCCATTGCCGTGAGCCCTCACTTCTTAAATCAGGATGGGTGTCTGCTTAGGGAGGTTCTACCAGGGTCTTTGGCCCTTATTTCCCACCAAGGCCCTATTGATAGCTTTCTGCCTAATGCAGTCATTACAATTTCCAGGGAAGATGCTTTAAATACTGGAAAAATAAGTCTATGTGCTGTATATTCTTCTAAACCTGCCTCTTCTCCCTGTTCTTTCAACTCTCACCTCTGCAGATTAGCAGTGGGGCCCTGCCACTGTCTTCTCCATTTAATTTGATTATTCTGCCAGCCAATGGGAGTGCTTTGTTGTGATTTAACGCTTCAATGTCTGCTTTCAAGCAGGTTATATCTATGCTACATCTTGTACTAAGGGAAGAAAAAATAATTATCAGTCCTTTACATGGAAGTAGGCATTATCCTAAGTGATTCATTTACATTATCTCAGTTAATCCAGACAATGATTTTACACAGCAGGTTATATTATTATATTTCAAAACTAAATTGTAAATATGGTCACTGGTATTTGAATCCAATTCTGTCTCACTCCAAATCTCATTCTGTCTCGAATATAGGTGTCAATAACGTTTACCTATGGGACTGAGAAGGAAACATATAGGTGCTTTTGAATTTAGGACACTAATGATTTGAGTGTTCAACCTGCTCATTTTTTAAAAACGTGTTTTTTTTTTAATCGATTTCAGAGAGAGGAAAGGAGAGAGATGGAAACATCAGTGATGAGAGATAATCATGGATTGGCTGCCTCCTGCACACCTTCCACTAGGGATTGAGACTGCAACCTGGGCATGTATCCTGACCGGAAATCTAACCATAACTTCCTGGTCCATAGGTTGACACTCAACCATTGAGCCACACCAGCTGTGCTCAACTTACTCATTGATGTAAAGATAAAGCAAGGAAGTTTAGGCTAATAGACTATTTCAGCATTTAATGATTTTGTTTCTTTAAGGACACTCTAAGCAAAGTTTACATATAAGTCATGCCAATTTTTGATTATCTGGAAACTGATTACTCAATTTATAGGTTTAAAAATATATATTTGCTTTATATCCCTTCCTGTCAATCTTTTGAGTATTCCATTACCAAAGATGGGACAGGGAGAAAATAAAAACTTTTATTAATGTGCATTTTGATATGTGTTTTAGAATAATACTTAGCAGAAGAAAGAGTTGAAAGTGTTAGCTAAAATTATTTTGAATACATATCTTCATTTAAAAAACTCTATCATCATACCATATAATAAAAGCCTAATATCCAAATTGACCAAACAGCAGAACCACCAGTTGCTATGATGTGCACTGACCACCAGGGGGCAGATGCTCAATGCAGAAGCTGCCCCCTGGTGGTCAGTGCGCTCCCACAGGGGGAGTGCCACTCAGCCAGAAACCAGGCTCACAGCTGGCAAGCGCAGCAGCAGGGGCGGGAGCCTCTCCTGCCTCCACTGCAGGCGAGTGATAAGGAGTGAGGGGTCCCAGACTGCAAGAGCCCTGGACATCCCTCGAGGGGTCCTGGACTGCAAGAGGGTGCAGGCCAGGCTGAGGGACCCTGTCCCCCATGCATGAATATCATGCACCGGGCCTCAGGTATGACATAAATTTCCATGACACTGTTAGTGTTTTATTGCAAAGGAAGTCCTATGTATTGAACTTATTCTTAAAACTTCATATCATCTTAAATTCATCTATGTAAGTACTTGTACTGTAACATCTTTCTGGTTTGAACTTTAACCTCTTTCTTCTATCTACTATTTATTTACTTCTTGGTGATCACCCTCATCGCAATTGCTTTTACATATACAGGGGTGGGCAAACATAGGTTTATAGTTGTAAATACATGCAACAGAGTTTATTCTTGTATCATTACATATTAATTATTGTATTATTTTCCATATGAACAACTGTAAACTACTTTTGCCCACCCTGTACTTCGGATAAAATGTCCTTTTAAACTATAATTTTCTTACTAACCAAACCAAAAAAGGGGTGCCATTATTTTATTATATAGGAAGACATTTGGGGTAATTGTAGAGAAAAATAAATACAGCATGATGTAATGGAAAGTGTATGCATTGCTTTGAAGTGTTGAGAGACCTAAATTGTAAAACTGTCTTTGAAAGTTACTGAGTATCCTTTGAGAAGTCTCAATTTCCCAATCTGTAAAATGTTATAAATAATATTCACTTTTCAGTGGTTGTATTTGCATGAAAAGTATATTGTAGGATGCCTGATACAGCATGCATTTAATGAGAGGTATTATTAGTAATGATGTAAAGTAAGAATTGGAAAGCAGAATGACTTTTGGTGGGTTAAAAAGCAATGCATACTGCACATTTATTTGTAAAAAAATTCTTTGCTCTCCTGCACACAGTAGCATATGCTTCCTGTTTTGGCTGCTCAAAACATATCTTCTATAAATCATTATACAATTACCTCCTGCTGTTCTTAAACAGAAATTGAAATAGAGAGAAAGGCACAAATTGCCTATATCAGAAATGAAACAGGGAATATTACCACAGACTCTACAGACACTAAAAGGTCAATGAAGGAATATTGCAAACCACTCTACCCACATGAATTTGACAATTTAGCATAAATGAATAACAAACTAGCACAATTCACCCAATATGAAAAAGGTAACATGAATAGTCCTATAGCTATTAAGGAAATTGAATTCATAATTTATAAATCTTTCAAGAAAAACATGTTGATTTTGCTGGAGAATTATAATGGATAAAGAAGATTTTTTTTTAAATACCCTAGGAGTGAAGATATTTTTTTCATTGATTTTTAGAAAGTGGAAGGGATGGGAGAGAGGGAAAGAGAGAAAGAGAGAGGAGAGAGAGACATTGATATGATTGATTGCCTCCCTCACCCACCCTGATCTGTGGTGGTCATTGAACCAGCAGCCCTCAAGTTCACAGGCCTATGCTCTAACCACTTAGCAACACTGGTCAGGGCTTAAGGATGATTAAGTTCAATTCTAAACATTTTTTTTTCCTGAAACAGGAGAGGAACTTTGCAATTCATTTGTGAAGCTAGTATTTCCCGGATACCAAAACCAGACAGTACAAAACAAAACAAAAACACTAAAAACGCCCAATAACACAAAAAGTAAATACCACAGAGCAGTGTCACTCATGAATACAGACACAACATTTCTTAACAATCTATTAGTAAGTAGAATTCAGCAAGATATAAAAAGCACTATACACCATGACCAAGTGGAGTTTATTCCAGGGATATAAGACTGGTTGAAAATTAATAAAGAAGAAAAACCACATGGTCGTTGAAGCAGATCAATTGAAGCAGAAAAAGCCATCAACAAAATTCAAGATCCATTCATGATTTTTAAATATATTTTTATTGATTTCAGAGATGAAGGGAGAGGGCGAGAGAATCATTGATCAGCTGCCTGCCTCCTGCACGACCCCTACTGGAATCGAACCTGGGACCTTTCAGTCCACAGGCCGATGCTCTATCCACTGAGCAAGACCAGCTAGGGCCATTCATGATTTTTTTAAAAATCTCAGAAAAATAGAAATGACAGGGAACTTCCTCAACTTGATCAAGATCAGCTATAAAAATTCTATAGCTAATATTTAAATATTTAATGGTGAAAATTTGAATGCTTCTTCTCCTCAGAATAGGAACAAAATGAAGATGTTCACTCACACATCACTGTTATTCAACATAGCACTGAAAGTTCTGGCTGTGCAATAAAAAAAAGGAAATAAAAGGCATAGGCATGTGTATTAGAAAGGAATAAATAAAACTTCCATTTGCAAATGACATAATTGTCTAGGTAGGAAGTCCCAATGAATCTACAAAAAACCCCTCCTACTAATAAGTTAATTCAACAAGGTCACAGGATGAAAAATAAACATTAAAAAAATCAATTGCATTTCTATAAACTCTCAATAATCACGTGGACTCTGGATTTAAAAATACAATATCATTTATAATCACACATACAAAGCAAAGAGAAATCTAACAAAACATGTATAGGACTTGTGTACAAAAGTACAAAATAGTGGTGAAAGATATAAAAAATGCAAATAAGAGTATAGAGAGTGTTTATGGATTAGAAGACTCAGTAGTAAAGATGTAAATTCTCCCCCAATTGATACACAAGTTTAATGTAACTTCACTCAAAATCCCAGCAAGATTGTTTAAAGATATATACAAGATTATTTTAGAATTTCCATGGAAATATAAAGGAATTGGGATAACTGAAACAATTTTGGAATAAACCGGGAGGAACTAGTCTGCCCAATGTTAAGATTTATTTTATAGTTACAGTATTCAAGACTATATCAGCAAAGGGATGGGCACAATGGAACAGAAGAGAGAACCCAGAAATAGACCTACACAAATATGCCCAACTGATGTTTGACAGAGGTGTCAAAGCAATCCAATGGAGAAAAGATAGCCTTTTCAGCAAGTGGTGTTGGAGCAATTGGGCACCCATAGGCAAACATCTGTCCTAAGTCTCATACCTTAATCAAAAATGAACTTAAACGGATAACTGTCTTAAATGTGAAATGTAGAATTAGAAAACTTTTAGAAAAAAATTATAGGAGTTACTTTTTTTGAATCTAGAGCTAGGGAAAGTGCTCTTATACTTTATAACAAAAATATTATCCATAAAAGGAAAAATTGACAAATTGTGCTTTCTCAAAATTAAAAATGTTTGCTTCATGAAAAACTGTTAAGTGGTGAAAAGACAAGTGGACAGGAGAAAACATTTGTACACCACACACCTGCTAAATAAGAGTTTCTAAAATATATAAAGAATACTCAAAATTAAACAGTCATATAAAAACAAGCAATCCAATTAGAAAATGGGCCAAAGACATGAAGAGACATTTCCCTGTAGAGTATATACAAATGTCAAATAAGCGCATGAAAAGATGTTCAACATTACTAACAATTAGAGAAATGCAAATTAAAACCCCAATGAGCTATCACTACATCTATCAAAATGACTAAAATAAAAAGTAGTGACAACACCAAATGCTGGCAAATATCTGGAGAAACACACACACTGCTTGTGGAAAGTAAAATGGTACAGTGACCCTGGAAAAACAGATATTTGAATATTTGAATACCTAGTTCAAAAAATATTTTTTGCAAGAAAGTCATGACTATTTTAATGCTGGGAGAAGCTTCTCTGAGAATCAACTTCATGATTTGGAGGTAAAAAACATTCTCCAGGTTTTTAATATCTATATTCATTCCAGAGCAACAACACTTTTATTGAATAGAACCCAAAACTTCGAATACCCTTTCATGTCTCTCTCTATATAAATAGTATTTCCAATTCAGGTTTGAATAACTTGTATGAAGAAACTCACTCATATGAAGAAACATATATTACATATTTTTCATTTAAAAAGTTTTACACTCATGCTTATGTACGTTAAATACTATGGATGTATTAACAGTTTTATAATTTGTTTCTTTCAATAGAAGATGAGAATATATGCTAATCCATAGCCAAATATCTCTATATAAAATGAAATGAATTAATAGAGAAAAGCATAAAATATAAAGATTTTTAAAATTTCTGCCTTTCAACACTGAATAACTGTAGGGCTTAATACATAGTTGAATTAGATTCCATTTGTTCCTGTGTTCCACCCACTTGTATTTTCTTCAACACCCTTTAAAACAATGATTAAAAAAAATCAATGCTGTCAGTAGACTGGAGAGTAGGAAAATTGCTCATTGATGTAAATATAGAAACTCAAGAGCTACTAGGCTCTTGCTCTACCTGTACTTTATATTGCTTCTTTTTGCTTTATCTATAGTGTGTGTCCTGGCGGGGGGCTGGGGAGAGATGCAATTTAAAATTCCATATAACTGTGTTTTTATTTCAGCTCTCCCATTTGTTAACTGTGAGACCATCTCTCAATCTCAAGTTCACTGCCAAATGGAACATAGAAATATAAAACGCCCAATAACACAAAAAGTAAATACCACAGGGCAGTATCCCTCATGAATATAAACACAACATTTCTTAACAATCTATAAGTAGAATTCAGCAAGATATAAAAAAGCATTATACACCATGACCAAGTGGAGATTATTCAATACCAACCTTATAGGCTTAAATGAGATAACAAATTTCAAATTTCTAGAAGTGTGTGTTACCTCCCCTTGGGTACTTGATATTTGCTCACACCCACTTTTGCCTGTCTATGTTTGTTCATAATCTATATAGCAGAGGAATGGTATTTTGCTTACCTGAAGATAAGAAGTTCTATATCTTCAGACTAAGCCTTAATCATATCAACTATTATATTCATGACCAAAATAAAAACAAACACAAAAAACTGTACTCCATATTAAGGCTTTTTTCCCTTTTACTGAAAAGGAAATACTATTTTCCATTTGTATGACATCTGAATGAAAGTTTAATAATATTTACCCCTACCGAGTTGTTGTCTAGACTCCATCCCCTCTCTATACAGGTTTAAAAGTGATCAAATCAGAGAAATAGGAGAATTCTAACTCAAGATGGTGAACTGACCCCAACTGTTTACATCTTCTCTCCTGAAATACAATTAGAATGGTAAAATAAGTATACAAATAAGAATAACTCCATAGCAACGATGAAAACCAGACAGTGGTATAATCAGAGGCATTTGGGAGCTTCTGAAAGAAGTTCAACTGAAAAGAGAGGAGCCAAGCTCAATGAACCAAGTAAATAACCTCTGAGAAAACAGAGTTAATGCAAGGAAAATATTATAATCAGTATGCTTAGGAAGATTTGAGGAGTTCTTGAATTTATAAAATTAAGAAGAGGCTATTTTTAAAATGGAATTTTTTGAAAATTAAAGAGAGGATCCTTAATTAGACTAATGATATATTGTCATGGGAATGTAAAATACAGCATAGGGAATATAATCAATAATGTAATAACTATATATGAAGTCAGGTGGAGGCTAGACTTAATTGGGGGATCACTTTGTAAGTTATACAAAAAAATAGGATCGTTACACCTAAAGTCATAAAAAAATGCCTAAAAATATCATGCCTTATCTTATTTGTTAACTGATGTAGCCCCAGAGCCTAGAATAATGTCTGAAACATGGCTGATGGTCACTAGTATTTTTTTGAACAAATTAATGGGAGTGCTTTAGAACACCAAATTATAGAATACTCCCAAAATATGAAAAGAGGATGAGTCAAAGAAATCCAAAAGCCATTTACTAAAAGTTCTAGAAGTAGGAGATGTCACAGCTGTAATTCAGAGAGTGTGGTATTAGCACAGGAAAAGACAAGTAAATCAGTGAGAATGTAGTAGAGTCCAGCAATGTAAAGCCAGTCATATTTGGAAATTTAGTGTAATAAAGGTAGCAATTCTAATCAGCGAAGATATGATGGTATTGGCTAGTAGGCTATCATTTTTGGGAAAAATACTTAGAATTAAATTTTTTACCGTATACCAGATACACAAAGTATTCTAGGTTGATTAAAATTCTAAAAGAAAATACTACTGGTCTAACTTCCCTTTTTTTTTTTTTTTTACCATGCCCCCTCCATTCAGGTTTGGAAAGTATTTATGACCATTGACTTGACATAATTTATCAATGGTTCAGTGTTTGAATGGAGAGTCTGTCGTTTCCACTTATGTTTATGGATGTCACTTGCTGATTTTCTGACTTGCAGCCATCTTCCCTTGGAAGTCATTCTGAACTTGAGTTTTGCTTGAATAATTTAATACCACCATTGACTTTTCCTAGCACCACTTTGTCTTTGTACTGACACCAGAATGTCCCTCTAGTCCTACTTGACATTTTATTAGGAGGTTGATGAGGTCCCTTTATAATGAAATTAAGTGAATTCAAATGATTTTAAATCCAAGTAAGTGGGTTTCGAAAGTGTCCATTAGTTTAAGTAATGTGAAAATAACAGAGGAGGAAATGTAAAAGTGGGTATTTGAAAGTTACATTCCAGTCCAGAAAACACTTGAAAGAAAATGCACACATTGCCTAGATCTCGCCCTAATCAGGAGTTGCGTGTTCTTATTTTACTCAAAAATGAATCATATCTGTCTGGGCTGCAGAAATGCCATGAAATTTTTAAGGTTGTATCAGAATATATTAGTTCATTTACATCTTTACCGAATGTAAAGAGATTCTTATGGTAATTGGTTTTGATTAAGAGAAGCCAAAGTAAGGGTAGGAAATGCATGCCATTCTGTATGTGACACCAGTCAATGCACACATTACTCTTTTTTTAAGGTAATAACCTAAGATGGCACTGGCTTCATGGATGTGGGACCAGTGGAGTCCCAGTGGGCATCACTCTTGGGGTTTAATGCTCCTGGTCAACTGTCTAAATTGCTTAATGGTTTTTATCTCTGAATTTGTTTTCTAAGTGAAGTCTGTGTGAACATGGAGCCTGTGCTGGGGCTTGGAGCCTTAGCTCATCTGTGGTTCACCTCCCACCATCTCCCCACCTTATCAGGGGTGTTCTTAGCAGTGAGACCTTGAACATGGGGAGGATAGAGATGAGGTGCACACTCCAAGTTGCAGGAGAGAGCCTCTGGGTGCCTGTGAGAGTCTGCTCTCATCCTGTGAGTGTCCCAGTGCCCAAGGGAATGAGACATTAAGTAGCAACTACGACTACATGACAGATCTAGAAAGAGGCCATGGAAGAAAGGAAAGCTTGGTTTTATATCTGCTTTTGGAACGAGGGGCCCCACATTTTCACGTTGTACTGGTTCCAACAACTCTATGGAGCTGGTCCTGACTCACAGTCATTCGTGTATCTGTTCAATTTCAGCTCCTCAGAGACATTTCCTAATCACTCTATCACAGGGGTGACCCACTTTTTCTGTAAAGGACCAGAGAATAACGTAGTCAGGCTTTGTGGGTCATAGAGCCTCTTCTGTAACTGCTCAGCTCTGCTGTGATAGTATGAAAGCAGCCATAGACCACATATAATGAATGGGCATGTATATGTTCCAATAAAACGTTATTTATGGGCACTGAAATGTGAATTTTCAGGTAATTTTTACCTGCCATTAATATTATTTTTCCTTTAACCCCTCCCCCACCCCCATCATTAAAAAATAGTCAGAAGCCTGGATTTGGCCCAAGATCTGTAGTTTGCTGATTCTGAGGTAAATATGTGTGGGAGCAAGTCCTTGGGAAAGTAGGGAGAGATGAGCGCTGGACCACAGGTGAGGGAGGGAGATGTTTTAAAGGAGGAGTCACCATGAACACAAGTGCAACTCGTTTTACAAATTGAAACTTGGCAAATTCCACTTGTAATTTCAATGTTTTTGTGAAAACATTTTTCTTTCTTATACTGAAAGGCTTGGCAGGATTCCATCAGGATAGTTTTTTGTTTTGTTTTTACGTGAATGTATTAAAATCAAAGCGAATATTTCAGGCCCATCTCCATTTTTAATAATGCTACTATCTCTTTGTTCTTTCTCCTATTATTACTATTTCATTTCTCCATACAGATAGTTCTTTAATCCCGCCCTTGTGCTTTGTGTTTTGAGGCACCATTTGCTTATGTCTAGATGTGAACACATGGACTTTCCTTCTCTTTGAAGCCCTTCTGCTTGCTACTGATGTGATCTTCAGTAAATAATCTAACCTCTCTGAGCCACTGATTCTGTGTTAGTTAGGCTAAGTAGAGCTAGCTGACACAACAGACCAACCTAGAATCTCAGTGGTTTAACATAAAGGAGGTTTTACCTCAACTTCTTATAAGGTCCAGTGTGGATCGAATGACCCTTCTTCACCTTGAAACTACATCATCGGCAGAGTAAGAGAGAGTTGGAGAAGGCTTACTTCTACAGACAGTCGATTAGTCAGAATTAGTTACCTGTCACCAACCTAAATGCACACAAGGCTTGGAAATAACAGGGAACCTATGCTTATGGTTTTGTTGAGCACTAAAATGATCTCTTAGGACAGGGGTTGACCAATGTTTTCTCTATAGGATCGGGCAGTAAATATTTCAGGTGCTGTGGATAATATGGCTTCTGTCTAAACTTCTCCATTCTGCCATTTAGACACAACGTAAATGAATGGGCATAGATGTGTTCCAGTGAAACTTTATTTTCAGCAATATGAGGCAGGCCAGATGTGGGCCAGAGGCTGTAGTTTGCTGATCCATAATGATTCTCCCTTTTTATTACCTCAGATGCTCAAAGAGCTTTGGGCAATTGCCTCCACTCATTGGTCCTCTCACTGGGTAATAGCAGATGGCCAGTTCGGAAGAGGCAAAAAAGAATGGGGTCAGGTGATCACTGATCAATGGTTCCTTCCCTTCAAATTTCTATTAGCCTAGCTCCCTTTCTCCAGATATCTTATTTGAAGTTATGCTACAGTGAGATCATAGCACTCTGCTCAAAGAAAGAAAGGGAAAATAAAATGTAGATTTGCATGACCATGCATTAGACAGTCTATTCTTAGTCCTGAGAGCACACAAGCATACATCTTTCAAGCTTCTGTGAATACATTTGTGTTTCCCATTAAAGAACTTATCTTCTGGTATTTACCCAAGCAAGAAATATGTGAGTCACCCTAGACTCCTCCCTTAAAAATCAACCTTCCCATGCCATAAGATATCAAGACTAAAAAGCTAACTTCATTAGCATCTCCTAAAAACATCTGCTATCTCTAACCCTGTTGCCATCGCTTTACTTAGTTATGATCTCATTATGTCATGGCTGGAATTCTATAACACCCTTCTAATTAGTTTTCCTTCCTCAAGTCCAACGCTGACCAATATAGTCTCTAAATTGCTAAAGTAAGTTTATTAAAATGCAAACTCAGCTATGAAAACCTTGCTTGGAAATCATTTAGTGTTTTTTTTTTTTTAATGTTCACATTAAAGACCAAACTCATTGGCATGGCATTTAGAGCCCTTTATGATTTGGCCCTGCAACTTACAATATCCCACGTCTTGAACCCACCACTATAGTACTTTAGCGCTCTAGCCACCCCCACTATTTACAGTTCATACTTCCCTTCTCCCCATCCTCTTTTGTCTGCCTACCACATGCTTCCCACCTCTGCTACATCCAGATTCAACTCAGCCACCCATCACCTGCTCATGGAGGCCTTTCCTGATTCCCTCCCTAAGGTAGAGACCCATCTTTGGGCTCCCTTTATATTCTGTTCCTCTGCCTATCCTGGTCCTTTTCACTGTACTATATTACACTGAAGCATAATTCTTGGATGGCTTATCTCTTCCCTCATGCACCATTCCTTCTTCAACAAAAGTTTATTATCACATGGACTGTAGAGATAATCTCTTATTTATCTGTTCCTATCACAGTGCTTACCTTGGTATCTGCAATTTAGTCACTCAGCAAATATCTGTAGAATGAATTTATGTAGCAAAAAATATGTAGCCTGTTTGCTTTTATTCTTTTATGCATAACAAATTGTGTTTGTATATAAATAGAACTTTGGGTGGCCCGGGTTCAGAAACATTTATTTAAGAAACATTTAAATGTAAAGAAGTCCTATACATCAGTTAGCTTGACCTTTATAAAGCTTATGACAAGGAAAATTATGAAAATTTGGTTTATGGCCTGTTTATAAACTGAAACAAAACCACAACACAGCACAATAAAATAAGACCAAGATAATGAACATGCCTGTGTTCTTATTGCAGCTAGTGTCATAGTTCATGACTTTATTTTCTGTAAGAGAAAGTTTATTTAGAAAGTCACAGAGGTAGAAAAAGTGAGCTGTAGAAGAAATGGGCTCAGAGCTTAGGAGAAAGAGAAAGGCAGGGAAATGTGCCTTGGGGGAAAGGTATGGGCTATTCTATTGAGAGAGCCGCCCATAGTTCATGACATTTAATTGCTGTTATACAGTCTAGAGCAGGGGTCGGCAAACTGCTGCTCGCAAGCCACATGCGGCCCGCAAGCCGCGGTTTGCTGCTCTGTTGACTAATGAGTTTGCCGACCACTGACCTAGACTCTCGATTCCAATAATTACAGGCTGTTGTTGTTCCTTGTGATTAAGCCCCTATCCCAGTGGTCGGCAAACTGTTCTTTTCTAGAGGAAAGAACATTGAACGTGAAACTGAGATTCAGCAGCTTCAAGGACAGACATTTCATGAGAAACCAAGGCTGACATTGAACCCTGGTCTTTCATACTTCAAAAGCATCTGAGTCCTATGGGTACTCATTTGAATTCTATTACTGAGTTGATGTGGCATAATAATAAATGACTTTTAATTTCTTGTATAACAATATTTATGCCTCTCAACCTCTTTTATTAAAATATTGCAGTGGTGAAAGAAAAAAGCATATTGTAATAATTTGTACCCTTTATGTAAAAAAACATAACCTGTAAAACAGATATTTTCAGTATCATTTAGTTTAGATTATAGGCTAAATGATATCTACTTTAAAATACATGATCTGGAAGAGACAGAGTAGCTCAAATATTATGCAGGAAAACAATCTGTGAAGTACAGATTAAATTAACAGATATTTGAGGGCAATGGAAACATTAGTAAACCAAAAGTAATTATACTTTGGGGAAAGAAACTTATTGTAAAGAGATTGCAGTTAACCTCTTGTTAATTATTGTGAGATTGTTACTATTGCAGTAATATGGATGAGAAGAATAAAAAGTAAAAATACTTGAATTGATTCTTGGGAAATACATACAATTCTGAGAGCCAAAAAGACTGCAATCTTTTTTTTTTTTTTTTGAAGGACTATGTTAGAAGTGCTGCTAGACAAAGAAAAAGAGTGAACATATTTAAAACTATGGGAAAAAAAATAGAAAACTGCTATTGGGAATAACCCATTACTGACAAACGATAGATTTATAGGTGTCATTACTCCATGACTTTAACTTTTATGTTTAAGTTGACTTTTCTTGCTATTTGGGGATTAATTAAAACCCTTAAAAATAAAATCAAAGTTTACCTCAAATTCCAAGCAGATCCTGGAAAATGCCCTATATAACTTTAATTAATTCTTATGATAGATTTTCAGCATATGGTATTTGGGGACAATATCTAATGTCACCATTCCTTGGGCTATATAAAGAATAAAAAAAATAGAATTGCCCTAATAATGCTTCAATGTCATGAAATCTCTTTTATTGTTAGAGTCTATATCCTCAGGGTCTGGCAAATGGCAGATGTTTCATAAATGTTAGTCGATTGAAAGGTGACTTATAATTGCAACTTTCCAAATTGATCATTAAGAGAAATTCTGCACACTACATTTTTATATACTTTTGGAGAAACCTAACAAAGCGTCTAAATTATTTAATCAACTATGCCATCATAGTTTTTCATTCAATATCTTTTCAATATTTAATTTATTAAGGGATTATTTAGTGTCCCTCTGTAAAGCACAGTTATATTTTAAGTATAAATCCAGACAGTTTAACTGAAAAAAAAACCTGTCACTTAGATTAAACTGATGGGGAGATGGGGCTAAAGATGAACATGATCATATTAATACTGTCATCATGCTCATTTATTTTAGCCTAAACAACGAACCTCTATTGTGTCTTCTTTGGATTTTCATCGGATGAATCATAACCAAGAATATTTCGAAATCAACACGTCTACAGGGTGTACAAGCTTCCCTTCCAGCCCTCCTGTTAGTCCACCCACCTCTTCTGTGGGAACCGCAGAGGTCAAGAATGAGGGAGCTGGCCATCCAGGTAAAGCAGTTCACTTTATGCAGCTATATTTCTCAACCTTTAAAACGAAAGCCTTTATGAGTTAGATTCATTAAGAGGAATCCTTTGTACAAATTGTGCTGAGTTCTTTGATCACCTACATGTGAGGCAATGTAGGGCTTTATGATTTTTGTCAGAGTGTGGGTATAATATTCTTTCTGAATGCATTTAATGGCCTTTTAGGCCTTAGATATTAAAGATGATGATATAATGCTATTAAGGTAGTGGGAAAAAACAGAGACCTAGAAATGTTCTTCTTCCACTACTATTTACCCCTCTCCACATAGTGGTAGCAACTCATCAATATATGCCATCTAGCTCTGAGGCTAGAGACTTTGGCTCAAGGTTATCTTGGAAGATGAAATTGGACAGTGTGGTCTAAGTGGGCTATCAATCTACTCAAACCAAAGTGAACTTAGAGAAGAGGGTGTGAAGAAATATGCCGGAAGGTAAAGGGAAGATTAGGAAAGGAACCACATCCAGTAGTCAGACATACCTGGTTCCATCCAGTCAGATTTGCAATGCTTCCCTTCTTTGGGGGCTAGGAGCTAATGACTGGTGGACTGAAATATGCAAAGTGGGCCTAAAGGATATCTCCTGTTTATGTCTAATTTCAAGTAAGTGAACTATTCAACTACTTTTCTTGAAAGAGATATTATTTGAAAACCCTGTATATATGATTAATATGACTTTTAGAATCATAAATTATTGTTCATGTGTGTATTCCATGTAATGATGGTTCAAAATTGAGTGTGTGTATAACTATATGAAAGAATACACATATACTTATTCAAGTCCTTTACAGTGGCTGTGCTTTTTAAGAACACTTTAAAGACTAAAATTATTTCAAAAATTTCGCCAGAGAATTATTTTCCCCGAGGAAAACAACTAAGATTTTTAAAAATAATGATTAATGGAAGTGGGGAGATCAATATTCTGTGGAAGCTATACTTCAATCTTTCCATGGCAACCAGATTGATATTTACAAAATATAAATCAAAGCATATCATCATCGTGCTTAAGATGCTGGATTGCTTCTCACTGAACTTAGAATAAAGTCCAACTCCTTACTGTGGCCAATGAAGTTCATTGTAACCTCGCTCCTAACTAGCTCTTTAACCTAACCTTTTTCAAACCTATTCTGGCCCACAGGGCCTGTCTTTGCTAGGCGTGCTGGCCCTGGGGCTTTTGTACTTTGGTTCCTGCTGCCTAAAATCTCTGTCTTCAAATTTTCATATGACTGTCACTTGGGTTTCGACTTAAATGTACTTCCTCATAGATGCTTTCCCAGGTTCCTTCAATATAATGATAATTATAGTAACAATAATGCAAAAAGAACAATAGTAATAATGTTAATAAGCAATAGTATTTAAGCCAATGTTTAAATATTTTTCATAATGTTTTCAATATTAACTTTAATTTATAATTATTATAAATATTTAATGTCTTGAATTTAATATCTTTAATATTAAGAAGCAATAAGTATTTAAACAATACTTAACACTATGCTTCATACACTGTTTTAGGCATTTTATGTATATTAACTCATTTAAACCTCATAACTGATATATGAATTAGGTGTTATTTTTTTATACATAAGGAAACACAGAAAGAAGCTAAATAATTAAATTACAGCCCATAATCACACAGCTGGAATTCAAACTTGGTGGTAGAGTCCATGTTAAACATGTTTCAACATTGCCTAGTTATTTTGGTCAAATCATCCTGTGTTTTTTTCCAGAACCTATTTACTATCTAAAATTATATTGTTCACTTGTGTACTTTATTTATTGTCTTCTCTCCTCTTCCTAGAAAAAAAAAGATTTGTGATTTAGAATGAATGGGTCCCTGATACATTGTAGGCTGCCTAAGTTTATTTACTAACCATAAGACTGAACTTCTTACCTATGAAACTTAACCTCTTTATGCTATAGATTTTATCTATAGAACTAAATGAACAATTAATTAATTAGATTAGCTTGCCCTATAGTGCAGTCATGCATGTAAAGTGATTAGTGCTGTGTTGGGTACATAATGTTAAATAAATGTTAGTAACTATTAGTAGTAGTCATTATGTTAGTGAAACCTAGTATTAGTCAGTGAGCATGGGCATTTAGTGTATGTCTGCCTTGCACCAGATACAAGTTTCCAGGAGAGGAGAGATGGGACATGATTTGTAAATCAAAGTGGTATGTGAATCCCAAGAAGAGTTGTAGGCATAGAACTCATACTTAATTAATATTAGTTCAATTACTCATTCCAGATTTAAAAAGTTAAAATGGGAAAAATGACATTGATACTTTCCTTTTGGAAAATATTTCTTAGTTTTACTTTAGTGTACTAATTGGTGTGCTTTTTTAATGATTAATTTTGAAAAATTTCAACAATGCTTTGAGATAGAGAATATTTATTTATTTATTTATAAATTAAGAGTAAGAGAAGTTACTCTTCTCTCTACTCTGACCACCAGGGGGAGAGGATAAGAACACATCCTTTGCAGACTAGAAATAAACATTGTTGTCTGGATTTCAGTGGCACCATCCAAAATGTGTGGAGAAATTATCATTTTCCACACATTTCAAAATTGATATTTTCAGGTCTGACCTTTGAACAGAACTAAAATCTAACCTTTAACAGTTGAAATAACTTCAAATAGCACGCATGTTTCTATGGTTTCCTAATGTAATATGTCACCTCCATCTTACATGAAAACTTTTAGAGTGGACAGATGTTTAGTAATAATGAGTAAGGACAGATAGTGCTGACTGTTTTACATCGAAAAGTAAAATTTTTAGGTAGGTATTTATCCACTGGGAAAACTAGCATTTTATTATCTGACACTAGCATTTTATTATCGATGTTTTGCTATCCTTTGCATTTAAGAGCCTGCACATGCAGGTGCCACTACATAGGATATATGAAAAGAGGATGAGTCCCAGTGTCAGTTCTGTCTCTGATTTCCTAGGTATTTTCCATCAAATCACTTAATTCCCTGAGAGGGGTGTTCCATACAGGATCACTCCCTTATGGTTCTCTTTCTGATCTTGACCACCACAGGTCTCCCTCTTGTATGAACTTCTGAGTGATCTGAGAGTCTAGGTGATAAAGTATTTCAGTCTAGTAGGTACCCCTAATGGTTGCCAATGTGTTCCTCTTCCTTGGGTAACAGTTTTTTAAAAATAGAGGTGGTGGAATTCTGGATCTATTTGAAAGGTAGAAGCAACATTTTTTGGATGGGTTGGGTGGTAGGGTATGAGAAAATGAAAGAGACCAAAGATGTGACTCAAGGATTTTTGGCCCTTTTGACTTCTGTAAGGATGGACTTGATATTAGTTGGGATGAGGAAGCTCAGTTTTGGACATTTTAATTTGAAACATTATTGTATAATCAAGTAGATAAGCTGAGTAGATAGTTGAGAGGGATTTTTTTAGTGGGATAAGGAAGGGTGGGATGAAGCTATGTGGTAATTTTATATTTATCAAAGTAAAGGGTATCAGTTTTAAAAGACTGAGAATCAGTGCTTTAGTCCATAATGAGTGACCTGTGAGTTCGGAGTTCCTCAATGTCCTGGGCAGGTGTGCTGTGAACTGCTGAGGGAAAAGAAGCTGAGGATCACCAGTAATAAAAGATGCTTCCTCCTTATGTAAAGTTGTTTCCAGAAAGCTCTATGAAGAATTTTGTTGACTAGCACTTTTGGATACCTGCTTAGGAATTTACCCTGGATAAATAATTATCTCCAATTTCATTAGTAGTTTCCAATCATCACCTCCTGCTGGAGAAAACTTCGTTCCAAATGATAGAAATCACAAAAACAAAAGCTTTTAAGTGCTTAGCAGCATCGGATGCTTTTCTGCAAGGGAGAAGAAACATTAGAAAAGAACTAAAATTAGAATGGAGAAGGTGGCGTAGACCTTTCACGCTGCTTGGGGATTGCCAGAAAGCAAATGAAGGCCTTCTTTTTAATTAGTTCACGCGGCCTGGAAATAGGCCTCCTGAAGCTGGGGCAGTGTCATTCCGGCAGCCGGTGGACGCAGGCAGCGGAGGGGCTCTCTGGCCTCCAGCCAGCACAAAGGCCAGAGCCGGGTAGCTGAGATGATGTGGAAGCTCCACGCTGAGAATCGGGGTGAGCTGATATGGAGGAAGTGAAGGGTTAGTGGGAATTTTATGTTAATTATATCTTTGTGGTTTATTTTATTTTTAAAAATGCATTAAATAAATTATCTGGATTATTTATTGTTAAATTGGGTACTTTAGGTTGACTAAGTTTTAGGTAGCCAAAAGGCAGTAATTTTTATATCAAATGTCAAATTTTTATATCAAATACACACACACACACACACACACACACCCTATTTCAATTACTTAAAAATATGAAAATATCTTCCATAGTTAGATGTTGGAGTGATACGATTTAGTTAGTGCATGCAATTGGGTGGGAACTTGTGATTCTGACTGTAATTAGTTGAAATAAGACTATTGGTTTATTTGGGCAGCATATAATAAACATGTTTACTCAGTGTGTGGCATTCTGAGAAAGTCCAGGGGGCTGTGAGAGGACCTAAGAGTGTGATTGACCTCACGTGGGGTCTGCAATGCTTCCAGAGAAGAGACACATTGATTTGTCCAAATATGGCCATTGTGAGGCCACCGAGGGAGTGAGAGTTGTGCAGGGTCTTAGAAGCTGTGTTCAGGATGCTGGCGTGCATCTAAGAGAAAGTCTTAAGAGCAGTGAGAAGTCATTGGCAGGTTTGTAAGCAGAGAGAAATGATATAAATTTTTTTTCTGTGTGATGTCTCCTATTTTTTTTTTTCCTGTGAACTAATACAAAGTCTTTCTTGGAGAGTGACCAATGAGGGCAGAGATCAGACAATTAAGGAGAGTGGAGAAAGTTTGAGTTAGCTTTTTGTTTAAACTCCTAGCAAATGGCTAGTATGTGGGCCTAAGGAAGAAGGGATAGTAGGTAGGGGTGGGTGTAGCTAGGGCCAGTTTAAGGTTATTCCTCTGTGGGAAGGTGGGCCCTCTAAGTCTGCCACTCTGACCTCTGTCCATGCTAGCCTCTGCGGCAGTCACCATAGCAACCTTGCTAAGCTGGCCCTATAGCAGCCTACATGACTTTCAGCCTAGATACTTCAGAGGCCCTTCCTGGGGGCCACAGAGACTTCTGGGTCTCATTCGAGTTAAGGAAAATACAAGGAGCTCAGAAAAATTTATCCTTAAGACCACGCTAGTCTATACCGCATGGTACTACCAAGTTTACTCAGAAGTGGCCATGCCCGGAATCTGGATGAGATTGGGAGCCTGGGCCCCTCTCTCCGCATGTTCTCCCATTACTTACTTATTATACTATAACCTCTCCAGGCCAAACCCAGAAAGAAATGTTCAGGACACACATGTAGATCTACTCCCCTACCCTCCCTATTCAAATTTCTCAAAGGCTTATATCCTTCCTCTTCTGGGAATTAAGTCTTCAGTGTAGACCTGGGGGAAGAGAGGTTTCCAAAGGAACTCAATTTAAGAATGGAAATGTATTAATAGCTTCTTTGAAAAATACTATCCCTATGAAATTGATTGAGTGGGTGCCACTAAATAAAAAACAATACCTGAACATAACACATGCTTAATTAACGTAGCTTCATAAATGCTTAATAACTGTGACCATTTTTATTACCAGTATTGGTGTTGTTACTGGGCCGCGAGCAGAGCCTAGATGCTAAGAATTCAGTGCAAACACAGAGCGGCCAGGTGCTTGGAGTCCAGCCAGGCAGCCACAATCTTAAATCCACAACGTTGCTTAGAACAAGCAGGTCAACCCGCAGAGGAGCAGAGTTGGAATTCCCATCTGCTCTTGCCCCAGTTTTCATGTCCTGGGGTGGAAGGGCCGCAAAACCTGGAAGTTGTGTCCCTGCAGGGAGAGCTAGTTTCAGCAGAGGCAAGAGAGAAATGGTCTCAGAGTTTTTGTGTTGAAAATCTTCCTGTCCCTCCTCCCCCATTTAATCTTTTATTAACTCAATTTTCTCCTGCTTTTACCTTCTGTTAAGTTATGTGAAAATATAACTGCTTTGTTAGCTGGAATTTTCTTTGCAACTCAAATTCAGTGCTGCGTAGATCTTCTAATTATCTTGTCTGCTTGTTTGCGCGATAGTTTTTCCCTCCTGATATTCTCTATCAGGCCACTTACAGCTCTTGGAAAAGATCTCTGTTATCACTTATATCTGTATGAAAAATCTGTGATCATTAAAGCGAAATGTAAAATGGTAAAAGGAAAGCTGCCTATAAATATAAATGGTGGGAGAAAAAAGCTTGGTATTTCCAGGTCTATGCCACCCTCAACTGCAAACAGTTTCTACACTGCCAGACCTTTTTCTCTATTGACATCTCCTATCTCTACAGTCTTCTTTTGGAAGAACATTGCCCCCTGCTTTTACACCTGTCTGTGTTGGGCTGGGGCACTGTGTGGTGTTTACCTGGGCCCTAGCACTTTAATATATACATTTTTTTATTATTATTGATTTCAGAGAGGAAGGGAGAAGGAGTGAGAAATAGAAACATCAATGATGAGAGGGAATCATTGATTGGCTACCTCCTGCACGCCCCTACTGGGGATTGAGCCCACAACCCGGGCATGTGCCCTTGGTTGGAATTGAACCCAGGACCCTTCAGTCTGCAGGCCAATGCTCTGTCCACTGCGCTAAACCAGCTAGGGCCCTAGCACTTTAAATACAGGCTTCTCTGTTATGCACCCTCCCACAATGACCCAACCCAGGACAGAACTGGTTCCAGACATTCCCCCAGTCAACTTCCTACCTACCTGATAAACCACTAGCTCCCTGCCTACCTGGCTCTGGGCTGTAGTGATTTCAACTTTTCTACTTAACTCTTGGCATCTGTGATAGGCAGAATTCTAAGATGGATTCATGATTCACTCCCGTGTATCCACACCTTTGTGTGATGCCCACCCCCCACCCGCTTTGGGGGCGTGGGGGATCTGTAACTTGCTACTAACCAATGGCAAAGGTGATGGGGTATCATTCCCATAGTTATAATACGTTTTATGGCAAAGATGATGGAATTTGGAAGATATAATTAAGGTCTCTAATTACTTTAAGTTACTCAAAATAGAGACTATCTTTGGTAGCTTGAAATAAACAAGCGATTCCTTTAATTGGGGGCCTTGAAGTTAGCAACTTGAAGCAGCCGACTGTCTCCATTGCTGGCTTTGGAGAAGTAATTTATCTATGACTATTTAGAGCTAAATGTAATAGCTCTAATAATCATAGATTAATAGAGTGCTAGAGCTGTACCCCAAGGCTCATTGAGGTCACAGCCCTGGCTGACACCTGAATTGCAGCATGTGAGAGCCCTTTTGGAGGAGCCAGTAAAGACATGCCCAGACTCCCAACTGTGAGATAATAGAGCACGTTGTTGGAAGCCACTAAGTTTATGGTGATTTGCTATGCAGAGAGAAAACGAACACAGTGTCTAATGTGCACTAGCTTTGGCAGAAAGGGAGACTGTCTCTCCACCTGCCTTGGCCTGAGAACCTCACTGATCAGCACAAGTCCTTACTGAGATGATAGACATGATTGAGAGTGAAGAATTTGAAAATGTCTCCTTCACCTCACATCCCCAAGCCCAACTCAGTTAATGCCCTTACACACATCTGTCACACCATTTCCCACCAAAAGATTAGTTTTTATTTTAATAGGTACCAAGTTGTGAAGCTAAAGCTCTAATAGCAAGATATGAAGACATAAACCAGAGAGTAGGAAATTATATTAGGACATACAGACCTAAATCCTTAAATTATTAATTCTTCCCAACTGTGCCCCTCTCCTCCAGGACTTGGCTTTTGCTCAACATTGGGGTTAATTTTTTCAAGCAGATATCTGATCATGCCACTCCACTGTTTAACAACCTCTTATGTCTTGTCACTATCTGTATGAGAATGTCTAAATGCCTTAGCATGCCCAATAAGATCCTTGATAATCTGGCTGTAGGTTTCGCTTTAGTTCTATCCATGTACATCACGTGCTCCTAAGAACACTGTTCTTAGAGTTCATTGTTCTTCATTTAGAGTATACTCCCATCAGTTTGGACTGCCTTTCCATCTAATTTACCTGGTAAACCTCAGTTATTGTATGGAATTTGGCTAATGATAATCTCATTTGTGAAGCCTTCTGTAGCTCCAAAAATTCTTTCATCCATGTGTCTCCCTTAGCATTCTTAACACACCTTTACTATTAGTTATTTTATATAATTTTTGTGGTTATTTTTTTATTGTTTTAAATATTACAAATAGTAGTACATATGTCTCTTTTTTCCCCCCCATTGACCTCCCCTACCCCCCAGTACATGCCTTCACCTGTGACCCTCCAGTGTCTTGTATCCATTTGTTATGCTTATATGCATGCGTACAAGTCTCTTACAGCCCCCCTCGCCCAACCTCCCCTGTCTTCCCGATGTAGTTTGACAGTCTGTTCAGTGATTCTTTGCCTCTGTATCTTTTTCCCACCATTTCTTTCCTTTAAAAAATTTTGCCTCTGCAGACTAGAAATAAACATATAATAACAACAACAAAAAAAATGTTTGAGTCCCAATTTCAATGTCCAACAGTTCTGAGTCCCTGTTTCAATGTCAAACAGTTCCTTATGTGTACATGTCAGCAATGATATCTGGATGGTGGGCATATGGTGGCAATGCAGGTCCGACCCTCTCTGGTTTGGTCCTAGGCAACCTGCAGCGGTGCACAGCTGCTGACTGCTCGCGTGGCAAGGCGTTGTCAGCGTCTTCCATCTCTGGACTGTTTTTTCCTCTTGTCTTTGTGGTTGGAGCAGATCTGTCAATTTCTCTCTGTTGCAGGAATCCACATGGTCTTGGAGTTGTTTTCTGAAAATATACAAACGTATTCTCGACCACAAGTTAATAAAGGAATCTTTTCTATATAATTGATTTGGGATCCTTTTTATTTTTGCCCAAACTATTTTCCTTTGTCTTATTTAGACACCATGTGTGTTTTTCATGGGTGTCTTGCTGTTAGCATTACAAATGAAAATTAATTTTGTAAAGTAAAAATTTTCTAGATGTAATTTACTTATAGGATATTTTTCCTTACATGATATTGCCCTACTATCCCCCCTTTTTTTGATTAATGGAGGTTTTTGTAAATTTTATAATGCAGTCTTGATAACTTTAAATTAAAAATTTTTTTTTTGCCCAAAAATATGACTGCTTTAGGTTCATGGAATGTTCAGGGATTTTACCATGAGATGAACTACCAATAGAAATATTAGTTATTACTTTAAGAACAGCTTTTTGTCCAGTACAATTAAATTTACTTGAATATTCACTTATTTCAATTAGCCTATTTAAATTAATCTGAAAACTTGATTACTATTTTACTGTCAAATTTAATACTCTACCAACAATCTTAGTTTTCCCTGTAAATATTAGTGGGAAGGATTATTTGCATTCTTGAGGAGGCCCTGAGCATTCCTGATGCTAGGCTGAATTTAGATATAGGGCAGCTGCTGTCGGCCAAGTCTCTTGTCTGTTACCTAGGTCCCGATCTGAGCTGGGTGTGGGAAGCGCGAAGCAGCCATGGGGGCAGGAGACCTGCTTCAGAAGGGGCGAGGGTTCAAGCCTCTGCAATGTTGGGGGGGTGAGGGTCTGTGCCCCACTTCTGTTGCCCCCCAAGTTCTCTCCTGATGGCCCCTCTGCAACTGTGCCTGTCTTAGGTTGTTCCTTCCTTGAGGAATCTTGTGGGGTTTTTTTGTTAATCCTCACAGGATATATTTCCCATTGATTTTTTAGAGAGAGTGGAAGGGAGGGAAGAAGAGAGGGAGAAAAAGAGAGAGTGAGAAAGACGTTGATGTGAGAGAGACACATCAGTTGTTTGCCTCCTGCACTTGCCCCAACCAGGGCCGGGGATCGAACCTGTAACCCAAGTACATGTCTTGACTGGGAATCGAACCCATGACCTTTAGGTGCACGGGCTGACGCTCTAACCATTTAGCACACCTGGGCAGAAAATATTTCTTCCTTTGTCTGTGAGTTCCTTAAATGCAGGGACTATTTCTCAATTAAGATGTACTCCCAGCACAGAGCATAGTGACTGACTTATAATAGTGGCAATAAGCGGTAAATGATTGAATAACTGAGCATTTGTTTTGTTGGACTTCTGTCCCCTACTGTGAGCCTATTTCTATCTATATAGTAAGGCCAGGACAGCTTTTCTCTTAACTATGTTGCTTTCTTATGAGCCATGAAGCCTACTTTTCATTGGTTATTTCCTAAAATGCCTCAGAGAGAAATGTCATTTTTAATGTAAATTTTTGTTATATATTTGATCTGATTTAACAGATGAAAATATAGCAGTTATTTAACATTGGGGGGCTATTTAGTTTTCTTAGTTAATTGTAATGTAGTTGACTCACCATTGCCAAAATCACTTATATCTCTCTAGAAAGCATTATATCTGTAGTGTGCACTAATTTCCAATTTCCTTCCTGTGTTTCTTTTAGTCGACCAATATCCAAAGCTTAATTTTAAAATGAAGGGGAAACTTTAGTGATGTCTGTTCTTACACAAGGTCAAAACAAGGCATATTATGACTTTTTTTTCTTTCCCAGAACTGGCTTTTTTTCCACCATTGCTTTTGCTAGTTTCTGTATTAGCTATGTGTGAGCTTGAAAATATTGTATTAGGACCTGGAACCTTGAGGATGAGAAATTATAACATATTAGTAATGATCAAAATACAATGTGCAGCCCTGGCCTGGTGATTCTATCAGTTGGAGCATCTTCCTGTGCACCAAAAGGTTACAGGTTTGATTCCCATTCAGGGCACAAAGCTAGGTTTCAGGTTCGATCCTTGGTCAGGGAGCATACAGGAGGCAACCAGCTGATGTTTCTCTCTCACAAAGATGTTCTCTCTCTCTCTCTCTCTCTCTCTCTCTCTCTCTCTCTCTCTCTCTCTCTCTCTCCCTCCCTCCCCCCCTCCCCCTCCCTTCCTTTCTCTCTTTAAAATCAATAAACATATCCTCAGGTGAGGATAAAAATAAAATAAAATGAAATAATATTCAATGTGCAGAATGAATACTACTGACAGGAATTCTAATCTCTGGCCAGCAGTTCACAGGATCTAGAGTGACCTCTTACTTGCATATGAGTTTTCCATGGCATTGTTCTCTTTCCTTAGAAAAACTAATGACATATAGTAGGAAGACAAATATGCTATAAAGAATCAACATTTTTTCCAGAGTCAAAGATGTAATTTTTGTATTATCCACCATTTTAGATCTGAAACAAGCCTGCTTTATGTCTATACTCTTTCTATTAGCACAGATGCCAGTGTTCTCTTTACTAACACAGATAATCAGGAGTTGACTGTGGAAGCTAATAATAGATTTCAGATTTCCTTCTGGAAAGCACATAGCACATGTGAAAGGAAGCATTATTAGCTAAACAAATCTCTCAGTTCCTAATAATTAGCATTTTGACAAGCTGTTGTCTTAGATGGAGGATTTAGACATATATTACATAAGTTCGAAGTATTTCTTTGTATTTTATTTCTTGATTTGAGTATCAAATAAAAAGTTCTCATTTTCCTTTAAATGTAAGGGAAACTTTTGACTTTATTTTAGTTTTCTAGTCATTGATGTGCCATAGGCCATTAATGTGCAACTGGGTTTTCTTTCTATTATTAATTATAAACAATATGTCAAGTTCTCTAGGCTAAGTAGTTTGCTATTTACTAACAATATATTTGTTCCCTGAAGTTTCCATATAGAAAATTTAAACTAGTATATCAAATTCAAAATGAACCAGAACCATTTCCCCATTCCTCATATTGGATATGTTCTCTTTTAGGCAATTATTAGATGTTTTTGAAAATTATCTTTAATATATTTATCTAAAACCAGATGTTTATTATTTGATAAGTGCTGATGTCATATGTTCATTATACTATCTTAACAACCCAATCATATAAGCCATTGTAGTTGAGACCCTAATTATTGGTTGGTTAAAAGTAAATGTAGCCATGGATGGTGTGGCACATTTCGTTGAGCATCGTCCTATGCACCTAAAAATTGCCAGTTTGATTCCTGGTCAGAGCACATGTTCAGGTTGTAGGCTTGGTCCCTGGTAGGGGACATTCAGGAGGCAGCCGATTGATGTTTCACTCTCATATCAATGTTTCTCTCACTCCCACTCTCTCTAAAAAAATTTTTTTTAATATAAAACTATATATCAATACTAAACAAAATTAGTTATATTACCAAATTTATTAATAATACTAGGTAAAGTTCATTTATTTATTTAGCAAATACTCAGTGCTTACAAAGTACTAAAACCCAGGCAAGATACTGGGTATATAATAATGAAAAAGACACCATCCCTTCTCTGAAAAATCTGTGGTAAGCCAATAATTAAAGTCTGTTGTAGAGAGAAACCAAGATGGCGGCATAGGTAAGCACCTAAACATCTGCCTTGCCAACAATTTCAAAACTACAACTAAAAGACAGAACGGACACCATCCAGAACCACAGGAAAACTGGCTGAATGGAAATTCTACAACTAGAAGGAAAGAGAAAAGCTCAGAGAATTGGAGGAACAGCAAAGGGTTGAGGTACTGCAAAGGGTCTTTGTGCGCACAGAGAGGAAGGGTGGCTGAGAGCCTGGCTGACTTTCTCTGGCGGGAGGGGGAATGAAGCCCCCGACTGCACTGAACCCTAGTTCCTGGCGAAACCCCGTGGACCCAGGCTCATACAGGGGGAGTCTGGACTGTCAGGTAGAGAGAAAGCGTGCACAAAGACTCAGAGACCCAGGGAAGGGGGTCTGGAGGCGCGCGCCAGTGTGCACAAAGACTGAGGAGGTTGCCACAGGCTTCCCCTAGCAGAAGGGAGTCGGAAGCTCCTGACTGCACTGAACCCCAGTTCCAGGCGAGCCCCTGGGGACCCACGCTCTTACGGGGGGAATCTGGACTCTCCGGTGGAGTCTTAGGAGCCGGGGAAAGCAGAGGTCTGGAGGCGCGTGCACAAGGGCAAGGCTGATAGGAAGCCAAGACTGTCTGCTCTGCCCTGAGACTCCAACCCAGCCAAGCTGAGCACGGAGGCTTTTGCAATTTGGCAAGTCTAATCCTATAAGGCTGTCTCCAGTACTGAACTTTTCCCAGCGTAGACACAGCTGATCCTCACAGCCAACTGGCCTGGAGGTCAATTCCTCCCAGTGATACCAACAACAAACAAGACTTAACTACAACAAGGCTGTACACACAGTCCACAAAGGGGTGCACCAAGAGTGTTCACCTCAGGTAACTGGGAGACCAACCCACTGGGCCATATAGGAAACCTAGCACACAAAGCTACCCTACCAACTCAGGGAAGCAGTAAAAATTCGACGACAAAGAAACAGATCACAAATGAAAGAAATGGAGGAAAACAAACGACTGGATATAGAATTCAAAACCACGGTTATAAGGCTTTTCAAGAATATCCTAGAAAAGGCCGATAAATATAACAAGACCCTCGAAGATATGAAAAAGGACCAACTAGAAATTAAACATACACTGACTGAAATAAAAAAATATTATACAGAAGAAGCAAGTCAAAGAATTGAAATACAAAGAAGCAAAAAACACTCAACCGAAAAAGCAAAAAGCAAAAAAAATCCAAAAAATTGAAGATAGTGTAAGAAGCCTCTGGGACAACTTCAAGCGTACCAACATCAGAATTATGGGGGTGCCAGAAGAAGAGAGAGAGCAAGATCCTGAAAACCTATTTGAAGAAATAATGACCGAAAACTTCCCCCACCTGGTGAAAGAAATAGACTTACAAGTCCAGGAAGCGCACAGAACCCCAAACAAAAGGAATCCAAAGAGGACCACACCAAGACACATCATCATTAAAATGCCAAGAGCAAAAGACAAAGAGAGAATATTAAAAGCAGCAAGAGAAAAACAGCTAATTACCTACAAGGGAGCACCCATGTGATTGTCAGCTGATTTCTCAACAGAAACTATGCAGGCCAGACGGGAGTGGCAAGAAATCTACAAAGTGATGAATAGCAAGACCCTACAAACAAAAATACTCTACCCAGCAAAGCTATCATTCAGAATGGAAGGTCAGATAAAGAGCTTCACAGATAAGAAAAAGCTAAAGGAGTTCATCACTGCCAAACCAGTATTATATGAAATGCTGAAAGTTATTCTTTAAGAAGAAGAAGAAGAAAAAAGTAAAGATAAAAATTATGAACAACAAATACATATCTATCAACAAGTGAACCTAAAAATCAAGTGAATTAAAAACCTGAGGAACAGAATAAACTGGTGAATATAATAGAATCAGGGGCATAGAAAGGGAGTGGACTGATAATTCTCAGGGGGAAAAGGGTATGGAGGGGTGCAAGAAGAGACTGGACAAAAATCTTACACCTATGGATGAGGACAGTGGAGGGGAGGTAAGGGCAGAAGGTGGGGTGGGAACCGGGTGGAGGGGAGCTATGGGGGGAAAAAGGAGAAACAATTATAATAATCTGAATAAAGATTTATTAAAAAACAAAAAAAGAAAAAAAAGTCTGTTGTTATTACATTAGTATAATGTGAGCTTAGAGATAAGAGCGTATAAATCTTCCTCGGAGAGTCAGAGATGGTTTCACAGAACAAGTCGTGCTTGTACTATGACTTGAATAATTAATCAAATAGATATTTGCACAATGTGGTGAGAAGGGAAAGAAAATGAGAAAAGAAAGCAGAGATTTTGGAACCAGAAAAATTTGGACTTAAGTCCTTTTTCTGTCACTTACTGTAATATTAGGTGAATGAAAACCTTTCCAAGACACTTTATTTGTTTTGAGAGAATGTAGATGGCCAAACCTAGCATAGGACTTTGCACATGCTAAGTAGGCAATCAATAAATATTGTCCCTTCTCATCTACTTTCAGCCTCAAGACAACCTTGTAGGTAAATAGGACAGATAGCATTATCACCATTTTGAAAATGAGGAAAGTAAGTTCATAGTAGTTAAGGTCACACAACTAGTTAAGTGGTAGAGCTAGGACTAGAACCTACATCTTCTGACAAAACTTTCCCCACTGTGCTGCTACAAGGATTCCAGGCTTTTTATGTACTTAGTTATTTATTCAGCCAATACATACTTTTTGAGCACCTATTATGTGTCACTCAGATGATACTGTACACAGATGATACAGTAGGGAACAAATAGATAAAGTCTGCCCTTATTGAGCTGAGAGTTCATCAGAGAAGGCAGACTTTATACCAGCAATTTCCTTATGTCCTAATTAGTGTTAGGCAAGGGCACAGTTCAATGCTCTGGGGTATGTGTGGCAAGAAAACTTACTCTAATTGAGGAGGTGTGGGAAGTCCTGTGAGGGGAAGTGATATTTCTGTCAAGACCTAAAGAGTGAGCAGGAGTTATCTGGACAGAGAGAAGATTTTCCCAACAGCAGGAGGTTTGGCAAAGATGTGAGTGAGAGCACGATATGTTCAAGGAACTGAAACTGATCCAGGACAGCAGGACTAGAAAGTATGAGTGAAAGATTGGCAAGAGGTGACTCTACAGAGACTGGCAGAGACAAGGCTGTAGCGGGTTTACAAGCCGTCTTCAAGAGACTGGGTTTTCTTCTAAGTTTCTGCACTGCATACAGAGCCTGATGAGGCGGGCGGGGGGGGGGGGGAGGAGGGGGAATGGGGTCTGGGGTCTGAAATCTGACTCGTTCATTACTTGTCGCAGAGAGGGGATGGTTACTTTGTTCAAATCCCTCACAAAGGCTCAAACAGGCTTGCTGTCGCCCTGGTTCTAAGCAGCGGAATGATCTCTGGTTTGCATTTTTCCAAGTTCACTCTAGCCATGCTGTGGCTTCTCTTAGAGGGGGCGAGACGGTAGAAGTGATACTTGGCATAGAGGAGTCAGTGGCAGCATAGATCAGGGCTGTAGCTCTGTGGAAGAAGAGAAATGAGGTATTTGAGATGTAGAATTCACGGGATTT
This sequence comes from Corynorhinus townsendii, assembly GCA_026230045.1. Classification (NCBI taxonomy): domain Eukaryota; kingdom Metazoa; phylum Chordata; class Mammalia; order Chiroptera; family Vespertilionidae; genus Corynorhinus; species Corynorhinus townsendii. The sequence continues at coordinate 202,960,552 of JAPDVU010000003.1, read as the reverse complement.
GTGAGGACATGGAAGCTGAAGAGAGAGGGGATGAGTGGAGACCGAGATGTTCCTCACTTTCCTGGCTTGAGCAGAAAGCCATAGGAGCCTTGGGCACAATATCCAAGACTTTAATGTTGAGAAGAAGCCACTGGAGTTACTCCATAGTGGGAAGGTGCCAACATCAGCTGGAATAGAGGACACAATAAAAGTATTTAAAAGTCCTCGGGGCCAGCAGCCATGGCATTAACACTTAAAGTAAGGGTTCTCTTTCTTTTTCTTCCTTACTGGAAACCCTGCATCCCTTTGTTATTTTTTGTTTTACTTCTTAGGCCACTGTATATTTCCATTTAGCTGTTACCAGACTTTGGTTTTAATTTAAAAGGGGATAAAAACTGAAGTTATGAAGAAGATTGGGCATGTGGGTACCTGATTCATTTCCCTGAGTGGCACCATGACTCACCTTCATTAAAGTAATTTTGCTTTGACATGACTGATGCCTTATTGGCTTTGAATGTTCTCTGCCCTATATGTGAACAATAAGATAAGTTTCCTTCATGGGTCATTCACTGCTTTTCCTCTTCACTATGAGTCAGATGTTTGGCATTTCAAGACGTTATCCTGCCTACAACTTCCCTCTTTATAAATTACGAAGAAAACTTCTACCAACAACAGATTCTCATTTACTGACTTTTCAGATTTGTATCTGTAAAACATGTTCTAGTTGTCTTGCTATATATACTTTAATAGTAGTTTTATGGTCAACAATAAGGAACTGTTTTATTTATTTTATCTTCATTGTCTACACATCAAGGTAAAAACATAATCATCTGTCAGGGAATTCAAATACTGATGAGTAAGTCATACAAAAAGCCCTTCCTGTTAATCCTTTGTCTACCTCCAGTTTCAGTAGCTTTCCTCCCTTCCACATTCAACCTCCTGGATTCACTTTTTCATCTGTCAGTCACTCCCCCAAAACTATGCCACTAAATGCCCTGGATTGTCTCTTCTTGGATGTAAAGGACAAAGTCTTTATCTTACTTGCTCAAACTGTTTCACTTAGCTGGGGAAACACTCTTTTTGCATGTGCCTCTGTGATACCATACTGTCCCAACCTTCCTTCTGCCTCTCAGGTCTTCATCTCATTCTCCCTTTGTGAGTACTTCCAACCCTACCCACTCCTACAAGGTTACTGTTCTTCAAGGTTTGGTTCTAGACTAATTCATCTTCTCTGGATGATCTCAGCCACGTCACAACTTTATTACTCAATCATATGCTAATGTTCCTCAAAGTTTTATCTTCAGCCCAAACTGGAGTGCGATATCTCCAAATTAATCTTCCTATTTTACCTCTTCACTTAGATGTCCCACAGGTGCTTCAAAGTCCACATATCTGTGTTAGTTCCCGAGGGCTGGTGCAAACCTGTACTACAAACTAGGTGTCCTAAAACAATAGAAATCTCACAGTTCTGGATGCTAGGCATTTGAAAGCAAGGTGTGAGCAGGGAGGGCCATTCCACCTCTGAAGGCTTTCAGGAAGAAACCATCCTTGTCTCTTTAGCGTCCAGGTGTTCTTGGCTTGTGGCCCTATAATTGCAATGTCTGTTTCCATCTTCCCATGGCCTTCTCCTCTGCGTCCTTTCCTCTTCTGATAAGCACACCAGTCATTGGACGAGGGGCCTAGCCTAACTATCTTTGTTTATTTGTTTTGTTGTTTATTGTATCATGAGCTTAATGGTTATAGAGATCATGCCTTTCTACTGGAATCTCTGGCACTAAGTACAGTGTCAGTAAACAAATTGTTGCCTAATATTTATTGAAAAGGAGGATGAATAAAAGCAGTAAAGCAATTAATCAACAAGAATTAATCTGAAAAAAATACGCAAACCAAAATAAGTTGCAGCATGAATTTATAAACTTTGGCTAAATGGATTTTTTTTCCTAGTCAATATATTAACAAAATACATTAAGAATCAGTCAAACCTTATTTTAAGCTCATTCAAAACCTTCTTTTTTCTATTGTAACAGAAATCCATGGTCCCATAGATGCTGTCATTCACTGGCTATTTCATAATTGGCTCTCTTTACCTCTTTATTAATGAAAACATTCCTGCTTCTTTTGATGTTACAGGAGGTGACATTGTTTCCTAGGATTTCTTGAACATATCTCAAAAAGGATAAGGTTAAGCAATTAGTTACTAGCATTCTAATTACAAAAAGAAAGGAAGGAAGAAAATGAAAAGAAAGGAAAAAAAAACACTGTATCCTAAAAAAAAAAGATATGTCTTCAGATAGCCTGAAAGAAAGTGTCTTTAGTAATTATACGTGCCTACTTTTTAAAATTTTTTATTTCTTGATTTTAGAGAGAGAGACAGAAATATTGGTTTGTTGTTGCACTTATTTTTGAATTCATTGGTTGATTCTTGTATGTACACTAACTGGGGATCAAACCCACAACCTTGGTGCATTGGGATGCTGCTCTAACCTACTGAGCTACCCAACCAGGGCTAAATCTGCTTAGTTTTACAAAACATTTAAGCCTTTCTAAGCTGGTGAAAGCTCTGAATGAATATGAAGGCAACCAAGAACTTAAAAAGGATCAGACCTGCTGTATTATATCTACTTTGCCTACATTAATAAATTTTCTCCCACAAAAGGATCTGTGGGAGACCCCTGTGCTTGTAATTATTGGAAATGCTCTTGGTTTAGCTAAATCAGACTAGTTCCTATAAATGTCGATGAGAAGAAAAGTAGAACTGCCTCACTTTCTTGTAGGCTAATTAGGGCTACTCTAGCGAGTTCATTGAATTCTTTATAGGAGGGCAAGTCCTCAAAAGAAATTCTAAGTATTAGCATTTTGCTCTACTTTGCTTTAGTGCTACTTTATGGTATTAAATTCACAGAACTTTTAGAACACATAATTTTAATATTCACTAATTAAACAGAAAAAGTCAACCACATTAGATATGGTTAGGAAAATGTCTTGGCATAACCCAGTGAGTCTGCCTAGATTTATTGTCTCTAAATTATCCTAAGTAGACGCTGGCATTCACAGCTCAGTATTTATTATTCTTCATCTATTTTTAGTTACTTTTGATAAATTCAAGGCAGAAGATTCTAGCTTTACCGTATTGTGTTGTGTGGGGGCCTCTAGGTACTTATGTAACCACTTAAAAAGCTTTGTGTGGCAATTTTCTTCACTCAACAAGATGCACTTCTGAATTTTGAGTAATTTTAGAGTCTTTAAATGCTTTCCTTTATTTCAGCCACGAAAGCTGTCATTTTCAATTAGGCGCATATAGGTAAACCATCTCTATTATTCTTAAGAAATGTTCTACATGTTTTACATTTATTAACTCTTTAATCCTTACAATAGTACCTAGGTAGGGACAACTCTTACCTATGATTTACAAACGGGGAAGTAAAGTACAGAGTCTTTAACTGACTTGCCCACATTCCTATGATTAGAAGAGAATGGAAATGGGATTTTCTTCTATACATTCTGATTTTGGGTCTGTGCTCTTAACCATCATGTTATTCTGCATCTCAATAATCTTAATATATATATCACTTTCACTTATAATTGTTATAATTCATCTAAACCTGATCCCTTATCTCAGAATTCTTAAGAGTTTAAGTGGATCTAGAGAAGCCTACCTTTTCTTTCTCAGATTTTCCCCAAATGCTGGCAGTATATTTAGGAAGTATACTACTTTTTCCTTTATTCAGCCTGGATTTATGGAGCACTTCTTTTCCTTTAGTCACTATTAGTTACTGAGATACAGATGTAAAAGTTTCAGCCCTTACCTAAAAGAAATTCCATGTCCAGAAAGTTTTGCTTAAGGCGGGGAGAAGTAAAATAGTGTCTCCAGCTTGGTTGATTTTTTTATTTGTTTGTTTTGTTTTTAATAGATGAGTTCAGGTTCATATGTTTCTCCATTCGTTCATTCCACAGTGTTTGCTGTGCCTGACACTGTGCTAGGGGCTGGGTACAGCAGAGAACCAGAGTCTCTAGCCTGTTGCTGACACAGAGAAGGGAAGGAATGTCTGATAGTTTAACAAAAGTGATAAGGTAATAGGCCAGTTCTCTGATGAAATGCCATTGCTTCTGTCCATCTTCTCCACTGCATATACCAAACTGATGGCATGTGATTTTTGCTTAGAAATATCCCTAATTCAACTTAATACATGTGCTAATTCTTTCATAGATATTATCACCAATTAAAAGATGGGAAACCAAAAAGATTGAGTTACTTTCAATGGTCCATGGTAATAAGGGATAATAATTAAGAAAAAAAAAATTCAACCCTCTTTTGACCCCATTGCTAGTGTTCCAGATGGAAGATGGAAGTAGCATTGCCTTTCTGTCTCAACCTCAGAAGTTATACAGCATTACTTCTCACCACATTCTATTGGTTATAAGTGAGCCACTTGTCTATCCAGATTCAATAGAAGAGAAATTAGACTCTACTTCATGATGGGTGAGGGGCAAGACTCTGTATGGACATGTGGGATAGGAGATATAGTTGTGGCTATCACTGTAAAATAAAGTCTTCCTTTAGCCCAGGGGTTGGGGAACCATTTTTCTGCCAAGAGCCATTTGGATATTTACAACATCACTAGAGGCCTGGTTCACAGATCATGCACCTGTGGGGTCCCTAGGCCTGGCCTGCAGGGATTGGGCCAAAATTGGCTCTCCGACATCCCCCAAGGGGTCCTGGATTGTGAGAGAGCAGTTCTAGGGTGACGCACTGGCACTGTGGAATTGGGCTCCCTCCTCTCTGGTTCCAGGTGTGTCACCAAGACACACCTGCCAAGTCATCACAGCTCTGCAGCTCCTGTGTTGACCATCTGCCCCCTGGTGGTCAGTGCACATCATAGCTACCGGTGGGAGCATCTGCCCCCTGATGGTCATTGCGTCATAGCCTGGCCTGTGCCCTCTTGCAATCCAGGACTTCTCAGGGGATGTCGTGGAGAGCCAGTTTTGGCCTGATCCCCACAGGCCAGGCTGAGGATTTGTGTACTGGGCCTCTAGTATGCATATAAGATCTTTGATTAATCTCTTCCTGCCCTCTTCCTTCCCCTCTTCCCTCTGAGATTCATCAGTCTGTTCCATGTTTCCATGCCTGTGGTTCCCACTCCTATGGTGAGCATTTGCCCCCTGGTGGTCAGTGAGTGTTTTAGCTACTTGCCGGTTGGCCGGTCGCTTAGGCTTTTATATATATAGATTCTCAGGCCATGCAAAATTATCAATTTAAAAATTAGCCTGCTACTTACCATTTACGGCAGCATGGATGGACCTGGCAAGTATTATGTTAAGTGAAATAAGTCAATCACAGAAAGACAAGTATCACAATTTCATTCATATGTGGAATCTAATGAACAAAATATATCCAGAGGCATGGAAGAGACTGTTGAACCTTAGAAGAAAGGCAGGGGTGAAGGGATGGTGGATGGAGGGAGGGTTGGGGGTAAGAGACCAACCAGAGAACTTGTATGCATTATATGCATGACCCATGGACACAGACAATAGAGTGGTGAGAGCCTGCTATATTTGGTCAAACATTTAATTAACTCACCCCTAATGCCTTGGCAGGGCGGGCCAGCTGTTCCTCACCCTTGCTTTAGCCCAACAATTCACATTCCTCCCACAAGTAAAATATGCTCACTTCACCCCAAGATTCTTCAAAAGTTTCATTCCAGTTGGTTTATCATTTAATTAGGTCCAGGTGCAGTTGAGTTTCCTAAGGCAAGGTGCCTTCAGCAAAGCACTTGAGTATCATTCCTCTTGGTTGGAAGTCCTGTGAAAGAGACAGATTATCTGCTACCCACATATTCATCATATAATGATCAGACAAGCATAGATTAACCAAAATAAAAACTCCCATTAAGAAGAGATGGAAAAGTAAAGTCTGTGGGAATTCTGAATTCTAGCCAGGCATATGTTGTCAGTTCTGTGAGCAGGGCTCAGTTCTGCTCTCTGAGAATTATTCTTCAGGGTTTCTTGGTTCTGCCTTCTGGGGCCTTATCCCCTCTGAGTCTTATTCCTTTTTATAATAAGCGACCTATGCTTAAAGCTAAATAATATCAGTTTGGTTCTTGCCCATAATAATTCTAGCATCCAAGGCTTCCTTTTATTTTGTAGTATTTCTGTTCCTTTTATTTTTAATCTGGCAGTGTTTTTAAAATATATATACTTTTATTGATTTCAGAGAGAGGAAAGGAGAGGGAGAGATAGAAACATCAATGATGAGAGAGAATCATTGATCAGCTGCCTCCTGCACGCCCCTCACTGGGGATTGAGCCCACAACCTGGGCATGTGCGCTGAATGGGAATCGAATCATGACCTCCTGGTTCATAGGTCAACGCTCAAACACTGAGCCATGCCAGCCAGGCTGGCAGTGTGTGTTTTTTTTTTGTTTGTTTGTTTTTACCAATATAATTCTTAGAAACATTGGGGGTTCCCTATGAATCTTACTGGCTGTTATTCTACTAGACAAGACTTATAGTCACAAATCTCTTCAAGATAACCCTTCAGGAACCAAGTGACAGTTATCAGAGAGGAGGGCGGTAGTGGGGCTGGGTGAAAAAAAGGTGAAGGGATTAAGTAAACAAACAAGCAAACAAACAAACCAAAGCCTCATAGACACAAACAATAGTATAGTGAAAGAGGGTTGGGGGAGGCAGAAGAGGGTGTAGTGGGGATGAATGGTGATAGAAAGAGACTTAACTTGAGGTGGTAAACATATAATACAATATACAGATGATGTATTATAGAATTGTACACCAGAAACCTTTCTAATTGTGTTAACTAATGTCACCCCAATCAATTCAATAAAATATTTTAAAAAATGACAGTCCTTCTCTACTTTAGGTTCCCTGTGAGTCTGCTGAGGGACTACATCCTTAAGATGCTTAAAAGCTCTATAAAATGTTTAACAGAGAGGACCGATAAGGCATGCCTTTAAGATCCTCAAGAGCCTTTTTTATTTCTTAAATAACCTATGAGGTACAGCCTTAGATCTTTTTGAAATCTTACCAAGCGATCTCACAGTCTTTGATCTTTGGCTTGAGGCTCTCTTAACTAAGGAATTTTTGGCCATCTGGAGAGGCTGAGGATGTTCAAGAGTATAAATGGAATTTGCACTGCATTTCAGACCTAGCTAGGGAAGTTATAGGTTATTATAAGCAAGCCACAAACTTGTCCAAATTTAAGGGATAGGAAATAGGCTGTATTTCTTAATGGGAAATTTGCAAGATTCTAGAAGAATATGTAGAATGGGTGTTATTGTTGGAACCATCTTTGGAAAATGCAATCTACCTCAAAGAATTGCTACAATATGATGAAGCATTTTTAAACAAGTGGACTGGTACCTAAACATGCAAATGCCTTAAAAGTAGTTACCTTGGGAAGATTTGTGCTTTTTCTTAAAAGTTTGCTTTTTGTAAACAGTTTTGGAATTTAGTTTTTGGAGTTACTTGAGAAAAAACTTGAAAAGGCTTATTATGGCTGAATACTATACACTACTAGCACAATTTGTTGACAAAGAACATTTTTATGATAGTTTCATTTTCCTTGCCCTTATGTAAGTTTCCAGCCTTTGGAAGTTTCACTGATGATATCTTTGGACCCCAGGGAATAAAGTCCATAGTGTTTTCCTCAAGTGTTTCTTCAGATACCGCCAGCCATGCAAAAGCCAGAGTATAACAGAAAGCTTATTTTGTTCAAAAATGATATCCTAACCCTAGTCAGTGTGGCTCAGTGGATAGAGTGTTGGCCTGCATTTTGTTTCTAGTCAGGGGCATGTACCTTGGTTGCAAGCTCCTGGCCCTAGTCAGGGCATGTGCAGGAGGCAACCAATCAATGTGTTTCTCTCACATCGATGTTTCTCTGTGTCTTTCCCTCTCTCTTCCACTCTCCCTAAAAATCAATGGAAAAATATCCTCCGATGAGGATTTAAAAACAAACAAACAAACAAATCCTATGTAATAAAAGGCTATTATGCAAATTGTCTCCTTGAGAGTTTGACTGACCAGGAGTTCAACCACCCTCTATGACATGCACTGACCACCAGGGAGTGGCATGGAACGAAGGAAGGCCCCAGCTGGCAGCTGGGGGAGGAATGCCCGGCCAGCAGCCGGCAGTCAGGGGATGGAAGGCCCCAATTGGCCCTGATCACCAGCCAGGCCTAGGGACCCTACCCATGCACGAATTTTGTGCACTAAGCCTCTAGTTAGTAAATAAATAAATAAATAAATAAATAAATAAATAAATAAGAATGATATCCTAAAGAACAATGACCAAGTGCTTTAACCATGCAACGCTTCAGCTCATTCAAAAGTTAAATAAAGATATGTGTGTGGGTGGCGTATGTTAAGTGAAGGATATCTTAGGTTAAATGAACATGTAAACTTCTCTCATCAAAACAATCAATGTATCCATGATTTAATCATCCAACCCACAACTGGAGTGGGATTCAGGAATGTGTGTCCTGAACAAACTCTGTAATCAACTAGCTGTGGGACTTTTTAAAAGCCTTTGAACTTTATTTTAATTTGCTGAAATAGGGGGAAATGGGACCATCATCAAGAATTATTTGTTGCATGTCTTTTATTTAAAAGGCATTCTTATGCAAGTTAGTGATAAAGCAATTTTAGTCATGGCAATGGCTCATTGTAGGACAGTAGTACTCTGCTTGGACCATGCAATTTCCTTTCATAGAGATGATTTCTAAGATGATTCACTGCAATCTGAACACACAGGTGACTGGCTTCTGAGAGGCCCAGTTATTGATATCCTTGCAAGCACAAAGCAATAATCAGAATTCCTCTTCTCAGCAGAATCTCCTTACAAAATAATTTGAGTTTTTCATATCTTACCCCTTCCACAAACCTCCTCCCCAAATGAAAGCACTATCTGAACATCCCTAGACAAAGTGAACCTGGAATTAAGACAACTATAACTACCCACTCAGAACAACCATTTGTTTATGGTTAACAGCTGTACTCACCTAAGTGTGCACCAGAGTCCAGGGGAAAAGCACATAAAATTCCCAGATGGTTGGGTTTTATGCTAAGGGATTTAAATGAGTATTTTTAAATGTCATTCTACCAATGCAATTTTTTAACAGCTTCAAAGTTTGGCATGAAATTGCTTGTTCATATGCATTAAGTTCCAATGAATGTCTGAGGTCATAATTGAGTCAATAAAGAAAAGATTTTCTATTAAGCAAAATACTAAAGTTCAGAACATTATTTTTATACAGCAGGTATTTTGACAATTCATGTATTCATCTGTCATTTCTCTAATTTTGGGGTTGAGAGGATTTGAAATGCACATGTATAATATTCCTTCATTTAAATGTTGTCTTTGGTTGTACTTCTTTTATTACTTTCAAGTGAAAATATTCCACATTATAGTTCTTTATTTTCTTGGTGTCTTTCACTGCTAACAACCTGAGTATTTAGAGGAAGAAGGAGGAGGTCAAGTTCTCTTCTTCGGTCTAGAGCTTTGGATATATAACTCTTATTTAGTCTTCTGTCTCCTATCTATACTTTCTGCAGCAGTCATGTATGGAAAGCAACATTACTCCAGTCATTTCTCTGAAAATAGACTGGAGAAAAGAGGGTGAAGAGATTATCCAAAGAACATGTATGTATAGCCCATGGACAAAATAACAGTGTGGTGAAGCCCTGGGTGGAGTAGGGGCTGGGTAGAGAGGAACAAAAGGGGGAAATGGGGAACATCTGTAATATTGGCAACAATTTTAGAAATTAAAAAAAAATTAGTTTCAAGGTCATCTCTGTCCCATTTAGGAGTTACTTGACTTATATTAGAGTTTGCATTTATTATACCTTTGGTGGAATTGTGATTAGTCATAATTTTGCAGATTTGAGTCAGAGAATTTGTGTGTAGGATTTAGGAACTATGATACTATTGCTATTAATGACAATGACTGCCTTTATTGCATTTTTACTGTGGGTGAATCATCAAGCTAAATGCATTGTCCTATCTCAGTCTCATCCAATAATCTAGAAGACAGATGATCCTAAAAGCAATATTTCACAATTAAGGAAAATGAGTCATTTCCCAGGTCAACTCTGTAAAAGTGGTAGACCTGAGAGTTGAGCTCAGATGTGTCAGGCCCTAACATCAGTGCCCTTCACCATAATGATATGTACCAGTGGTTCTCAACTGGGAGTGATTTTTCCCTCTCCCCCCAGGAAAACTTTGACAACTGAAGGGGTTGCTACTGGTATTGTGTGAGTGCACACCAAGGATGCTAAAAATATGAAAAATATCCTAAAATGCACAGGACAGCCACCAATAGCAAAGAATTATCCAGCTGCAAACGTCAATAGTGCCAAGGCAGAGAAACTCTGATATACCCAAATACTTTCCCTAGTTAATTAATGGATTATTCTGAAACTTTGACTTTGTTTACCATGTAACCTTCAAGATTAAGCCTACCAAATTTATAGACTCCAGCTGAACTTGAATTCACTGACTCTGGAAATCAGAGTACGTTCCATTTTAAAGTAGCCATCTTTATTGTGTGGCAACAGAAAAATATTTAAAAAAAAACTTACAAACACTTGTGAGTTGCAATTTAATCAAGGTCAAGAATACAAGTTAAATTTGTATTAAATTTACATTCATAACCCATAAGCAACAAAATGACACATAAAAAAGACAAAGAAGGTATATGAATTTATCTCTTTTAAGATGCAGTTAAGAAAGTGTCCATTGTTGTAATTTTTTTCAGCTAGGAAAATGACTATATTTGTCATTGATTTATATATTTCACAAGATCCTCTACACTTATGTAGATCATTTGATTAGTTCTACATATTCCAACAAATGTTCTCAATCAACACTATCTTTAGATTAAAACAACCTAGGTTAGATCAGAGTTTCTCTAACAGAACTGTCAGCAGAATGTAAATCCAAACACCTCACTAAGCATACTGGTTAGTGCAGCCTACATTTTCATTGTATGGATTGTATGACTTTACCAACTAGGGAAGCAATACATTGATTTATATTATGGCTTAGTGTTCAGATCTCAAGGTAGACCAGAGGCCCAGTCTATTTTGGATCAAAGTCCTTCTCTACTATTTTGCAGAAAGTCTCCATTCTTTAATGCAGTCCACACATTATCAAAGTCAGAGTTTTCTTTCTTTCTTCTCCAGATCACTAAAGAGACATAACTCCTGGGTCTGGATGTATCAATTAGGGTTGTACTATTACAAGCAATGACATCAACAGGATTAAAAAACAAGGCTCAAAAGGAAGAGTAACTAGAGCAACTAGCGATATCTAGGGAGCACAGACTGATTAAGAGAGAATCTTCAAAACTAAACTCCATTGTTGAGATAAATCAACTTTAAAAATCTTCTATCTTTGTATCTCTCAATTCACATACCATGGGGTATCTGATTTTCCTTGATTGGGCCAAATCTGTGCTCTTGGCCAGGAGAGGACAGGGAAACATGATTGATACTCTCTCCCATCTCATAGGGAAGGGGATGTTTCTCAGAGAAAAATCTTGATGTTGTTAAGGAGGCTTCTAGTCAAGCAGAAATAGTAGCTTAGCATTACACTGGCATTCCTTATTTTCTCTCCCAATTATTTTAAAACCTTGAGAAATATATTTTTGCATCTTCCAGGTTTCATACTAAGTCTATTGATGCTTCTACTGATTCTTTACTATCACATGCACATACTGGCCTATTCCTGCTCTCTCCTTATGTTATCTCATAACCAACTCCATGAAATCCAAGGATAGGCATTGGGTATAGGTAAAACTTGTATAATGAAGGTAAACCATAGCTGAAATTTAATAATTGTTTTCCTGGATATTTGAGAAGGTGTTTTTCACACTTTATGATGCTTCAGAATTCCATGCTGTATCTATAAGGATTATGCTTGTTTTTAACATAGACCCTCGCTGTTATATCCATGACTGATTCCAATATCACTCAAAAATTAGGGAATAAAAGCAGGAAAAGAGCGCAGCCCAGCACAATATAGAAGGCACTCAACATGGCAATGCAGACATTCAAATATTCTAATGAGACATGATCCTTGATTTCAAAATAACCACCAAAATGAAACAAATGGAAGGAAATAATTATGCATCTGAACCTCTGGCCATGGTACCAGAGTAGAAATGTGAAAAGCAGAGAAAACCTGGCACACTACTTTTCCAGTAACATCTTATGCAGAACAGAAGTTGTCGCATATAAAAATAATGTGAGTGCTGTGTGTGCATGTTTAGAACTAGGGGAGGAAGTCGGAAGGAAACTAATATGTAGCAGTTTTTCCATGTATGATTAAAACCTATTTAGCAACCTTGTTTAGAATTTGAAATGATGAGAAAACATGTCATAAAATACCATTTGCAAAGAAGAGAATTTTCAAAAGCAGAGATAATGAAACATTTCCTCCCTATAAACATCTTATTCTTCCCTGAAATCACAAACAGCTGCAGTATATTCTGACTAATTACAACTGAATCATAAGAAACACAGCATGATAAGAACCCTAAGAGGTATCAGTATGGTGCAAGTTGATTTTAAATGCTCAAGTTCTATATAATTCAGGTGTTACTCACACTTGGGTTACGAATTTTAAAGAAATAACACTAGTTTTCATTGAGGTCATTTGTTCATGTAGCTGAATGTCGTTATCACTGTGGAATATTTTAATAACTGTAAAAGCCTTATTAGTTCATATGCTGCTTACTAAGAGTTTATGCTTCTTATATACTGGTGGAGTTTACCTTTGCATTATCGGTGCAAATGGAAAATATATTTTCAGAGAAATGTTTTTTTCTTTAATGATTAGGGCTGATTATTTTCAACACCAATCTAGCAGCAGAGGTCTGTTCTTTGCATATTAAATTACAACACTGAAGAAATTGGGATGTCCTTATAAATGAAGAAGTATAACCAGAGTATAAATTTACTTATCTGATCAATAGACTAGCAACTAGTTCATCTGACCCTTATGCTTGCATTTGTGAAACATATAATAAGTATTTTAAAGTCTCTTCTCATGAATCTTTTTTAAAAATATATTTTTTATTGATTTCATAGAGGAAGGGAGAGGGAGAGATAGAAGCATCAATGAGGAGAGAGAATCATTGATCGGCTGCCTCTTTGCATGCCCTCTACTGGGGATCAAACCTGAAACCCGGGCATGTGCCCTGACCAGGAATAGAATCGTGACCTCCTGGTTCATAGGTCAACTACCGAGCAACACCGGCTGGGCTCTTCTCATGAATCTTCTCTTTTACATTGTGCATTTAACAAGCTCGGGCCTAGGAAACATTTCATTCTATTCTCCCTTGTTCATCAAGCTATCACCAAGGGTCCGTGAACCCATTCTTGTGATAAATAGGTAAAAAACACACAGTACCATATGTTATCCTGAGTACCTGTGCTGCTTAGACAAGGACACTGGAGTTAAACCTAGAAAACAATGCCAAACCATCTATAACCAAGAGGTAGATTAGGACAGACAGGATCTAAATTAGAGTGGGCTAACTTTGAAAAGGAGCCAGGTTAATTTCACAAAGAACAACTTCAGCCACCCTCAGATTTTCTCTGGGATCCAAAACCAGAAACTGGATTGCAAAACATGAAGACAACAGAGAGCTCTTAAGCACAATTTATCCTTGTCACTTCAACAGAATTCTTCCTTTCCCCCTAAACTTCAAAACATCTAAGTATTTTTAAGTCCCTTATTCAACCTTAGGATTAGTTACATTCCAGTACTTATCTTATTTCAATATACAGCTTCTCCCCAAGATTCTGATAAATTATGGTCATTTTAAGAGGCACTAAAATGCTATGAGACTGTGGTAATTAAATTCCAGACCTGGGAACTTTTCAACTAGTCCATTAAAGTAATATTTCCTTTTCACCCTGAAACTAGTGTGCGGTGAGGCCAGCTACTCATTAACAGACCATTATCTTTCACCCAGAGGGCAAACACTGTCTGGGCCTGGGAAAGTGAACCATGACTACGTAATTTTAAATGATTCCTCCACTATCTGTTGCCTGTCTTTTAAAGAGATGTTTAGATCTCATCTGGGTTCATTGGCCTTCCTAGGTTCCTATCTAGTTCCTTTATGCCCTTTTGTTTGGATCTCAGCCTGAATCCTTCTTGGGGATAGGTCTTCTCAGTGACATTTGCTTCTCCTCTGGATTTCTCTGTACTGTCCCTTCCAACATGTTCCATAAACCATAACAATAGTAGCTGAGGTAGATGTCTCCCCTGCCAACATCACCACCTACTACTACCTGTTTTTGTAAGTCACAACCAAATGCTCCAGATCCATAGGTCTTAGTCTAATCAGCTTCATTGTCAGCGCCTACATCCGAAGCAGCTCACCAGCGCCTTCTGGCTCTACAAGGTGACTCTAGAAAGCCATCCTCACATCTCCATACCATCAGCTGTCTCAGACTAAGCAATTTTTTGTGTGCCTCTTTGAATAGTCTAAGGATAGAATATCATGTCCCACTAACCCCCTACACATTCGAGTCTTCTTTATATTCAGTCATATCTCATCCTACATTTGTACAATGTTTTAAACCATGTTTTTATTACAAAAAATTTCAAACATAACAGTAAAAAAATAGTGTAATGAACATATACCCACCATCCAATAACCTATAGTTAACAGTTAACATTTGCCATATTTCCTCTGTCTATTTACCTATCTATCTTGCTGAAACATTTGAAAATAAATCTCAGAAATAACATTATTCCTAAATATTTCAGCATACATAGAAAAGGCATTCTTTTGCATAACTATAATACTCTTTAACGCATAAGATAATTAGTAAAAAGTTTTTAATCAACTGGTATCTATCAATTTATCTAATCTACCAATCCATCTAACTTATGCAATTTCCCCCCAAATACTCTTACAGCTGCTTTTTCAAACCAGGGTTCAATCAAAATTCACATATTTCATTGTGTTGCTTTATCACTTTTACTTCTTTTACTCTAGAACAATTCCCCTGTGTTATTTTTTTCATGATACTGATGTTTTTATGAGATTAAGCCAATTGCCTTGTAAAATATCTGACATTTTATATTTGTATGATTATTTTCTTGCTGGCTTTTGATAATATGTTCCTTTTTACCCTATGTTTCCTATACCCTGGAAGTTGGAACTAAAATCTTGGTTATATTCAGGTGAATGTTTTTGCAAGAAAACTTCATAGGTGATTCTGAGCATCTTACATTGCATCACCTCTGGAGGCATATAAATGTCAGGTTTCCCCTCTATTGGCTTTGCAAATGTGATCATTTTAGTAGTTACTGCTAAATCTCTTCATTATCAAGGTCTGCTTTTCCCTTTGAAATTTTCAAGTAAACTGTGGGATGAATGAACTATTGGGAATGGCACCATGCATTTTCCAATGGCATCTCATATAAGAGTTTATTATTCTTTGGTGATCCTTTGTGGGCACTATTGTTTCATTGGGATTGCAAAATTATGATTCTCTCATAATCTCATTTCTGTCAAAATTATTGCAATTAATCTTCTATAACGAGTTTCCCATAGTATAGAGGGCATGGGCAACAGCTTCTTCCAAAAAGGCAGGAAATTCTGAATTATTTTCTTTTAATTATCAGCCTTTAAAGTAAAAACTTGGAATATTAGTTACCACTACTAATGACAAACAGATTTCCCCTCTACCTTCTTCTAATTGCTGTGCTCTCCCAAGCTTGCTCTCTCTCTCTCTCTGAGAATCACTGTGGACTTGTGAAGTTTTATATATTTAGTGTTTTACAATCAATGATAGTGGATAGTACCAGTAAAATTATTTCTTACTAATTAAAATTAATATTATGGATTTTATATTTGTATCTTTTATAATGAGAATTTTGGTTCCTAAGATATTTACTTGTTTATTCTATTATGTAAAATAGGTTCTAAGTTATAATACTGAAAATTACTAATAACAATAAAACTATTAAGTAAAATTTAAGTTACCAGCACATGAGGTGCTTTTGAGGTTAGGAAATATTTTAAGATGATAGTCTTAAAAATATAATCAGAATGCTATGTCAAAGTCACTTGAAATTATTTTCTTTCTGAGTTGTATTACTAATTTAAAATAGAATCAGGTTTAATTATTTTTGTTTCTTTTTATGTCATAGTTTAATGTTTACCTATTTTTAAAATATTTAATATATAAGGTATTTATATAGTTCAAAAGTCAAAATTATCTAAAAAAGAAAGATATACTCAGGAAATTCCTACTTCCTTTCATCTACTCTCTACTTTATTCTTCCTATTCGTTTACTATAGGTCATCATTTTCTAAAGTTTTCT
The DNA here is from genome assembly GCA_026230045.1 of Corynorhinus townsendii. NCBI lineage: Eukaryota > Metazoa > Chordata > Mammalia > Chiroptera > Vespertilionidae > Corynorhinus > Corynorhinus townsendii. Next base: position 202,944,216 of record JAPDVU010000003.1, on the reverse strand, counting down.
TTTTGCCACACACACATAAACATATGCACACACGTATATACACACACACACACACACACACACTGTTCTGCACCTTGCATTTTTCACCTAGCAATACATTCTGAATATTATCCCATATCGATACATAGAGATATTCTTCATTTCCTTTAAGGTCTGCAGAGTACTTTATTGGGTATGTGTGTCATAGTTTATTCCAATATCCATAATGATGGACATCTTAATTACTTTAGCCTTCTGCTATTACTCTCCTTCCCCCCAAAAAGAATACCTTGTACATATGTCGTTTTATATTTGTGGAACTACCAGTATGTCTCTTTGGGAAGATTCCTGGAAGTAAGGTTTTAGGTCAAAGGAAAACGTGAAGATAATTTTGTTAGCTGTTGTTAAATCCGCCTTCAGGATTATGCCATTTTGCACTCCCATCAGTAATGTATGGCCTGGCCGAGTTATTTCAAATGTTTGGATATGTGCCAGTCTCATAAGTGAGAAATATGTGTGTCATTTTAATTTGGATGTTCCTTATGATGAGTGAGGTTAAGCATCCTTTTGCGTATTCAAGAGTCATTGTCTCTCTTTTATCAACTGTCCACGTATTTTGCCCAATTCTCTATTTGGGTCTTGAAGTTTTCCTTCACTATTTTAAGGTCCTCATATATTAGAACAGAGTAATGGTTTTCAACTAGGAATGACTTGTAACCTTCCTGCTCCCCTGCCTGGGACATTTGGCAATGTCCGGAAGCATTTCTGATTGTCACACCTGGGGAGGGGGAGCTAACGGTTAGTGCTTAGAGAGGTCAAAGATGCTTCTAAAGATTCCACAGTGCACAGGACAGCCACCACAACAAAGAATTATCTAGCCTCAGATGTTAATAGTGCTAGGGTTGAGAAACACCGGGTTAGACCCTTGACTACAATATAAATTGCAAATATTTTCTCCTGTGTTAATGTACGAAACATTCAAACCTATAAAGAATTTGTGTGAGTTCATTTGAGCCAAACTGTCAACAATTGCCAGGAAGCAGAATAACAAGGGATTAAGATAATGCTCCAGAAAATGGCAGTTTTTCACCTTGTTTTTACAATCAAAAGAGGGTGTGTAAGTGAGTTACATGAACTCCATTGTTGATAGATTATGGAGGCGGGAGAAAGCAAAGCTGGGAAACCTCTGGGTTTGGACAAAAAGTAAAATGATAGACACATACTTCTTTCACTTAAATGGGTGCAAGATAGTTAACAGTCAACAATTAACCCAACAACAATGAGGGAATTTGTGGTCTCTACAGAGCGGTGCCTGTGCTTTGAGGGGTCCGGAAAAGGGGAAAATTATCGTAGATACAAAAAGATAATATGCTCAATTAAGGTAAAGATTGACCTTTGTCGGGGAAGATACCAGCCTAGGACATGACTACTCACCATAAACTGTTTTTTAATTTAAAAAAACTTTAAATTTCAGACTACCCTAAATTTTAGAGACCTAAAGTAACCACAAAGTAACCTTTGTGGTTACTTTAGGTCTCTGAGTTTGCAAGGCCACCACGCAGGCCTTCCCTGAGCTAGTCAGGTTAGCCTGTGGCCCCTTCTTGTCCACACCTGATTTGTCCTCTGGTTTTGCTTATAATAGAATACTTTTTCTTTTTTTAAGTAGTGTGATTTCTCACTCTTTCCTTTTATTGCTTCTGTATTTTAAGTCATACTTAGACAGGCTCTGCCAACTCTCAGGTTATAATAGAATTCACTGTGTTTTCTTTTAGAACTTGTGTGTGGTTTTATGTTTTACATTTATGCAAAATTGGTCTTAGAATTAATCTGGAGGTAATGAGCGAGGAAGGATTCCACTTTTTGTGTTGTTTTTTTCTAAATGACTATCAAGCTGTACCAATACCACTTGTTCTAAAGGTCATCTTCCCCCCGCAGTGATTTGAGATGCCAACTTTATCATGGACCCAGTTTCCATATATACCTGAGTCTATTTCTAGACATTCTGTTTTTCATTGTCCTTCTGTCTATTCATGGGCCAATACCATACTTTTATTTATAGAAGCTTTACAACAGAGGGAATAGGAAGCAGAGGATTAGTTATGTAGATGATGGAATAGTAGAAAAGCCAAATAGGGAGCAGTGAGGTGACCTTTGGACTAGCAGAGGCAGGAAGTCATTAGCATAGCTGGACAGAGAGACAAAAGGAGATGGTGGTGTTATGAGAGCCCAGGGACCAATAAAACCAAGGATATAATAATGGAACCATAGAAAAGACACAGTCACGAATGGAGTTGCTCCCAAGGCAGAAAGAGAGGGAGGGAAATACCCCGGGCATCTTCCTACCTAACACTTTCCAGTATTTCAGCAGAGCTTCTTATTAGCTAATCAAGAAACCAGCTGACTTGGAATTTTTGGGAAACAGCCCATGTATTCTCACACGTCAGACACAAAGTTTCAATGCACCCTTAGGCACGAGCTGTGGGCCTGTGTATCAGCTCTCACTGGTATGTGTTGACCATTGTGCCGCCTCCAGTCTATAGCTCTTGGGAACAGTAGGGACTGCAGGAAGCATCCTTGGCCTTATGGACTCTCAGCCACTTGCACCCAGGATGCCCACCTCAGTCCTGCTGCAGGCTCCAGGCCACATGTCAGGGAGTCCTCTGGGGATAGCCATGCTGCTGCCCTCCAAGAACTATGAAGATTCTTGCTCAGCATTGACAATGGGCCCTCTGGGCAATGTTCTCCAGTTGACATGTGATACTATGCTCCTCAGAGGCAAGTCTAAGCCATGCTGAAGGAAAGATAAACATTTCTTTTGCACAAACAGAACTTCTCTTCTCACATTGCCCTTAGGGCCCTTGTGTGTTTTCCCCACAGGTGGCAATTTATGGAAGGTAAGAGCATAGACAACATCCAAAGCCATCCCATTTTTAAGAATGCAGTGATTTGGGCCTGAATAGTTCAGTAAACTATTCAGAAATATAGTTGCAAGCTACATTAAGTTTGTGCTATCAAACTGAAATCAGTAAATTTAACATGACCAGAAAACAATCATTCTTGTTTTCTGGAATACTTGGGAATGACTTGCATTGGTGGTCATCATTAACAAAGCCTGGGAACAACTCTGAGAGAGTCGTTGAAGTCAGAATCCACGGACGGCCTAATGAGTGATGCAGTGACATGAGCAACGATGTAACCAGCAATAAATAAATGGTATTAGGACTGCAGGTGCAAAAGTTATGTGTTGTTTAATTATACACAAGTTCCAAAGAGCCATGACAACAACAATAACCATATTGGCACCTTTTTTATCATCCTGGGAGATATGAAATAGCTAGGAATGGCGCATTTGACAATAAGGAACAGGAAGATATGAATCTGAACATGTAGAAGTAGTGAGCAGATACTATAAAGAACCTTCATGTGTGCTGACTGTACAATAAACAAAAATGTAAGCACCATTTCTCTACCCATTATTTACTTGATAAGTCACCAAGTTTCACATGGGTCCATACTGTTTGTAATACATTTAAATTAAATTCTTTATATAGACAGGAGTCCCACAAAAACAAAATAATTTGCCTGGGACCTTGCATACCTTATGGGTGGTTGTGGTCGGACCTTCTTCTTTTAGAGGGAAAGGCTTGTTAATTCCTTGTATTTTCCTACTGTGGGAAGCTTGCCTTACTTTCCTCTTGTATCTGCAATTCCCCGCCTCCCACCTTGTTGATTTTAGATGATTATTTTTTCCCACTTAGAGGTATGTTGACTCTGTCCAAATTATGCTCTGGCATGAGTCACGAGGATTTTATTTGTTCTCCTTGATTTGATCTGAAAGCTCTCTTGAATGAGGATTGAGGGATTCCGTTAGGAAGCTTGCATTACCCTCTGGGAACTGAAACCTCAGAGTAAATTCAGGTTTTGTGGCGCCTGGTGTTTATATAATTTTGGAGGCCCTCTGTAAGAAGAAGATTAGGTACAGGGCTCTGGAAGGGTTTGGTGAATCAGAGTTCCTGAAGCTTAAGAAGCATGAGCTTCATGGTAAATCTGCCATTGTTGGAATGACGATTTAAAAAAGAATTCTCAATGTACAATATTATCTGTCTCTTCTAAATATTACCTCATTAAATTTCTACCTCAGAGATCCTGTGTTTGTTATACACTAACTATATTATTCATTCTTCTTGCTTTCAGGTCATTTGTAAGTTAGGAGTTAATTTATGATTTTATTTAAGTCACTGTGAGCAATAATGAATAAGTCAGTTGAAGATTTTACTGAATAGGTTTTATTGAAATATTTGTTACTAAGGGAAATAATTTCTTCTCTCCTTTCCTACCCCATTTCAATTTCTCCTTTAAAGTCAAACATCTTACCATAATACGCTCCTCTTTTTTTACTAAAAGTGGAAATTGGGAAGTTTGCTAAAGACTTTTTATAAACTAGGGAAAGGAACTTGTCCTTTACTGCATTGGCCATAAAGAGGTGAGAGGAAAATTCAGTTAATCTTTGTAAAATATGTAATGATTTCAGAGAAGATTTAGCAGTATCTAATAATTCTTCCAGTTTCTAATAATTCTCAGACATCTTTTGATGTACAATTTGTCTTTAAGTAGAATACATAATTATTTAATCTAAGATCAACTTACTTTGGGTATGTATCTCACAATTCCCTTAATTTGCTAATCAAATATGAATAAGGTGTGGCTGGTGTGGCTCAGTTGGTTGGGTGTTGTCCTGTGCACCAAAAGGTTGCCCAATAGATTTCTGGTCAGGGCACATGTCCAGGTTGCTAGCTCGATCTTCAGTAGAGGGTGTGCAGGAGATAGCCAATTGATGTTTCACTCAAATGGATGTTTCTTTCTCTCCCTCTCTTTTCCTCTCACTCTCTCTAAAAAAAAAAAAAAAAAAAAAAGTCAATTAAAAATTAGAAAATAATATGAATAATATAACAAAGACACCTTAGGAGTTAATTGTTTTCATCCTCCTAGATCCCTACTGGGATAAAACGTATCTTTTAGAGGTTATTGAACTCTTCAGGGGAGAAAATGTAGAAATTAGCAGATTAACTGATTCTATTAAGATATGTGACTATAAAAATTATACTGAGGCTTGGTAGAAAATACATATTTAGAAATAAACTTTCAAGAACTTAATAGAAATTGTTTTTTAAAATATGTGGTATAGCCCTGGCCAGTATGTTCAATGGTTAGAACATCATCCCACACACTGAAGGGTTGTGGGTTCAATTCTGGTCAAGGCCACATACCTGGGTTGCAGGTGCGATCCCTGGCACATATTGGGGCAACCAATCAATGTGTCTCTCTCACATTGATGTTTCTCTCTCTCTCTCCTTCCCACCTTCTTTCTCTCCCTTCCACCCTATCTAAAATAAATGCTAAAATATCCTTGGGTGGGGATTAACAAAAATAAAATCTGTGATATAATTTATTAGAAGACCATGCTAAAGAAAAACTCATGTTCTTGTTTAACTTCTGCTTCTAACTATCTGTGTAACTTTGGACATGATACTTAGTATTTTTAAATCTTAGGCTATGACCCAAAAGGGCATTTCAGTTTCTTTCATTCATTAGAAAATGCTTTAACACGAAGAGTTTGAATTCTGAAATCATATTTCCTGACCTTCAGCCACTACCTTGGGCAAAGAATTTTATGTCTCCAAGCCTCAGTTGTCTTATCTGTAAAGACTGTCATGTTATTGAACCTCACCCATTGTTGGTGATTATAAGGTTTTATTGTGTCAAGTTATTTCTAGGCACAGATAAAATTGCTAAGGATGCAGCTGCCATACCTTCCCCTTTTGAACATGCCAGTAGATTTCAGCAATGGGCCATTTTATTTCACTGAGTTACACAGTCAATATCCTTGTGATGCTTTAGGTCTTAGGATTTCTTCATAAATATTCCAGATTTATAACATTCTTAGAAAATGTCTAATTATTAGTTTTCTTAGATAATATATGTTTTGCTTTGCCTTTTTTTCCTGGCATTTGGAATTTACATAGAAGCTTTTATGTACTGACATAGATACTTAGATCATCATCTTCTTGATTTCATAAGTTACTATACAGGAAATGTGATGATAAAATTTAAAAGGCAGAATTTAAAATTAAATTTTCTTTTGAAATTACAGTCAAATACTTAGCATTTCCTCCACTTCCAATGTTGTTATAAAGCATAAATCATCAGTTATCCCAAAGATTATGTAATTTAGAGGTTTTTAAATAGTGAAATTCATGAAATTAATTGGAAAACACCATACAGATATTCAAATTTGACCATTCAACAGAGTTCACTATATCCTATTAAAAAGCTCATTTATTGATCAAGACACATTGACCATATATTGACAAGTGCTAGATGAATGACCCCAAAATTTTAATTTGTTTGTACCATTCACATTTACATTCTTTAACATTTAATTCTGTGAAATAGCTTCAGATGACCTGTTAACTCCCCACAGACATACCTTTCCTTCCCTTTTCCCCCGTGTCTTATTTAAGCTGATCCAGTACAATACCAAGCCTACAGGAGGGAACAAAGGCCCTGGCAATAAGGAATTAGTTGCTTAATAAAGTGTTTGGAATGAGGCTTTCAAAATCTTTTTGTTACATTAACAGAAACTACACCTAGTACTTGATTCGTCAGTTATCGCTCTGACAACAAACAAAAAATTTTAACAATTTACAGCAGTGACGATTTATTTCTTGCTCACAGGTTTGCAGGTTGGCTGGACTGTACTGGGCAAGAATGGCTCAGCTGGGTTTGGGTTAGTGGTTCTACTCCATGTGTCCTTTCACACAGGGACCTGAGCTCAAGATGCAACTGCTATTTGGGGCACGCTGCGCTTACAGCAGAGAGATCATCTTAAGAGAGTGAGAAGAGGCATGCAGTGCCTCCTAAAGCCTCTCCTGGAATCACCACAGAGGCCCTTTCATTATATCCCAAGGTCAAAGCTTGTCACATAGGCAGGCTCAAGGTCAGTAGGGCAGGGATTATACTACATCCACAGAGAAGCTATCCTGAAGGAGGAGGTGAATAATAGTGAAGAAATAATGCAGTCTTTTATAGTGCTTGTGTTATTTAGTATAAGAAATTTGACCTTCAGAAACCCCTACATTCATACATGAATCATTAAGTCTTTTTATGTATAAGGTAGAGTCAGAGAATTTTAGCATTTTAGAGGTGACAGGACTTTGAAGAGTTAGTAATTCCATTGCTTTATTATAAAGATAAAACAGTGTAATGTTAAGTGACTCTTGCCCATGATTAGATTCTGTAGGTGGTGAAGATGGATGTGGAACCTAGCTTACCATTCTTCACTATCAAAGCACTATGCTGCCAGTTGGCTAATTATTTCATCTAGACTAGGCACTCTCTGAGAAGTGGAAAAGAAAGAAAATTCCAATTCACAGTAAATGAACTAAAAGTTCACCATAGCTCTGTTCTCAGCGTGGCGTGATTTAATAATTCAATTTCAGTTCTACTAAAATTAATTGACATCTTATAGTGAGGAGTTCATAGAATTAGTAGGAAAAAACACCTATGTGTCACTAGAAAATTGGGTCAATAAAATAGACTATTTGAAGAATATATTCAATTGGATGAACATGTTCCACCTCATTAATAATTAAATACAAATTAAAGCAACAATAGAGTATAACATATTATAAAAAATTAGAAAAAAATAAAAATTACAATACTTGATAAGAGTTGGCTAGAAAGGCATTCTTACCATGTACTGTGGTTAGAGTAGGAATCTCTACTTTTCTGGAATAATGTAATTTAACAAGTATCAAGATCTTTAAAAAATGTTCATACTCTAAACTAGCAAACCCACTTATAGGAATTCATCCTATCTTAACCACAGATCTTGTTTATAAATGAGGGTTTTTTCATGCAATCCTATCTAATAAAAAAGTAATATGCAAATTGACCATGCCTCCACTACACTCGCCAGCCACGCCCACCAGCCAATCAGGAGGGAATATGCAAATAAACCCAACCAAGATGGCTACAGCCACAGAGAGCAGGAGGGAGGCTTGGGTTTCCCCAGCAATGGAGGAAGCCAAGCATTCCACCTGCCCTTGCCAGCCCAGGCCTCCATTCAACGCTACAACATTTCAATTATAGAAGATAAATAAAGCCCAACAGAAATGGCGGCAGCCTCGGAGCTGGGGAGAGCAGGAGGCTAGGGTTGCCCCGGGCAATGGAGGAAGCCAAGCTTCTGCAGCCCTGGCCTGTTTTGGCCTCTGCTTAAGGCTACAAAGTTTCAATTATAGAAGATACATAAATCCCAACAAAAATGGCTGCTGCCACGGAGCTAGCGGAAGGCTTGGCTCCACTCCAGGCTACAAAGTTTCAAATGTAGAAAATAAATAAATCCCAGATCCCAGGGCCTCCGCTGGGTCACTGGAAGGCGTGGCCGGCCTGCAAACCACCACAGGCCCCTCGCCCAGGCCACCCCACACCCCAAAGGAACCCCCACCCTAAGCTGGGACATGCTTCAGGGCAAACCAGCTGGCCCCCACCCATGTACCAAGCCTCTATCCTATTCTATCTAATAAAAGAGTAATATGCAGATTGACCATCACTCCAACACACAAGATGGCTGCCCCCATGTGGTCAAAGATCCTGCCCCCATGTGGACACAAGATGGCCAGCAGGGGAGGGCAGTTGGGAGGAACCAGTCCTGCAAGGGAGGGCAGTTGGGGGCAATCAAGCTTGCTTGGGAGAGCAGTTAGGGGTGACCCAGCCAGCAGAGGAGGGAAGTTGGGGGTGACTGGGTCTGCAGGGAAGGGCAGTTGGGGGGGACCCAGGCCTGCAGGGGAGAGCAGTTGGGGGGTACCAGGCCTGCAAGGGAGGGTCATTAGGGGTGACCAGGCCTGCAGGGGAGGGCAGTTAAAGGCAAACAGTCTGGCAGGGAAGCAGTTAGGCATCAATCAGGCTGGCAGGGGAGTGGTTAGGGGGTGATCCAGTGGGATCAGGCCTAAATGGGCAGTCGGACATCCCTCAAAGGGTCCCAGATTGGAGAGGGTGCAGGCTGGGCTGAGGGACACCCCCCCTCCAGTGCACGAATTTTGTGCACTGGGCCTCTAGCTTATTAAATAAATATTTATTAAATTCCAACTATGAATGAGACAGTGTGTCAGATGTAAGGGATATAATGGTAAACCAAACAAGGTACTTGCATCTCTAGGGAACATACAGACAAATAAATAGACGAGGAGTATAATAGCCAATATTTAAATGTGTTACATTTTCAAGCACTTTTCTGGGTGTTTTCCATATATTAACTATTTTATCTTCCCAACAACCTAAGAAAGTATCATTGCAGTCTTACTGAAGACAGATTAAGTGATTTTTCTCAAGGTCACGCAGCCCATGCTGGAGATGGAATTTTAACTCAGGAACATAATTACATTCACATTGTTAACTACTATTATAGGGGTGGATATAAGTCAGAGTACATTACTTATAATGCTAAAAAGTTGTCCACCATTAGAAAAAATGTTATAGAAATTAAACTACATTTAAATGATAGCGTTTTATTCAGCCATGAAAAAAAGAATGACACATTTCAAAAACTTATAGGGACATTGGAAATATTTATAATATATTAAATAAAGATTAATACAAAAAAATAAAGATGAATACAAATCAGCATACATATAATGAATCAAATTTTATTATTAAAAAGTGTTACACATATGCACATATATTATACATATTTATGTATATAGAAATACATTTATGTACACATATTCATTTAACATTTGTTTCACTCACTAGATTCTGATGAGGTAGTGCTTGGTTGGTGTGACAACTGTATACCTAACAATTACCTGTGCCTGGACCTAATAAATACTAAATAAATTTAATTAAATGAATGCCCAGAAAAAAAGTCTAGAATAATATGCACCAAAATCCCAGCAGTAGTTTTCCCTTAATTCTGGAATGGTGGGTTATTTTACTTTTCTTTGTTATACTTTTAGTTATTTCCAAAGTCCTCTCTAGAGAACATATGTAGACTTACCGGACTTAGTTTTTTAGAGTGGAGCAGGTTGTAAAGGGAACTTGTGTTTAGCAGAATTAACAACCCCTGTCTTAGATGGCTTCGATATCCAGCTGCTGGAAGAGAGGCAGCTGAACCAGATGACCCCCAGAGATTCCTGTGAGATACAGGTTAGCTGGCCTGTTAGATAGAAGTTACCTGGTGTGCCAGGCATTGACTTACTGTCTCTCAGCTGCAAATTTATACTTCGTTGCCTGTTCTGCAATAATAGAGGTGAGCCCTTGACATATTTTTCCTTCGCTAGCCTGCACCACGTTAAGCTTTGTCAGTTAAGGGCACTGGAGACACATAATAGGAGAAAGGGGGTTCTCTTTCCTGGTTCTGGTGTACTCAGCAGGCTTCGCAGTGCATGGTGCTCAGCAGCACCCACCAGCCTGCAGTTTACCCCAGCACCCACCTTGGGCAGGTGCGTAATGGAGTGACTCCAGCAGGACCCCTCCCGATGAACAGTTTGCGCCTAGAATTCTAGAGAGCAGGTTTCCTGCAAGTCCTGGAGGCCAGATCTTCATCAACTTACTCTGGCATGGCACCTTCCTCGGCGCCTGCAATGCAGTGAGACATGGCTGTGCCCTCTGGACAGGTCTGGATCAGCTTTGGGGGGCAGGTCAGCTTCCTCAGAACATCATCTACCTCAGCGCAGGGGAGTGGCTGCTCCTTGTGTCCGCGATTCCTCTACTCTGTGGAGTTCCTTTCACTGCTTACCAGCCAGTCCCTCACTATGACAATCCCCTGTAAATAGTTCTTTATGCATTTTTTTCTTTTCTTTTTTTATTGTTTGAAGTATTACAAATGGTATACATATGTCTCCTTCCCCCCCACCCCCCATAGACCTCCCCCCGGCCTCCCCTACCCCCCAGTACATGCCTTCACCTGCCCACCCCCCCCCCCCCAGTGTCTTGTAGCCATTGGTTATGCTTATATGCATGCGTACAAGTCCTTCAGTTAATCTCTTACAGGCCTGCCCCCTCCCCCGCCCTCCACAACCTCCCCTGCCTTCCCGCTGTAGTTTGACAGTCTGTTCAATGCTTCTTTGCCTCTGTATCTATTTTTTCCCCCATTTCTTTCCTTTAAAAAAATCTTGCCTCTGCAGACTAGAAATAAACATATAATAACAGAAAATGTTTGAGTCCCAATTTCAATGTCCAGCAGTTCTGAGTCCCCGTTTCAATGTCACACAGTTCCTTATGTGTACATGTCAGCAAAAAAATATGGAACGCTTCACGAATTTGCATGTCATCCTTACGCAGGGGCCATGCTAATCTTCTCTGTATCATTCCAATTTTAGTATTTGTGCTGCTGAAGGGAGCACAGTTCTTTATATAGTAAACTCTTCCTGTTCACTTTACTCTGTGGTTTCAGTCTCCCAGGTGGACCCTGATTGATACACCTGGGTTTTGTGAATTTCAATAATTTTATTATAATTTCCATCCTCCTCTCTTCACTAAGAAAGGTAAAGGATATAACTAAAATATGGCAAGGGTTATGTTTATTATTGAAGTCAAGAACCAGACTTGCTCAGATATGAAAAAGGAGATATAAAGAAAGTTTCCTCAAAGCATATAAAACTCCAAATGAGCAGGTGTGTGGTGTAAACTGGGTACATAGCTCTTAAGCAGAAAAGGAGAAAACGTAAGGTGTTAAAAAGAAGTATCCTGCCCTGGCCTGTGTGGCTCAGTTGGTTGGAGTGTTGTCCCATCTACCAAAAGGGTGCAGGTTTGATTCCCAGTCAGGGCACATGCCTAGGTGAAGGGTTCAATCTCCGGCCCCAGTCAGGGTGCATGTGGGAGGCAACATTTCGATGTTGCTCTCACTGATGTTTCTCTCTCTCCCTCTATTTTCCTCCTACTCCCTCTCCCCCTCTCTCTAAAAATCAATGAAAATGTCCTTGGGTTATAAAATAGAATAAAGAGAAATATCCCCTTTTGCAAATGGTAAACAGCATGAAAGCAGAGCTATTAGCAAAAAGGAATTATAGGAGGAAAACTATCAGAAGACAAAATGATAGATGCAAATAAGAAATTAATTTGCATCGCCATGTAGAGGCCACCAAACCAGGAAGCCAGGCAAACAGAAGCGAGCTCCTTTATTCCAGGGCAGTGGTGCTTATCTAATTCCGAAAATTGTGATTCTTTCAAATTAGCATTACTCACCTTTTATTCAAAGGACAATGGAAAAAAGTTATAAAAGGGATAGAATGAACCCAAACTTGTGTTAAGGAATAAATTTGTCACAGAAAAAAATAAGTAAGATTTTGCAAATGCAGATCTGAAGTAATTATTAAAATGAATTACACAAAGAAATTTGCATTGAAACTAAGGAAATAATTCTAGCACATTTTAATTTGTTTGTTTGTTTTTACAAACTATGAAAACTGAAAGGCACATTTACCTTATTTCATGGGAATTATTGAGAGGATGTAGAAATTCCACTGGTTTAAGTCTTGAATGACCTGGGTTTAAAATTGGGGATTCAAACAAACGGTTATTTACAAAGATATTGAGATAAAAACTTTATTAGTTAAAAATATTAAATGTAAAACATGTAGCATATTATATTGCATGTGATAAGCACATGATAATATTAAATATTACACCATTATTAATGTTAATACAGCCAAAGATCATATTGGCACCACACATTATTATTTATTTGTTCAAAATGCCTTTGAGATGTTTTTTTTTCTATGAAGAAAATACTCTACTAGGAACGGTGGAAGATACATAAGATTGTTGGATTTGCTAGTACCTACCCCCCCCCCAACTTCCTAATTCCCTGTTCCTAAGATTGATTAAATCAGACACTTGTCTTTTATTCAACTTGAAGTCAACAAAAATTTGAGTGTTCTTTTGTCTGTCAACTGCTGTTATCTCACAGGACCCCTACCCTTTACTTAAGCCATTGATTTTGCAACCTACGTCCACTGTCTAATCTTAGCTGTGTTAACATTGTGGGTATATGGCCCAGTGATCCAGGACTCAAGGTCATTTTGGCACTTGTTGTATTAGCTCTCTTTCCCAATGTGTGGCAACCACAGATTTGATAAGCATTTCTTTTGGGTAGTGATCCAAATTAGAGATAAGTGGCCCCTATTTAATGAGTGCCTGTTATATGCCAGACACTATACTCACCTTGCTTAATGTTCACCATGAAGAAATATTGAGTCTCAGAGTGGCCCAAGATCACATACAAAGAAAGAAATAGAGACAAACTTTGAATCTAGATCTTTGATTTTAAAGTACATGCTTTTGCCATTATTCTTATGGTTCCTGGTGCATGAGAAATCACATGAGAAACAATTATGTATTTCCTAGGCTTTTTCCAAGAGTGTCTCATTCATTAGGTCTGGAGTAGAAGCCAGGAATCTGTATTCAAGAATTGCTACGCTATAGCACGGTGTCCCTAATGAACAGGACAGGGTATATGGCTCATATCAGATTCCTGTGGCATATTACTAAAGATCTCCTTCCTGGTTAATAGACCCATTCATTAATATGCTCTGGAAAAAATACATCACACTGTGCTATTATTTAATTTATGTGTGCTATTTAGTTCATAAGATTTTTGTGATACTTCTTTTATCTTGCATGAAGCAGAAGAGATCCCAGTGTGCCAGTAAGAAACTTAGCTGAAATCCAGATAATCTGCACAAACATAAACTCATCTTTTCTTGTGACTTCAAAGGAGAAGAAAATTAGTTTAGCATTTAAGCAGTGTTCTCCATTACAGTATAGAGTGCATGCCTGAAGTGGTAGGACTATAGAGAAAGAAGAGCAGGCTCTGATAGAGAAAAGGGAGTGCATTACAGGCAAATTCCATCCTTTTCCTGGTTCCTCTGAGAGCTGGCATTAGGACCTAGAGAAGAAAGCAATCGGCTGGATTCCTCAAGGGAATCTTTTGAAGAGAAAATGGATGGGACATGAGCTGAAACCGTAAGGAATGGGCAGGCCCTAGCATAAGGGTAGAGGACATAGCAAGCAAAAGAAAAGAACAAGGACAGTCTCCAGGAATTGGCATGTTGAGTGAAAGAGGTCAAAAAGAAATTAGACTGACCCGAGTTACGGTTTATAACCTGGGATCCTGGGAGAGGATTTGGACCAGAATAGAGAAAGCATTAAAAGCACAATGAAAAAAAAATTACATTTAATTTGATATGGCCAGAGGGACTCATACTAGGGTTTTTTAGAATGGGAACATGGGAAACAATATGTTAGAAGGTGATTATAGTTAACAGTCACTACTATTTATTATGTGCCTACTGCATGCCAGGATTTTTATAGGCAATATGTGCATGTACTCTCCTCCATAAATTATGAGATCAATATTCTCAGTTTTGCAGATAAGGAAACTAAGACTTAAGAGAGAGAAAAGGCTCACCCAAGAGTTCATAATAGAATGGAGTGAAGCCCACATTTCACCCATATACAGGGTATCCCAAAAACGTCTACACATACATTGAATAATTATAAAGACAGTGTTTATTAAAATACATTTCATTTTCAGAATTGAGCTATCAGCTGTTAAAGTGTGTATACATTTTGGGGGGAACACCCTGTATATCTGGATCTAAAGATCACATTATCCTGTGCCTCCTCCTGTAAGATGGGTCTGGGGTTCTCGTAAGACTTTTATTGGCAAGAAACCAAGATTCCACTTAGGAGAAGGGTAACCTGGGCTTGAGTGCCGTGGCTCAGTTGTTTGCATTGGACCTCAAGGGTTATATTAGATCCCTGTTTGGGAGTGGGAGTTGATTTACAATTTGAATTAGAATATGAAGAAATTACAAAGTCACACCTACCCTTCATTTGAATGTATTATGAAGTAATATTTAAGAATTATGGAGGCTCTTTAGCTATAGCTATAATAAACTCTGTAACTGGAATATTTAGGGAAAAAGTCTAGATTCTTAAGAAAACTAGCTTTCACTTGCCTCAGGAAACGTTTAGGGAACCAATATCCAAAAAATAAAATTGCCAGTGGGGGTTGAGGAACTCAAATAATCTCTGGATGCTTACTCTTTTGAGTGAATAATTAATGGACTTGTGAGATCTCTTTAAGGTTTTTATAAATGGTGTGATTTTTATCTAAAGATGAGTCTTTTGCCTAATGGGAGTGGCCTCTCAAGATATCTTGATTCCTTGGTAACCTCTCCTTTTATTTTTTTAAAATATATTTTTATTTATTTCAGGGAGGCAGGGAAAGGTAAAGAGAGATAGAAACATCGGTGATGAGAGAGAATCATGATCGGTTGCCTCCTGCACACCCCCCACTGGGGACTGAGCCTGCAAACTGGGCAGGTACCCTAACCGGAAATTGAGCTGTGACCTCCTGGTTCATAGGTCAATGCTCAACCACTGAGTCACATGGGCTGGGTGATAATCTCTCCTTTTAGGTTACATGTAACACAAATGACAAGAGATAATGGAAATAAGAAAGCAGGTTATAGTATAACTATAGGCCCGGTGCACGAATTCATGCATGGGTGGGGTCCGGCCGGCTCACCCGGATTGGGCTGGGCCAGCCAGGGGGAGGGGATGCAGGAGGTTGGCTGGCTGGCCTCGCCCCCTGGTTGAACTCCCAGTTGAACTCCTGGTCGAGGGGACAATTTGCATATTAGCCTTTTATTATATAGGATTCCATCATTTTCATTAAAGACGAAGCAGGATTTTTGTTGCCTGCAGGAAGGTATTAATATGACCTTGCATAAATACCTTTATGGCAAGACTCAAGGCTGCTTCTGAAGTGTTTCCGTGTTTCTGTGTCTGAGTAAGTGTCTCTGGAGCTCAGGTTCTCTCCTTCCAGATATTCACCAGAATGCTTACGCCTTTCTGATTTATGCTTTTGTTTTAAGCACTACTTCTCAAAAACATGATGAGACACTACACATTCACTGAAATGAAATTATATATCATGAGGCAACAAAATCAGTAGCAGTAAGACGTTTTCCAAGCCAAGTCAGGTAGAATGATCCCAAAAATAATGACCAATTTTACAAGCCCTGTGTAGCTCTTAGGCCATTCCCCCCCAGGTGCGATGGAGACAGGCGTGAAGTAATTTAAAAGCAAGCGTGAACTAATTTTATGAAGATTATCCATACACAGAGAAAAGAACATTTACAAAGCACAGTTTCCTGGCCTATCCTGGGTACCAAGCACAGCATCTGGCTCAGCTCTGCAGGTGATGCCAGGTGTTTTTTTAAAGGTCTGCGTACCATTTTAAAGGATTTGCGTTTCTGGATCAGAATGAAAAGAGGCACATTTCCTTTCTTCCCTTCTGTGTTCTCCCCCATCCCCACCATAGGAACCCACAGACACTATTTTCACTAACTCTCTGTGCAACCTGGGTCAAGTGATTTAACCTTTTTAAAGGTCAGTTTCCTTCCTTTTAAAATGAAAGGGTTGAGTTATAACAGTGCCTCTCTAAAGTCCTTTATACTCTTCAAGTTCCATGATTCCTTCTGACACAATTTAGAATTTTTATATTCTTCTGTCCTCTTTATATATATTTAACACTTGAGCCTCTACCTCATAAACTATATTAACATCACTTTCCATTGCTGCTCTAAACTATCTCTTGAGTTACGACCCACTTTCTAAACTACTTTGTCTTTCTTCCAATTAATATGACCTTGCCTAAAAGAAGTGTCCTACATTCCCTCCTGTTTAAATCAAGTGCCCAACTTAGGGCTGGAGAGAAAGAAAGGAGTTAGTTATACCTCAGGGTCATGGATCTTGCCTATATGACTCTTCAGATTATTTTTATTGAGCCATTGGCATAGTAACAATTTGACTATACCCCAACCAATGTCACTGGCCAATATCTTTGAGAAAAGATGAATTAGGATCATCTTATATGATACCTAAAAGTGGTTTTATTTTTGAATCACTCCTAAAGTTATTAAAATTGTTTGTTCTAAACACAGACATTTCCAGGTTGTCTTTTGGAATTGGAAAGGATATGGTCCATAGCCGACAAATGTCAAAATAAGCAGTTTCATCTGTTCTAAGAATTAGCTTAAATGCTTTGCTTCTTTTTAATCCATTGGAAAACAGTAGTGATCACTATGAGAAAAATGCTGCCTGTTTAAGAGGTGATTATAAGGATATGAAATTGACAACAAAATTAGTGCTCCTAGTTGTGTTTTTTTTTTTTTTAAATCATATTAGCACTTCCACAGCAGACTGGATAAATCTCTTTCCTATTGCTTATAGCTAATTAAAATATACATTTGGAATACAAAGAAGGTGACTGATCTCATACAGATATTCTTTGCAAGAGCCAAATTTATTGTGCATAGAAAAGCACCTCTAAGAAAATTAGGTACAGGGATTTATTTAATTCATGTAGTTGTTGCCCAAAGTAATATTTAAAACCAGTGGTAGGTAAGAGTTTATTTTTTAGAAAATTATAAATTTTTAATAGCTAGGATTTAACTACAGGAAAACAAAATATAAAACCATGAAACTGTTCTTTTTTGCCAGAATCTAATGTTCTTATAGATTTTCATTTAAGGGACCAGTGTTTATCATTTCAACCTGATTTCACACAGCATACAAGCAGTTCTTAAAATTCATGTATTCTGTGAACCTAAGATCTTGTCATGCAGCAGACATAATGCTAGGCCGTGGCACTGCTACTGCAAATACACGTTGTTTGCCCCAAAACACTCAGCTGGGGACAAAAAATACCTGATACAATATCATGAGTACTGCAATAGAGGGGTGTCTTAGTCAGCTCAGACTCAGGCTGGTATGAAAACACCATAAACTGGAGGACTTATAAACAGATTTATTTCTCACAACTCTGGAGGCTGCGAAGTCCAGGATCAAGGTGCCTACAGATTTGGTATCTGGTGAGAGCCCACTTCCTAGTTAGTAGACAGACATCTTTCACAGTGTTCCATGGCAGAAGGGCCAGGAGCACTCTGGGGTCTCTATTATAAGGGCACGAATTCCACCCATGAGGACTTTGCCCTCTTTACTTAATCACCTCCCAATGACCTCATCTCCACATACCATCATATTGGGGTAATTGTTTCCAACATAAGAATTTGGGGGATACAAACATTCAGTCCATAGCCGGGGATATATGGGATGCAATGAGAGTAACTATGCTTGTCAGTAACAGGGAAACTTTCTCAGAGCCGGTGAGGCTAAAAAAAAATGAATGTATCAACAAATAATAGGAAGAAAGGAATTAAGAAGAGCAAGGGCAGTAGCACACACAGTTACGCACACTCACATAATTTGCAAAATATTTTGTATAGCTAGGCTATACAGTTCACATGGATAAAGAGGATGTTGAGGCTAATCAAGGAGACCAGATAATGAATGACCTAATTAACCAAGGTAAAAATGCTGGGTGCTATAACACTCCATAAGCACCAGTGGCTTAATGCAAATAACACACATTCATTTCTTGCACAGGTAATAGCTCAGTTAAGTGCAAGGCAGATACCCTTCCATGTGGTGATTCTGGGAAACTGGCTTATTTCTCCTCGTGATGCCATGAGATTCAAGAAGTATCTGGTTAATATTAAAGGCTGCTGAGAGGTCAACCCAAAATGATCTGAAAAGTGCCCATTGAGTATGGCAATGAAGAGGTCGCTCGCTGGTGCGGCTCTCAGAAGCAGTTTCATTGGAGTGTAGCTGCAGAAGCCAGACCGCACTTGAAAGGTGAAAGAAGGGTGAAAAAAAGGAGCCAATGAATACCAACTACTCTTTAAAAATATTGGATGTGAAGAAAAAGAGAAAACGAGGGTTATAGATCAAGGGCGACATGTTTGAGGGCTTGTTGTGTTATTTGTTTTTGTGTCTTTTTACCACAAAGGAGAATTGAGCATGATGATCTGCGGAGGGGAAAGAACTAGTTTAGAGGAAAAGGTGAGAAGAAAGTGGAGTCTCAGCATAGTCAGGAGGCCATGAGATTCAGAGGACAGATAAAGGGAATAGCCTCACACTGGAGTCCCTATGCTTGTCCATGAACCTGGGAGAGAAGCAGATAAGAAAAGGAAGAGTAACTCTAAGGCTGTTTTATGAATGTCAGAGGAGAGTGTTGGAGGCTCAAATATATGCCTATGGTAACATACTTCAAATAATAGAGAAATAAACCATCTATTTTAGAACAATTGCAGATTCATGGGATATTGGATCTATTCCTGAGGAGTCAATAAAACTAAATTTTCTTCACTGAACATGACTTCTGCTCATTGAATGTGTTTGAACAGCCAGATGTTTCATTTATAGACTTAAAAGATATACATGTCAATGAATATATGATTTAAACTATTACTTTGGGTTACATAATAATGTAAATCTTTGAAAAGTTTGAAAATTGTATTAGATATTGATGGAGTAGTTTCAAGGATTCTTCTTACATACAGAAATGAAATATAATTACATTAGGGCAATATGATTTTTATTTGATTCAAAATATCTTGAGGAACAAATCATAGTATTCTGAATGTAAGGGTTGTGTGCATTTTCACTGTTTGCAAAGGAGCTTTAGGCAAAGTTCTAAAGATTGATGTTTATTCATCAAGACAAAATGTTATCTCAATGGCAATTTAAATGTTATCACAAAGGCTAAATTAACCATCTGCTTAATTTTAACTAAACAAAGTGATTCTTTTAGTTTAGGTATTAGATAATTGTGTCCATTCTACTTTTCTCCTTGCAGAATCCACAGCATCCACAAAATTTAGTGTTAAGGTAGACTCTCTAGATATTCTAATAAGTTAGGGCAGTTTATCATTCTGGCCTCACTTTTCCTTTTTAAAACATGCATCAATTTACTGGCTTTCTTTGGAATCATAGGACCGCAGTGTAAAAGGAAGCTAAGAAGGCTTCATGGCTACCCCTCACTGGTACGCACATTGATTCAGTGACCATTGATGAGGTCCCACCCTTTGGTCTTATCCCTAGTCATTTTCTTCCTTGTTGTCTGTACTCCAGCCACACTAGCCTTCTTTGTATTCTCTAACTTCCTTTCATCCTCCAGGCCTTCTCACACTCTATGTTTTACATATGTCTATAATACTCCCTGCTCAGAACCTACCCCTTACTCATTTTACAAGTCTCCATAATTCAAGTTACTAACCCAGGGAAACTTGCCTGTCCTCCAGAATTAGCTGAAATCCTCTATTTATATGCTGTTTTATTTTTCATGTATATTTCTGTTATGCCACATGTAATAAAAGTTGTGTTTAATTAATGTGCAATTTTTTAAATGTAATGACAGCCACTAAACACTAAGCCTCACATGATTAAGAACTATACCTATTTTGTTCACCTCCATATTCCTAGGTTCCTGGAAGAGCATCTGGCACATACTATCTAATAAAAGAGTAACATGCAAATTAACTATCACTCTGCTACACCCATAAGCCACGCCCATCAGCCAATCAGGAGCAAGTATGCAAATTAACCCAACCAAGATGGTTGCGGCCACGGAGCGAGCAGGAGGCTTGGGTTTCCCCAGTAATGGAGGAAGCCAAGCTTTCAGCACATCCTGGCCGGCCTAGGCCTCCACTCAAGGCTACAAAGTTTCAATGATAGAAGATAAATAAATCCCAACAAAAATGGCAGCAGCCATGGAGCTGGAGAGAGCAGGAGGCTTGAGTTGCCCCCAGTGATGGAGGAAACCAAGCTTCCTCCACTCAAGGCTACAAAGTTTCAATTATAGAAGATGAATAAATCCCAGGTACCAGGGCCTCCGCTTGGGTTACTGGGGGGCGTGGCCTGCCTGCAAACCACCACAGGCCCCTCACCCAGGCTGCCCTATGTCCCAAGGGAACCCCCACCCTGATCCAAGACACCCTTCAGGGCAAACCAGCTGGCCCCCACCCATGCACCAGGCCTCTATCCTATCTAAAAAGAGTAATATGCAAATTGACGATCACTCCAACACACAAGGCAGCTGCCCCCATGTGGTCAAAGATGGCTGCCCCCATGTGGACACAAGATAGCTGCCACAAGATGACGAGCAGCAGAGGGCAGTTGGGAGGGACCAGGCCTACAAGGGAGAGCAGTTGTGGGCAATCAGGCCAGCAGGGGAGGGCAGTTGAGAGGGACCAGACCTGCAAGGGAGGGCATTTGGGAGCTATAAAACCTGCAGGGGAGGGCAGTTAGGGGTGACCAGGCCGGCAGAGGAGGGAAGTTGGGGGCGACCGGGCCTGCAGAGGAGGGATGTTAGGGGCAAATAGGTTGGCAGAGGAGCAGTTAGGCATCAATCAGGCTGGCAGGGGAGTGGTCAGGGGGTGATCAGGCTGGCAGGCAGAAGCAATTAGGAGCAAGCAGGAAGGCAGGCAGGTGAGCAGTTGGGAGCCAGCAGTACTGGATTGTGAGAGGGATGTCCAACTGCCCATTTAGGCCCAATCCTACTGCCTAAATGGGCAGTTGGACATCCCTCGAGGGGTCCCAGATTGGAGAGAGTGCAGGCTGGGCTGAGGGACACACACTCCTGTGCACGAATTTCATGCACTGGCCCTCTAGTAATAAATATTCAATAAGAAGTTGTTGAGTGAAGGAATAATGGCACCCAGTGTTTCATAGTGAAATATACTTACCGAATCAGAAAGATTCTTGTTCATCAGAAATTCATACTCTATTAGGAGAGAAGTAATGTAAACAAGCAACTATTAATATCACAATGGCTAAGAAGGTAAAAGTTGGATTGAAATGCCGGGGTTGAAATCCTGGCTTCCTCCTATACTAACTGTTTACCATTTAGCAAAGAACATAACTTAGCTGAGACTGTTTCCTCATCTATAAAATGGAAAAATTATAGTACCCAACCTGTAGCAGATAATACAGATTGCCTTACTCATTTCCATCCCAGTTCCTTATATCTCCCTTTCTTACCAGAGTCTCAAACAAACACTTTATTTCTAGATTCCCTTGAAACTAAGTTTCTACTTAGAACTTGTTTCTACTGAGCAAACAGAAAGCTGAGAAGGCAGCAGCCACATGTGACAATCATGGTGGTAGTGATGTCCAGTGGAATGTCTTAAATCTAGGCTTGGGTGCTGATTCTCATGGGTGATACCAATGAGTAGATCTTCTAGAATGGTCAGATAGTGTGAGTTGTGGGTATTTCTTTTGTTGCTTTATTTCTGGATGCTTTGTTTCTGATTGTGAAACTTTAAGTTTGGTTCTCTAGCCTCCCAAAGATTCTGTGAGCTACTTCATACCTTGTATAAATTCATTTCTGTTCCAGACAGCTAAAGGGGATTCTGTAGTCTGCAACAATTAAATCTGGATAAATTCACTAATAGTTTGTTGAAAAAGTTAAATCTAAATGGAAGCTTTGTCCTTGAGATCTGAACACAAAGACTGTAACAAATCAGATTAAGACAACCAATACTACATTTGTGAAACAACCTAATATTACTTTCTCTGATTTTAAATCAATATCCTTCCCCAAAATTCCTTAAAGAGTCCATTTTTTTTTCATTGATTACATGTATAGATAGGTTTGCGTAAAGTTTTAACAAGTGTTCAATTAAGTTGCTGAGAGAGAGGGTATGGGAAGGGAGAGAGAGAGAGGGAGATCTTGAAAAATACACTGCTTAATTATATTACAAGTTATTTTTTCTTTCTACTTATCTGTAATTTATTATTTTTCAGAAATAAACACATTACTTATATATGTATTTAAAAGACAAGTCTTTTATATAAAAAACACTCCACATTTGTATTGTCCTTTTATTTTTTTTAAAGTTCTCAGATGCACTAATCTCATGACAACCCTGAAAGCTATTTAGTAATATTGCCATTATACAATATGCAAACTGAAGCCAAGAGAAAGTAGGTGACAGAGTCAAAACTTGAATGCAAGTCTTTGGACTCTAAGTCATGGGCTTTCTTGCTTTATCACAGTTGATCAGCAGTTCATTGAGAGCAGCTCTCTGTAAAATGAAATTTTATTATCAGGGCCAAATTAAAGAGGTAGGAGGTTTGGGTTTCTAGGTTTTCAAATGCGAAGAATCCATGTTCCCTAGCAACACTATGTGGATCCATATAAAGGAACTTTCAAGTACTATTTATAGTAAGTTCTCCCCCCCGTCCCCCTGTGCCCCGCTACATTGCCACTTCACTATGAAGTCATGATTACTAGAGAGAAAATGAGCTTTAAAGATTTTAAGTAATGTTCCTAAGAGGACACCATGGTGTTCAGCCAAATGAATGTTGTTCACAATATTGCTTAGGCTTATTTAAAATTCTGTAGAGCCTCGCTTTATTTTTTCTCACTGCTACACTGATTATAAAAAATGGTTATTAGAATTCAGTGTTACTAGCAATGAGAAGTTTAGCAATTGTCCTGAAAGAAAATAGACACCGTATTTTTATATTCTCTTCTACATGTGTGTATAAATATGTATGTATATATTTGTTTATTTGTGAGTAGCTCTATGTGTAAATTTGTGTGTATGCCTTTGCACACACACCTATACATTATGATGTACCACTTGATCCCTAATGGCAAGATATTGTGCATTATACTTTGAAAATCCTTTTCCCAAACAAGACTTTCAGCTGATAATATCAGAATTCATAGGGCTATAAAAATTAACTGGTCATTATCATAGGAATACAAGAATGTTTCAACATATGGAAAATTATTAATGTCAACAGATTAAAGGAGAAAAACATAAAATTATTCCCAGTAAGGATAATAAGATGCATTTGATAAAATTCCATACTCATAAAATTAAAAAATAGGTTTAACAAGCTATGACTAGTAGGTAATATCTTTAAATTGATAAAAATTATCTATCTAGAACATACAGAAAAATACATTACTGCTCATATTCAAATATACTGGAGTCATGACCGATGCCATAAGAAGAGCAATATGAAGCATAATAATTGCAAAGGAATACTCATACTGAAATTACATGTGGTTTATATAGTTGTATCCATAGAATGTTCAAAGAAAACTACAAACTATTATGGAGTTGAGAAAAATTGCTAGATGTAAGATTGATATACAAAAACCAAAGGCTTTCCTATATACCATCTCATTATATGAAACTAGAGGCCTGCTGCATGAAATTCGTGCATTGGGGTTGTGTGTCTCTCAGCCCAGCCTGTACCCTCTCCAATCTGGGAATCCCTCTCACAATCCAGGACTGCTGGCTCCCAACTGCTCACCTGCCTGCCTTCCTGATTGCCCCTAACCGTTTCTGCCTGCCAGCCTGATCACCCCCTAACCAGCCTGTTTGCCCCTAATTTCTTTCCCCTGAAGGCCTGGTCATCCCTAACTGCCCTCCCCTGCAGGCCTGGTCACTCCTAACTGCCCTCCCCACAGACCTGGTCCCCCAAACTGCCCTTCCCTGCAGACCTGGTTGCCCCCAACTTCCCTCCTCTGCCGGCCTGGCCACCCCAAACTTACCTTCCCTGCAGGCTTGATCACCCCCAACAGCCCTCCCTTGCAGGCCTGGTCCCTCCAGACTTCCCTCCACTGCTGGCCATCTTGTAGTGGCCATCTTATGTCCACATGGGGGCAGAATCTTTGACCACATGGGGCAGCCATCTTGTGTGTTGGAGTGATGGTCAATTTGCATATTACTTTTTTATTAGATAGGATAGGGGCCTGATGCATGGGTGGGGGCCAGCTGGTTTGCCCTGAAGTGTGTCCCAGATCAGGGTGGGGGTTCCCTTGGGGTGTGGGATGGCCTGGGCAAGGGGCCTGTGGTGGTTTGCAGGCTGGCCACACCCCCAGCGACCCAAGCAGAGGCTCTGGTATCTGGGATTTATTTATCTTCTATAATTGAAACTTTGTAGCCTTGAGCGGAGGCCTGGGCCCGCCAGGGCAGGTGAAAAGCTTGGCTTCCTCCATTGCCTGGGGCAACCCAAGCCTCCTGCTCTGTCTGTGGCTGCAGCCATCTTGCTTGGGTTATTTTGCATACTTGCTCCTGATTGGCTGGTGGGCATGGCTTGTGGGTGTAGTGGAGGTATGGTCAATTTGCATATTACTCTTTTATTAGATAGGATACCCTCCCCTTACAATAACAACAAATCTAAAAATACCTAGGCATAAAAGTTGTACAAGATCTTTGTGAAAAAGTCTATGGAACATTTATGAAAGATGTGAACAAGTGAAGCAATGGACCATATTCAAAATGGGCTAACTCAATAGTATAGAAATAGAATTTTTTAAACTTTAAAAAATTTAAGCTTTAAAGCCATCATAATATTTCCACGGAATCTTTTGTTGGACTTGACAAGCATATACTAAAATTAATGAGAAAAATAAAAGAGCCAAAATAAGTCAAAATTATTTTGAAATATATACTGAGCATTTGTCTTACCAGATACCAAATCTTATCATGAAACTATAGTAATAAAGATCATGTGAAATTGATACAAAAATAGACAAAGTGATAATTACCTGAAAAAGGGAGCTTAGGGATAAAACCTGGGCATAAATGGAAATTTAAGATCAAACACTTGTGTAGCTCCTACTTGGAATAGCCAAACCTACCTATAATAATAAAAGCATAATATGCTAATTAGCCTGGACAGCTGAACCACCCTTTGGATGTCATTCCAGACATCCTTCTGGATGAAGCTGCAGCAGCGGGGGCCAAGGCAGAAGTGGTTAGGGGTGATTAGGCAGGCATGAGAGCAGTTAGGGGCGATCAGGCAGGCAGGCAAGTGGTTAGGGATGATCAGGCAGGCAGAGGTGGTTAGGGGCAATCAGGCAGGCAGTTAAGTGATTAGGGGAGATGAGGCAGGCAAGCAGAGTGTTTAGGGGTGATGAGGCAGGCAGGCAAGTGGTTAGGGATGATCAGGCAGGCAGAGGTGGTTAGGGGCAATCAGGCAGGCAGTTAAGTGATTAGGGGAGATGAGGCAGGCAAGCAGAGTGTTTAGGGGTGATCAGGCAGGCAGGCGAGTGGTTAGGGGTAATCAGGCTGGCAGACAGGCGAGCAGTTAGGAGCCAGCAGTGCCAGATTGTGAGAGGGATGTCCGACTGCCGGTTTAGTCCTAAACTTGCAGTCTGACATCCCCTGAAGGGTCTGGGATTGCAAGAGGGTGAAGGCCAGCCTGAGGGACCCTCTCCCCCCATTCCCCCTCCCCCCACATGGACAAATTTTGTGCACTGAGCCTCTAGTTTTATAATATTTGCTTAATTAAAAAAATAAAACTCTTCACCAATTCAGACCATGGAAAATGATTGACAAGAAATTTAGGGATGGAAATAGGAAAAATAGATTAGAAAGTGATTCACAGGAAGCTATAAATATGTCTCTAATATATTATATCTTAATAATCTGAAGCAAATTCATAAAGCTGTGTGCCAGCTGTATTGATTCTTACTCTCTATATTTTTCTATCCTATCTAATAAAAGAGTAATATGCAAATTGACCGTGCCTCCACTACACCCACCAGCCATGCCCACAGGCCAATCAGGAGGGAATATGCAAATAAACCCAACCAAGATGGCTGTAGCCACAGAGAGCAGGAGGAAGGCTTGGGTTTCCCAAAAGAAATGGCGGCAGCCACAGAGCTGGAGAGAGCAGGAGGCTAGAGTTGCCCATGGCAATGGAGGAAGCCAAGCTTCTGCAGCCCTGGCCTGTTTTGGCCTCCACTTAAGGCTACAAAATTTCAATTATAGAACATAAATAAATCCCAACAAAAATGGCTGCCACCAAGGAGCAAGCAGAAGGATTGGCTTCACTCAAGGCTACAAAGTTTTAATTGTAGAAGATAAATAAATCCCAGACCCCAGGGCCTCTGCTTGGGTCGCTAGGGGGAGTGGCCAGCCTGCAAACCACCACAGGCCCCTCACCCAGGCTGCCCATGTCCCAAAGGAACCAACACCCTGATCCAGGACACCCTTCAGGGCAAACCAGCTGGCCTCCACCCATGCACCAGGCCTCTATCCTATCTAATAAAAGAGTAATATGCAGATTGACCATCACTCCAACACACAAGATGGCTGCCCCCATGTGGTCAAAGATTCTGCCCCCATGTGGACACAAGATGGCTGCCACAAGATGGCCAGCAGGGGAGGGCAGTTTGGAGGGACCAGGTCTGCAAGGAAGGGCAGTTGGGGGCGATCAGGCCTGCTGGGGAGGGCAGTTAGGGGTGACCAGGCCTGCAGGGGAAGGCAGTTAGGGGCAAACAGGCTGGCAGGGGAGTGGTTAGGGGGTAATCAGGCTGGCAGGCAGAAGTAGTTAGGGGCAATCAGGAAGGCAAGCAGGCGAGCAGTTGGGAGCCAGCAGTCCTGGATTTTGAGAGGGCAGCCGGACATCCCTCGAGGGGTCCCAGATTGGAGAGGGTGCAGGCTGGGCTTAGGAACCTCCCCCCGCATCACCCCTCCGTGCATGAATTTCATGCACCAGGCCTCTAATAGAATTATAATATTTAAATATTTTTGTAAAATGTTAATGTAAAAACAAATTAAATAGTTAACTTTTGGTCCAGATATGGTAAAACAAGCAAGAAATGATTCATTTGGTCATTCAATCATTGGTTTAATAAGCTGCCAGCAGAAGGTGAGCTAGGTTGATGGAGGGCAAGGCTTAGTTGATGCTAAGTTGTTTGAACTGCTGGTATTGTGATTCCTCCATTGGAACGGATGCTGAACTGGTGATTGAGAAACATGGATTCTCTCATCTCACCTCTGACATAAATGGGTTATTTGACTGCCTTTTGGCATGAATTAGCCTCTTGAGAACTCACCTTCTGCTAGAGTTAACTAAAAAGGTCAGGCTAGATCACCTTTGAGTCAGTAACCCCCATGTGCACCTCATGAGGCTGTTGAGGGCACAGTACACAAGAAAAAATAACAGGATGGAAATAACCACTTGTTTAACAGCTCCACATGAATATCCAATAACTGTGGGTGAAGAATTTCAAGAAATTCTGGATTAGAGCACAAACTAAAGCCTCTTGCTCTCCATACCTTGCCCTCACAACATCCTCCGAATGTCTAAATTACAGGTCTAAAATCTAAATTATGGCTCCAGCAAATGCTTTTATGTAGTCAAAATGTAACATGAAAGTAAAAAGAGTCCCTCAAAGTGTGGTTCAATTTCTGTTATGGAAATAGAAGTTAAAGAGAAGTAGATCTCACTCAACAAGGCAGGATACCTCACCTGTTATATAGGCTTCCATTAAAGGAATTCACTGCTTCAGGAAGAAATGAGTTCTCCATCACTGGAGTCTGAATGTTATGGCAGGGAAGTGGTTCCAATCTTAAATGGAGAGTTGGACTAGTTGATTTTTAGGTTCCTTCCCCACACCAGGCTTCTTTGATTCTAGGAAAATTTATTGATTTTTCAAGCTTTCTTGAGTACTGATGTATGTAGAGAGAATGTTCTAAGAGAGATAATTGACTTTATTTATCTTATCTAATAAAGAGGGAATATACTAATGGACTCTCACACCATCACAAAGATGGCAGCACCCACAGCCAATAGGAGGGAATATGCTAATTGACTGCCCCACCCTCAATGATGGTGGCACCCACAGCCACAAGATGGCAGCGCCCAGTCCCCTCAGCCCCGCCAGGGCCTTGCCACATGCCTGCCTCTGGAGTTCCCCAGTCCCCTCAGCCCCCCAGGCGCCTAGGGCCTGACCAAGGCCCAGGCAAGTCTCAGATGGTGGCTGCCCAGCATCCAGGGCTGCCCCAGGCTCAGGTAACCAGGGCTGGCCAGGCTTGCGCTGCTGGCAGGGGGAGCAGAGGTGTGATGGGGGTGTCACCTTCCCCTGATCACCAGGTTGCCTCCTGCCCCTGAGGGCTCCTGGACTGTGAGAGGGGGCAGGCCAGGCTGAGGGACCCCCCCCCCCCCCGCTCCATTGCATGAATTTTCATGCACCAGGCCTCTAGTTTATTTATAAAATTGAATTTTTAGGGTGACATTGGTTAATAAAACTATAGGTTTCAGGTGTACAATTCTATAATACTGTACATCATCCATATATTGTTTTGTGTATTCGCTACCCCAAGTCAAATATCCTTCCATCACCATTTATCTCCCCTTTACCCTTTTCCATCTCCCCCCACCTCTTCCCCTCTGGTAATCACCATGCTGTTATCTGTGTCTATGAGGTTTTTGTGGGTTCTTTCCCCCTGCTAATCCCTTCACCTTTTTCACCCAGCCCTGCAACCTCGATCCCCTCTGAGAGCTGTCATACAGAGAACTGAATTCTGATTTTAGCTGTAGAATATTACTTAGCTTCTCAAGAAGAATTTCAATGAAATAAGAATTCCTGTTGTGTCTATATTTTCAAGGACTAAGAATCTAAATTGCCATATTCCTTCTCTTTCTCTTTAGAAATATTGAGAGTTTTTTTCTACCCTTGAAACTGCAATGAACTGCTTCTTTCTGACATAAAATATTCCCATAGACCTTCATCCTATTTCTGGTAGGCATCATAATTTCTGGAAAACAGTACTTTGCAACCGTTACAGTGTCCAAAGCTTTTATCATCAATTTAGTGATAGTCCTTGGTACAAGTCAAAGAATTAGGGCACAATTTAATTTTATTAAATTGAAAATATACAAACAATATTTACAGAAAAGGATATACAGAAAGACATACTCAGAAAATGCACAAAATGTAAAATTCATTAATCTTTTTTATGAATTCAAGGGAATCTCAAAGTACAAATTCATTGCTAAAGATTCAAGATTACTTCCTAGCAAATTTAGAAATGAACAAATTAAAACAATCTCTTAAACTATAATATTTAATATATTATAAATGACCAGTGCCAGGCATATTCCCAGAACCTAGATAGGCTGAGGTCACTCAGAAAACCAGGCAACTCTCAATTATCCATTTATATATGAGCCCAGGGTGGCATAAAAAAAGTATTGTTAGAATCCAAGAATATCTCATTTTATCCATTATTGTCAGCATCCTGTGAACCAAATTTCTCTGTAGAACTATCAGCAAGAACAACATTGTCACATATTATTTCCACCTCCTAAACTCACTCTTCCTGAGAGGCAAAAACTAAGTAAAATTAAATAGTAGGAGGGAGAGAGAAGAGCCAAGAATCAGCACTGCACAGGAAGTGCTCAGTCTACAGAAAAAAAATGACAGATTAAGGAGAGCAAAAAAGAACCCTCTGCTCAAGAAGGCCTTCTCTGACCCCTTTATTTAAAAGTCTTTGCTCCTCCTACTCTGCATTATTTCTCAACATACAACTTATCAATATTGAAATTGTTTGACTAATTTTTCATCGTCTTTTTATTTCTCTAGAATGAATATAGGCACCTTGTGTAGTCACTACTGAAACTGCAGGGTTTAGAACAACACCAGTATGTACTATACCCTCAATTAATATTTGTTTTAATTGAGGGTATAGTTTTAGATGGATAGATACAGATATAGGAATGATGGATGGATGGATGGATGGATGGATGGATGGATGGATGGATGGATGGATGACTAGAGTCCCAAATAGGAGTTGATTAAGAAAATAGAGTATATTTCTTCCTTTTTAAAATATACTTTTACTGATTTTAGAGAGGAAAGCAGAGGGAGAGAGAAATAGAAACATCAGTGATGAGAGGGAATCATTGACTGGCTTCCTCCTGCATGCCCCACACTGAGAAACAAGCCTGTAGTCCAGGCATGTGCCCTGACTGGGAATTGAACCGTTACCTCCTGGTTCATAGGTTGACACTCAACCACTGAGTCATGCTGGTCTGGTGAATAGATTTCTTCTTGAAACAGAATTCTAATTAAGGGTAAATGGCCAAGTGACTGACAGAACCCACATTTCATCTATGATGGGCTTTCTAAATTTTCTAAGTGTAAAATGTTTTAGATTAGAAATAACTGAAGCATACATTTCCTATGATATGACTCTCTCAGAGGTTGCTTTATTGCTACATAAAAATATTATGTGAATTTTATTCAAACATGACCATTCATACCAGCATGTGCATTTGCTAAGATTACTTAATAATCAGGAGGCCCTTCTGTATATTTCACAGAGGCAAATATTTGAATCCAGTCTAAAGAACATGAAAACTAATCTCTAGGCCTCTTGTGGCTCAAGATTTTTGAGCCCTTATAATATTTAGAATTATAGGTAGCTTTCAATGTCATCCCCACTTTTAGCATGCTTTGTATTCTATGAAATGTGTTCTGTTAATTAGATGAGTGACAAGAAGCAAGTCTAAACTAAATTAGTTTGTATTCATAATTTCCTATTTCATTATGTAAGCGGGGAAAAGCCAAATCTATATTGCCAAATTTGATTCTTTGGGTTACTTAACAATTGGTGTGTTTTTTTGTTTGTTTGAAATATTTGATAGGTGACACTGGAAAAGTGACATTGAATGAAAGAAAATTGGAAAGATGTTTAGATGAAATTTTCTCCCAAGCCATGATAATAATTTATACACCCAGCACATCATTGAAAACCAGTGTTATGCTTGCCATGCATTCATTCCCTCTCTAAAATTCTATATAACATACCCTGCAATGACCTCTGCAAAGTGTTTTCAAGGGGAATCATGAAAACATACTTTAATAAAGCCGTCTTGATGTTAATAGCCAAATAAAATGAAATGGTAGAGCTGCTGTTTTTTTTTATGGAAAGGCAGATGGATACATTCTTTTGTACAAATACCTGTGTTCCCAGGAGGAGAAGCTATAAAGCACATTTTAGAAAATAGCTTTATGTTTTTAATATGTAAAGGAATTTTTCTATTTAAATAACAATGCTGTGGCAAAAAAAATTCTTTGTAAATCAAGTAATTCTTTTGTCATGCAAATAGCCAACACCTCATTTGTTCTGAAAAATCTAATGAAATCTCCTCCCAGCGGAATAAATCTTCACTGTTGTCCCATTGGCACCACAACCTCTACACTGATGAACACCGTGTGACTCCACTTGAACAAATTCTGCCTTTTTCCTCTTTATAAATGCAAGTTCCTACTTGGCTTCCTCAAACTAACTCTTTTTGGGGGGGCCCTGGTCACATTTACACCTTTTTTTTTTTTTTTACACAGCATTGAACACTTCTTTATACAGGTATTATTGAACAGTTTTCATTAATTTTGTTGTTTCCTTTGTACTGTAATGGTTATGTTTTCTTTTTGTGTTTATTTGGTTTTTAATCCTCATCCAAGGAGAGGAGAGAGAGAGAGAGAGAGAATAAAGAAACATTGATCAGTTGCCTTCCATATGTGGCCTGACTGGGGATTGAATCCACAGTTATGTGTCCTGATGGGATCGAACCCAGGACCTTTCCATGCACAGGATGATGGTCAACTGAGCCACTATGACCAAGCTTGTGTTTATTTTTCCCAAGAATTTATCTTCTTCTCTATCTGACTTGAAAACTTCATCAGGGTAAATCCAAGTCTATTTGGATCACCCACAGTGCCTGGTTCATAGTATATACTCAATGTTTTTGAGTAATACAATGAATAAGTATATTATGTACATTTATAATACATGCAGTTTAATAAGTATATGGTAGCATCCTTTTTATCACAGGGTTTCCCATCATTTCCTTTCCATAATCCTAAAATAGTATGCCAAATGCATTGTAATACATAATTCCTATTAAGTATTCCTTTGTTTCCTTATTAAGAGAGCTCACGTTTTCACAGATTTTTCCATTTTTTTTTTTTTGAGCCTTTACATCCATAGCAAACTCTAAGCAAAACTATACAACCAAACTGAGAAAATCAATTGGGAGCCAAAAACCAGGACTACAGGCTTTATTAGGGGAAAGAGACCTGCCCGGCTGTCTCCAAGGGGAGAACAGCAACACATGCAGAGGTGAACACGCCTTTCGAGGGGAGGAATGGGAAGGAATGGGGGCTTCGTGTACTCCGCACGCGCTGATTGGTGGCTTAATGTATGATCATATAGGGACAAGGGCTTAGGGTATTTGGCAGGTGTTGATTGGTGGTTCAATGTATAGTCCATATAAGGTGCCTGGTTAGGTACTCAGGTATGTCCAGGCCGCAGGTTACGTCATGCTCCGCCCACCAGTTGGGGGAAGGGAGGATCTATCACAAGCTATGCTTCTAAATTTTCACATTGCACACCAAACCAGACCTGGACTCACTCACAGACAGAAGAAGCAAAAGTGAAGTTAAGTACATTTTATCTCCCACTTACACCTACTGAGCGTTGAACACAGTGTTTTACTTCCTAAAATTCTCCAGAACAGGTGGGCATGAGCCTTTGTACTTCTCTCTAGCTTTCTTTTATGGGGAAAGTAATTTCTAAATATATAAATATAACAAAATCAAAATGTAGATGTTCCATGGAGTTTATTATAATAGGCTTTGATCTGTGTTGTTTGTTTGTTTTTGTTTTTTTTTTTGAAAGACTGACCTTCAGTGATGTTCTACTGTCAGTAGATGTTCAATAAATGGGAGAAATCAAAAGCCCACTATAATGTGTCATCCACATTACATTTTGTGTTGGGATGATAGTTTATTTATCTTTAATTCATGTCCTTCTAAAATTATAATAAGCTGCATTTGTCATTGTGAGCAACCACTCATTAGATGGATCATAGGTCTGTATGAGAAATCACTTAGTCATCTTATGGGAACCCTTTCCATAGGCCTAATTCTTTTGCGATTTTACCACTCTTGATTAGATTTTTAATTTTACTCTTTCAATGTAGAGTTTTTCCCTCCTAATAAATTAAGACATTTTTATTTTTCTAACACATACCAATTGTTAGGCTGTTGCATAGTTTCCATCATCTGTTAGGCTGAACCATTTACATCAAACTTTTAGCATTCCGTGTGACTTGTCTTAGAATTGATTTGATTACAGCCATCTCTATTGACCATAAAGGCAAACTCAATAAACAGATGGAAGGAACTGTGATTTTCCCACCAAGAATTGAACAGCAATAGATTCAGATCATTTATTGCCCCTTCCTAGGAGAAGCAAGAAATCAATAAAGCAGGTGCTCAGCACTGTAACTGCATAGCTGGCAGGATGTCAGCCTCTAATATCAAAAAGGAAACACAATGTGCCTAACCAAAAAAAGCAAAAATACATTTTTTAAAACTACTTATTAGAAAAACTTGTGTGTGGGTTTTTTTTTCAGTTGATTAACCTTTCCACGCCCCCCCTCCCCCGCCCCGAATATGGGCTTGCATATAGATATGTCCTAAATCCATTGTCAGAATATGATCTTTGGAAAATTGGGCAACTGCTAACTCTGAAAGGTAGATAACTTAATGAGTTTATACAGTAATAACAATGATCACATATAAACATTCAAAAGTAATAGAATAGAAGCTTAAAACCAAGAAAAAGTGGAAAGTAATTATAGTTTTCATTTTTATTAGAGTTTGAAAAAAAAGAGTAAAGTAATTTATAGAAAGGTTTGCTATGAAAATTATACCTTTATTCATAAGATATTGACATTTTTATGTTTTATATGAACTCACTAGAGGCCTGATTCATGAAATTCATGCATGGGTAGGGTTCCTAGGCCTGGATGACAATTAGGGCTGATCTGTGGGGGACTGGGGGGACGCAACCGGGGGCCCCTGCTGGCACCCACCTTGGCCAGCCTGACGCCGCCCACTCACCAGCCACGGTCCCGGTGAGGCGATCGGGGAACAGCACTAGCCTATTTGCTAGCTGGCCCTGCCCCTTGATAGCCCTGCCGCTGCCACCGGTCACCTCACTCTGTAGGGCTACTGGTGGGGTGATTGGGGGGCCCGGCTGGCCTAGGGCCTGCAGGCTGGGGGCAGCTTCTGCATTGAGTGTCTGCCCCCTGGTGGTCAGTGCCCATCATAGCAACCAGTAGTTCCACTGGTTGTTCAAACATTTGGTTACTTTGCATATTAGGCTTTTATTATATAGGATAAGTTCTCCCTCTCACTCTACAGAAGCTACAAACATGAAATAGAATAAGTGGCCTACGGTCAGAATTTCACTGAAAGGTCAGCTGGAGCCCTGGGTTTCCAGACTCACAGAGGCAGAAACTTTATACTAATGGCTTGTTTTTAAAAAACAGAATGTCTATAAAGGCATTAAATGAATGGGTTCAGTTTCATTACCCTGGTTACTAAAAGCCTGGAAAATGGAATTGCAAAGGGTACAGAAACCATTCTTATTTTTAATATTAGGTATTTTCTAACTTTAAAGTATATGTTCATGCTAAAATAGTGACTAAGTATACAGGCTAAGACTAGACAGGCAGGGTTAAGTTAAAATCCTAGTCTTGTCACTTGCTAATGTACTGTAGGTCAAATTATTCATCCTATCTGAGCATGTTTGATAAAATTTCGGAATAAGACCCTCCTCCCCCCATGTCAGAGGATTAATGCAAAGATAAAATAAGAGCAGGCATGTTGCCCAGCGCCTGGTCCATAAGAAACATTCAATAAATGCTAGCTGCTATAATTATACAAATCATGAGTTATGAGTTGTTATACAACCATCCTATTAGCTCTCATCCTGGCATCTTGAATTCTAGAGCCTCTGGACAGTGCAGGGGAAGGAGGAAGGCTGCCTACAAGAGCCTAAGGCCTTTGTTCAGAGTCTCTATTTAATACTGAAATATAAAAGGACACACACACCTTACATGGTAAAGTTGCCAAAGATCATAAAAATGTGGATTAATTAAAAAAGAAAAGCAGAGTCTCTAAGCCACAGGGAAACTTGGTGAAAAATCTGGAGATTTAGATTGATAATGGAGAGTTATATTTAAACTTGATTCCCATGTTGCCAGTGGGAATCACTTCTTAGAATAATCAGATTTGAGAAGACTAATAATAGAGCACTAGATTGTACTTGCCTCTGAGTCACTTGGCTGAGGAAGGGGAAAGCTAAGCCCACCACCAGGCATAAGTATTGAATGAAAGTCGCCTAAAAACCAGGTTGGAAAGAAATCACCAGTTTCCTAATTTCAGTTCTTTCAATTGTGTTTTTTTTCCTTCAGTCGATCAGATGATGAAGTCTGTGACTTCTTCAAGGAACGGGGCTATGTTTCATTCGTTTCTTATCCCTATTGCCTAGCACGGATCCCAGCACACAGTGGGTGCTCAGGACACATTTAGTGGGTTAAATGAATGAAGGTTCCGAGAGAAGAAACTAGCACAATGAGGAAAATTCTATGTTTTTGCTACCAGGAGAGATCTTGAGCCAGCCTTAGGTTTTATACTTGTGTGGCATGAGCTTCTTAAGGATAGAATTCTCTTCATACGTTTGAAACATGGATAGGGCTCAGTAAATTGATTTTGTTCTCATTTGTTACTTTAAACCACTGAGCGCCTTAATAAAATACTTTCTAGATGTTGCCCCCATTGTGTAAAACTTATGGTTTGGTTCTTTTCTTTTAAAAATCAAATATTATTTTGAAAATGCCTATAATTTCTCAAGGACCTGAAACTTTCTACTTTTATATGTAACATTTGGGAAAGATTTTATTTTGTCCAGTTTATTCATTTTCCTAAAGTCATATGCATTTTACCTCCCTCTTATGTGAGATCTCTTTTAAACTCTAATAACAAAGCTAATGAGCCAAATTGAAGATGTGTGGGTTTAAAAATCAAAACAAAACTATACTTTGGAAATGCCATCATCTAGCCCAACAAACACAATTGGCAACCTTAGGGAATGGCAGCTTTAAGTGACATGCACATCCCACAGTATGCCCAGAGAAATATTTCATACTAAGTTGTATGTGCTAGTTAATATTATGGTATTTCCATTCCAGTTGAATATCAATTAGAGGCACAGTTGTCAAATAGTAATTCATTTGACAAATAGTGTCTGCCTGTCAAAGGCACCTTTGGGTTTTAGGGATACAAACTAAATAAGACCAGCAGGGTCTCACTTACATTCTAAAGTTGGATAGTCAGCTAATAAGCAACTAAATAAACAAATGGACAAGATTAATTTCAGATGCTAATTAATGCTGGTAAGTCAGTGAAACAGACTGTTTTGATAGAGAGAAAAAGAGGGGTGTTAATTTAAATTGGGTAGTCATGAAAAGTTATTTTGAGGCTATTATTATATTTGAGCTGAAATATGAATGGTGCAAAGGACCCAGTCATGGGGAAATCTGTGGAAAGAGAAAACAGCCAAAGAAGTAAAGGTCTTAAAATGATAATAAACTTTTAATTTTCTTAAAAGAAAAAAAAGAAAAAAACAACAGAAAAATATCACCCTAATCAAAACCCCAACAGGTTCTCCACCCCCCGTCCCTTGGCTAAATGAGCAGATCTTCAAATTCATATGTGAGTGTAAAGGATACAGAATAGTCCAAAACAACTTGAAGTCAAACTTACCAACTTACACTAATCAACTTCAAGACTTATTATTAAGTCACAATGTCTAATATTGGTCAGTATAAAGATAAATAAATAGATTCCTGGAACAGAAGACAGACTCCAGAAATAGATTCATATTTACATGGCCAACTGATATTTAGCAAAGATGCAATTCAGTGAAGAAAGAAAACTCTCTTTTTTTTATTGTTTAAAGTATTACATATAGTAGTACATATATCTCCTTTTTTTCCCCCCATTGACCTTCCCCCAGCCTCCCCCACCCCCTATCGCATGCCCTCTTCCTATCCCCCACTCTCACCCTCCCCGTGTCTTGTGTCCATTGGTTGTGCTTATATGCATGCATACAGGTCCTTTGGTTGATCTCTTTCCCCTCCTCCCCAACACTATCCAGCCTTCCCACTGTAATTTGACATTCTGTTTGGTGCTTTACTGCCTCTGTATCTATCTTTTTATTCATCAAGTTATTAAGGAAAGTCTTTTCAACAGATGTTCTTATTAACATTGGATATCATTTAAAAAAACATTCAGGCCTGGCCTGCATGCCTCAATGGTTGAGCATCAACCTATGAACCGGGAGATCATGGTCCAGGTCAGGGTACATTCCCACTTTGCAGGCTCCATCCCCAATGTGGAGTGTGCAAAAGGCAGCCGATCGATGATTCCCTCTCATCATTGCTGTTTCTATCTCCCTCTCTCTCTCCCCTACTCTCTGAAATCAATAAAAATATATTTTTAAAAAACCACACAGTATTGATCCACATCTCTCACCATATAAAAATTAACTCAAATGAGTTATAGACATAAATGCAAAACCAATAACTATATTTCTAGAAGAAAACATAGGAGAAAATTTTTATGACCTTTTATTAGGCAAGGATGTGTCCAAAAAGGAGACCAAAAGTATAATCCATAAAAGAAAAGTTGATAAAAGGAGAAACCAAGATGGCGGCATAGGTGAACACCTAAACTGCTGCCTTCACAATAATTTCAAAACTACAGCTAAAAGACAGAACGGACACCATCCAGAACCACAGGAAAGCTGGCTGAGTGGAAATTCTACAACTAGAAGGAAAGAGAGGGGCACACAGAGACTCAGAGGAGCTGCAAAAGGCTGAGGTACGGAGAGACATGCACTCAGAGAGGATGGGCAGCTGAGTGCCTGGCTAGCTTTCTCTAGAGGGAGAGAGATGGAAGCTCCTGACTGCACTGAACCCCAGTTCTGACTGCACTGAACCCCAGTTCTGGGTGAGACCCTGGGGTCCCAGACTCCTCTGGGGGGAGTCTGGACTGTTGGCAAAAGAGAGGAGCGCATGGAAACTCAGGGGAGCTGCGGAAGGCAGAGGTCTGGAGGCACGCGCACAAGTGCACCCAGAGAGGACTGACTGCTGAGTGTGCTGCTGGCTTTTTCTAGCAGGAGGAAGAAGGAAGCTCCCACCTACGCTGAATTCCAGTTCCAGGCGAGTTTCTGGGAACCCAGACTCATTCAGGGAGAAACTGGACTGTATGGCAGTGGGTGAAACTCAAGGATGGCTTTCTCTCAGAGGTGCTTGCAGTGATTACTGAGGGACACTGAGACCCAGGGGTCTCATTGGTCAGGGCTGATGGGAAGCCAAGGCTGTCTGCTCAACCCTGAGACTCTGCCCCATCCAAGCTGAGCACAGAGGCTTTTGCAATTTTGCAAGTCTTGTCTCATAAGGGTGTCTCCAGCACAGAAGTTATCCCATCATAGACACAGCTGATCCTCACAGCCGATTGGCCTGGAGGTCAATTCCTCCCAGTGATACCAACAACAATCAAGACTTAACTACAACAAGGCTGTACACACAATCCACAAAGGCATGCACCAAGAGTGTCCACCTCAGGTAACTGGGGAGGCTGAGCCACTGGGCCCTATAGGACACCTAGCACACAAAGCCACTCTATCAATTCAGGGAAGCAGCCAAAATGTGGAGACAAAGAAACAGGTCATAAATGAAAGAAATGGAGGAAAGCAAACAACTGGATATAGAGTTCAAAACCATGGTTATAAGGTTTTTCAAGAATTTCCTAGAAAAGGCTGATAAATTTAGTGAGACCCTCAAGGATATGAAAAAGGACCAACTAGAAATTAAACATACACTGACTGAAATAAAAAATATTATACAGAGGCTTAACAGCAGACTAGAGGAACGCAAGAATCAAGTCAAAGATTTGAAATACAAAGAAGCAAAAAACACTCAACCAGAAAAGCAAAACGAAAAAAGAATCCAAAAATTTGATGATAGTGTAAGGAGCCTCTGGGACAACTTCAAGCGTACCAACATCAGAATTATGGGGGTACCAGAAGAAGAGAGAGAGCAAGATACTGAACCTATTTGAAGAAATAATGACCGAACACTTCCCCCACCTGGTGAAAGAAATAGACTTACAAGTCCAGGAAGAGCACAGAACTCCAAACAAAAGGAATCCAAAGAGGACCACACCAAGACACATCATCATTAAAATGCCAAGAGCAAAAGACAAGGAGAGAATATTAAAAGCAGCAAGAGAAAAACAGTTAGTTACTTACAAGGGAGCACTCATACGACTGTCAGCTGATTTCTCAACAGAAACTATGCAGGCCAGATGGGAGTGGCAAGAAATCTACAAAGTGATGAATAGCAAGAACCTACAACCAAGATTACTCTACCCAGCAAAGCTATCATTCAGAATTGAAGGTCAGATAAAGAGCTTCACAGATAAGAAAAAGCTAAAGGAGTTCATCACCACCAAACCAGTATTATATGAAATGCTGAAAGGTATTCTTTAAGAAGAGGAAGAAGAGGAAAAGGTAAAGATAAAAATTATGAACAACAAATACATATCTATTAATAAGTGAATCTAAAAATCAAGTGAATATAAAATCTGATGAACAGAATAAACTGGTGAATATAATAGAATCAGGGGCATAGAAAGGGAGTGGACTGACAATTTTCAGGGGTAAAGGGTGTGGGGGTGAGGGAAGAGACTGGACAAAGGTCGTACACCTATGGATGAGGACAGTCGGGGGTGGGGGGGAAGGTAAGGGCAGAGGGTAGGATAGGAACTGGGTGGAGGGGAGCTATGGGGGAAAAAAGAGGAACAATTGTTATAATCTGAACAATAAAGATTTATTAAATAAAAAAAACAATTAAAAAATCCCTAGATGAGAATTAACCAAAAATTATTAAATTAAAATTACAGGTGAAAAAAAAAAAAGAGAATGATAAGACAAACCATAGACTGGTAGAATACATTTTCAAATATCATGTATGAGAAAGGACTTATCCATAATATATAAAGAATTTTCAAGTTCAATTTAATAAAATGAGTGGAAGATTTTTGCCCAGTTGGTGTGGCTCAGTGGTTGAGCATTGACTCACGAACCAGGAGATCATGGTCCAATTCCCGGTCAGGGCACATGCCAGAGTTGTGGGCCTGAGACCCTGGTGTTTATTTCTTTTAATGAAAGGTATCTCTACTTGCCGGGGCTGACCAGCAGACCCTGAGGGATGGATGAATGATTACTGTGACACAGTGTTTGCTGTGAAAGAGAGGTCTAAGGGATTGCCTGGCTAAAGGAACCAGACAGCCTGGATTACCTGCCTCATTAGGCTTTTATTGTAACAGCAGTTGAGATAAAGTTTATCTTTTAGATACAATCAGTAGGATAAGTAATCTTGGGAAGGCACAGGTGTTTGCAGTGTCATTTAAGCAAGGACACCTGAAGATTAAGCATAAGGATTTAGGTAAACACCTGGGGGTCTGCATGTGAACAGACTTGTTTGGAAAGGTCCAGGAATAATTAGGGGAAGCCACATTCAGCACTCCCCTAAGTTGGAATTCCAATAAACAGGGCAGACCACCTTCAGCACACTTCCCTTTTCTCGGAATGTCCCCCTTACAAACTTTCCAACCAAGTCTCATGTGCTCCCCAACCTCTACTTAGTGATTTTTGTGGTAAAGGACAGACCCCAGCCTAATCCAGAACTTATCCAGAATTATTTTGGAGGGTTCTGACTATGGAAAAACAGAAAATCCTTTCATATATGAATTAATTCATTCACTTAATTTTTCCATTCATTCTTTCAATAAACATTTCATGGTATATGTTGAAAACAGAGAAATGAAATAAAAGCAAGTGATTGTGACTGAGTATTATTTCAGGTACCCCTCATTTATTCAGTAAACACCTTATCAGTCCTAAGTAAAGCTGCTTTTTTTTTTTTTCATAGCTAAAGGAACACACATTTGCATCCAAGAAAGCATAGACTTTCTCCAAGGACAGATGATCTTGAATCACTACAAGGTGTCTAGCTACAACAATAGGTTTCAACAGCTGCAGTGAAAGGTCTACTTAACTCATCTATTTATATACAAATAGCTCTTCCACAGCACTGAAAAAAGCTTCTGAAATTCAGTTATTTGGTGAGCAGTGAAATGTTGAAGTAATGGCACCCTAATACCAGCTGATAAATAACCCATCACCAAGCCCCATGCCCCCAAACCCACTTCATCCCCAGTCTAGTGATTACTCCACCTCTAACCCGGAGTCCACTTCAAAACAAAGTAGGAGAGGGAGGAGCAAAGACAAGTACCTAATAATAGTGAGCTTTGCAATTGAAAGTGTATAACTAATAATGCAAGAAACATAGAGGCTCTTGTTTCTGTAGTCAACACTGTGGAACTGTCCTATACGATAAAAGCCTAATATGCTAAGTGTCTGGTCATCTTGTCATCTGGTCATCCAATCAAAGCCTAATATGCTAATGATATGCTAAGACAGTTCAACCACTCATGATGTGCACTGACCACTAGGGGACAGACAGTCAACCAGTCACTATGATGTGCACTGACCACCACGGGGCAGATGCTCAACTCAGGAGCCAGGCTCATGGCTGGCAAGCGCTAAGGATGTCCAACTGATGGCTTAGGCCTGCTCCCCAGGGCTCCTAGACTACAAGAGAGTGCAGACTGGGCTGAGGGACACCCCCTCCCCCATCCCAGTGCAAGAATTTTGTGCACCAGGCCTCTAGTAAGATTCATATTTGAGGATCTTACTGAGAGACAAAAAGTGAAGGGAAGCATAAGAAATATGACATTTATCCAGAATTTCACCAATTCTATTCAAATAATAGGTTCTTAATAAATGCTTGTTTAATCAGTGAATAAATTAAACCTAGGATGGCCTAATTCCAAAGCTCATGTTCTGCTTAGCATATAATTCTGCTTCTCTGTTAAGGAAGTTGCTTTCTGACAAGACATTTCCTACTTTTCAGAAGTTCTTTCTTGTGTTCAAGGTCATGAAGTTTGGTACATTAGTTACTGGCATTTGTATAGCTAGAAAAAATAATAATAAAAGTATTTTTGTGCTTGCTAAAGTGCTATGACATTACCTACCAACAGATAGGACCTGTTCTTTGTCTCTTAAGAAAAGCCAGACTGGATGAGTCAGATCTGAACTCTAAACACACTCAGCTACCTGAGCTATACCCACAGCCTCCATGTGATCTAGGAGCTGGCTGTGGCATTCCTCCACTAGCAGCTTATGACTCATTTTTCTCTTGTGGTAAGTTTTAAAATTCACAAGCGAAAAGATATTCCTTTGACTGAGATAGTAAACTTTTAGCTACATTTTGACTTGGAATGGGTTTGCCTTCAGTTCCACAAAACTCCAGCATACAGTATGTATAAATAATGCTGCCAGTTCCTAGAACAAGCAAACCCCCAATCTCAGGGGTCAACACGACAGATGTTTATTTCTCATTCATGGTGCAGTACAAGGAAGGCAGACTGGCTGGCTCTCTTCTCATTCTTTATTCAGAGACCCAGATACCTTCCCTTTGCTCCTTAGAATCCTTTCCATTCATTCAGGAGATGAGGGAAGAGAGCAAGATCCTCTGTGGAAGGGTTTTATGTTCTGGGCCCATGCATTAGTCAGTTTTCAGAGAAATAGAACCATAACACCAATGGTATGTACTTCTGAAAGCTGGTGGGCTCAGGATCTGGCATTTGTATAGCTGATCTTTTCTGTGCTTGTGTGAAGGCCATGTTTCAGGTTAAGCCTGAAGGCAGGAAAAACCCCAGAGTTGCAGCTCAAGGCCGTCAGTAAGGAGGAGTTCCCTCTTACTCAGCCTTTTTGCTCTATTCGGGCCTTCAACTGATTGGATGAGGACCACCCATATTAGGAAGGACAACCTGTTTTACTCAGTCTGCTGATTAAAATGTTCATCTCATTCAGAAACAGCCTCACAGACACACTCAACATAATGCTTGACCAAAGAGCTGGGCACTCCATGACCCAGTCAAATCGATATGCAAACTTAACCGAATCACTATAGGAGGCCCAGGAAAGAGTCCAACTGTGTGTGCAGAAGGATAGAGAGAGGACATATACTGGCAGAGTGCTAGCGGACTCTGCCAAAGAGCATCGCTGGTTATTTACTTGCTCGTGTTCCTCAGTGTTAGTGCTTGTTACAACATTTTGCAAAATTGGTCTGCAAAAAAAGGAAGGGAATTTGGTAGCATTTGGAGAAAATATCAGTTTTAGAATTATTGGTAATAAAATTTCAACTGCTGGCTCCTTTCACTGTTATGTCTAAGCAATTCAACCAGCTATAGGAAACCCTATCCTGTTTCTTTTTTTGTTGTTGTTGTTGTGAATTTTAAGAACATATTTTATATATTCAACTGCATGTTAAAATGATATCAACAGTTTTCAAAAGAGAAACCTTAATTTTAAAAAACCACCACAGATTGCCTGATTCTGTTTATAGGAGATGTCCAGAAAAGGCAAATATATAGAGAGTAGATTAGTGGTTGC
Organism: Corynorhinus townsendii; assembly: GCA_026230045.1. Lineage (NCBI taxonomy): Eukaryota > Metazoa > Chordata > Mammalia > Chiroptera > Vespertilionidae > Corynorhinus > Corynorhinus townsendii. The sequence goes on along the minus strand of JAPDVU010000003.1, from coordinate 202,900,063 downwards.
TGAAGGGGTGGAGGTGGGAAGGAGTGAATGAGGAGTAATTGCTACAAGGTTTCTTTTTTGGGTGTTGGAAATGTTCTAAAATTAGTTGATTGGAATGGTTGCACAATTCTTTAAACACACTAAACATCATTGATTTGTACGCTTTAAACATGAATTTTATGGTACATAGATTATATCTTAGTAGCTTTTTCTTATAATGGAGCTAATCTAGTTTACTTAACTTTTCTTATTGATGAAAGCTTTTCGAATACCTCTTAAACTATAGCAGTCAGCCAGTCACCAAGTCATCATGACAGTCAATAGACATCTATGGGGGCTACATTACTAGTATTTCAGGCACCGTGCAAGGATCTGGCAACAGAGACATAAATAAAACCATGGCCTCTGTGCTCAAGGTCACAATCTAGTGAAGGAGTTGGACTGTGTGGAGTACAATGTGCTATACTTTTGGTGCTATAATTTAAGTGCTATAATTTAGGTTAACATTAGGTAATATAGAGCCAGAGAAAAGATTTATAATATATAGGTAATATTTAGGGCATTGCTGGGAAAAAAGTAATTCCTGAATGAGCAGCTCCTTCCTAGCAACACAACCACTCTATTCCACGGAAGAAAACCATAAATCTTCGGTGGACAGCTTTATCTCTGACATACTCACTGGAATAGTTTATCTTTTATGTCACAAAGTGTAGAATACATTTACAGATTATTATCACTGTCACAACTACGCTTGGGAATCACGTGACTCTGTTGAGAATAATCACAGAGCATGTTCAGGTTATCTATGGAGAAGGAAAGACGAATGTCCATTGTGCGGGCGACCAGAGGAGATGTGTTTAGGAATAGTTTGTAGAGCAAAACTTCATAACGATCTGTTCCATCCTGTGAAATGTGTATTCAGTCTTACGGGGAGCCATGATTCACTTCCTTATCCATCTGAGTTCAAACAAGACCTAACACTAATGAATTACGCATACCAATTTGAAGGCACTTAGCACCCTGAACAAGAGCCTGAGTGCCTAGGGCCTAATTTTGCTTCTGAAAGTTTTGAACAGTACTGAGAACTTCGGGTATCTTCTGTATAACCTGGTGCCCTCAAAGTAAAGGGAAGAACTCTTTACTGAGCCACAGGCACATCTTTGGTTCCCTCTCCCACGTCCCATGTATATATGTAGCCAAAGACCCTCCCTCCCCTTTATGACCTTAGATTTCTCTTAGAAAGACAATTCCTACTGCTGGTAAAATTAATATTTCCTTGGCTTCTCAGCTGCCATTGTGCCCTGTGGCATCAAAATTGCTTTGATAATGTGATTCTTATGTGGTCTCTGAAGGAATCCAATGATTCCATTTTTATTTTTGCTTTCCCTTTTAATGTTGGAGACTGCATACCTATAGTAAGAATAAGTAGGAATGAGCTTTCTTTCATTGGGTCCTCTTGTAGGAGCTAAACAGACTTAAACTGTAAAGTAAGACTTTGCCAGGTACTGAGAACTGCATGGCAGACAGGAATGAAGGAGGAGGAGTGCTCAAAGCAAGGAGACCATCACACCCAGCTTCTTAACACATCAGAATTATAGGTTCTCTTTTATGTGTAAATACATCACATAACCCTTCTCAAGGACTGCCTTGTGGTCATCAAGGGAGGGGGGTCCTCATGGCAGGTGAGGGAGAAGGGATCTAGTAATACTCATCAAGGAACAGAAACATAAGGAGACAACTTCAAAAAGATATCAGGGTTATACACTGGTTTTTCTTCAGATCACATAAATCTTTTGCCTTTTACTAAAAAGATGTTAGTGTTTATCCAATAAAATATTAAGGAACTATAGTGGGATCTCATAACTTATCCAAAGAAGCAAAACGTTGAAAAACCATAAAAGGATCTCAGTATTTGTTGATATTTCAACTTTATTTCTCTGATTACAGATATATAGCACGATCTTACCTCAGAGGGGTGATTTCTTCATGTGGTCCCTATAGAATGCCAAGCAGTTTGATGTTTTATAAATGTCTGATTCAATAGTCAGATCATCCCTATGAAGTAAGTAGGTGTTATCTTCTATTATCCTCACTAGAAGATGTTGTATTAGTTTGCTAGGGCTGTTATAACAAAATGGCACAGACTGGGTGCTTTACTAGTAAGCGTAACTAGAAATTAAGAAGCAGGAATTCCCAGATCAAGGAGTTGTCAGAGTTGCTTTCTTCTAAGGCCCCTGTCCTTGGCTTGCAGACAGCCAACCTCCAGCTGCCTCTTCACCTGGTCATCCCTCCATACACATGCACCCCTGGTGTCACTTAGTGTGTCTCAGTTTACTTTTCTTGTAAGAATAGCAATCATATCGAATTAATGGAGTGATACAATTAGACTGCATTATAGAAAACAACCTAGCATTAGTGAAGAAAATGGATTTCAGAAAGAGGAGTCTGATGTCAAGGAGACCAGTTAGGGGGCTCTTATAGTTACCTAGGCAAGATATTATAAGGGTCTGAATTAGGACAATGGATTATTTAGGTATTATTTCAAGTTCTTACCAGACACCCTCCCTCCCATTTATTACTTTAGAGTTGATGTACTAGGGACTCAGTAGATATCATTGCTGACCACGTTGCTCCCCCCATTAAGCTACATTCTAATTCGGGCACAGGGAGGAAACAGACAATAAGCAAAAAAAAAAGGTTACTAATCTGGAGTAAGTAAGAAGAGCATGCATTAGAGAGTAACTGACTAGAGAAGTAGGAGGCAGTGAGGGGTAGGTGGGGTGAGGGCTGTCTGGGAGTTTGGTTACTATAGACTAGGGATCAGAGTAGGCCTTGCTGAACAGGTTACATTTAAGCTGAGACCTCAATAAGGAGCTAATCATGAGTAGGAGAGTGGGATCATTGGACTTTAGAAATATTTAGTAGGTAAAATCAGATGGCCTAAGATACTGACTAAGTAAGAGAGAAGGAGAAGTTAAAAATTACCTAATTTTAAAGTTATATTTTAAATTGGAATTGATCAACATAACTGGGCTTTTTTTTTTTCAAGTTCTATCTAGCTTTATTTCACTTTTACTCCAATTCTCTATTAATTGGAGAACTTGATTATCTATTACACGTTTGAATATTGAAGCTATGTCTTCTGAAAATTTTACCCTTTGATTTAATGCCACAAAGTTCTCATCTGAAATGTCTCCATATTTCTCTCTCAAATGAAACAATGGCCTATCAGGTTATCAAGTCCACCCTGGTATAGACCATGTAAAATATGATTTTAAAAGTCATGACCAAAGCTTTTGAATTGATGAATTTAAAAGAAAACTTTTGACAAGAAAATATCTGCTGATTTCTTCCCAAATAAGTCAATAAAATCCCTAAGGGTTTGTGAATGCAATTTTATGCTAAATATATTAAATATTTTGTTGGAGTGATAGATTTCTTTAGCAGTGTTGAAGACTGCATACCAAAAGCATTTAATTATGAATGCCATAATTTGCTCAATTGATGCTTCTCTTTTATCTCCAAACTGTAGATAATTTTCCCTAAATAAATTCAGCCATGAAAATAACATTTAAAACAGGAAAATGAATATGCTTGATATCAACCAAACACTGCATAGTCATAATTAACTGCCCCAGTGGCAAATAAACATCTAATAAATTCAAATTGCAAAGGTATTATCTGTTCATTGGAAGTTATTTTTCAGACAAGAATCATAGGATTTGTTTTTATAAATAACTTGGGGATTTTATTTTTAATCTGAAGCTGACTTTAAAGTAATATTAAAATTCTACTCATTTGTGTATTTTTAATACTTTTCAGCAAGCCATTACATAACAACCAGCATATGCAAAATGAATTCGTAATGTGTATAAATTTCATTCTCCTCCCCAAGCTAGATTTTATTCCTAAAACAGGGCTTATTGTTTCAAAAGACGTTTCCCAATAGAAAAGATAATTAAAATACAAAATATTTGGATATTTCGGCATCCTTTCTTTTTGTCTTGAATGAATCCATGCATGCTCTTGACTCTCATAATTGTTGAAGTTTGCACTTCTAAACCAAGTCGAGTTTTTTAACAATCCCCATACCTATTATTCAGTTTTATTGAGCTATACTGGGTTAGTAAGTTTGAGAGAGAATACCAGGGAGGTGCTGGATGCTGACAGAAAGAGCTCCAACCTCAGAGTAAAAGAACCTGGGTTTGCATTCTACACCCACTGAATACTTTGGTTAGATTACTTAAACCCCTAAACATTATAACCTACCTTTGTAGCTACTCAGTTTTCCCATGACATCTGGACTTTCCTTTCTCTATGTCTTTGCTTATATTTTCTCTGTTTGCAACATCTGTCACTCATTTCTACATATCTAAGTCCTGCCCATCCTCCAGGGCTCAATCTTTTTTCAGAGTTTATTCTTCCTCTGAAGCCCACTAAACTTCTTTTAGTGGTGCACATGTTACACTATATTGCATATTTCCTGGCTATAATCTCCTCAACAGGGTGGACCTTACTTGATTAATTTTTGTTACTGCAGTGCCTTGGTATGTATGACCCATGTATTTGTTGAAAGATTGGATGGATGGGTGGATGGATGGATGAATGAACAGCCAAAATAATCTTCATTTTCATTATGATAAATGGGTGAAAGAGTATCTACTGCACAGATTGTACTGAATATTACATTTAATTAGATATTGTAAATGAATACCTTATTTTTTCTGTTTTGTAGAAAAAAATTTCCATAAAAATGTAAGGTATTTGAGTACAATCTTATGAGAGGAATTAAAGTAGAACTGACTGATCCTGACAGAGTCAAGGGAGAAAATAAATATTGGGGATAAAAGTGTTCCTCTGTGTAATGAGTCAGGCTTCAGTGAGTATCCCTTTGATGGTGACTGTGGAAAAGTGCACCGTATGGGAAATTCATAGTTTGGTCAGTTGTAAGCAGTTCTTTTACTTCTGAATCATCCCTATCAAACTGTTGTGGACAGTAAGGGTTGACACTTGTCCTCCGTAGACGTACATGTCCGAATGTCAGCAATTTGGAGATGGAGTTTTCTGTTTTAAGTTTGCAGCTTCGAAGCCACAGAGGTCTTCATAGGTGACCTCAAACTGCCTATTTGTTGCAAATACTTTTTGATGATACTTTCTTTAAAGTGCTAGTAACGTTTTGAATGAGTCCGTCAATAGTAATGGTAACAAAGGCAGATGAGCAGGAGAGTTTAGCATTAGTCAGACCACTCCCAAGCCCCTTGTCAAGGTTATTACTCTGCAATCTAGCAAACACTGGGAACACAGCACCCAGCATAGTGGCTAACATGCAACAAATTATGCAATACATAATTAGAACGAATGGAAGGTGGAAGTCAGGACTTGCATTGTTTTAAGGATTCTAGACAGAATAACAGAAAATAAGCAGAAGATTACGACTGATTAATATGTTTCTCTAAATTACTAACCACATAACTCTGAACTTGGTTGTCATATGGGAAATAAATAATAAAATAGCCCACCGTGTGACAAATGATGAGACATGAAGAAACCCTCTGATTACTCTCCAGGATAAGAAACCAGTATAGTATAGTCAGGAAGAGCACAGGCTGTAAAGTCAGAGGGACCAGGACTGAAAGTTGGCAGTTTTACTGACTGGTTGTATAAGTTGAACAAGTTATTCAACCTCTCCAGGTTTGCTTATCATCTATAGAGAGAAATAACGATAGCACAGATCTCATAAGGTTGAACAATATAATAGATAATGAAGCACTTAATACAATGCTGGGTCCATAATAAAAATCCAGTATTAACCATCACTTTCCGCATATGAGGGACCCTTACAAAGCAGAGACTCTAGTCATTTCTATTGTGTAGATAATTTAAACCATCAAAGCCTCTGTTTCCTTACCTGTAAAATGGGAATAATAAAACCACATCAGAGGAACATTTGGGAGATTAAATGAGATGGTGCATTTGAAAGAGCACTATAGAATTATATGAAAAAGTAAGGTAATACAAGGGATACAAAGGATTTTTTGCAAGGGTGCTGGAAGCAAGAATGCATTTCTCTGGTTCATCTCATTCTGTGTCATTTCAGAAATGACCAACAGATATAAAATAAGGAGGAATAGACCTATATACGCATGGCAAATTAATCAATTAATCATGTGTGACACCTAAATGACAGTAATTCAAGAGTTTGTGCAAAATAAAAAGGAAAGTGAATAAGATAGAAGACATACGAGATCCTTGATTTCCCATGTGGGAAGCAACAGCTCACTAAGGTAGTAAAATGAAGAAGATTTAGAAAGTTCAGGGCAAGAATCAAAAACATCCATGGATGCAGTGAGGAGGTATTTTTGGATTCTACCAAGTGCCACAGAGAAGCAAGGATCAGGTAACAGGCTCACTCCTGACTTACGCTTAGGGGACACATTGTCACAGTTAGTTCCTAATGAGGACAACTGTGACAGGTAAAGAATGAGGACACTGTCCTAGTTAACTCCTGGCTGCTAACCTCAGATACAGGAAAGAAACATTGGGACAAAGAGAAAACTCCCTCTTGCGACTGCTGTTAGTTCTGATCCTCTCCTAACTTGTGATCAATAGATCACTGGTTCCCAGTTCTTATCCCAGAATCACATGGTGGGTTTGTTCAAACATAGATGGTAGGCCTCACCCCCAGATGCTCTAGGGCAGAGCCTAGGAATGTGCATTTCTAACTAGCTGCCTGGAGATGCTGATGCTGCTGGAATCCAAAAATACCTCCTCACTGCATCCATGGATGTCTTTGATTCTTGCCCTTAACTTTCTAAATCTTCTTCATTTTACTACCTTAGTGAGTTGTTGCTTCTCATACGGGAAATCATGTATCTCGTATGTCTTCTATCTCACTCACTTTCCTTTTTAAAAACCACTGCTCTAGAGTTGTTCTGCCCTCCACAATAGCCACCATCACATGAGATTATTTAAAATTAATAAAATCAAATGAAATTGGAAATTTAATTCTTGATTTACACCAGCTCCATCTCAAATGCATAATAGCCGTATGTGGCTACTAGCAGCTACCATATCGGATAGAGAACATTTCTGTCATCACAGGAAATTCTACCAGACAGCCCTGCTCTAGATTAAAAAATGAAACTTCAGTGAACAGGGCACCATGCACAACTGCAGGGGGCACGTTTGTGCTATGGGAATGAAGGCCCCTGGAACTGTGTAGGATGGCAGACCCCGCAGTTCACTTAAGCTTTCCCCCCTCCCTCTCCATTTACCTATCGATCTCTCTCTCCCTCTCCTTCTGGCTAGCAGCTACCATATTGGACAGCATAGATATAAAACACTTTTTAGAACCTAAAGCTAGAAAGAAGGACTCCCTCAGTCTCTGATAGAACTCATCTCAATTCTCCAAAGTAAACAAGCCAAATCTTCCTCTGCAAGAGAGAACAAGTAGCAAAATAATGGGATATATTAAATGACACCTCAAAACAAGAAGCTTCTTTTGGCCTAGCCAGTGTATCTCAGTGGTTGGGCATCGACCTATGAACCAGGAGGTCATGGTTCGATTCCAGTTCGGGGCGCATGCCCGGTTTGCGGCCTTAATCCCCAGAAGGGGGCATGCAGGAGGCAGCTGATCATGATTCTTTTTCACCAATGCCATTGATGTTTCTATCTCTCTTGCTCCCTTCCTCTCTGAAATCAATAAAAGTATACTTTAAAAAGAAGCTTCCTCTGAAGAATCAAAACAGTGCCATCTTACGAAATAAAATTACTCTTAAGGAAAAGGAGTTTTCTAAACTACTAACATCAAAACAGATCTCAACAGTATTCAGCAGACTAATGCTGTGTGAAGGCAGAAGAAGCAGTTATTAAGAGTCAAAGTTATAGCATCATAAAGGCTTCAGCTGAATAATATTCACATCAAATTCAAAACTATAATGGAGGTAAAAATGCATGGGTCATGAGAATCCCAAGTTAATGAAGTAAAAGATAACTCAACACATTCAGTAGACAGAAGACATGTATAGAAGAAGAAAAATTATGATATAAAACATAGAGGAAAACTCTAAGAAATCCAATATGCATAGGGTATAGGAATGTCAGAAGTAAGAGCATAACAATTTTTAAAAGGCATCAATAAAAGGGAAAATTGAAGAAAAATTTCCTGAGCTAAAGTCTTGAATAATAAATCACAGACTATTTGCTGAATATAGGTAAAATTTCTAAAATAAGCAAAGTTATACTTGAAAATTTGAAATTTCATTAATTTCAAGGATAAGAAAAAATCCTGTAAGGATCTAGATAGACATGACCAAACCAAAACAAGTTACCTACAAAGGAATAAAACTTAATCTAATGTCAGACACTCCTCAACTCAAAGCACCCGGAAAACAGTGGAGAAGAGTCTAGCATTTTTAGAGAAATGGGTTAGAACTCCAGATTCAAGAATTATGTGCCCAGCCAAGGTATGCAAGATCATAGGAAGTAAGTCATTATCAGATAAGTATCTAGTATAGTAGAAAACAACCAACCCTTTTGAAAGAATTGCTCAAAGATACACTTCAATTGATTAAGGGATGAATAATAAAAATCTCAAGAATGGGCAAGGAAAATATCAGTATAAATGATTATGGAGTGTAAAATGAAACTTGTAATAAATAGAACATATTTTCAAATAGTTATTCTCAATATGGTTTTAAATGAATGTAAATGTTAACATGTTTGAAAAGAAAAATGTAGTATAGACTTTATCTAAAACCCCAGGTTATTTTAATATTAATTGGGAAGAGTGGGAGAGTTTGGGGCAGGGAGATGAGTATGCTAATTTTCGCATTTTAGGAATGCAAAATAGTTTAGCAGTCAAGAGCATCATTGCCTGGTTCATATGTTGCCCCACCAATTAGTGGCTGTGTAACCTTGGGGAGTCACTGAACATTTTCAGGATTCGCTATGAAATGGAAATACCATAATACCCCAGAGTTGTGTGGGAGTGAAACCAGATACTGCATGTAAATACTTAGCACCTATAAGCACTCAGTAAATATAAACTATTAACTTATAAAGAGAGAAATCAAAGATACTCTTGATAAAAGGAGGAAATTGATCTGAGGGTGAGTTTTGTAATGTAAAAGTAATGAATAATGAATAACGTAAAAGTAATGAACACATACATACACCCTCCAAATCACTGTAAAAGACCAAAATGTACCCTAAAAAAAGAAATAAGATAAAATATATTAGTAACTTGAATATGTCAAAGATTAATACTCTAGAGCCATTAAAATAAACATGTTCTCATTGTTTAGGTGATATTTAATTTTAAATTTTTCAAAAAATACAGCAATTAAATTTTTGGTGGGGGGAATTTATATGTGCATAGAAAAAAGACAATAGCCAAGCCAGCATGGCTCAGTGGTTGAGCATTGACCTATGAACCAGGAGGTCATGGTTCGATTCCCAGTCAGGGCATATGCCCGGGTTGCAGTCTTGATCTGTTGTGTGGGGCATGCAGCAGGCAGCCGATCAATGATTGTCTCTCATCATTGATGTTTCTATCTCTCTCTCTTCCTCTCCTTTCCTCTCTGAAATCAATAAAAATATATTTTTAAAAGAAAAAAGATATATATATATATATATATATACACACACATATACATAAATGTTAATCATCATTGCTAGGTTGGAATTATGGGTATCTTTCTCCTCTATTTTCACTAATATCTATAATGAATATACATCATTTTTACAAACAGAGAAACTATTATTTTTTTTCTAAATAGCTTTACTGTTAACCACTGTTAACATTTAAATAAATATTACTCTAGAATTTTTCTTTATGTACTAATGTTTATTTCATTCAAAGAATACTTATTGATTGCCTACTATGTTCCAGGCTTTGTTCTAATCTCTGGATATAGCAGTAAAAAATAAGTAAATAAAAATCTCCTGGAATGTAGTTGGGGGAGAGAGAACAGCATTAATAGGTGAAATATACATTTTTTTATATTGCTAGGTAGATGCAGAAAATATAAAGCAGGGGAGGGGGATAAGATTAGTGATTGCCATTTTATTTATTAATATATTTTATTGATTTTTTACAGAGAGGAAGGAAGAGAGATAGAGAGTTAGAAACATCCCTTAACTGGAATCAAACCTGAGACCTTTCAGTCCACAGGCTGATACTCTATCCACTGAACCAAACCAGTTTCAGCAGTGGTTGCCATTTTAAATAGGATGATCTGTGGAGGCCTCATTGAGAAGACAATGAAATAAGGTCTCACTAGTGACAGATAGTTAAAGGGGGTCCCAGAGGGGGCAGCCATATGACTTTTTAGGGGAAGACAGTCCCAGGAGAGGGAACTACAAGTACAGAGGTAGCCATGCAGAAGAATGCCTGGTGCACTGGAGAAATAGGCCAAGATGGCTTGCCGTAAGTAAAAAGGAGAGGTCTGGGAGCTTAGGTTACAGAACTGGGGGAGAGCATAGGGCCCAGATCATGTACAGCCTCATAGACAATTGTAAGGATATTAGATTCAACCCAGAGTGAATTGAGGTTCCAGTGGAGAGTTCTGAGCAGAGGGGTGATATCATTTGACTCAGTTTTACTAGGATTGCTCCGGCTTCCGCATTGAGAATCATATGAGGAGGTGCAAGGGTAGAAACTGGGAAACCAGTTAGGAGACTATTGTAGTGACCCAGGGGAAAGACAGAGGGAGAGAAACAGACAGGTTGCAGGTATATTTTAAAGATAAAGCCACCAGGAGTCATTGCATGATTGGGTATGAGGTGTGAGATGACTCTAAGGCATCTGGATATACAAGTCTGGAGTTCAGGGGAGAAGTCAGATTGAAAACAGAAATGTGGGCTCTGTCATTGTTTAGGTGATATGGTGAGCCCTGAGGCTGAATGAACCCAGCAAGAGAATAAATGTAAACAGAGGAGGGGAGAGGTCCCACAGTGCCATGCCTGGGGCACTTCAAAATGAGGCAGTGGGAGGTGAGAGGAAGGGGGAGCTGAGAGGAAGGAGCCAAGGAGAGTGAGAGGTAGAATGAGCAACAGAACAGTGTGGTATCTTGGGAGCTCAATGAATGTGTTTCATATGGCGGGGGGGGGGGGGGGGTGGTGATAACCTGTATTAATTGTACAGCTGGCAGATCAAGTAGGATAGATTAAGGAATGTTTATTCCAGCAACGTGGAGATTTTGCTGACATTGATAAGGGGCATTTCAGTGGAGGAATATGGAACAAGAAGCCCATTCGGAGTGGGTTGAAGAGCCTAGGAGGAGAGAAATGAGTACGAGTTCTCTCTTCTGCAGAGGTAGAAGGAACACTGCTGTCCACTTTCCTTTAAGTTACATTTTCTTTTTCTGAATTAGAGTGGTAGAAATTGCACTTTGATTGCGTTTCATGTTTTCCCCACCCGTGGAAAATGACATGATGCTCCCCTGACCTGAAAAATGCTGGGAGGCATTTTGTTCAATGAACATGCCATTTCCTCAACACTTAGCTAAAGCGGATCTCTCCTGCTTCCATAGCCTGGAGAAACCCAGACACACAGACCCTTTGCTTAGGCTACCTGGCTTCTATTTCTGCAGTGTCTTCTTTAACCAGTCCAGGGATTATGTGAAAGACAGCAATAAGTGATGGATTTTCTAGGTCATTTTACATACATTAAAAGCACATCTTGTTCCTCTGTCTGGATCCGATGGAAACACTAGCAGAGTTGAGCAGTTCTAGAATCATCACCTCATTGTTGCCATGGCTATAGCACTGAACCCTTATAGGATATTTTTATTTTACATGACATATTTCTTACCATAGCAACAGCACGTTGATTTGAAACATAACTCACCAGATATAATTTATCTTTTACATTTCTGTATATTTTCTTGTCAATAGGATCATGCTTTTGATGACTCTCCTGTTCTTTTGAAATGAGACATCTCTTGGGGCACATGTGAAAAAAAATCTGGGTGGCTTGTTACTTAGAGGAATAGAAAATTTACAGGATACATCTGAATACATTACATTCCCAGAGTTTTTCTCGAGGATGTTTGGGTGACTTTGAGTTCACATTTAGGATAGATCTTTTGAAAATTTAATCAGTGATTATTCATTTTAAAGTAATTAAACATAATTTTCATCCTTTTTATATTGTAAAATTACTCTTTTTTTCCCCAAAGAGTATAGATTACATAAACTCTTCAAATAAAACCACCCAGTGTGTTTTGTGTTTTTTTCAGGTACCAGCAGTGATCTTGGAGTATTTTGTGTTTGTTTGTTCCATTGTTCCAGAGCAGTTCTTCATTTCACTTTTTTAATCAGTTGGGAGAATATAAAAACAGAAGGTGTTTTAAAAATGTTAAAATCAAAGGACCAACACACTTGAAAACAATAGACTTGAGTTAAAGGGGTTCTTTCCTCTCTTCCCCCAATACAGAATCTTCTGTTTGGGAAAATACATGGATACAGTGACCACACTATTACAAAGAGATACATTTTGGGAAGAGAAAAACAAAACCTCTTGGTTCCCAATGTAGTTATTCACTATAGGCCATTTATTCGTCTGGCTCTAGGCTATGGGAATTACTCTTAGCACAGAACTCTCTTTGAAATCCCTAGCTCCCTAGAGGGTCAGAGATAGATGAGAAACTACCCCTATGAACTTGGCTTCTACTCGGGAAACAAAGAAGCTAGTGGTTGAGGGTAACAGAGAAAAGGCGTGTGGGAAGGGTGAATGTCGCTTAGCTTCCTTTGCTTGCAACAGGAGCCTCTTTCAATGCGAAGCCCATGCCAAGACAGATCAGGCACTCTACCAAAAAGATACAATAATTTAGTAATACAGTCTGCCCAGGCAGTTCAGCAGCTGGAAATGAGGGAGCCTTGGGATTTGCTATAAACGGTGGGGAAATTGGCCCATAGCCCCTCTCCTATATTGAGTAAAGGGAGCAAGAGAAAAGATTATAAATGTGTGAAATCGGAGCCAAATAGCATGGTCTGTTCTGGCCCAGGAGCTGCCAGAACTCCAGCATCCTCTGGCTTCGGCATTAAATGCTGAGTTTGGCAGAGTATAGGGCTAATAGGGCAGAAAACAACAGACTTCACCTGGATGCATTTTCTGAAAGACAGCTGCTGATCTTAAATTGTTCAGGGGAGGGAATTTTATTACTTGCTGCATCCAATGTCATACAGCATCCAAGCATAGCAACGACCTTTGGGCTACTTGTACAGTAAGAAAAATCACCCCAAGGTCACTGCTGGTACCTGAAAAAGAACGCACTGGGTGGTTTTCAAACTCCGGTAATACTCAGATAGCACTGCCCAGGGTACAGCACGTTGGGCTGATGCCATAGAAAATTCTGTGGTAAGCCATAAGCACAAAGCCTTGAATGGAATGGAAAAAAGCAGGCGTTGGACTGGCCACATTTGTGTCCCATAGTGGCTCCTGTATCTACTAGTATTAGCTGGGTGATTCCTTTTCCTTTTAAAGGTCATAATACAGTAGTCCCCAATGATTCATAGGGGATATGTCCCAAGACCGCCAATGGAAACCTAAAACCACGCATAGTGCTGATACTATGTTTTCTTCTATACAAACACACCTATGATAGAGTTTAATTTATAAATTATGCAATTTCGCAGATAAATGATTCATTCTCACTCTAGATCTTAGCAATGTCAGCTTACAGCTTTTTTCCTTTCCTTATTAAGTCAAGAACGTATACCTTTCCACTTAAAGGAAGCACTTTATGGCTTGTCTTTGGCATATGTCCAGCATCAGTACTCTTGTGCTTTGGGGCCATCACTAAGTAATATAAGAGTAATTTCAGTACAAGCACTGAGGTCCCCTGACAGGTAATCTGATAACCAAGGTGGCGTCTAAGAGATTAAAGGGTGGGCAGTTTACACAACATTGGTAGACTGGACAGGGGGGTGATCCACAACCTGGGTGGGATGGAATAGGGTGGCCCAAAATTTCATCAAGCTGCTCAGGCGGTACACATTTTAAAACTTAAGAATTGCTTATTTCTGGAATTCTCCAGATCATGGAAAGTGAACCCACAGATAAGGGAGAGACTGACATGAGGATTAAATGTGATAAAATATCATTGGACATAGAAGGCACACAATAAATGTTCCTTCTCTTTATTCACCTAGTGTGGAATCTTAGCCTTTGTAATTTTTGAAGTAAAATCTTTTCCAGGGAGTTTGCATTTACTTGAATTCATTTTATGTATTTTTAGAAACTTTCATTGATTTTTTTACCTTGGGGAATTAAGGGAATATAAATTCTATATAGTTGCCTCTGTGACTAACATTATCTGTTTGACTCTCACTTCTATATCAATGTGTAGGTGAGCTGGAAAGACATTCTTAATATTTGGATCTAAATGGACATACTATCCAGAGCTCATGAGCTCCATGACTATGTAAGCAAGGCAGATAAGTAGACTACAATAGGTTCATATAATCCTATCTAATAAAAGAGTGGTATGCAAATTGACCATCACTCCAACACACAAGATGGCTGCCCCCATGTGGTCAAAGATGGCTGCCCCCATGTGGACACAAGATGGCCACCATAAGATGGCCAGCAGGGGAGAGCAGTTGGGAGGGACCAGGCATGCAAGGGAGGGCAGTTGTGGGTGATCAGGCCAGCAGGAGAGGGCAGTTGGGAGCAACCAGGCCTGCAAGGGAGGGCAGTTGGGAGCAATCAAGGCTGCAGGGGAGGGCAGTTAAGGGTAACCAGGCCTGCAGAGGAGGGAAGTTGGGGGTGACCGGGCCTGCAGGGAAGGGCAGCTGGGGGCAGGGGGGACCCAGGTCTGCTGGGGAGAGCAGTTGGGGGGGACCAGGCTTGCAGGGGAGGGCAGTTGGGGGGGACCAGGCCTGCAGGGGAGGAAAGTTAGGGGTGATTAGGCCTACAGGGGAGGGCAGTTAGGGGTGACCAGGCCTGCAGGGGAGGGCAGTTAGGGGCGATCAGGATGGCAGAAGAGCAGTTAGGCATCAATCAGGCTGGCGGGGTAGTGGTTAGTGGGTGATAAGGCTGGCAGGCAGAAGCGGTCAGGAAGGCAGGCAGGTGAGCAGTTGGGAGCCAGCAGTCCTGGATTGTGAGAGGGATGTCCGACTGCCCATTTAGGCCCGATCCAGTTTAGGCCTACTGGGATCGGGCCTAAACGGGCAGTCGGACATCCCTCGATGGTTCCAGATTGGAGAGGGTGCAGGCTGGGCTGAGGGACACACACCCCCTATGCACGAATTTTGTACACCAGGCCTCTAGTTTACATTATAAATGAAAAAAGTAGCATTTCTCCCAAATTTTTCTGATAATACTCAGCACTTCTTTAAAAGCCTGTTGAAACATGTTGACAGTATATGTTCTGGAAATTTAGCTCCTTCTTCTCTTTAGTTGATCTAAAGTTTAAATACAAAATATACTCTATGATTAATATGCATATTACCTTTTTTCCTAAATATCATAATAGTTGGAATGCTCTAAAAATTACCAAGCCTCCATGAATTCTTTTGTGTTCTTTATAAGTATACATTTTAGAAGGATCTTATTAAAAATCATTTGCTTTATTTGTGTCCATAGTAAGCATGTTCTTCATTTACATAATTCTCAAGATAACTTATTGATTTGTATATTGCATCATACATTACACAATACTGACATGCACGTCAAGCAACTCATTATTAACTCTACCTATTTAGTTGGGTACAAATCATTTAAAGAGTCATATTTAAAACTTTGAGTCCTAATAAACTGGGTTTTTAAAAAAATTGGAACCTTTATGAATGTACATTTGAACAATAAAAATATTTTGCTACAAAGTATTATGGCAGACTGAGAGATCTTTATTCAGGAGAACAATGGGGCATGTTCTTTTAGACATTGCCTGCTCTAACAGCCTTGGCTCTCTAAGAAAGTGTGTTAGAAGACAAGTAAGTCCGGATGTCAGTAATAGCAGTGCTATTGAGACACTGGACCTTGGTTTAGTGGGAAGGTTGGAAGCTGCATCAAGACTCTTCAGGGAATATAAATATAAATCTTCTGTGGAAGAAACCTCTGCTCAGACTGACAAGCTTCCATAGATTAAGATCAACTAATGGGGTGACAATAAATCATTTCTAATCACCTTGGAAAGCAAACCACTATAAGTATCAGCAAAACTAATAATGGCATATATAGTCCCCAGTGACTATAGATATTGTTAGTGAAAATAGAAAATAAAGTGTTTAAGGAGATAAAAAGATGAGTAAAAACAAGGACTGTCAGTAATAGGCACGTTTGAAAAATAAATGTCATTTCTAGATGTGAAAGATATAATGCTTGAAATTATTTTTGAAATTCTAAATAATCAGATAAACAGCAGATTGGGCAGAGTTGAAAAGAGAATTGGGGAATTGAAAAATTAATTTGAAGAAATTATCTAACATATAGCACAGAGGGCCAAAGAAGCAAAAACTATGGAAGACATGCAGAGGTGTAAAGGATGGAATAAGAAGGTTAATCCACATCTAATCAGAGACTCAGGATGAAATCATAAGGAATATATAGGAGAGGAAATTTCCCATTCCTAATGAGCTCCATGTTTTTCTATTTATTCAGTGAGTTATAATCTACTACAGCTATTTATTTTGTTCCTATAATTGTCCTCAATTTAACCAGTGGAGCCAATTCAAGCTGGCTACTCTACTGGCTACTCTCTTCTCCTGATGTGCCTCATCATTCTTTGAGCTCTGTCTTGTTTTCTGGCACAAGGTGTTCCAGGCTCACCTTGCACTCGCCCCACCCTGGCCCTGATATTAGTCATTTCCCAATGGATCTCTGTTTCTTTTAGTGAAAATTATATTTAGAAATCAAAATCTGGGCTTTACTTATTGCTATTGAGGTGTCAATTTCCCAGGTCCTCTTAGGAGACAGAGTTAGGTAATACACACACACACACACACACACACACACACACACATTAACACACATAAATACATATTCACATCTATATATATCTACCTCTAGCTCTATCTTGATATCTCCAATTCCAATCTAATATCACGAAGTTCACTCTATAATGCCGATGTGTGTTTCTCGGCATCTTGAAGGGTTCAGGAATCTGGAGAAGGCGCTGTGTGTAAATTAATCAAGAGTCCAGAGACAAACATAATTTTGAAAGGCATTTGGGGGGCCAGAAGAGCTTGGCTAAAGAAACCAAATTCTCCCTTGTCTCAGGACCCCTTGCTTTTTATTAACACAAATTGTCCTAAGGCAAGGTAGATATACACATCAGAGGCCAGGGTTTAGTATACAGAATCCATTGTCAGAATGGAGGAATTGCTTTCGACTATTCAGGTGTTTGGCCAACAGGAGGCAATAACATGTAGATTGAAATGCCCTCAGCTGTCTGGGCAGCAAGCAATCATTTATGCATCCTTTTTAGGTTTGGGGAAATGCCCTCAGCTATTTCCAGATGATTCAGCCCTGCTGACATGCTGGAATTGGCTTCCGGCAACTCTAGTTTTCTCCCTCCTCATATTTATAAAAAATTCCTCTTCAGCAGTGAGAAATCTGGCTCCCCTGAACCTTAATGTAATTGCTTATTTGATCAACCCCTGTGTAAGTAATATATTTCCCATATCCACGGCCTCCTCCTTCCCACTCAGACATCTTTCTCACCCTGACTGAGATTTGATTCCTCAGGCCAGTTTATCTCTCTGTGCCAACATCCCACTCATCTCCTGAGACTCTGCACCTTCTGGGAGGCCATCCCCACACATGGTCACCCTCCTTTCTCCTACTGGGCTCTGACAGCTCATGCCAAGCTACCCAAGGCAGGAACACTTTCCTGCTGGATATGAACACCTTCCTCACCTTGTTTGGGTTTTGACATCCCTGATTAGGCTGCGCCTCTGCAGGGATACCCTCTCGCCTTGCTCAGTTTCTGACTCCTTTTGCACTAGGCCACTCCCTGTTCTTGGATTCCTCTTCAACCTTCCTAGGCCCTAACTCTCCACACTGGGCTACTGCCCCCTTAATCCTGCTTGGGTTCAAACATGAGTACTACCATTACCCTGCTTGGGTGCCAGTACCCTACACTGGGCCACTGCATACCCGCCTCTCCACGGAAGGTACAGTTGTCATCTCACTCTTCTCTGTCTAATTATGTTAAGACTGAGCTGCTCATGGAGTGAAAGGGGAAGGGCAAAGAGAACGACCAGCCACTTCTTTTTTTTTTAATTTAAATTCTTTATTGTTTAAAATATTACATAAGTCTCCTTTTTTTCCCATTGACCTCTGCCTGGCTGCCCCCCCTCAAACCCCCCATCTGTGTCCATTGGTTATGCTCATATGCATGCATACAAGTCCTTTGGTTGATCTCTTACCCCCTTACCCCATGCCTTCCCTCATAGGTTGAACAGTGTGTTCAATGCTTCTATGACTCTGGTTCTATTTTTGTTCAGCAGTTTATGTTGTTCATTATATTCCACAAAATGAGTGAGATCATGTGATATTTATCTTTCTCTGACTGGCTTATTCCGCTTAGCATAATGCTCTCCAGTTCCATCCATGATGTTGCAAATGGTAAGAATTCCTTCTTTTTTACAGCAGCGTAGTATTCCATTGTGTACATGTACCACAGTTTTCTAATCCACTCATCTGCGGATGGGCACTTAGGCTGTTTCCAAATCTTAGCTATGGTGAATTGTGCTGCTATGAACATAGGGGTGCATATATCCTTTCTGATTGGTGTTTCTGTTTTCTTGGGATATATTCCATTTTCAGTTTTTTGAGGAAACTCCATACTGTTCTCCACAGTGGCTGCACCAGTCTGCATTCCCACCAGCAGTGCAGGAGGGTTCCTTTTTCCCCGCATCCTTTTCAGCATTTGTCGTTTGTTGATTTGTTGATGATTGCCATTCTGAGAGGTGTGAGATGGTACCTCATTGTTGTTTTGGTTTGCATCTCTCAGATGATTAGTGACTTTGAGCAGGTTTTCATATGTCTCTCGGCCTTCTGTATGTCTTTTTTCAAAAAGTGTCTATTTAGGTCCTTTGCCCATTTTTTGATTGGATTGTTTATCTTCATTTTGTTAAGTCGTATGAGTTTCCTATAAATTTTGGAGATTAAGTCCTCATCGGAGATAACATTGGCAAATATGTTCTCACAAAGCCACTGTTCTCAAAACTGCCTGGTACTGGTACAAGAACAGACATACAGACCAATGGAACAGAACAGAGAACCCAGAGATTGACCCAAGCCATTATGCTCAATTAATATTTGACAAAGGAGGCAAGAGCATACAATGGAGTCAAGACAGTCTCTTCAATAAATGGTGTTGGGGAAATTGGACAGAGACATGCAAAAAAATGAAACTAGACCACCAACTTACACCATACATAAAACTAAACTCAAAATGGCTAAAGGGCTTACACGTTAAGACAGGAAATCATAAAAATACTAGAAGAAGCCTCAGGCAGCAAAATAGCAGACATTTGTCGTAGCAATATCTTATCTATATAGCTCCCAGGGCAATGGAAACTAAGGAGAAAATAAACAAATGGGACTACATAAAAATAAAAAGCTTCTGCACAGGGAAAGAAACCATCAACAAAACAACAAGAAAGACCAGCTGCCTCTTTTCTGAGCTCTTCTACTTATAGTTTAGACTGTTCTTCCAGAACTTTGACCATTTTTAAATTTTCTTTTATGTAATTTTGAATTTTAGGTTACAGCTTTTTATTGCTTCGGGGCTACATTTTTTATTTGTTTCATTAGCTGTTAGACATTCATTTCATTTCTTTCTCTTGCAATGTCTTTTAATAGGATTCCATCAAAAAATTATTTTTCTCCATATTTCATGAGAAGAGATGTCATGGACTATTCAGAAGAGGTTTCCGTGGGAGAGCAGGCATGCACATCAGCAGCTGTCCCCACTTCACAGCTCACGCACTTTCTCCTTTGTTATTACCATGAAGTGTTAAGAAGTATAGGTACTTCTCTGCTTAATTCAGAAAGGCTTCCTGTCATTAACCTCAGCATTCTCCAGAGTTCCATGAACCTTGCCTTCCAAAGCAGTGCTCTCACAAATGAACACTGTATTTTGCTATTATTACATTCAAGGTCCCCCACCTCTGACCTCTGCCTTCCCTGCCACTCCCGCCTCCTCATTATAGGAAACATTTTACTCCCTGAGAGCTCTGGTGGTTTTCACCCTGTTCAATTTGGATTCTGCTCCTGGAAGTTTTTCTTCGGCATGAGTCTCTAGCCTACCAAAAGCATGGATTTGTTGGATATTTCTGAGGTCTTCCATAGTCTATGCTTTCCATTGTCCTTTTGCAGGATTGTTTCAAGTTTTGCTGGTTGTTCTCAAGTATCCTGCTGAGTGCCAGGCCCTCTCCTTTTTAGAATCAATCTAATCTCAATTTCTGGGTCCTATGGTTTGCAGGCTCCATAAAATTTTCTTAAAAAAATTTTTTTTATTGATCTTTTACAGAAAGGAAGGGAGAGGGATAGAGAGTTAGAAACATGGATGAGAGAGAAACATTGATCAACTACCTCCTGCACACCCCCTACTGGGGATGTGCCTGCAACCAAGGTACATGCCCTTGACCGGAATCGAACCTGGGACCCTTCAGTCCGCAGGCCTCTATCCACTGAGCCAAACCGGTTAGGGCTCCTTAAAATTTTCTTTTCTTTTTACTATTGCAGCTCACAACTACTGCTCTAGTTCTGGACCCAGCCATCATCACGTGATTTGGCTATGCCCACCCATTGCCCAGGACCATGGGGATTCCTTGATCCCTGCCTTATTGGCTTGCACTTGGCCTTTGGGGTTGTATTGTTGGGGTTGGCTTGTGGGGTTGGCTTGTGGGGTTGTATTGTTGCTGTGTGCAACCATGTGCTGACATTTTATTCTTTTACTTTCAAATATATTATTTTTATGAGGGGACAAGGGAAGATTAATTTCTTAAAATACTACATTATTGTCATATTCTGGCCATCAGAAATAGCAAGTGATCTTTTAAAAGTGCAAATCAGACCATGTAAATCCTACTCCTAACTTTATCTCTTACCTCATCTTCGACCCTCCTACCCACCTGTGGTGGTTCATTTTATGTGTCAACTTCACTGGACCACACGGTGCCAAGATATTTGGTCAAACATTATTCCAGGTATTTCTATGAGGGTGTTTCTGGATGAGATTTAAATGGGTAAACTGAGTAAATCCAGGTGACCTTCCTAATATGGGTGGGCCTCGTCCAATCAGTTGAAGGCCTGAATACAGCCAAAAGGCTGGCCCCCACCCTGAACAAGGGAGAACTCTTACTGCCTAACACTCTTTGAAGTAGTACATCAACTTTTTTCCTGCCTGGACTCAACCTGAAACATGGCTCTGCAGACTAGAGCTACATACACCACCAATTCTGGTTCTCAGGCCGTTGGCTCCAAACTGCAACTACACTTCTCTCTCTCTCCCTTTCTCGGAAGACTGCTGGCTCATACACCACCCTCTCACCACTTTTTTGTGGCTACTCTGGCCTTCAGAATAGCCTCAGAGGATTTCCATACCTTCTTTCCTGGGCTGGCAATAACAACTCCTATCTCATGTTGCTTTATTGTCTGTATAGAACCTACCATCATCAGAAATTTGATTCTTTTGATTTGCCTGCAGTTGTTTCCTTCATTGAAATGTCATCACCCTGAGGGCATGGCATTGTTCTGCCACTGTTGACACACAAGGCAGTGCCTGGTACACAGAAGGCATTTATGCATATTTGTGAAATGAATTTAGAATTTCTATAATATCAACATCAGCACTAGAATCCCTGAAAATGAAGACATTTTTATTTTCTAAAGAGGAATGCAATGACCCAATACTCGGAAGGTATGGTCTATAATAGAAGAAGAAATCACTTGTTTTCTATCATTTGTTTGTATTTTAACATGACATTTTTGGTTTTATTGTTATTCACGTATTTGTATGGGTGAGAAAGATAAAGGGCAAAGATGGATAAAAGGAGACTGAACTGCTTACTACTGGATACTAGCTCTGACTTTTCTTTGAAATGCTAATGGTGCTTTGAATAACTATCAGATTGGAATTCACACATATTTAGTTCTGTACCTTGGCATGAAATACCCACTTATCAAAAGAGAAGTGTGAAATTAAATGAGACAAGTTATAAAAACAGTTTAATCTATACACTTTTCCTCAGTTTCATCTAAAGAAATAGTAAGAAAATGTAAATATTATTTCCAAAATACAGTATACTTTTTAAAAATAGACAAGCCAAAACAAAGGAGTAAATCCCATGTTTACCATGTCAAAATACCAATCTGTACTGAGTGCCTGATACAGTTAATTACTACTGCATTTCTTTGTAAAAATGAAACCCTGTAGGTTAAAAAATTATTGTTATAATAACAGGGACATATGTTTAATGTGTTCTGTGTCACAGGCTTGTTCTAACTACTTCACTTCTATCATTTCACTCAGTCGTCACAACACTGATAGGTATTTGAAAAATGTATTAATGCTTCTTTAACAGTTGGCATACAGGCGGAATCAGTTAGGTACTGCTATATATCAAACTGACCCAAAACTTAATGGCTTAAAATGATAGCCATTTGTTTAGGACATGATTCTGGTGGGTGTTCTGATTTGGGTCAGCTTCAAATGATCTTGGCTGGGCTCCTGCATGCATTTGTGGTTCATAGGCTGGCTGGCCTGAGGCTGGTCAGTTCTGGATGGCTTCACTCACATATTTGGAAGCATGTCCTGTAGTTTTGCAGTAAACATCTTTGCTGTAAGACAATTCATGGTAAAAGATAAAAAAACAACAAAAAATGAAAAAGGAATATTAAAGGACATAATGAAACATTTAAAAATTAATAATAAAATTTAAGACTACTTGCTGAAAAAAATGAAAATACATTGTCTTTGAACATTTTTGTTCATTATATTATATGTTTTTCTTTCTTCCTTTTTTTTTTTTTTTTTTGCTTATGGATTTGTCTTCTCTTTGGGCATTGCACTTTTTTTCTTCATTAAAAGACGAATCAGCATTGGCCAGGTAACTCAGTTGGTTAGAGAGTTGTCCCAAGAGGCCAAGGTTGCGGGTTTGATTCCTGGTCAGGGCACATACAAGAATCAACCCATGAATGCATAAATAAGTGGAACAACAAAATTGATGTTTCTCTCTCTCCTCCTCCCCTCCCTCTCTCTCAAAGTCAACAAATAAATAAATAAATGTAAAGTGGTATCAGTTTACTAAAGAATTGGTAATTAATGCTCTGGAAGACTTGTGAATTAGCTGCCTGTTTTATATTTGCCATGCATAGCTCGGTAAACTTTTGATAGGTGCGAGGGATGACTGTGGTCACCAAAGGATTTACAAAAAACTGATATATTATCATTTTCTACTGTGGTATGTTATCTAGCTGTACACATAGCTTTGCAATCTGGCTTTATACATAGTCATTGTCATCCAGTATTTTAACTCTACCATGTCTACTCGTCACAGTATAGCCCATTATGAGGGCTAAAATTTACATAAAACACAAATGGGAGTACTGAGAGAACTTCATCAATGGAGAATGAAACCAAACTGACAAAATACATGAAGTCTGCCAAATGTAAACCAAACTGTCAGCCAGTTATTTTACCTTTTATGGCAAAATTGCCTATGGCCAATGTTTGCAACAAAAAATGTTTGCAGCAAACATACTTGTGGCAGAAATGGTTATGGCGAAACTACCTGGAATTTTGCTGACTATGGACCCGAGGTAAGGGAGGGTGGCTGGGATATTAAGGTGTCTTTTTATTTGTTTTGTTTTGTTTGAGGCTTTGACATCTTGGGACCTTGTTGACTCTGGAGGGGTGGCCCCTCCTAGGGCTAGCAAATTCTCAGGGATAGAAAACTCACCTACATACATGCCTTTCATATGCAAACCAGCCAATCCAGAGCCATATCCCAACAGCACCCTTTCTTAGGTTCTCACAGGGAGCCACCATCCACCTGCCCTAATCACACCAACACCACACACCAGACCACTAGGGACAGCACCTATGCGCGGGGGTCAAAATAGCCAATCCTAAAACCGCTTATGGTTTCCCATAGGCACCACGATAAAGGCTCTTCCCACCTTTTCCTTCACTCATTCTGCCTCCCGCCCAATCCTGGTGCTTCCCTGTGCGCCCCCTGGTGGCATGATCTAGGTATACTAGTAACAACCTGTCTTTTCCAAGTGGCAACTCCTAGTCTATAAGCCTCTTTATAACTTGAAAAATAATAACACCTACAACTTCAAACAGCTGGGTCATGTATCATTTCCTCCTCCAGCAGGCCAGCCTGGCCTTGCTCACATGCTGCAAGGTTCCAAGAGCAGCAAGTGCTTGTCAAGGCTCTCTGTTCCTATCACATTTGCTTGCTATTGACCAAAGCAAGGTGCCTGGCCACACCCAGAGCCATGTGGGAAGAATGGCTGCAGGGAGCCAGGGCAGATCCTGGTCACAGCTGTAATCAGTCCACCAAACAGGTGTTTCAGGAGGTTTCAGATCAACTTCTCTGTGTCTTGGACAGTCATCCTTAGAGTTTGGCCACTGAAGTAAACAAATAATATTTGTAAAAATGTTATCAACTGTCATGATGCTAAAAGCCTGATCTTATAAGCGGACTAAATTCTCTTTTACTTGGGGAAGTGACTGCTGGCGATGTGAGGACTTCGACAATATAAAGCATTTTGGGATGGTGATTGGAGTCATTTTCGTCAAACCGCAGAGGGGATTGTTACCTAATAATAATAACCACAGAAAACTTGAGTATTGTGCCCCTAACACTCTCTTTGTCATGAACATGGAAACCTTTTTTGAGTGAGGTTTACAGTATCTTTTTCTTGCAGCAGGCTGATTCTTTCCCAGTTTCCTTTCAAACCCAAGCTATTGGGCCTTCTTCAGCAACTTTCAAAGTAACATTCTGCACTTCCTTTTCAAATTCCTTCTCCCCTTTATAATTATTCACCCATCATTGTCATCCCACCCCAACCTGCTTATGTTGTAAAGCGCTATGGGGAGCCCAGTAGCCAAGGAAGAAAAAGAGAAAATAAACTGGAGCAGAATGCCAAGTTGTATTTCCTCCAAGCAACAGTTATTTCCATGAAGCAGGAACAAAATCTTGCAGTCCACTTATTCCAAATTCCAGAAACAGCCATACACAGGAGAAACCACATCCTTCCTCACAAAGAGTCAACTTGATTTCCTTCAATCCCTAGATTTTTCTTTTCTCTTAACAGTGACATATTTTCCAGGATCATTTGGTGTGGGAATCCGATAGACCTTAGTTTGAATCTCAGCTTAACATACTGGCTGGGGAAACTGCAGCAAGTTAAGTTGTCGAAGTGTTCATTTTGACTTCTAGAACATGTATAGAATAGGCCTTAAAGAATCACTACGCTTTTAGAAAGTCCAGAGCTGCCTTGCCTCACTCCCGCCCACTATTCTACTTTAAGAAGGGTCCCGAGGGGAGGACAAAATGTTTTTTGGGGTTTTTTTGACGAGGACATAGTATTGCTGCACTCGATAGGGACAGAGTTTTTGTGGGACGATGATGTGATTATAATAGTACTGGATGGGTGCAAATGGTTTCTCTTTCAGATTGTGGTCTCTTGGACCCCTCTTCCTGTCACTCTTCCTTCTTCCATCTCAGGATACCATTATGATAGGTCTGGGAAAGTGGACATCGTCCGTTTGGAGAAGTCCAATAGGAATGAGGGTGAGGTCAGGGGACATGCTTTTGTCAATTCCGAGGAAGAGAAGAGTATAGGGACCTGGGACCAAACTTCAATGAAGAAAGTCAAGTTGTCTCTCTGTAGCATCCTCTGGGTAAATGTCTATTGTGGTTGCTGATTTGTGTGAATTCAGTATTCTGGCCATATCTCTTTCTATCAGAGAGTCATGATGTTTCTTAATCATTTCACAGGGTTAATTTGAATTTAAATGAGATGATGGCCATATAATCCCTCATTCAGTACCTAGTAAATAGGTATACCTACTCAATGTTACTTGTGAATTTCTAAAAATATAGGTGTTTGGGGTTTGTAATAATAACTAACTTCTTTAAAGTGTGAGTCAGCCTGTGAGCTTTGGATTTGTGGTTATTATCTACCACATTGGCTATACAGTGTTTTATTCACAAGATTTGGTTATGGGCTTATTGGATAATTTTGTAGCAAATATTTAGCTAAATAAATTAAAACAACCAGTCAAAAAACTAAACTGACTTTCTTTGTTAAATTCTTTGGCCAAGATTTTGACACAGTATCTTTAAAACACAAATTAGGTCATAAAAAAGCATGGTATATTTTAAATTTCAGAGAACATTTATGATTTATCTTAGACAAAAATATAAAGTGATAAAAATTAGCATTTTTCTTTGGTTTTTGAATGCATTACA
This sequence comes from Corynorhinus townsendii, assembly GCA_026230045.1. Lineage (NCBI taxonomy): Eukaryota > Metazoa > Chordata > Mammalia > Chiroptera > Vespertilionidae > Corynorhinus > Corynorhinus townsendii. The sequence goes on along the minus strand of JAPDVU010000003.1, from coordinate 202,873,636 downwards.
TTTTCAAAGACCTGAAGAAATTCGAAGATAACTAATGTTATTTCAGGGAAGAAAGGAAAAAAAGAGTTTTGTGCTAACTGCTCAACATCAGTTTCTTGTAACAGAGTCTCTCACTTTTTAGTGATATAGATCACATTGTTGGCCTATGTTAAGCTTGTATAAATCCTTTTTATCTAAATTATACAATTTGCCTAGAATCATTATTAATTTTATACTTAAAGTAACAATATTAAGATATTAACTTTAAATTATGTTTAATAATACTTCTTTTCAAGATTTTGTTTCTAGATTTATGTGCTGGGAGAAGGGCAGAGGGATGTCATTGTGCATGACCTTGATTTACATGCCTGATGTCCACCTGAACAGGGACTCATTTATTGCTGGGTTAGGATGTGGGTGTTTCATGTTAAGAAAACCCAATTTTGTTATTTAATATAAAACATACACCCTGGGGATAAGAGAGAGGGATATGCAATTACTCAGTTAATACCTAAGTCATACCTTTGAAATGCTCCCTAAGGTATTATCAGGAAGATTTGGTACACACACACACACACACACACACACACACACACACACACACACCTTCATTTTATAGGCAGCACAGTAGAGTCATGGGTGTTTCATAAAGTGGGGATATCATTGTGTAGCAATAAATCAAATGCCTGGATATAGCACAGGTTCAAAAGGGCACTGCTATTGTATCAGGGCTTTCAGGTTCTTTTATAAACAAATATCCTGACCTCTTTATTTCCTTTTGCAGATGACCTCTCTCAACAGGAGGACAGTGATCCCCCAAAGGAATATGATCCTGGTCAATTTGCAGGCCTTCTCCATGGATCCTCTCCAGCTTGTGAGTCCCCTGAAAACCCATTTCATCTCTACAGGAAAAGAGATGAACGTGAAGAAGGACAAGATGAAATCATTTTGGCCAAGAGTCCTCTGTCTTTCAAGCAGTCTCCAGTAGAAAATAACTCAGAACCTTTGGTAAAGAAAATTAAACCCAAGGTGGTCAGTAGAACAATTTTTCACAAAAAACCCAACCAAGTTGAAAACCATACCATTGTTGGTACAAGAACAGCTAGGAGTGGATCCCGGAATGGGGACCAATGGATTGTGAACACAGGGGGATTTGTGGAGAGAGCCTGCACCCTGGGGAGAATCAGGTCATTGCCAAAAGCCCTGATTGACATGCATTTATCCAAAAATGTGTCGAAGTCAGATTCTGATCTCATTGCCTACCCTTCAACTGAGAAACCATCGAGAGTTAACTGGAGTGAATCTTCTACTACTGAACACAGCTCCAAAGGGAATTCTGAAAGAACGCCATCCTTCACCTCAGAATGGGAAGAAGTAAGCCTTGTTCTTCTTTATATGAATGCTTTGGGATCGAGGAAGGTTTTGGGGGGAGGATTTTCAGCTTCCTATTTTCAGAGGCAAATAGAAAAAAAAAATTAACAACGCATACAGCTACGAGTGGAAGGGAAAATTCTAGGGGCAGCACATGATAATTTAAAAACAAATAGAGTTCCACACATGTGGGGAAATCTATTGTTTCCATAGAAATTGATATCAAGCAGAAGTAATAACTAGCTATGAGGTGCAAGAGAATGTTCAAATTATGTCTTCCCAAGCACTGCAGCTGACAAATTGAGAAAAATCTTCTTGTTTTTGCTGCCCTATATCATTTTGTTTACTTATTAAACTCTTTGTTAGCTTGTCTCCCTTCTTTAAGGAATCTTAGATATTCAGAGGATCTCCATATAATCTTACAAATCACTTAATATTTCCCTTTTGCAACTATCAGAGTGACTTTAAAGGAAAAAATGTGTTGAGGTCACGTTTCAGCAATTTAAGCTCTCCCTAAAGAAAAATTATTTAATTTCATAGAATCACTCAGAATGCAAGGGCCCTTGTAGGATTATGAAATATATCCTTTGTCCCTAAAGAGGACCACATCATGAAATAATAACGTTTCTTGCTTTTTTCTTGAATTTCTTCAAAGATTGGACCACACTCTCCTTTGATATTTTATTCAAACATGTCACATTTTATCTCTCAAAAGACTGTAGGTCACTATAATATTCTGAGAACTAGAAATTGAAATGGTTCAGATATTGACATTCTGAATTGAGCTGTTTGGGAAAAATCACTCAATCTCCCTGCATCTCTTTCAGGGTGAACAAAATGAGACATTGAAGTAATGCTTCTTGTCCTTTCGGGAACCCGCTGCCATACCAGGAGAAAACAATCAAGTTGTTTCCATGCCTTGATTCTTGTGATTACATGCCACAAGTCAGCCTGTGGCTGGTCAGACCATTTAGTGAGACCTTTATTCCAGTGGCCATGCCTGTAAACTGAAACCCACCCATCAGCAGTCAGAGGAGACACATGCCCCAGAGGATAGTGATCCTCACGTGACTTATTCTCAGCCCTTGCCCTTCTGACTCTAAAGAATGCACAATTCCTAATGTACTGACCCAGGTAGTTCCAAACAAAGTTCATTTCAGGAGATACAAAGAAAAGTCAAGTTGGTTTTGAAAGCTTAAGAAAAGGAAACATAATTTATATTTTTAAAAGCAATTCATAAGATGTCTGTTTCCCTTTAAACCTTTGTCTGTCAGTCTCTTAATTGTGGTATTGCAGTGGTAATAACATCAAGAATACACGGTGGAGCAAAAGTGGGTTTATAGTTGTGCATATCGAAAGTGATACAAAAATTAGTAAATAATAATATAAGAATAAACTCTGTGTTTGGTGTACTCACCACTGTAACCCTACTTTTGCCCCATCCTGTAGATGCTTATGGCATTTGAACATTATTTTAAAATGCAATGCTAAAGGTGATAATTATTCACTTATATTCTTTTTGTTTCTGCAGATTGACAAAATAATGAGTTCCATAGATGTTGGAATTAACAGTGAACTTGAAGAAATGAATAGTGAGGCCACAAGTAAGGACATCTCTCCTATATGTTATAAGTGAATAAATGTGCACAAGACCTCGCTAGAAATGATAGGTGTCTTTAGATAGTTTTGGTTTATCATGACAACAGCAGCTATAAGTTATTTCCTTTTATTCATATCAAACAACCATGACCTCTAAACAGTATCAGTTATAAGTATACTGATTTAGCACACTGAGATATTTTTTCCCATGTACTGTTTTACTATGCCAGTTAACAGTAATGGAGTTTCAACTTTAGGTAGAGCTAATTATGAAGCACTTCAAGGTGTTGCAGACTCCGATGACTTACTATACTACTGTTGCTCATTCGGTGAAATGTCCCGTTTTTCCTGGCCAAAATGATTAGCAACATCTAAGTTGTCAACTCCAGGATGGCAAGAACAGTGTGTTACTCATCTTCATGTATTCCAGAATATTTACCAGGGCGTCTCACAGATAGTCAGTTTTGCAACCTCTTTTTAATCTATTACCCGTATGAAATATTATTTCCTTCCCTACAATTAAGGCTCAGAGTAAAAGGCCACGTGAAACTTCCTTTGAAGATGTTTTGCTTGATACTGATGGATGGTGTCAATTACCAGATAGCTACACCTGAAAATGGCTGTAATAGGCCTATGAAAGAAACTGCTATTCTGGAAAGAGTCAAAGGGTCTGCTCTAGCTCTGCCCTGCCACTGAGTAGAGGTGTAACTGTAGATTAAATAGATCTATAGAATTCAGAGTTAAGACAGGTGATTTCTAAGCTCCCGGGAAAACTCGCGTTAAGTTAGTGGGAACAGTTGATGTTTCTACAGAGATAATGCAATCACGATTTGTGTAAGAGAAGCCTGAATATATATCATTGGGTAAACAATTACGGGATTTTGTGGCCCTTTAACTAGTTACGAGGGCCCTTTAAACAGCATTCCAAGTGACTCTTAAGCACAGGTAAGTTGGAAAATGGTTCTCTTGTGAGGCACTGGGCCTGGGGGGATAAGCAGTGACATTGGAATCAGGTTGCCCTCACTGTAGGAATATCTCACTCATGTCTCAGGTGTGGGATAACTAAGAACTTAAATTATTCTAACATGATTGGTCTCCATGTTAATTAAGTGATAATTTTTTAAAATATATTTCTTTATTGATTTCAGAGAGGAAGGGAGAAGGAGAGAGAGATAGAAAGATCAATGATGAGAGAGAATCACTGATTGGCTGCCTCCTGCACGCCCCCTACTGGGGGTCAAGCCTGAAACCCAGACATGTGCCCTTGGCCAGAATTGAACCTGGGACCATTCAGTCCACAGGCTGACACTCTATCCACTGAGCCAAGCCGGCTAGGGCACTAAGTGATAATTTTTAAAAAGCTTAAACAATTTTTTATAAAATGCATATTCATTTTAGATTTTGAAAAGTGAACCATTATTGGAAAGCACCAAAACTGTGTATATATGTTTAGTGACACAAGTGTATTAGCTCAGTGTGGCCAGGTCTCTCACCCAGAAATGCTGACAGACCTTAAAGACTTTTCTAAGTGTCCATAGAACTGGTCTAGGAATGTATGTTGCCACACAGTTCTTTCGGACATGCTTATAGAATAATTTCAAGTTAACTGTAGGAATACGGAGTCTTGGTCGATATAAAGGTAAAGCTTTATTTCTTATACATAGTGAATTCCCTGACACTGAGAATGTCCAAGCAGAGCCCTGATACTTTTCTGGTGGAAGACTTAGGTGCCATTGAACATTCATGTTCTAAAATTCTTCAAACACATAGTACCATAAAATTGTAAAAGAATGTTACAGACATGATTATAATGAAAATAAGGGTAAATGTTAAAAACGCCACTCTGACAAAGCTGCCTCTGCAGGGCGTTTTAGCCATAATCAAATCCATTTTCCCTTAGTTCTCCTCCTCCCACCTCTCATGCTCCATCCCACCTGCTGCCTTTCTTTACTATTTACTACAGTGGGAATGAAAATGAAAGTAGACACTCAGTCCCCAAGACTGAGTACTGTATGCACCTTGTCACTTCTTAATTACACACGAATTATGTGACTGACCATAACAGTTGGCATTCCAACTGGCCATGAGGCCATTTGTGGATCACAGCCTTACTGGGCTGCAGGCTTTTGCCTTTGGAGGCTGGATAGCACTAGAGAGGTGATAACCCCATGAAGGAGACCTTCCACCAGTATTGTATCAGGCATGAGTATGGTGGGAGAATCACATGGCGAAATTAAAAAGTCAGAATGACATGAGTTCACATCTCAGCACTGCTGTTTACTAGCTCATGATTGTAGGCAACTCAGTTTCCCCAATGACAGAAATACGGATATTGATAGCGAATGATGCAGAGGTGCAATGGAATATTTGTAGAGTCTGACACCTGTAGATATGTATTCTATTTCATCTCCCCCCTTGCCCTACCAGGAGGGAGACGTTGAGTTTGATACTGTGGACACATCAAGATAAACACCGACCAGCCCTTTCTTGAAGAGCTAATGATGGCAGCTAGTCTCATGGTCTTCATGTTAAGTTTGCTGTATTTCCTGAAATTGTAGTGTGTCGATTGTAATACAGCTGGTAGTAAGTCCAGAGTCAAGTGGCATCAAACAAGAGTACTTACTAAAAGAGCATAAAACTAAAGGGGACTTCGAAAAGAAAAGAAAAATTTAGAATGTAGTGATTTAAATGGTCTAAAGCCGTGGTTGGCAAACTGCAGCTCGCGAGCCGCATGCGGTTCTTTGGCCCCTTGAGTGTGGCTCTTCCACAAAATACCACGGCCTGGGCGAGTCTATTTTGAAGAAGTGGCGTTAGAAGAAGTTTAAGTTTAAAAAATTTGGCTCTCAAAAGAAATTTCAGTCATTGTCCTGTTGATATTTGGCTCTGTTGACTAATGAGTTTGCCGACCCCTGGTCTAAAGTATTTTTTCTGAAGTCTGAGTATCCTCTTTTTGCCTGACAATGGGGAGGACGTGTGCAATGAAATTAACAACAGGTAAATTGGGAATGAGCAAGAGGAAATACCACTGTTGTCAGTGTCTAGAATTTTGCGTTGGAAGGCCACTGAGCCAAGCACTGTGCCTGGCTTTAACAGAGCTGCATAATTTTATGAGCATGTATGGTGTTTGTTGCTACAAACTTCAGAAGATGATAGAATAAAATCTTAAGCAGTGGAAATACATGAAGAATCAAGGATCACCATTTAATCGCCCATGCCCTTACCCATTTTGTTTCAGTGTTTTTGTTTGCCTGTCCCTCAACCTGCACATTTACAATTGCAGGTATTTTGTAAACAGAATGCTCATTGGACCAGGGAGGGATTTGGAACACTCTCATTTTCACTCTTGTTGACCGGTCTCTATGAATCATATAACTAATTCCACTCATAAAAACCACTTTCTTCTTTAAAAAAAAAATTCCTCAGCAATTAATAGTTTGAAACTTGTCCAGCAACCTCAACTGTCCAGTACTAAGATAGAAATAAAAGTAAATAAAATTTACTGAATTTATTTTTGGCCAGTCCCTTAGGGTTCTGACTCAGAGTAATACTAATTCAAAATTTCCACAAATATAATTTCTGGTTTCCCACTTGAAATCAGATTTAAGTGTCCAACCAACCAGCATTGGCAGCAGGATACAATCATATTGAATATCTCATATGATGTAGGACATCCTATTTTGTGATGATGCTGTGACAAGTTAGTACATTCTGCAGAATCGTGAAATCCCATGTATAGGATTTTTTTCATAGAACAAGTCTTTAAGTTATATGGACTTGGATTGAGACCCTAGCATTGCTTTGTGATCTCTTCAGTATCAACTTCATCACCTATAAATTCAGATTTTTTTACAATCATATCATCAGAATGCTGCAAGATGAAATCACACAGTTGTACTACTGTAGCCTAAAATGTACCAGGTGATCAATAAATATAAATTCTCTTGCTTCTGATCCCAGTATGCTTGGCTATCTTTCCAATTAGAGTGTACACCACAAAGGAAGATACTTGGGAAATCTTGCTTATCTTTTTTATCAGTGAGGATTGTACTTATAAGTAGACAGAACTACTTATATTCTAAGTTGCTTTCATGTGGAGTCTTTTCTGAATTTTTATTTCTTTTTTTAAATATATATTTATTGATTTCAGAAAGGAAGGGAGAGGGAGAGAGAGATAGAAACATCAGTGATGAGAGAGAATCATGGATTGGCTGCCTCCTGCATACCCCCCACTGGGGATCAAGACCACAACCCAGGCATGTGCCCTGACCAGGAATGGAACTGTGGCCTCCTGATTCATAGGTCGACATTCAACCACTGAGCCACACCAGCCGGGTTGAAGTTTGATTTCTTAACCCTTGTCCTTGTATCACAAGGAAGCACTTTCAAGGTAGAAAATCTATTGAAAGTACTACTTCAAATTGTCACACTTTCTAAGAGTCAGTCTGATGAGCTTCTTGATGAGATTGAAGATCACTTAAGTAAAGAGGCGGCTATAATTGGCTCCAGAGCAATCAAGTGCCCAAACTTTCTAATACAGGGGTGGCAGGTAATCTTAGAAACACCATCCTTGAATAATGGGCTTGAATAATCTCCTGTTACACTAAACAGACTTCAGGTCTCTGGACTGTATTAGATTGAACTCAACTACATGAATGTGAAAGATAGTATTTAGTTCATAGGTACTTTTTTTAAAGACTGGGATTTTTTCTTCCCCTTACACTTAAGGTTAAATTGTATTCAAAGAGAAATATTCCCCAGTCTTATCTTTAAAAAACCTACTTTTGCCAATACATGAATTCCATCTAAATTTTAATTATCAATGAAAGCTATTAAAATGAATTTATAAAGGATTTTATCATAGGTTACACTGTCTATATTGGGTAAAACATAATTCTTAAGCTGGAAAATGCACAGCTCTAAAAACAGTAGCTAACATTAGTCCCACAACCCAACTTTCTAAGCTTTTGCTCCTCTTCCTCCAAGAGACTGAGGGCCAGATTAGAGTCCCTCATACTCCAAGAAGAGTTTCTAGGAACTGAGGAACGCTCTAAAGCATAGGCCATGTTCTGTCTTCTCATGGTCTAAGTCTCACCTTCTCCTTGGTCAGGTGAGACTTAGACAAGGTGAGACTTAGACCAAGGAGAAGTCTTGGTCTGCAGGAATAGAAGTCTTCCTCCTTGGTCTGCAGGAATAGAGGGTGTTCGTTCACATGGCTCTTTCCCCAAAGAAGGGCTGGTAAGGGCAGACCTCTCTCTCCAAGCTCTGGACACTGCTCCTCCCTCACATCTTGGCTGCCTCTAGGCCTCTGAGTTTTGCCCATAGAGCTCTAGATCTGCCTCAGGAGGTACCTTGCTACCGGGGCAGCTGATAGCTGTCCTCCTGCTGGGACTGCTGATGGGAATATAATTTCTCAAACTCTAGGAGAATGCTTTTAAAGATGCATTTTCAGTTTTTCAGAGTTGCTCTATTAGAGAAATGACAGAGGAAAGAAGCTAAAATGTATTCTATTCTTACTGTGTGTCAGACGCTGTGCAGTTTACTCCTGTGACCATTTTTGCATTTAATTCTCAAAATAACTCAGTGGGATGTTATTATACCCACTGTATAGATGAAGAAAGGCTCGCAAATTTAAGTAACTTGTCGAGTCAGCTGCTTCAAATGTAGTTTTTCTTCTTCCTGAAGTCCATACACCTTTTGATAAAATGTGCTGCCTACTCAGGATAACAGAAGCCAGCTCTTTGCCTCTTTCTCTTTAGTTCAAATCATACGCAGGAACTAAGGGGAGCCATCTGAGGGTGTTTAGATGTAGAACCAATCACTTCCTTTTAGCAAAGCTACTGGCATGGAAGGCTTTAGCTCAGACCCCAAAGCACAGGCCACCTGGTCAGATATTTAAATGAATCACAGCCCTGAATCTCTTCTACCTCCCAAAGTGAATGCATAAATCCTAAGAAAGACCCAAGTTTCACTTATTTTTCAGAGGAAGAATGTTCCTTGCCTTCAGTAATATTCTTTTTTACATGAACTGTTAAATTGCACATAAAAGCCTTTCTGTGAAATGCTTTGCAGCAGGCATAATTTATTTTGATTTTTACTTCTTTTTATAGCACTATTTTTAATAGAACCAACTGGGGGAGGTGGATAGTAGAATATGTTAGCATGCAAGCATACTATTTTGTCTAAATCACACTATTTTGTTATCAAATTATATAATACTACACTGAGTGACTTAATTATTTTTTAGATAGATTAAATCTAAGAAATCCCTTAATAATAGAATAGAGATATAGAAATGTGAACTATAGTAATCATTAGGCTGGCGTGAGTTAACTAATCTTTATTAAGAGATAATGTTTAATCAACCGAACAATTGTGTTCTTAGCACAGGAGACACTAAAATTTATTTAATACCATCATTCCAAATACATCACCATTAAAACGAAAATAACCTATGTAATATACATTTATTTTATTAGAATATGGCTTAGATTCTCTGGTTTTGAAAGTACAAGTAATATTCATATGTGAAATTAGGTTTCACTTAAGTTTGAAGTAGTAGAGTATCATTCTGTGGCCTACTATCAATAGTTACAACTTGGTACGTTGTTTTCAGTTTAACAAACTATTTAACCTTCTAAATGAGGCCTAGAGAAATGATCAAGTACAGTCTTCCACCTGTACTGGAACGCTTCCCATGACATCTTTCATGTATGATCCACCAACATCAACAACACCTGCTTCCATGTTCCCCATGATGATACACTTACTACTTTCACAGACAAAATATCTTATCACTGGGAAGCTCAAATTGTTAAAACACTTCTTTTTTGAGGCAAAATATGTTACCTACATAGACAAAGTTTTGAATACCCACTCTAACAATTACTAACAATGGGACCTTGGGGAATTTATTTCATCAACTCACAACTTACTTCTTCATACAAAAAGCAGCTATAACAAACAATATCTACTTCTCCCCAATATCATTGGGTAGATCTAGTGAATTACTATATGAAAAAGTAGTTAGCTGCATTCTTAGTACATAGTAGACCATAAGAGTTGACATCTCACTTCTTTGATTAATTTTTTACTATCTATTTTAAAAATGTCCAAAGAAACAAAATATGGATAGTAACTCATTATTTCAAATATATATATATATATATATATATATATATATATATATATATATGCCTAAGCGACCCTTATGACCAGTTGACTGAACAACTGGTCAACTGGTCGCTATGATGTGCACTGATCACCAGGGGGCAGATGCTCAACACAGTTGAGTGCACCCCCCTGGTGGTCAGTGCACTCCTACAGCCAACCTCCCACAGCTGGCCAACCTTCCACGGTCCCTCCCCCCACACTCCTGTCTGGCAGATGCCGATCGGCCCCAGTCGGGGCCAGCCAGCCAACCTCTCGCAGTCCCTTCCCCCTGCCGGCTGGCCCCGATTGGCCCCGATCAGGACTGAGTGAGATGGCCCTCATCAGCCCCAATTGCTGGCCAGGCCAGGGACAAATTCGTGCACTGGGCTTCTACTAGTATATAAGTATCTTCTAGGATATGGAGGATATTTTTGATAGAGTATACCCCTTGCACATTCAACATAAAGTTAAAAACAGTTGCAAAGAGTGTTCTTTATAGACACTTTAAAAATAGTTGAATAACTACTATACAAATGTCAGTGCATTTTATAAGGGCCACCATTAATGATCTCATACCCGTATGAGAGTAGGACCTAAAAATAATTGGGAATAATTTGAAATATAGAAAATAGAACTTCATTAGTAATGGATAATCACAATGATTGCTTTTAGATACAATTTTGTTTTCCCCAAATATAATGAAGAATTAAGTGATAAATATGGGTCACTTATCCATAAGAAAAAATATAGCTTGTACTGGTTGTACCTATGATACACTGTCCTGATAACAAAAGGCTTCTCATCTACTAATATTTTTGATACTCAAGTATAAACTTCTAGAGTTAGGAAGTAGCCAACAATATTGCTCATAGGAATGTTTCTTAAGGAAACAACAGGACCAGAGCAAAAAATGTGTATGTAAAGATGGCCATTTGAGCATTATGATCATTTAAAAAATAAAAGCAAACCAAATGGCCATTAATAGAAAATTTGTAAAATGAATTACTATGATTGCCTATGATGAAATGTCAACTATCTTATTTAAAGTTACATATATCTGCATTTATTATCCTGGAAATATAACCATAATATATTAACTGAAAAAGTAGATAAAGTAAATTATAATCCCATTTTTGAGTACACATGCATAAAAAGATCTGGAAAGACAGATGCAAAAAGATTAACTGTGGATATCTCTAGAAAAGATTATCATTGATTTTTACTTTATGCTCTCCTAAATTTTCTGTAATTTTATAGTGTGTATATATGCATTATTTTTATTTTCATTGTCCACAGCATTCAATAAAAAAGTATATGCCCATTTAATAAACAAATATATGTTTATATAGAGACCTATATACAAACACCTATATGTAAACATTTGTAGGTGAAACATAAAATGTTACAGCTATCAATGCTGATAATGAAAGGTTTTCCCAGTGAATACTGTGAATGAATACGTGATTAAGTCTTTTTTTATCAGATTTTAGTTAAAATAAGTGTGTTTCAGTGGTTTTAGAAAAGGGATTTACTTGACTTGTATTGCTTTTATATTTTTATTCCTCTGCAAACACTATTTAAAAATAACTACACAACTTAAAAAATATCCATAACCCAATTCCTGATCAAAATGATGCTTTCCTTTGTCCATGTTCTGGTCTGCACACATATTGTAGTGACTTTTTAGTCATTGTCTACGTGCACATTTAATTTCTATGCATTAATAATAATTTTATAGATAGAATTTCACAATCTTTATTTTCACATGCCACTTCAAAAACTATTTTATTACATTTATTTTCTTACCCTATTGCTTTATCCCTCCTGTGAGTAGCCATTGTTAGCCTGGTATAGATACTTCCACTCTTTTCTCCAGTTTCATGTGATCACAGATAGGAGGTAGATGATGGATGGATAGATAGATAAATGGTAGATAGATAGATAGATAGATAGATGTTATGTTTTAAAAACATGAAATCACACTATATACATTTCTCTCCAATTTGATCTTTCCATTTAACAATGTGTCAAAGCTTCATCTGGTTTTAGAATCAGTAAATAACCTATGAAACAAAATTTCACTCGTGAAGCTCACCCTCTGAGAGGAAAAGAACACTGACCTAGTTGCTCCTCTGACCTCTGTACTAACTTGCTGTGTGACTTGGAAAATAACAGCTCACAATGAGCCTCAGTTTCTTTATTTGAAGGTGAAATGGTGATGCTAGATCCTTCCCAACTTTGTAATTCTATGCTTCAGACTTTTATCTTTCATTTCATGGGTTACACTTTGGCAGGAGGTCCTTCTTTAAAGCTTTCCACTTCTTAATTTCTTAAGGACAAATGACCAATAAATCTCAAGGATGTGTAATTCAACCAGGTTCTTCTAGGAATGTTGCCAGATTCTCATTTTACAATGCTTTTTAGATATGTTAATACAGTAAGTGCATAATTTAATGGATATATGAACGTAAGTTAAGTTCTTTGTTTTTATATGCAAACTTTCTCCTAAGCTGTCTTAATAAATTTTATCTTTTGCTGATTTGTCAGAGACTTAAATGACTAACTGAAATCATGTGCTGTGCACTTTCGTGATGTGAATGGAAATAAATGCAGAATTTCTGATACAGTAGTCCCTCCCTTATCCACAAGAGATACCTTCCAAGACCCCCAGTGGATGCCTGAAACCATGGATAGTACAGAATATAAATATACTGTTATTTTCCATACAAATCTATGGTAAAAAATTATAATAATATGCTGCAATAAAAGTTATGAGAAGGTGGTCACTCATTTCAGAGGGTCCTTTGTTGAAGTCTTTGTATAGGCTCAGTGATGTCTGGTTTAGCATATTCGGTCAATTGGAACACATTTTCTGTTCATGTCGTCCACCCAAAAATTTAATGTCTTTTCCATGTTAACTAAGCACTTACCACACACTGTGGCCATAACTTTTGCAGCTTGAGAGGGGCAGTAGCAAAATGAGCAAGAATTTCTTTTTTCCTTCTTTACAATTTCGCATACAGAAGATTTGTTATTTGATCTTGCAACCTCAGCATACAGTTATTTTTCTTTCCTTATTAAGTAGAGAACTTTTACCTTTTCATAAAGGAAGCAATTTATTGTTTGGCAGATCCAAATTGCCAACATCACTACTCTTGTGCTTTGAGGCCATTATTAATTAAAATAAAGGTGACTTGAACTCAACAGTCAATCTGATAACTGACGGTTACTGAGTGAGTAACAGCTTATACAGCATGGAGACACTGGATAAAGGGATGATTCACATCCTGGGTGGGACGAAGCAGGAGAACATGACATTTCATCATGCTACTCAGAACAGTGTGCAATTTAAAATGTATGAATTGTTTATTTCTGGAATTTTCCACTTAATATTTTTGGACCATAGATAATTGAACTGCAGAAAGTGAAATTGTGGATAAGGCAGGACTACTATAGTATACTTTGCCTGCTTCTTGAATCCAGTAGACTCTTCATGAGAAGTTTTGTGGCAGAGAAATGTGGTTAGGGGCAATCAGGCAGGCAGGCAAGTGGTTAGGGTGATCAGGCAGGCAGGCAAGTGGTTAGGGGTGCAGGCAGGCAGGCAGAGTGGTTAGGGGCAATCAGGCTGACAGGCGAGTGATTAGGGGCAATCAGGCAGGCAGGCAAGTGGTAAGGGTGATCAGGCAGGGAGGCAGTCCAGCAGTTAGGGGCCAGCAGTCCCGGATTGCGAGAGGGATGTCAATCGGGCCTAAACTGGCAGTCAGACATCCCCTGAGGGGTCCCGGGTTGGGAGAAGGTGCAGGCCGGGCTGCAGGATATCCCCTCTGTGCATGAATTTTGTGCACCAGGCCTCTAGTTTTTAAATAAAAGTGTATTATGCAATACCAAATACTTCATCACCTACTGTTGCTGACACATAAATGCTTCTTAAGAGACACTAAGCCTTTATTATAAAAATAAAGGAACAATTTTCTCTTTAAAGCTGAATAATATTCCATTGTATGGGTATATATATTTTATTTATTCATTGATTCATCAATGGACATTTGTTTCCATATCTTGGCTATTGTGAATAATGTGGCAGGTATCTCTTCAAGATCCTATTTATCCTTTTGCATAAATATCCATATATGAGATTACTAGATCATATAGTAGTTCTGTTTTTAATTTTTTGAGGAACCTTTGTACTGTTTTCCATAACAGCTGCACTATTGTATATTCCCACCAACAGTATGTACGCAAGAAATTGGTTCTAATTTCTCTACATACTTGTCAACATTTGTTATCTTTTTTAATATGTGTAATAGCCGTCCTAACTGGTATGAGGTAATAAAGCTATTGTGGTTTCGATTTGCATTTCCCTGGTGATAAGTGACATGGAGCATCTTTTCATGTACCTGTTGGCCTGGAGGGCATTATGCTTAGTGAAATAAGTAATCACAGGACAAAAACTACATAATTCCATTGTATGGAGGCTTAGTCTATTCAGGCTTCTCTAACAGAATGCCACAGAGTGGATATTAATAAAAAAGTGATGTATTTGTCGCAGTTCTGCAGGCTGAGCAGTCCAAAGTCAAGGCACCATCAGATATGGTGTCTGATGAGGACTCACTTCCTAGTTCATGGTCTTCCACTGTGTCCTCACATGGCAGAAGGGGACAAGGGACCTCTCTGGGTTTTTTAAAAAAATTTATTTTATTGTTTAAAGTATTACATATAGTAGTACATATATCTCCTTTTTTTCCCCCCATTTTCCTTCCCCCCGCCTCCCCTACCCGCTGTTGCATGCCCTCATCCCACCTCCCCAGTGTCTTGTGTCCATTGGTTGTGCTTATGTGCATGCATACAAGTCCTTTGGTTGATCTCTTCCCCCCCTCTCCAACATTCCCCAGCCTTCCTGCTGTAATTTGACAGTGTGTTCGATGCTTTACTGTCTCTGTATCTATCTTTTTGTTCATCAGGTTATAATGTTCTTTATTTTCCATAAATGAGTGAGATCATGTGGTATTTTTCTTTCATTGCCTTGGCTTATTTCACTTAGCATAATGCTCTCCAGTTCCATCCATGCTGCTGCAAATGGTAAGAATTCCTTCTTTTTTTATAGCAGCATAGTATTCCATTGAGTAGATGTACCATAGTTTTCTAATCCACTCATCTGCTGATGGGCATTTAAGCTGTTTCCAAATCTTAGCTATGGTGAATTGTGCTGCTATGAACATAAGGGTGCATATATCCTTTCTGATTGGTGTTTCTAGATCTCTGGGTTGTTTTTTTTATGTGTGTGTGTTTTTAATTAGGGCACTAATCCCATTCATGAGGGTTTGCCCTCATGATCTAATCATCTCCCAAAAGTTCTACCTCCAAAACCCATTATACTGGTGGATTAGATTTCAACAGATGAATATTGGAGGGTCACTAACATTCAGCCTGGAGCATATGAGGCATCTAAAATAGTCACACTTGTAGAAACAGAGAATAGAATGGTAGTTGCCAAGGGCTGGAAGGAGGAAGAAATGAAGAGTTGCTATTCAAGAGTACAAAATTTTGGTTATACCAGATGAATAAGTTCCAGAGATCTGTAGTTACAGTACTGTATTGTGCACTTAAAATTTCATCAGGAAGGGAGTATCTCATGTTAAGTGTTCTTACAACAATAAAAACAAAAACACAGAAACAAGGAATAAAGGAAACAAAATGGAACTCTATTACCCTGTGCATTCACAACAAAAATTTCTTCCAGTGAGCTTTTCAAGTATTTAAATAAACTATTTGCACATGGTATATTCTTACTATTTTTTCAGAGGAGTAAGTGCTCATATTCTTACTAGAGTTACTTAGAGTGGGACTCTGTACATTTATACTCTGCCTATCTTCAAAAAAGGCTTGAGAAGGCTTGTAATAAAAGATATAATTACAGTAAAATAAAACCCCATTAAAATGGTAGTAAAAGATATTGTCACTTGAGGCAGACCCTAAAAGAGGCCCCTAAGCACTCCAGGTTCTGTAGGTCTTGACTTTGCACAGGAAAGAATTCAAGAGCAAGTTCCAGTAAAACCAAAAGCAAGTTTTATTTAGATTGAGAGAAAGAAAGAGGCAAGGTCACAGGTTCCCGGAGACCGGATCAGGGGTTTAGCCACCTGCTATTCCCCTGGTTGCAAATCTCACAGGGCACCACTGTGAAAGAAGCAAAAGTATAGTAAAATCTTGATAGAATGGACTAATTCAGGGTAGGGGGTGTCCGTTAAAGCTGAAAGTCCATTGTATAATAAAGTAGGTTTTTCAAACATGTAAGTTAAAAAATTGACAAATTAGTTTACCTGTTTTTACTTATGTAGACACATTTATGTAATTAAAATTGTTTATGAAATTTTAAGTTCATAGAAAAGTGTTCTATATGTATTACTGTCATTTTAAATTTATACTGAACTAGAGGCCCAATGCACAAAATTCATGCATGGGTAGGATCCCTATGCCTGGCCAGCGATCAGGGCCAATATGTGGGGCGACCAGCAGGGTGATCGGGGGGGCCCCACTGGCACCTGCCTTGGCCAACCTGGCGCTACCCACTTGCCAGCCCTGCCCCCCGTCACTGCTGGTCGCCTCCCTCTTCAGAGTGACTGGTTGGAGGCCCCACTGGCACCCACCTTGGCTGGCCTGGGGCCTACAGGCTGGGGGCAGCTCCTACATTGAGTGTCTGCTCCCCGCCCCAGTGGTCAGTGTGTGTCATAGCAATAGGTCATTCCACCAGTCATTCTGCTGTTTGGTCGATTTGCATATTAGGCTTTTATTATATAGGATTGGTCTAGTAAATGCATACATTCACCAGTCACCCCAGTTAACAAATGTGTGCGGCTGGGTCATGGCTTAGCGCACATTGGGACATTGGCCAGCAAGTGGTAAAACTGCTTCAGAAAGTCATGCCACTTGACAATAGAACCAGTTACTGCTCATGATTCAGTATGATCATGTGCTAGTCTTATGCTGAACACATTGTTTAGGAGTAGTGTCTCTTGCATTTAAATATGTAGACTATAGTTGTAGATATATAACATTTATTTATGTCAATGAAATTACTAGTGTTGTTTTTAACATATGGCCTATTCGCTAAAATTTGTTAAAAATAACAGTGAATTTGCCCTAACCAGTTTGGCTCAGTAGATAGAGCATCGGCCTGCAGACTCAAAGGTCCCAGGTTTGATTCCTGTCAAGGGCATGTACCTTGGTTGCGGGCACATACCCAGTAGGGGGTGTGCAGGAGGCAGCTGATCGATGTTTCTAACTCTCTATCCCTCTTCCTTCCTCTCTGTAAAAAATCAATAAAATATATTTTACAGAAAAAAATAACAGTGAATTAATAAAAAAAATAGACCATTAATGTAATTATAAGCAAATCTTGGTTAAACGCATTTATAAATGAACAGGATGTTGATTTTCACATATGATGTACAGACCAGAAATTTTGTCCATTAAATCCGAAGTCCATTAAAATCGATGTCCACAAAATCGAGGGTTTAGTGTACACATCAGAGTGGGTGTGGGCGAACTCACAACTGAATTGCTTTCCATGCTGCAATCAGTTTGGGGATTTTATGTGTTTCCAAGGGTGAGTTGTTCCTAAACTTTGTGGCGCCAGATTCTCTCTCTGCCTTCTGGTTGGGAGGGGGTCTTGTTCCTAATATGGTCTGTTCCCAAGTGTTACAGAGTTTATACCCCTTGGCGCCCCTTCCACTTACCTTACGGCATCTATTTTCACTACGATGATGGTATATGAGCTTTGGGGTCATTTTACAGTCAATTTTTCCTCTATGTTGGGTTGATCTGGTTTTAGTCAATTCTTGTGGTTGACCTCTGTGACCACTATCGGGGTTTCCTGCCATAAATTATTTCCCTTTGATCAGGCGTGGGGGTGCAGCTCTGGTGAGAGGACCTCGTGGTGTATCCTTCTGTGGTGTCCATTCCTACTTCCTCATCCCACTTTCCGGGAGCTTTCCCTAATTTTTCTCTATCCTGCTTCCATATGAAACAGATCGTTTAAAAGAGAAAATAATTAAAAGGGACAAAAAGGAAAAGATACCAGAAAGACCTGAACTAAGGAAAATGACTGCAACTGAGCATGTGACTTGGCTCTGAGCTTCCTGGCAACCAGGTCAGAAGTGCGCTACAGAACTGTCTCAGGGAACTATGATGGAGGCAGGCAGAGCAAGGAACTCTGCTCAGGCTTGAAATGCTAGAAGGACTTTTCCTCATGGGCTATTTTGTAAAAGATATATAACTAGATTAAGAGCAGCGCTTCCATTAGAATACAGGAGAAAGGGGGAGTATTCTCCCTATACGTATACCTAGCCAGCTGTACAGTGATAAGGTAGTGCTTCTCTAAGGACCTTCCTACTGTGACTTCTGGCTTTCTCCATGACATAAACAACACTGCCTCTAAGGGATCCATGTTTTTGTTCCTTACGCTTTCAAAAAAGGCCCTCTTGACTTAACCTGTTTCGTGTGTCAGTGATTTGAGTACCATCATTTCAGGGGTACTTAATGAAAGTTTACCGGACAGTGAGATTGGGGTGCTACCCCGCATCAGAAAATGTAAATTAGAGTCCCAGTTCCATCCCTTACTTGCTGAGCAACCTTGGATGAGTTACTTCATCATTCTGAGCTTTCATTTCCTTATTCTTTAGAGAATAAAACTACATTTCTTCTTGTTATAATTAAATGAGATAATTTATATGAAAGCACTTGTAACCGGGAAGGGTCTGTCAGTGATTATGATGTTGCCTTCCCAGAAAGCTCTTTACTTTTAAATTAGAGGTCACTGTGTTCGTTTTTCTCTCAGGCAATTGAATGCAGTTTATAAGCACTCAGTGATGTAAGTTGCTTTATGTGCAAACTAGGAGATTTGCATGTCAGAAAGGCAGAGAAAGAATTTACAATTGTAAGTTTCCTAAAGCAAATGCTCTAAGGAAAGTGAGGAAGAAAACAATCTAAATTCCAGTCAAACTAAGGGGAACATTAGCCTACAGTGAATCTATTCACTGGCAACTCTTTCTGTAACTCATCCATGAACTCATTCTGCCTTAACCACCAGATCTCTAATGAGGATTCTCTTCCTTGAGAGAATCATCTGATCTCTCAGGACATTTCCACATGGTATGCTATATTCTTCAACCAAGCTGAGTCAGAGGAGTCACACTCCCAAGTCCACTGGTTTCATGTGATTTTACGTTTCTGAGCGTTTGCATACATAGGTGAGAAAATGCCTGTGAGGTACAGGCACGTACAGAACCTTTCACATACTATGGTCTTTTGTACCAGGTTTCACAGGACTCTCACTAACTCTCAACTATGAGAGAAATAATTATTAACTTTTCAAGAAGGCACTAATTATGAGCCAGGCACTGCTCGAAGCACCTTACTTATATTAATTCATGTATTCCTCACAAATACTCTGTGAGATCATTATTCCCCCACTTTACAGACTATAAAACCAAGGAACAGAGAGAATAGGGTCATTTACACAGAAGCAATGGGATGTAAACCCAGTCTGATTCCAGAACCCAAGATCTTAACTTCTATGTTAAAATGTCTTGCCAGAGGGCTGGGATAGTATTTTATTAGGAATTGTCAGGGGCTGATAGAACAGGGTAAACTGCATAAGTCTGGAGTTCAGCTGGCCTCCTTAGCGCTGAGCCTGTGGGCAGTGACTCAAAACCAGGGACTCCAGAGGCTCGCTGGCCTGAATACTACTGAGGCAGCCACTTAGCAGAGAATCTCATAGTAGCCTCTCCTATGAATTAGCAATCAAATATTTTCCATAAAATACTATGAAAGGACTCAATAAAGACACCCAGGGAAATTAAAATAAGCCATATTACTCCATAATAATTCAGAGGACATTGATCTGTCATGATCAAGGATAAATAGAAGACTCCTGGGGGAGGAAAGGTGAGAAAAATCATTTTTGGAAAAAAAAAATCCCAAAAAGCAAGTTAGAAGGAAAGCATCCTTTTTTTCTAAATAGCTTTGAAATGCTAATCTTCGCATCCTTAGCATTTTAGAGCAGGATGCTAAGTAGTCCTTTTACTTCTCTGGAGTCTGCACCTGTCTTGGATCACTAAAGATCACTTCTTTCTTCTTTCCAATTGAGTTCTCATCTTTGGACCCTTGTCTTGCCATGGGCTTGGGTGATAATATGGATTGAGAGCCCTCGCCTGTGTAGTTCAGTGATTAGGTCATCGGCGCACGCACTGAAGGAACACTGTTCGATTCCCAGTCTAGAGCCTGTACCTGGGTTGCAGGTTCAATCTCCAGTATTGGTCAGGGTTCATGTGGGAGGCAACCAATTGATGTGTCTCTTTCACATCAATGTTTCTCTCTTTCCCCCTCCTTCTTTCCCTCCTTCCCTCCCACTCTCTCTAAAAAAGCAATGGGAAAAATATCCTCCGGTGAGGATTAAAAAAATATATGGATAGAGGGAAAATTATAGATTGTTTTAAATTGAAGATTCATTACTTATTAGATGAGGCATCTTGGGCAAGGCATTTATCCACTCTGAACCTCAGTGTTCTCATCTGTGTAGTAGGGATAACTCTTTTTTGAGTTGTTATGAAGATTAGCGATAATGTAGAAAAAAAAGTTTTACTTACACAATAGTCCCTCAACATTATGAGTATTGTTATGTTTGTGCAAGCTTCTTCCAGTCATGTTCAGCTGAAGAGCTCAGAGCAAAGCAGGAATAGATTTGAACCACAGACCAGGTCTATTTTGGAAGCTAGAGAAACAGCTGTCTGTGGACTCCATGATGGTAGGTGATGAACAAAAGGATCACATAAGCAAGGCAAGGAAAAGAAAACCTACGTTTACAGTCAGTATCCCGTCCAACCTCAGGAAGTTGAGGATCTTAAGCAGAGACAGGCAACATAACAGGTTTCAGGTAGTCAAATGAATGTGAACCAGAAACAATTTCCGTAAGTATTGGGGCCGAGCTTAAGGGTAGGCCTCCATTCATCAGGGAGGAGGTCTAGTAGTAACCAGATTTCAAGAAAATTGAGCAGGATCTCAGATTTAGAGCTCAAAGGAGCCCTTTCTGAGACTGGCATACATTGTTACAGAAGACCGGAAAAAAAACCAAGCCATGCTTAGAGCAAGGGAGTTACATTTTATTAAGGGCAGGGCCAGAGAAAAATGTGCCTTTCAAATTCTGGGCGCGCGCCCCCCCCCCCCCCCCAAACACGTGGAGGAAACCTTTTCAATTTATACTTTTCCTACCTCTTTTGTCTCCCAAATTTGGAATGAGACTTCCGGGCCTTCTGGGAAAGAAGGCCTACATGCTGGGAAGGGGCCATGAGACCATATCTCAAGGCCTGGGCTGGTGTCAGCACTGACAACTCTGTCTGGGGCATAGTCCACAGCCTCTCTGGAATGGGAGTAGTCTTATTTTCCTTATTATTTAAGCAAGCAAGCAAGCGTTTACAGAAGCCAAAATAGCAGGGTTAAAATTTCAAACAGCAGTTTTTATATAAGATGGATGCTTCAACATGAGTAGACTGAGTCATGGAGAGGAGAGAGAAAAGGAGAGGGAGAGAGGGACAGGATCTCGAAAGTGGAGCAGCTAACATAATGCTTTTGGCTGTTGTAACAGAAAGATTCAAAATCATAGTGGCTTTAATAAGATAAAAATGTACTTATCTCGCACATTGGTCTGGGTCAGTGGTCTAAGGTGATATAGCAAAAAATCATCCCAAATCATCATGGCTCGCGTTCCGTCTTATTGTTCTGCCACTTTGACCCAAGATCATGACTCCAGCTTTCCCCGTGTCATCCACATCCCAAACAGTGCCAGGGAAGGAGGCTGCCTCTTCATCTAAAGGGCAAGGGCACATCGCAAAGTTGCGTACCTCTCATCTCCTCGTATACCATTTGCCAGAACTTAGTCACATGGCCATACCAAGTTGCAAAGGAAGCTGAATGTAGTCCTTGGCTGGGTAGCTGTAAGTCCACCAAAAATTCTGTTACTATTAATTAAAATTATTAAACTAGTAGTCTGTACCATGGCCACCGAAAAAGAATGCCAGTCATGAAATCCTAGCCCACCAAGATGCTGTATCAAGCCATGCCTTCTTAAAGGCAATAAGTCAGGGCCTTGTCAGATACTATATTTCCACTGGTATTTAGAGGAAACCTACCAGTCTCCACAAAGACATTGGACTCTACCCAGTCTCTTGGACTGCTGTTTCATTTCCACTCTTTTAAGTGACAGCAAAGCTTATTTGTAAAATATGTGATACTTTATTGAAACTACAAAATCAACCAGCAAAGAAAGCTATAGATTTTTTAAAGAAATGTATATTTTGACTTTCTAGTAAAGAAAAAAGTAAAACTGTTTACAAAGCCATATCAAAAGCAATGATTTCATAAATCATTAAATACTTGCATAATACCAGCTATTAGCCACATTTTATACGCTTTACTCTGTCAGTGCAATCTGGTAACATGCCCAGAGTCCCAGCACTAGTTAGGGGTAAAACCAGAATTTAAACTCAAGCTTATCTGATGCAAAAGTACAAGTTACTTTCCATATATACTTAAATATTTTTATAAACAGAGAAAACTATCAATTTGGCTACGACATACTATTTTATCACTTAAAATTTTTATTTCGTATTTATTAAAAGTGCTTAAAATACTTAGACATTTTTAAAAATCATATACTATTCTTGGGCATACATTAAAAGAAAAATATAAGCAAAATAAGTTGGTTCAAATTGGTTCAGAGATTTCTAAAACTTTCTCAGGGTCTAAATATGACTCTTTTGAGTAGATTCAGGTTTGTTTGTTTGTATGTTTGTGTGTATATTTTTAGTATATTCAGTTTTGACTTAGTCATTGAGGTCCAAGTTCTTCTACACAATATTGTCCTCTGGGCCACCAAGAGTACTGGTGATAAAACATTTCCTAAAGAAAACTGTAAAAGAACTAAAATCTTGGGCTTTTAAGTTGGTTTTGCAATTATGTAGAGCTAGTCTACTTTTTCAATCTGTTCTGCTAATTTTGATGCTGGTAAATCTGATGATTACACATCTAAAGGCAATGAATGACAACTATGATGACTACTGTTTGGCCAACAATGGTTATGCAACTATCAATTAATTGTAAACTGCATTCCAATTACAGGGATGTTCACATGTTTAAAAAAGTACATTTTAGAATTGATGAAATAATATTTCTACTTGGTTCATTAACTGTATTTAAGGAGATGTTTTGATGCTTGCAAATTGATCTGCTCTCACAATTTAGAATTCCTCTCCCACTCTCTTCACACACATCTCTACCGTTAGTCTTCTCAAGGCTCAGTAAACCATTTCTTCATAGTTGTTCAAATGTAATCTCCATTAGATGAGTCTCGGTGGAATTTTCCCCACATCCCAATTAGTAAGTTTGACACTTAAGG
Source organism: Corynorhinus townsendii (assembly GCA_026230045.1). NCBI lineage: Eukaryota > Metazoa > Chordata > Mammalia > Chiroptera > Vespertilionidae > Corynorhinus > Corynorhinus townsendii. Next base: position 202,850,091 of record JAPDVU010000003.1, on the reverse strand, counting down.
TTTCTGCTCTTCCCTGATGCTGCCTTGAGTTGCCACATTGTGACTCAGAGACCTCTGAGATGGACTGAAGGGCAGGCGAAAGTGGGAGTCAGGGCAGGTGAGTGATGTATCACAGATAGGTCTGAAATGAGCAGTTTGGGCTGACAGGACATCATAAACAAGTGGCTGAGATGACCCACTGCCAGGCTACCAGCGCCTCCTGGGAACCTGTTCTGGGGAGAGAGAAGCAGACCATGCACAGGCTGAAATGGCACCACGGCCGTCGGAAATCCTATTAGAGGAAGCAGGTCACTGGCGGGCTTAATTGCCTTTTGTGAAGCTGCGGGAGTGAGAAGTGAACCTCAGAAAAGTGACAGAGAAATAGCAGAAACGTCCATAGAACCTGCTGTGCAGTTCGAAGAGGGCACCTGGGGTGGTAGGGTGGAAAGCTGGATTTGAAGCCAAACAGACCAAAATGTGAATCCCGGCTCTGACACGCACTCTCAGTGAGACTGGGAGCAAGGACGTTGATCTTTCAGCATTCATTTGTCTTCTCTACAAATCAGATAAGGCATCATCAATCGGTATGTCACCAGGAGCACTCGGAGTCTGAATGTGTTGTGAATTAGCACACAGTAGGCACTCAGGACATCTTGCACATTAATATTATTCAGTGTCATCACCTGTAATCGGGAAGTCTCAGGTGCCCTAGTACAGCACTTAGGTCCTGAAAGCTTGGAGGAGGATCCAGAGCCCTCAGTTCTTGAAAAGTTGAATTACTTTTGACAATGATGAGTTTATGTAAATTCATATTTGGTTTCCAAAGAGACCATCAATACAAAAGCCACTTAAGTAAAAATCAATATTTGCTCAACAAACATTTATTGAATGCCTCTTATACAAGCATGAGCCCGACAAGAAAAAAAATATAAATGCCACATGAAAACCATTGTTAGCAGAGGAGGTGACATTTCTGCCAACAGGCACAGTCAGAGTTGGTTTGTATAGTAGGGCAAGTTAGCTGTTGGAATTTGAAGCATAGCCAGGCTTTTGACTTCCAAGTGAAGAAAACCCACACGTAGAAAGTATAGGATAAATATAGGAGATTGTTGGTTAGAATTCGAAAGAATAGGAACAAAAGATGAAAATGTGGTAGACAGACCGACATGAGCAAAGCAAAGACTATAGGCCAGGTACAGATGTCACCAGGGCAGAACGCCCCGCGCCTAGCAATAGGCAAACTTGGGGAAACAAGGACCTTACCCCCAAGATGACCTTTCCTCCCTTAGCATATCAATGGTCATGCAGTTTAAACCTCCTGACCTTTCCTTTCTAGAGATAATGTCTAGGCCTCCTGCAAGAAAGAGATAAAAACCCTTAAGACAAAGGACCCAGAGCATGCTCTCCCTCTGGGAGGAATACTTGTGCCATTCCCTTCCCCATCTTCTTCCCTTACTTCTTTATCCTTAGGCACACATCTCCTAAACACTAAGGGACGCCATGAGACTTGCAACCAGGGGAGCGATGGCAGTGACAGCTCATCCCAAACTAACTGCTGAGTCTGTCTCTAAGGTATTCTTTTCTCTGACTTCCCAGTAAGCTAAAGTAGCCCAGATGAGCTCTCCTGTTGTTTCTTTTATGCTAAGCCCTTCCTCTTTTCACTATCTCCAGCTTTAATAAATGTACCTCATAGTCACCTGGACTCATGTTGTGAAACAAGAACCCACACGCTACCGGCAGGCCCTAGGCAGATCTGCTCATGGTCAGGTCCTCTGTCTGGTAACAAACATGTACATTGGAGGCAAACTGGCCAGCCTTTCATCAGGCTGCCTTTTTCAGGAGGTGGAGCTAATGCAGGTTCCATCCTCAGAGCAGTGTTTGGGAAGAATAAATCTGGCAGCAGCATGGAAGAACTGTGGCCGCCACTTGTGCAAATGCCACATCAGACAAAATCAGTATGGACTTTGTTGTTTTCGTTTACTTGTTCTTCCCTTAATTGTATGATGCCCTGAATTGTACTTTATGGCAGATTGGATTGCCTGGGAATGATGAAGAAAGCCAGCACTCTGCTGTAGGCCTCCTTGGGAAGATGCACACAGGGGTGAATGTTTCTTGTCCCTTCACCAAGAGGTTTGGGGTTTGCCTCGCAGAAACAAACTGTCTGCCTGGGTCGCTAATCCTCCAGGAAACAAGGAATAACAAGGCAGAAAAGTCAGGTCTGCTCTGACTCAAGGCAGTAATTCTGCCTCATTACCACTTCAATAAGCCAGTCAACAGAAATTAGCATGGCTTGCCCTTTCCTGCATGTCATCTGTTCTGTTTGTTCTTGGTTTCACACTACTAGACAATCTGAAGGTGAGAGTGATCAACCAACAAACAGGCAGACTAAGGAATGCTTCCTGGTTACAATAAGATAATGTCTCTCCTTTGAGGTGAATTTGATCCAGAAGGGGCCTCAAATATTTCTAAGTACTCACTGTATGCAGAGAATCTTGAAGAGCGGAAGGAATCTAAGAGAACTTTTTTATCCTTAGGAGGATTAAGGCTCAATTTAGGGAAATGACATGTACTCACATAACACTGAGACAAGACAGAGTTTGACAAATTCCCACGGGTTATGCCGGTAAAAATTAATATAATCAGAGCCACTTCAAAATAGAGTCAGAGTTGCCATCCAGAGGAACTGCCTTAAGCCTTGGGAATGTTAAAACTGGGCAAAATAACCTTTGGACTGGGCTGATAGCAGCATTGTATATTAAACAACTTTGCAAAGCTAACATGAAACAGACATAATGACTACAGGATTGAAAAATGAGACATTCTTTAGAATTAACACCACTCTATTAGCTTATTTGCACCTATAGAAATTTCTTTTTAGCTTATTAACACCTATAGAAATTCCTTACTTCTGTTTGAGACTGGAGTGTGAGCTGTTGAGTTCCTTGTCTTGATGGACAAGGGAGTGGTAAGCAAAAGGGAAGCGAAGTTTATTACTGCAAAAGTAACAAAGCCAAAGCTCTCTGCACAGGAGAGGGGTCCTCAAAAAGGGTTAGAAGCTCACTGGTCTAGGAGTTTATATTTATTGCTCTTGCCCTCTATTGGCTCTTTCAAAAAACACCAGCCCATCTCCTTTTGCCCTCATCTTCCCACTTTTAGTTCCTGCCCTTGGGTTCAGGGGGAAGGGCAGGTCTACAGTTGACCGGTACATTCTGCCTATCTTGCTCACATCCTAACCATCTGGTTCATCTCCTCTTTATCTACCATTTTACCTCCCCACAGCTCTTACGCTAAACTGCCTGATCCCATCTAACTCCTCATATTCAAGTAATTATTCTCTTTCCCTTTTTTCATAAATACTCCTTGCCTTCACTTCCTCATCAGAACACACTATTTATATTTCTGCCTGAATCAGTGCTTCCTAAAGAGCTATTCTTCTGGAATCTCAAATAAATACTTGTTGTCTCTTACTTTGGCCTGTTATTTTTAGATTAGCACTGAAAATGGGACTTTAGGAGCTCAGAGGAGGAAGACTTCACTTATTGATGATGCTCAATACAGAAAGAGGAAGTTTTACCAGAGAAATGCATGGATGGTCTTTCTCTGTTGCTAGTAGGAGTGGGGTCCTTAGAATATCTTGAGAAAAAGAATTTTCTTAGACTCACATAGGGTGATGAGTGATTTTTACTTATGTGGAATTATATCTTTGGGTTTGCAAAGCCCTATTTCTCTGAATGGGAATTCAATAGAGCTAAAAGCAAAGCCAGTGTCCAACCTTTCCATTCCATTCTGGAGCTGGCTTTGGGTTAGCATTAGGCTAATTGCAGTCCATTAGTCCATTGTGTGTGGGATCCACATGGCCCTGAGCCATGTGAGCAAATGCAGGAGCATGACAGTCCCACAAGTCAGGAACCAAAGAAGCAAAAGCATAAGCTGGTAACAGAGAGCAAGAGAGTAAAGTCCTTTGTTTAGGAACTTAAGTATCTCAGATCTTCCCATGTTTGCAGAGTGGCCATGCCTCCTCGGGCCAATGACCTGTTCCTAGGTGTGACTGCCTGACTAGTACCTTCCCTATTTCACCCAGACTTTACCAGGCTGACGTCTAAACTGCAGCTTCCTGGCTAAGCTACACAAATAAATGCTCATAATATTTGGCCTTCCCCTTGCTCCTTTCCAGTTATTAATAACTAGGTTAAATTACAATGGTATCAGAAGAATATGGAAGAGATAGCATTTTAGACTGAATGCAATTAGAATGACCCAGATACCGCTTTGCTGTTAACATTGCTACTAGCATTTAATTTCTCTGGCCTTCTATAAAATGGGGATAGCACCCAGCAACTTCATAGGATCCATGTGAGGATTCAAAGAAATAATGCCTGTAATGTGCTTACTTAATAAAGTGCTTGGCCCATAGTAAATTTAAGTTAACGTTAATAGCTGTGGTTTTATATTGTTGTTAGATAAAATTTCACAAGAGCAATTTATTCTAGAAACTGGAAATCTTGGACATGATGTTGCTAGTGGAAATGGGGTCCTTTCACAGAGTCACAAGAAAAAGCACTTCTGGGAATCCACGCATGGGAGGTTGAGGTGTTGTGGCAAGATTTATCAGAATAGAAATGGAAGGCTGTGCCCAGGTTCCCACTGTCTCATTGCAGTCTGCCCCACTGTGAAAAAAGTCCAGGCTTGTCTTCATCAAGCCCAGAAGAAAGGCCAAGGTCCAGAGATTCTCTGCCATTGGTTTAGTCCATATTAAAGTTTAGTCCAGTTCAGCCTTTGTCCCTGTCCGGCTAGCGTAGTCTCTGTTCCTGGATGTGCTCTGACTGGTGCTTCCTTACTGTCTCCAGGTTTACACTTGGAGCTTGCATTTGGAGCCCATGTAACTTCCAGGCCCCATGCTGCTGCTAGGCCCTGCTGGGGGACAGAAGGCCGAAATGCATGGGGTGAGCACGAGTTACTAGAGAGAGAGAACACTTTGTTAAGCTTGGATTATATTACCTCAGGCTTAGGAAGGACCAAGGATTTTTCCAAACTAACCAATCAATTTCCTAATCCTCCACAGGCTTGCAGTTGGGTCCTTCCCATAACCAGTTTATTCCTTAGATCTTCCATGGTTCTTTGTCCCTTACCCAAACTGATTCTTTTCCCAGGCTAGGCTCCACCCCTTATGGTTACCATCTCAGTTCTTACTGCACATGTGCTTACCTCCCTTGTACCATCTGGGCTTCTACTGGGCATGGGCCTAGCAGAGGAATTTCCCTTTTATTGCTTTATCTTTCCCTCTGTAATCTGGGATAGTGGCCGATAGAGGGAAGGAGGTGTGTTAATCCCTTTTGGGGGACAATGCTGCGATCTCCTGGGGAGTATGTGAAGCTGAAGCTTCCTAGTGAAGCAGGCTTATTATCCAATTCAACTTCCTAGCAGATTAGGCTTCTTAATGTCTGATTCCCTTTGCTCGATTACTTTATTAATAGCTAGCTGTTTACATTAACAATATCAAGTACTTAAGTGGCCCTTGGAAGTCTTGGGGGACCCAGATGGTCATGGGGGACCCAGATGCTGATGGATCCCTGAGACTAACAAGATCTAAAGTTTTTATGTTATCCTCTGCCTTTTAGAAGGTTCTGCCACTAAACAGCTGTATAGTCTCTGACATATCACACACACACACTCTCTCTCTCAAGACTTCATCTCAGAAGGAGGGGGAATAGGCACTAACACTCATTGGGAAGGTTGTTTTAGCTGAAAGAACTTCAGATTATCAAACCAAAAGCAGATAGTTTAAGCAACCAACCTATGCCCTCCTGACCCCTAATCAGTTTTGTGTACAATACCATCAGGTGCCCAGACTGAGGGGCTGGGCTTCATAGACAAAGTTGTTACCAAAGTGAAGTCTGTGTGCTCGATGCTTCAAAATACCAAAGTTCAAAATGTCAGGATTTGGAGTAAGAAACTGTTTATTGATTGAGAAGGTGCCAACTGAGGAGATGGGAGACTTAGGGGTGCCTCATATTCATCTTGCCCACTGGACCAGGCCAAGGGCTTTTAAGGGGATGAGGGAACGGGTATGCAGACGTGCTGGTGGGGCAAGTTTTTATTGGAGGACCTTGGAACTTGGCAATTTATGGTAAAGAGCTGTCTACACAGGATCTTCTTAGACAACAGATCCTTGGCTTCTGAAAGGGTTCTGGTGTTGAATTCATTTATGTCCTCATCTTTTGGTTCTGTGTGGGGAGAGTTGGGGGGGCGGGGTGAGAATTTGGTTCCAAGTGCAGCTGGAAGCCAAAGTTCCCTCCTATGTCCATGCTGTGGATGTATGATTCCTTTTGTCTCTGAAAAACAACTCAGTACTTTACCAAACAGGATAGAATCAGTTTGAGCTGGTTCTGTAGCTACAAAGGTACCAGCAAGAAACTCCTAGTAGCCCAGGTTGTGAACATTATTTAAAACTAGAGGCCTGGGGCACAACATTCGTGCACTGGAGTGGGGGAGGTCCCTCAGCCCAGCCTACACCCTCTCGCAGTCCAGAACCCCTTGGGGGATGTCCAACTGCTGGCTTAGGCCCGCTCCCTGCAGTCGGACATCCCCCAAAGAGTCCTTAGCACTGCTGTGGAGGCAGGAGAGGTTCCTGCCACCATCGCTGCACTTGCAGGCCGTGAGCCCGGCTTCTGGCTGAACAGTGCTCCCCCTGTGGGAGGGCACTGACCACCAGGGAGCAGCTCCTGCATTGAGTGTCTGTTCCCTGGTGGTCAATGTGTGTCATAGCAACCAGTCATTCCACCATTTGGTCGATTTGCATATTAGGGTTTTATTATATAGGATAATAAAGGTTAACAATCCATCCAAATTTCTAAAAGGTACTGGGGCCTTAGATTATAGAAAGTCAAATATCCTTAGAGGAAAAAACAGCAGACATCTATGAGATTTTCCCCCCCTCTCTACAGTAGTATTTTATTGGGGAGGAATCTTATAAACCCAAAGAGGTCAGATGCCTAGTTTAGAATCATAGGACTAAGGAGTTGCAGAGCCATACTTAGAACCCAACTTTTCTGCCTCCTAATCAAGTGTTTTTGATACTATATCCCTTTCTTTTAGAACAATAGAATTTTTCTGAAAACAGGAAAAGATGGTAGCTGGAGAATATGTTTATGATGTTTCATTGCCTTGGCAACGGTATATCAAATCCAAGCACTGTGAGTCACCTGGTAACCCAAACCCCTGCAGCATCTCTGCTTCTAGGTTTTACAGGGGGAATTGTCAAATACAGGCACACAGCTCACTGCAGAGTACTCAAAAGGAAGAGAGGCCAGTAAATACAGGCATGTGTTTGAATGGTACCCTATTGCTGTGACATTTATTTAGGGCTTTCAGGTGGCTGAATTCATTGTGTAGCACTCATTTCCCATATAGCATAAAACTTGATCCATGCGAATGCGGTATGGTACTAGAAAGAAGACTAGTACCACTCACCTCAAAATAACTCCTGGTGTCCACTTCGGAAACCCATTGATTTATGTTATCTCTTGCTCTGAAGCAGTACACTTAGCAACGTAATTTGGTTTCCTACAGGTTTTATTCTGTTTTGTAAAAGCAGGAGAACAGTTTTATGCTTAGTGGCATGAATACGTGCCCTCAGAACTTTAGCTCGCATCTTCAGAAGGATATAGATTTATTTTTAGCCCTATGCTCCCACCTGAAAGGTTTATGCTGTTAAACATTGCTATTTCTTGAAAAGTTATGCCTAAGGCATATTGCTTCTTCCTTCCAAGCTAAGAATTGAAATTTTTATGAAGCTTACTGAAAATTTACCAGATCACTGAAATCAGAGTTTATGCCTCTTACATAGCAACTAAGAGAAAGAGATTTATCAATCAGCCATTCATATTTATTAAACCACTAATATGCACATTGTAGTATTCTGTATAATTTGGTGATGTTGGTACACAAGATGCACTCCTGTGGTTCCAATCCTGTTTTAACATATGGTTAAAATCAGTAATCACAGTAAGACTCAGCCCCTGCCTTTAGGTTATTTATAGTCTATCTGGGGAAACAAGCTCATGAAACAAATTCCCAGACATTTAATACAATATGGCAAGTTCTGCAAAAGCAAAGCTAGAAACTCAGAAGCAAGGACCTAACAGAACCAGAAAGCATCAGTCAAGGTCCCCTGAAGAAGGTAATGCCTGAACTGGAATTTGCAGTAGAGACTTTGCCAGATGGCAAAAGGGAGGGGAGAACTCTCCCAGGCAAAAGGACCAGGATGATTAGCGGAAATATGACTTCCAGAAGTTGTGTTGTTGGAGCCATGAAGTACAAAACAGATAGTACAAGGACTAGTACCCCTTTGCCTTCCTAAGTAGCTCACTCCTACCATGCTATAGTTCTCTTTGAACCTGAGTATGTAGCATAAGTTTACAGACACTTCAGTTCAAGGTAGTTATAAAGGTTACATTAGAGGTCTCCAATAAACCATGCCTCTGAGTATTTGTCCCCTACTTTGAATCTGGTTGGCCCTATGACTCTCTTTCACTCATAATAGAATGTAGTGGAAGTGATGTGTTTTAGCTCTAAGGCTCAGCCTTTATAAGCCATGGGACTCTTGAGGGCTCTGAAATGCTGTGTGAAGAAAGCCATCCAACCTGCAGTGAGACACTGCAGAGAGGACACAGCATGTATGGAGAGAGAGAAGCCTGAGGCTACATGAAGACAGAGGGAAGCACAGCTGTCTCAGCAGCACCACCAGCTGAATACATCCACACCAGTAACCTCCAGTAGGAGAACTCCTTGGCAAAGCCCAGCACATATTGCAATATCATGACAAAATAAAATGTCTGTAGTTTTAATCCTCTAAGATTTGGGGTTGTTACATAGCAATAGATAACTGAAACCTAAATATATAAAAATTCATATAAATACTAGATTCAAATTCATATGAATACGGTAGTATGAGAGATGTCTGTGAGCCAGAGAAATGATTGTGCTCCTGTTCCCATCTTAATCTTCCAGTATGCTAACAAGGTAAGAACTTTGTGCAGTTGAGGGATTGGGGTGGAGTGGAATGCTTCCAAATTGCAAAGCACGAGTAAACTAATTGCCTGATGTCTAAGTACTGAAGTGAGAACTAATCATTATTTCAGTCACATACACTTGCTCTATTTACAGAGAGAAGGCTGTCCATGAAGTAGCCCACCTGTGCACACATCCAAAGAACCACAGAGGGATTATGGATGGCAAATCAGTGAAGGAGGTCTACAGCACCTCAGAGGGCAAGGACCAGGGGACAAGGCGGAAATCTAAACTGACCATGAGAATTAGGCATTTGTCCGGTTGCATTCTCATCTGTGGGTCCAGTCATGCTGACAGTCCTGTTTATTATAAACAAAGTCAGGGCAGAGAGGAAGGAAATCGATCCAAAGAGGTTAATAGCCCATTGCCAATTGTCATAACTCTGAACAAATATGCTAACCCTATTTTCATTTAGAATGAGAAGCCACTGTTACTCTGTTGAGTTCTTACTAGACTATTAATTGTTTTCAGTTAAAATTAAAACTTTTTCTTCCATTTTTAGTCCCTATCTTCATACCTAGTACTTGGTACATGGTACATGCATGAGAGATATTAGTTGATTTGAATAAATGAGTGAAAAATTAATGAAAATGAATGAATGAGGTTCCAAATTTTCAACCTCCCTATGCCACTTGGCAATGTTCATTTTACCTAATAGCCCTTCATAAGTATCTGTTTATTACGTAATTGGAAATAGCCAGCTGAGTTATTTCCTCCAGATAAAAAATTTTGGCATAAACTGTAGATAAAGTCTTTCGGTCATCCTCTCCTTATCAATGATCTCATGTGATTTGGCTATTGTAAATATTTGTGTTCCTTTGTTAAGCCTTTTATTGAGGAAGAATACTTATTATTTTCTTCTTTTTACAGCAAAGGGAAGAGGAAATATATACATGCAAAATTTATTATGCAAATTCCCTGCATACCTAAAAGATCAAATAAGTGAAAATCCCTAAGTATTGGAATAACACTAACTCTCTAAGGACTATGTCTCTGTAAAATGTAATAAATTTATTCAACTTCTCAAAAATAAGAAGCTTTCTTTAAAGAACTAAATCAGTACCCATTATTCTAGCTTAAATAATAACACAGTATGTTCCTTACTAATCATTTCAAACACATTTACCTACTAGTGAATTAAGAGCATTTATGCAGTGCTCATGGGATTCTTGGCTGTATCTTCAGAATTCCAAGTATTTTTCTACCCAGGAAATAACATATTTCAAAGACAGCCTGTCACTCTCATGGATTGTGAATGCTTATTCTGGTTCCCTAACCATGTTCTTTAATAAATAACATCTTAGCATATTCAGAAAATGGTAAAATTCATATAATGACCCTGAAGACCCTACATGATCTGACTCCCAGCTATTTCTCTGACCCATTTCCTACCACTCACCCTTTCTTTGCCTCACAAGAAGGCATTATTGCTCTTCAAACACGCCAAGTTCACTACCTCATCAGGCCCTTAAGATGCTGTTCCACTGCCTGCACCACTCTTCCTCCAGGCAACCCCATAGCTCACCTGCCTCTCAGATGTCTTCTCAAATGGCATGTCCAGAGAGACTGTCCCCTTACAAATTTCTCTGTTGAGCAATTACTCTTAACTTCTTAAAATATATATATTATTTCAGAGAGGAAGGGAGAGGAAGAGATAGAAACATCAGCGATAAGAGAAAATCATTGATCAGCTTCATCCTGCAAGCCCCCACACTGGGGATCGAGCCTGTAACCTGGGCATGTGCCCTGACTGGGACTCAGACCGTGACTTCCTTATTCATAGGTGATGCTCAACCACTGAGCAGCACCATCCAAGCAGCTCTTTACTTTTTATGAGTCACAGATTCTTTTGAGAATCTGACGAAGCTCAGAAAATGTGTGACTGCACACAAAGTTTTACATATCATTTTGGGATCTTTACTGACCCCCTGAAGCATTTCCATCTACCTCTTTGGAGTCTATAGATCCAAAAATAAAACCCAAATCTCGAGGTGATACGAATTAAGTGTTTGGCTGCTACACAGTTCAGAACCCAGCCCAGGACAAGAGCCGGGGAACAATTCCCCAATCTGTTGAGAGCCCCTGACTTCCATAGGTGCAACTTCTTCATGTGACTATTTTCTTCTGAGCATTCCCTAGCACCTTCCAACCTTCCAGAAATGCTTATCCAAGGCACGAGTGCTTGTGTTTGATCAGGGAAAAAAAAAGAGCAAAGGTGTCTGCCCTACATTTAGTCCCTGATCCTAAGAACTGCCTAGAATCTTCACTCTATTGTAGTAAGATTGTACCTTTTTATTTTCCAGTGACTTCCTTGAAATTAGATAAGCTAAGAAGATAACACCAGCTCTTGGCTATGTCCCATTAACTCCTGCTATCATGCTGCAGAGGTCACTAGCTTCTCCACAGTGCACAGAACAAGGGGGAAAATGACTTCTGCAGTCTGATAAATAGATACTTATAAAACTGAAATACTAATGACATGCTAGCAGTCATATAATGACAAAAATAATAATTTGAAACCACTTTGCCATTCCTGCTTAGAAAGTCTGAAATCTGCTACACAGCTCTACTAGTAAATTTCAGGATACTAAAGACAACCATCTAGCTATTCTATCTAAATTGAAGCAATTTTCTAGCAAGGCTGCAAAAATGCTCTAATTTCATTCTGAACAATGGTGACAGTAAACCTAAGTCTTGATATTTATAGATTCATGTGAAAAAGTTTATCAGTCATAAATATTTATCTGATTCAAAATTGACCATATGGAATAGGAAGCATTTCGACTGTAAGGTGTTATTTTCTCAGGATTGAATAAGTTAAACTAGAATGCAAGCTTTTTTCTTCTATTTGCACCCCATCTTGCCCTTTTGCAGAAACCGCATTCTTTAGAACCAAACTGTTTCATTTAATTCATCTTTTCTTAGGGCATTAACTAGAGTGTCTCTGTATTAACTCAATAGCCAAGGAGCAATTTTGGTCTGTGCCTGAACCAGTTCATTGCTTTCTGTTTCCACACAGTTCAGCTAGAGCTGTTCTTCCTTTGCCCTTCATCACTCTCTTCCTCTTACCCCTCCCCCTCTCTCTGCTTTTGATGTGATGACATCAAAGCATTGCTCTGTTCTGTGATGGTCACACATAGAACAGCCAACATAGAAGCACACTATGTATGTGTCCATTCACAGGCTCCCTAAAATGGGAAAAATACAATGAGCCACAAGAATATTAGACCTGAAAGATGGCAAGTAGTTTTTATATCTTCTCAGTTTCTTTCTTTAAGGAAAATAGAGAAGCTTAAAGTTCTATTTTTTTTTCCTGAGCCCTGTCAAGTGGAAGACTTATAATGTGTCATATGTTTCTGATTGCATGAAGTCACATTGAGAATCATACCAGAGTTATCCAGGAAAATAGAAACAAATATACACTAATAAAAGAGAACCATGCAAATTAACCATCACTCTGCTATATCCACAGCCAATCAGGAGCAAGTATGCAAATTATCCCAACCAAGATGGTGGTGGCCATGGAGCTGGAGCGAGCAGGAAGCTTGGGTTGCCCCTGGCAATGGAGGAAGCCAAGCTTCCCACACGCCCTGGCCAACCCTGGTCTCTGCTCAAGGCTACAAAGTTTCAATTGTAGAAGATAAATGAATCCCAGATACTTGCTTCCAGCCAGCCCTGGCCTCCACTCAAGGAGGCGCTGAAGAAAAAGACAGAAAAGGAAAAAAGGAGGGGCTGGGATCCTGGATCGCCGGGGGGCGTGGCCAGCCTGAAAACAGCCCTCAGTCCCTCACCCCATCAGTGGGGGTCAGTTGGAGGTGATCAGGACAGCGGGGGGGAGGGGAAGTTTGGAGTGAGCAGGCCAGCAGGGGGGCAATTGGGGATGAGCAGGCTGGCAGGGAGGCAGTTGGGGGCAAGCACACTGGCACACTGGGGGGCAGTTGGGAGTAATCAGGCTGGTAGGGGGGCATTTGGGGGTGAGCAGGCCAGTGGCGGGGGGCAGTTGGGGGCGAGCAGGCTGGCAGGCAGAGTGGTTAGGGGCAATCAGGCAGGCAGGCAGGCAGGTGAGTGGTTAGGAGCCAGCAGTCCCAGATTGTGAGAGGGATGTCCGACTGTCAGTTTAGGCCTGATCCCTGTAAACCAGCAGTAGGACATCCTTCAAGGGGTCCCAGATTGGAGAGGGTACAGGCCGGGCTGAGGGACACTCCCCCCCATGCATGAATTTCATGCACCAGGCCTCCTCTATATATATATATATATCATATATGTAATGATCTATCTATGTATGAAGAGATTTATTATAAAGAATTGGCTCATATAATTATGGAGGCTTGAGAAGTTCCAGGATCTGCAGCGGGCCAGCTGGAGATCCGGGAGAGCTGAGTGGAGTTCCAGTCCAAGTCCGCAAGTCAGAGGCTCAAGACCCCAGTAGAGCTGCTGCTTCAGTGCCTGAAGGTCAGGAAAGATTAATGTTCCTGTACAAACTGTCAGGCAGGAGAAGTTCCTTCTTACTGAGCCTCTCTATTCTATTCAGGCTTCAATTAACTGGATGATGTCCACCCACACCAGGAAGGGAAATGTGCCTTATTTTATCTATTGATTCAAATATTAATCTCACCCACAATACCTGCAGAGACATACCCAAAGAATAATGTTTGGTCTGGACAATGTCTGGGCACCTCATAGATAAGTCAAGTTGACACATAAAATTAACCATCATATCATCCAATTTACCATCCTCCAATGGCAGAAAAGAATCTAGAGACAAGGGAGGAGCTGACCAGGCTTCATCATTAATCACTGATTACTGAGGACTGGCAGTGGCGTATCAAGAATGGCCCTCCTCCTCCTCCTCCTCCTCCTCCTCCTCCTCCTCCTCCTCCTCCTCCTCCTTCTCCCCCTTCTTCTGTTTAGTATGAAATTTAAAAGAAATAGAGGTGCCCTGAGATTATCTTCCTTCTGTGCTAAGACTGGTAAATACCTTTTTTTATTTTTTAATCCATAGCTAACAACACAAGCAAGTGCTTTATGGTGACTTTTGTCTATGTGTTCTAGTGTACAGGTTATAGTTCACATAGATAGTAGTTATCTATTGCTGTATAACAAACTACCCTAAACATAATGGCTTAAAACAATAGACTTTTATTATCTCTCACAGTTTCTATGGGTGAGGAATTTGAGAGCAGCTCAGCTGAGTAATTTTTGTTCACAATCTCTCAAGAGGTTGCAGTCAAGAAATTGGCCAGGGATGTGGTCATCAGAGAGTTTAACCAGGCATAGAGGATCTGCTTCCAAAGTGGCCTCACTGAACAGATGGCAGATGATAGACCTCAGTTCTTCTCAAATTGGCTCCTCTAAGGACTGCTTGAGTGGTCTTACCACATGGGGCCATTTCCCCCCAGAATGAGCAAGTCAAGAGGATGAGATAGAAGCAGCCATGGCATTTATGATCTAGTCTCAGAATTTATATATTGCCACTTTTGAAAAGTCTCATTGGTCACATAGGTTAGCCCTATTCAATATGGGAGGGAACTACCCAAGAGGGTGAATTTTAGGAGTCAAGAATCATTTGGGGGCCATCTTGCAGGCTGGCTCAACATAACTGTATTGGCCTGATGCTACATGATAACATCAGATATTATTAACTAACTAGAGGTCCTTGTAGCCACGGCAGTTTGACTTGTCTGGTAGGTCATCCAGAAAGATGTCCAGAAGATGGTTTGGCTGTCTGGTCTAATTAGCATATTATGCTTTTATTACTACAGACGTCATTTGAGAAGTGATTACATGTTCCAACTCATTGATGTACAGGATTCAATCCAAAGACTATCACATCAAGAAAGATTGATTATAACCCATTCCTACTCCCAAATTTATCAGTTCAGGTATGACATAGAAGAAGATTTAATTAAATAATTAAGACAAGATTTTTCTTATAATAAATATGTGCCTGCTATCCTCAAGGTATTTGAAAATTGACCTACCATTGATTGATTTCCAGCATTCATATGGCAGTAAAAGTTGAATTTATAATGCTATATTTATATCAGGGGTCCTCAAACTATGGCCCGCAGGCCACATGCTGAGGACATTTATCCGGCCCACCGGGTGTTTTTGTTGCCGCTGCCTGTCCTGCTTAGCAGCCGACTCATCCCGGGCCCACAGTGTGCATGTGTGGAATGTTTTTTTTTTAAACTATAGTCCGGCCCTCCAATGGTCTGAGGGACAGTGAACTGGCCCCTTGTTTAAAAAGTTTGAGGACCCCTGATTTATATAATGCTTTTTACAATACGGACATTTTTCAGTTTCCAACTCTTTCTCATTCCTGTGTAAATTTCCGAGTGTGTGATCAGTGCAATGACTTTTTATGCATTCACCAGCAGTCGTTAAAATTTACTATGAGCCCAACCTTGCTTGACCTGTGCTATACATTGGGGAATAGGATATAGTCTCTGGCCTAAAAGGCATTTGCAATACCATGGGAGAGATATACCTGTTCTGAGACTATTTGAATACTGTATGTTAAATACTAGAGCAGAAGTATGCATTGAGTGCCTTGTGGCCACAGGTCAGAAGTCCTAGGGGATGATACTAAGGAAGGCTTCAGAGAGGGGATAACGCCTGAGTATATTTGAACAATAGTAGGAGTTCAACAAATGGACTGGGATTGGGTGGGGAGGGTCAGTATGGAAGGCATTTTACATGAAATGACAAAACTGTGCAAAAACAAGAAAATGATAAGGTTTGGAACATGCTACCCCAAAATATGGCACTTGGCATATAGAATATGTTAAGCTGAAGAAGTTTGAGAAAACAGCAGAAAAAGGCAGGTCACTCTGACCTCCTCCCCACTCACTCTTTTTCTCTGAAGCAGGTCATAGAACCCTTCTGTGAGAGGTGTCCTCCCTATACCCAAAGACAAAGCACCTCCTAGAAGAATCCAAGCAAATAGGCCTTCCTAAGTTTCTCCCAGCTTACTGCAGTAACCTCATACTTCTTCAACTGTCATATTTCTCCATAACTGAGAATAATATAGACAAGTCTGATGTGTCTTTGGGTCTTTACTTCCTTGTGAAGGCTTCAGTATCATCTTATCTAATAAAAGAGCAATATGCAAATTGACTGTGCCCGTGCTACACCCACAAGCCACGCCCACCAGCCAATCAGGAACAAGTATGCAAATTAACCCAACCAAGATGGCTGTGGCCACGGAGCTGCAGCAAGCAGGAAGCTTGGGTTTCCCCGGCAATGGAGGAAGCCAAGCTTCCCTGCCACCCTGGCCGGCCCAGGCCTATGCTCCAGGCTACAAAGTTTCAATTATAGAAGATAAATAAATCCCAACAAAAATGGTTGCAGCCATGGAGTGAGCAGGAGGCTTGGTTCTGCTCAAGGATACAAAGTTTCAATTATAGAAGATAAATAAACCCCAGATACCAGGGCCTCTGCTTGGGTCACCAGGGGGTGTGGCTGGCCTGCAAACCACCCTTGCCCAAGCTGCCCCATGCCCCAAGGGAACCCCTACCCTGATCCAGGACACCCTTCAGGGCAAACCAGCTGGCCCCCACCCATGAACCAGGCCTCTATCCTATCTAATAGAGTAATATGCAAATTGACTGTCACTCCAACATAAAAGATGGCTGCCCCCATGTGGTCAAAGATGACTGCCCCCATGTGGACACAAGATAGCTGCCACAAGATGGCCGGCAGGGGAGGGCAGTTGGGAGGGACCAGGTTTGCAAGGGAGGGAAGTTGGGGGCAACCGGGCCTGCAGGGGAGAGAGCAGTTGGGGGGGGGGGGGGGCCAGGTCTGCAGGGGAGGGCAGTTAGGGGTGACCAGGCCAGCAGAGGAGGGAAGTTGGGGGCAACCGGGCCTTCAGGGGAGAGCAGTTGAGGGGGGGGGGGACCAGGTCTGCAGGGGAGGGCAGTTAGGGGTGACCAGGCCTTCAGGGGAAGGCAGTTAGAAGCAATCAGGCTGTCAGGGGAGCAGTTAGGTATCAATCAGGCTGTCAGGGGAGTGGTTAGGAGGTGATCAGGCTGGCAGGCAGAAGCAGTTAGGGGCAATCAGGAAGACAAGCAGGCAAGACGTTGGGAGCCAGCAGTCCTGGATTGTGAGAGGGATGTCTGACTGCCCGTTTAGGCCTGATCCAGGTAGGATCAGGCCTAAACAGGCAGTCGTACATCCCTTGAGGGGTCCCAGATTGGAGAGGATGCAGGCTGGGCTAAGGGACACCCCCCCCCATGCACGAATTTTGTGCACCAGGCCTCTAGTATTAAATAAATGTGTATGCTTTTCTCCTGTTCATTTGTCTTTGCCAGTTTAATTTTCAGATCTAGCCACAGATCCTAAGAGGGTAAAGGAAAAATTCCCCCCCCCCCTACAGAAGCATGAAATAGCATGGCCTATGCATTACTTTTCTATTATTGCTGTAACAGATCATCACAGATGTGGTGGCTTAAACAATACAAGTCTGTTACCTTTCAATTCTGTAACAATTACGAAGTCTTACACAGATTTCACTGGGATAAAATCAAAATCTCAGCAGGGCTGTAGGAGGCTCTAGAGGAGAACCCATTCCCTTGCCTTTTCTAGCTTCTAGAGGCCACACACACTTCCAGTTTGGGCCCCAAGTCAGCACTGGTGGGTCCAGTCCTTCTCAAATTTCCAGTTGTCTAGTTCTCTGAATCCGGGAAATGTTCTTTATTCTTTGGGGCTCATATGATTAGATTGGGTCAACAGGGATAATTCAGGATAATGTCCCCATTTCAAGGTCCTTAACCTTAATCACGTCCATGGTTTTGGTCAGCTAATCCTGGTACAATTATTACTCCCCATCCACAGGATTGGACCTGTGACTCAGGCCTGCCCTCTTGGCCTTTGTAATTAGTCCAAAGGATGGATATATTATTTAACCAGAGTCTCTGCCTTGGATTTAATACACACATACTGGCAGAAAAAAGTGTCTCTCGGCTTTGAGATTGCTAGCTGGGATGATATAAGCCTCGAATTATTTGTAGTTCTGCTCTCAAATCCCAATTGCTGCAAGGAAGTTTCTAAGAGATGCAACTTCCTAAGAGAGAGGAGAAGCAAGAAATAGAGATCTCAGGGAGGATTTAAATCCCTGGACCTGAAACTCTCCTTTTCTTTTTAGAGGGTGACTGGCAACTGAAAGAGTTATAAATGACGTACCTTATGTGCTATGAGAAGTCTTTCAAGGATGAAAGCAATGGAGTGATGTGGTCAGGTTTGCCCTGGTGGCAATGTGCTGACTGGCTTTTAGTAAAGACAGATAGCCATTGCGGTCTTCCAGGTGACAGCTGATGTGTGATTCAATTAAAATGGCCAAGCCAAGGGAACACCGAATTTTAGCATGGAGTGGCCAACAATGTCAAAGGTTGCAGAGAACCAAAGAATAAAAGCAAAAAGCATCCATCTGATTTGTTGGTAACCTTAACAACAGTTATTTAAATGGGCTACTAGGAGTTGAACTATAGGAGATTGAGGAGTTGGTACTTTAAATGATATTTTTATTGTTATGTCTGGTTATAAAAGTAATTCTCATTGTAGTTTACCGAACAAAAGTATAAATAGATGAAGAAAATTAAAATCATCAATAACCTCCTCAGTATTAACTACTCTTGATGATTTACTCTTTCCCTTCCAGACAATAATATGATTCTGCATTTGTCACTTAATATATTATTAACAATTCCTCTTATCATAAAGTATCCTTGAAAATATTACTTTTATTGGCTGCATAATATTTCATCATATGTTAATTATTTAGATAGCTTTGGACATCAATTACAAGATCATATTAGAATAACTTTAAAAATAATTTTCCTTTTTGTGGCTTAAATTGGAACCTCTCAATCAACAATGCACTAGCAATTCTGCTCCAAGTTCATCTTTATTTTAAGGAGAATTTTAATAAATTACCAATTGCATATGCATTTTACTATGAACCATTGGCTTTCCCCTCCTCTCTATAGAAGGAGCAAAATGTATCATTTAGCTTTCTTTTGTTCCTGAAATAGTAAAAGAATTCTTTTTTTCTCTTTTCTTTTATGTCTCTTAGATGTGGCATCCTGTTTCCTACTGAGCTTTTCTGACCCTACTCCTACAAACTTCTGCTATTTCTCTGTGATCTCCTCAGGAATTTGCCCTACATTCCACTTTATGTGGCATTTCCATTTGTGCTTCATCTCCTTGTGAAGTTCTTTCTTAAGTAACTTTTATATTCCTTGCCAATTTTTTCTTATTGCAAATATAACAGATTGTGCTGCTGCTACTGCACTTTGGAAAGTGTTTTGCTTGAACCAGTCAAAAGCAGCATTTTTGACCAAATCAACATCTGACACTATGACATTCAGTTACTAGCAGTTCATATCCAAAATCACCAATAAGGTAGATACTCAGAAGAGATTTATCTATACACGGGAACTAACATTTTTATTATGTTATTGGAGTTCTAGAACTTGTCAAACAAAGTAATGTATCTATGAGGAATATATAATCAATAAAGGTATTAAAATCTTGTCAAAATCATGGTTCTGTTATCTGTGTCCCCACCTGTTGTTGCTGGTGGAAGTGGAATTCTTGTAATGTCTTGAGGAAAGAAATGTCCTGAGACTTGCACAGGAGGGTGAGTGATATTTATTTCTGTGGAATTAAACCTGTAGGTTTCCAAGGTCGCATTTCCCTCGGTCTTGCCGTGGAAAATGTCCAGTCTTGTCTTCAGCTACTGCTCCATATTAAAGTCCAGTCCAGTCCAGTCCAGTATATGGCTAGGTTAGCTTGTGTTCCCAGCTGCAGTCCATTGTGTGAGGGGTACACATGGCCATGGACCATGTGGCTGCTTAAGGTCACATGGCAGGTGAGTGTGGGCCACATAGCAAGAGCATGCAAGAGGAAAAAAGGCAAGCAAGAGAACCAGAGACAGAAAATTCTTTGGAGATTAGAAATGGGAGCTTAGCCAATTAGCTCTTCAGATTTCATAGGTTTGCCATGGCTCCAGCCCCCCAGCCAATCCTCTTTTTCCCAGGTTAGACTGACAGGCAAGCAACATCCCTACATCACCCCGACTTCACTGTATACATGTGCCCATCACCCCTGTTGTTGGACCCCTTCCCCCAATGATTTACAGGAAATGGACCTATGGTTCCCTGGGTAGCATGAAGTGTAGCTTCCTGGTGAATCTACCCAGAGGACCATGTGTATAAAATCTGGCCTTCCCTTTGCTCTCTTTCAGTTATTAATATTAGCTAGCTAATTATGACAGTGATAATCCTACCATTTAATACGTTGACTTAGCCAACTGGGAATTCAGTAACTTATACAGTAAAACTATTTAAATAAAATTAATCAATTAAAGCACTTAGGGAGCAAAGTATGACAGCATTTTATTTTGTGCCACTTTTTTATTGAAAGGTCAAAAATAGAATGTGTTCAGCATTTCTCCTATAGTTTGACCAACATGACCTTAAAAAAAAAAAAAAAACCCGTTCCATTGTGGAAAAATTTAACATATACAAAAATAAAGAGAATAGTATTAGAAACACTCAGATCTGTCATCTAGCTTCAAAAACCTATCAACACATGACCAATATTGTTTTATGCTATACCAGCCTTTCATTCCCTATACACACCCAGGGTCATTCTGAAGAAAATCTCAGACATTCCATCATGTCATCTGTTAATATTTTGTGTAAAACTCTAAAAGATACAGACTTAAGAATGTAACTCAAATGCCACTACCACATCTAAAGAAAAATCAAACTGTAATTTCTTAATGTCACTCAAGATCCACTTGGTTTTTAAATGTCCCGATTATCTCATAATTTATTTTTGAACCTTTGGTTTGTTTGAATCAGTTGCTATCCTATCTAATAAAAGAGTG
The DNA here is from genome assembly GCA_026230045.1 of Corynorhinus townsendii. Taxonomy (NCBI): domain Eukaryota; kingdom Metazoa; phylum Chordata; class Mammalia; order Chiroptera; family Vespertilionidae; genus Corynorhinus; species Corynorhinus townsendii. The sequence continues at coordinate 202,829,150 of JAPDVU010000003.1, read as the reverse complement.
ATATGCAAATTGACCGTATCCCTGCTACACCCACAAGCCACGCCCACCAGCCAATCAAGAGCAAGTATACAAATTAACCCAACCAAGATAGCTGCGGCCACAGAGAGAGCAGGAGGATTGGGTTTCCCTGGCAATGGAGGAAGCCAAGCTTTCCGCACACCCTGGCCACCCCAGGCCTCTACTCAAGGCTACAACGTTTTAATTATAGAAGATAAATAAATCCCAACAAAAATGGCAGCAGCCACAGAGCTAGAGAGAGCAGGAAGCTTGAGTTGCCCCCGGCGATGGAGGAAGCCAAGCTTCCACACACCCTGGCAGGCCCAGTCCTCCACTCAAGGCTACAAAGTTTCAATTATATAAGATAAATATACCCCAGATACCAGGGCCTCTGCTTGGGTCACTGGGGGGCATGGCCAGCCTGCAAACCACCACAGGCCCCTCGCCCAGGCCACCCCACACCCTAAGGGAACCCCAACCCTGATCCAGGACACCCTTCAGGGCAAACCAGCTGGCCCCCACCCATGCACCAGGCCTCTATCCTATCTAATAATAGAGTGATATGCAAATTGACTGTCACTCCAACACACAAGATGGCTGCCCCCATGTGGTCAGAGATGACTGTCCCCATGTGGACACAAGATGGCCACCACAAGATGGCCAGCAGGGGAGGACAGTTGGGAGGGACCAGGTCTGCAAGGGAGGGGAGTTGTGGGTGATCTGGCCAGCAGGGGAGGGCAGTTGGGAGGGACCAGGCCTGCAAGGGAGGGCAGTTGGGGGTGATCAAGCCTGCAGGGGAGGGCAGTTAGGGGTGACCAGGCCTGCAGGGGGCCAGTTAGGCATCAATCAGGCTGGCAGGCAGAAGCGGTTAGGGGCAGTCAGGAAGGCAGGCAAGTGAGCAGCTGGGAGCCAGCAGTCATGGATTGTGAGAGGGATCCCAGATTGGAGAGGGTGCAGGCTGGGCTGAGGGACACCCTCCACCCCCCTCCCCATACACAAATTTTGTGCACCGGGCCTCTAGATAAGTATATTATGGTTGGTTGATAGGTCTCTTAAGACTCTTATATAAGTTCACACTCTTTTTTATCTTATTCCTTAAAATTTATTGATTGATGAAGTCATGACAAAATTTTTAAAGCTTTCTTTTATGAATTCAGTGATCTGTTATTTAAAACTTGGCTTCTCTCAAAATATGAAAATCTATCTTAAAAGTAATTAGATCCCTTTTTAAATTAAAGGCAGTACCATAGCAGTAAGACACTGAAATCCTAGCACCTAGTACATCGCACACTGATGATGAGCCCCTTGAAGCCATCAGGAAATGGTCTAAACTCATTTATGTTGATTATAATGTTCACTTATTTCTTTATTAAATAAATACTTACTGAGAATTTGTTTTATGTTTATGCAATATAGACATCAATTTTAAATGTAGCTGTCTTCAAATAGGCATAAATAAGAAATATTTCCATAAACAGATGTATTCTAATTAAACTTATGTTTTATTATTCTATCACATATAGAGCCTGACATAAATAATAAATGGGAAATCTGTCTTCTTACACTGGTTCCCCAGAGAATCAATGGCTGAAAGAGAGACCAAGAAGAAAGTTGAATGAGTAATTAATTCACCTATCATGTATTGAGCATCTACAACTACTATGTACAAGGATTAATCATATTAAGATATTTATAATTTATTACAGGTATAATAAAATGAGAAAGGAAAAATCAAATCTGAAGAACTAGGAAGTCATGTCAGAATTTGATGACAGATTTGCTAAGACATGAAAATAAAAAGAGTAAGGTTTAATTCCAAATTTTTTAGTTTTCAATACCAGAAGAGTGGAGTAGTACTATATGAAATTATTATGTAACGTAGCATATAAAAACTTCCAAAATATCACACCCAAATTCTATTATTACATTACATTTGAAAAAAAAGGACAGAAAATGTTTTAATGATTTAAAAATTTATCTATTAGAATAATTTGGTAATTTTTTTGCATAATAGTCACTATAATATATAGCCACAGAATTTAAGCAGATGCAATTTTATATTATACACAGATGGTTTATGTCGCACTTTACTTTGGGTAAAATATATTTAAATACATTTCCCAATTATTTAAAATGTGATATTATGAGTACTTTCTAGCATGCCTTATGCAGTGGTTAATCTTTTGTTATTGGAAATGAGCCCATTTATATTTGTAAAATGCTAAAGAAAAAAATAATTTCGCACTCAACTAAGGTTTTTAGGAGTAGAGAGCATAATTTTAATGATATATCGAATAGGACTGAAGTCATCTTTTAGATGGGGGTTGAGGAACATCCAGCCCATGGGCCTCAAAGGCCCGTGAAATCATTTGGCCAGGACCTGCCAAGGCATTAGGGATGAGTTAATTAAATGTTTGACCAAATATAGCAGGCTAATTTTAAAGTTGATAATTTTGTATGGCCTGCGAATGGTGTTATAAATATATAAACGGCCATTAGCAGAAAAAACATTCCCCACCCCGTTTAGATAATACAAACTTGGTCATCTGAACAAGTCATAAACAACTCAATTAGCTGCTAACAGCTAATGGTCTGAAGAAACAAATAGATTCTCAATAGATAATCTATATATCTTATTATTTTATTGAGCCCCCCTCAAAATACTTCAAAAATAATAGAGAGGACATAGAAAGAAATTTCTTTTTATTTAAACTTTTTTCATTGCTTTAGAAAGAGAGAGGGGAAGAGAGGGAAGGGGGAAAGAAACAAGGATTTGTTGTTCCACTTATTTATGCATTCATTGGTTGATTCTTGCATGTGCCCTGACCTTGGCATATTGGGATGACACTCTAACAAAATGAGTTATCCCACCAAGGCACAGAAGGAAAATTTCAAACCAAGTTAGCATTTTAATCATAAAATTTCTATTAAAGTCAATGGATGCTCCTTAGAATCACTGAGTACCACCTCAAATATCTTTTGTTATGATCTTATAGCATTCTTTTTGGCTCCCAATAGAAGTCAAACCAATTTACAAATGTGTAAAACAATTGACATTATCATCACTGAGCTATATTATCACCACTAAGCAATACCACCATCTTTGTCAAAGTTTCAGTTTATTATGTTCATTTATTTGAAGCTTAGCATACTCCAGAGAGCCTTATACATATATTATTTTTGAACTCTGATTGTATTTCATATATTTTCAAGTGGCATAATCTAGGGCCCTCATGAAAAAATAAAGTCAAAGACATGATTCTTTCTAAACCCACAGTCTTAGTGATGCTATTGGATGCATTGTGTGTCACTCATCCATTCTGCATAGCTGTTGGACCAAAAGCAGCAGATCACAACTACATGTTGGACACTGTATTACAACTTCTCTTCCATTAGATGGTTTTTATATAAATACAATCACTGTACTTTATATTTGCTGAGTACTCATCAGTTGTCCAATTTGTAAAATGTATGTTTTGAAAAGTAAGTACCAACTATGCTAAGCACTTTCTATGAGTTCTTTTTTTTTTTTAATTATGGTTGGGTTTTTGTTTTTAAATATGTTTTTATTGATTTCAGAAAGAGGAAGGGAGATGGGGAGAGAGAGAGAAACGTCAGAGATGAGAAAGAATCATCCATCAGTGCCTCCTGCACACCCCCTACTGGGGATCAAGCCCACAACTTGGGCATGTGCCCTGACCAGGAATCGAACCATGACCTCCTGGTTCATAGGTTGACACCCAACTACTGAGCACATAGGCCGGGCTATGAGTTATTTCCATTTACTCACAGAACAATACTGTGATATAAGCATAATTTTTAACCCTCATTTTAAAGAACTTAATATTCAGGATGGCTCAGTAATTTGGCTAAGATCACTCAGCTACTACCTGGCAGAAGAGATTCAAGTCTGTCTAACTTCATTCTTCCAGTCACTCTTTCATGAAAAAGAAAGTTTATTGTATGGCAATACTTTGCACTAGATCTTGATAGAATTAGAAAGATGAATAGCTTGGAACCCTGAATCTTAACACCACTGCTGTGCAGTGGACTGGTGTTCCACCTAACAGTATTTTAAGGTAGACATTACAGGCATTATTCTCCATCATCTGTAGAAAGAAAGCTGAAACATGTCACATAGCAAGTGACTTTCAGAACTCAGGTTGGAATCCAAATTCTAACTCTGGGTTCAGGAAACTTTTCTACCATGAAGTTGGGGTACAGAAGCTCTTCTTTATTCTGGACATATTCTATGCTTGAGCCCAAATAGAGCTAAATTATAAATATTCTCTAGTCTAGGCCAAACTGAAGACTTATATCCTCCATTAAACATTCTCCTCTCTCCCATACTGACCTTCCACTTCTTTAATCAATGATGGTTTGATAAAGTATTGGTAGATTCTTGACATATTTCTGACTGTTTTGCAATCTAAATGTGAAGATATACTGTCTTTAATTTATCGTGATATTGAAAACAGTGTTTTTCTTAAAGAAGGTGAAAACAGAGTAGTTGTTTAATGAATGATCACACTTTAATCAACAGATAAATATCTACCCATCTGTTGATTTACAACTATTTCCTATTCTTCAGAAAACAACCCCATTTAAGATGGTAAGGTCCAATTTATTTCAGGACTATGCCTTTTAGATTTGATATTATAAACAAAATGTGTTTATAGGCACTGCATTTGACATATTTGATTTCCCATTGAATGTTGCCATTAACTTTCTTTAGGTAATATTAGGGATAAATTTCCCAAAGTGTGCTTTATAGATAATTAGTCCCTCAAGGTGTTCCAATAAAAATGTGGAGAGGTACCCGTGGACATATAAAGTCAGGAACCATCAATACTATATGCCCCTTCCTGTGGATTCATGAAACAAATTCAGTATTTCAAAGTTTTTTAGAAAATCTATATGAAAGAAGCCCGTTTTACTTATTTTATCCTTGTATTTCTCAAACTTACTTGACCATTAGATCCTTATTTTACATTATTCCTTTTATTGTTGCATAGAATTTTAAAAACTTTGGCAAAACTTGTGTTAGCTCCAATCCAGTTGTTGAATACTACCTACAGTGGTTTTTTTATGCATCCAACAACATCTAGATCCCCTGTAGCAACAGTAGTAAATGAAGTTCATCATGCCATCACTGTCCCTAAATCCTTCAATTTTGGATTCAACTATTTTTTATTCTTTTCAAATATTTCATGAAATTAATAACTAAAACTTTCTCTTGAGAAAATCTCTTTCTTTTTCTCACTAGAAAAATTAATTTTGTTTGGATTTCCAACTTTCAAATATATAAATATTATTTTGAAAAGTAATATTTCCTTTTGTGACGTCACCTTGATTTTTTAGTACATTTAAGGTAAAATCCAAGGAAAATACCTTTTTTTTTTTTATTAACCTGCTGTTTATAATCTTTCACTTTGAGGCTGCAAAACCAGTTTTCTTTGATCATTGTGCAAATGAAAGCTAACATATCCTAGAACAATAAGCCTGCAGAAACAAATCATAGATTTCAAGTTCAGTGGGTGGTTGGAGTTTTGGTAGGATGACATACCAGCCTGAAAAATGATGAATTTTGCTCCAAGAGCAGGGCATTGGGAAGCAAAAAATTCAAGGTTTCTTTCAACTCAGAAACTCCTATTCTACATTTTTAAAAACTCCATTCAAATAAAGAAGCATTCACTGTACCTAAGGGATAGAAAGATGGGGTAAAAATTCCCTTGCCCGCAAGGAACTTCCCTTAGTTTCAGATTACAGCCCCAAGCTTGGGAAAATCAAAGGAATCCAGTGACCAGCTTTGGATATCTAAGAAATAAAGCTCCAGCAATGAGTCCCTATTCAGCTATTTAGAAAAGTAAGCGCTGCATAGGCCTGTTGTTTGGAAAGCTTTTCTAATGAAGCTAAAGTTTATATCTGATTCCTATAAATACTTCTTCATCCATTCAAAAATGTTTGAGCAAAACAATGAGAAAAATATAGCTTTGTGCAAGACACTCTACTAGGTTCTGTTTGGACAAGAGGTGGTTAAGACATGGCTTCCTTCATTTAGGTGTTTAAAGTCTGGTGAAAGATAGAAGATATATACCTAAATATTACACAGTATCAAAAGTGAAAAGTGCCAAGTAAGAGGCACAAATATAATGTGTTGTGGGGGTTTATAGGAAGAAGAAATTATTCCTCTGGGAGTATTCTGGAAAGTCTTACGGAAGACATGGAAGGACCTTAAAGAACCAATAAAATAAAGCCGTTAGGAAATTGGAAATGAGGGTGGGAGTGACCACAGGGATGACAGGTAGAGAGGGTAGCATGAGCAAAAACCAGGGGGCAAGAAGGCATGATGCAGGTAATGAGTACAAAAAGGCATTTATTTAAACATGGAGGGAGGGGCATATGAATGAATTTGGGGTAGAGTAAGCCCAAATAATGGAGACCCTTGAAAGCCATGTAATGATGATGATGCTAATAATAAATAACAATAGTCATAGATGAATGTAGTAGTATAATGGAAGTTAACACTTATTGTGGATTTATCGTATGCCAAGTATTGTTCTAAGTAGTATCTCATTTAATTTCACAACAACCCTATAAGGTAAAAACTCTAATTATACAGATTCTTCTAATTTTATAGATAAAGACATGGCTTCACAGAGAAGTTTGTAAAGTCCATGATTACATAGGACTTTACTCTTTACTTCTTAAACTTAGAAAAGTTGCAAGAACTTGTAGCTAGGTCAGCTGTTACATGGCCCTAAACTACCCCCCAATCACAAAATGCTGTTGAAATCTATGATTGCCTTAACCGGTTTGGATAGAGCATTGGCCCGTGGACTAAAGGGTCCCAGGTTTGATTCTGGTCAAGGGCATGTACCTTGGTTGTGGGCACATCCCCATTGCGGGGTGTGCAGGAGGCAGCTGATCAATGTTTCTCTCTCATTGATGTTTCTAACTCTCTATCCCTCTCTGTAAAAAATCAATAAAATATATTTTTTAAAGAAGAAAAGAAATCTAGGATAGGAGGAAAGAGATTACAGGATTCTATTGTAGAGTATGTGTCAAGTTAAAATAGACAACTCTACTGAGAGTAAGCATATATTTGCACTAAACCTATTTCTTATTATCATAGTTAGTTAATACATAATGTGTATTTGACTTAGAGGATCACTGTGGTTCTACACCCTAAGGTTTATTATATTAGTACTAACCTTTTTTGCTACATTGTCTTTAAATTCAGTATTCCTTACAAAGCATTATTTTTATTATCCTGATATGAGGTTAGTCATTGATAGTTCAAAGGATTGAAAATGAGTTGAAGAGCTGGTTTTGGATCTACAATTGAACTGGCTCTTGGCCTTGACAGAATAAATTGTTTGTTCCTTCTATTTTACTTAAACTACACCTAAAACTATAAAAATGTTATTGTTGTTAGTGTTATTTTATTACATAGATGGTCCTAAGTTACTTATCTGTGACCCAATAAATGAACTGTGGGTACAAAGTTATTTTCAGTTAAACCATGTTTGCTATAACCCACGGTGGAAGCCCACTTTTGTCAAAACCAGTAGAAAAGAAAATAGAAAGTCAAGATAAAATACTATAGTATATCCATGAAAGAAACAAAAATCCATTAAACAAAACATACTTATTAATATTGAAAACATAGGTACAATTTATGTAAAAATTTTAGGATCTGATCATATATATAGGATGGATATTTTTACATATTCAACTACAGTAGAACCTGAGAAAACTTTGCTAAATGTCCACGGGAACTTAAAGATGTTATTTGACTGCTGGAAGAATTCAACATAGAACAAAATGTTTTGTGGACACAGTAGAAAGCAAGATATTAGAAATGTAATTGTGGGCACACACACAAAAAATTTAATTGTTATATTTGAAAGCAAAAGTGCATAGTGATTATAGAATTCAAAGCAGTATCAATCTTGTTCTAATATCAGCTAGTTTACATACATGCTACTGAGATGGTCTTTAGTATTTTATTTTTTAAAATTTATCTTAGAATCTAGAGGTACTGAAGAAGAGATTTCCTTTATTTACCACCAGTTTTCTTAGATATATCAACAATGAATCACTGTTTTATACAGAGAGTAATATATTGCTTACAAAGCCAAAAACAAGGAAAGAAATGAAATTATTTTATGAAGTATGTTGGATCTTTCTTAGCAATCAAATTGACTCAAGCAAAATGGTATTTTTATAAAACATGAAACATATTTTGAATATTTTGCAAAATATAAAACGGATATGTCAAAAAACCCAAGGAAAATTTAAGTTTCAAGTACTGCTTGATCCTGAGGTCTCAAAAGAGGTCATTAGGACACAGACTCTTTCCATTTCTCTGCTGTATTCTCCATGTTGGCTTTATCCTCAGGTTCCAAAGTGGTGTGAGTAAGACTGCCAATACTACCCAGCCTATGTCTTCACAATATTGTGCCCTGTGTGTATGGCAGGTGGAAGGGTGATTAACAGAATTCTTTTGCTTTGAGTCTAATTTTTATTGACTTGGATTTGGTCATATGCTCAATCATGAGAGAAATACTCTGGCCAGGGGAACATAAATTTCCAGGTGTATTAGTAATAATAGTATTAGGTATTTATTAATACATAACAAATTACCACAAAATTAGCAACTTAAGAGACACTTAAAAAAAAATCTCAGTTTCTGTGGTCAGGAATCTGGGCATAGTTTAACGGGGTTCTTGCTTTAGGCTTTCTCACCATGCTGCAGTCTATGTGTTGGCCAGGGCCCAGGCTCATCTGAAGGCTCACTCACATGATCCTTGGCAGGATTCAGTTCCTTTGGGCTATTGGACTGAGGGCCTCTTTTCCTCTCTGGCCAGTTGTTTTCCTCAGTTCCTTAACATGGGACTGAACATAGCAACTTGCTTCATCAAAGCCAAGCAGGGAAAGGGTCTCCTAGTAAGAAGAAGTCTGAGCTTTTGTAATCTGATCTGGGAAGTGACAGTCACAATGGTGAGGTATTTTGTCGGTTAAAATCAAGTTACTCAAGGATTTGTATATCAGATTTGATATACAAATTTGATATCCCTGAAGATGGGGTGCAAGACACTCTTTCCAAAGCACAGGAACTGTGAGTGAGTGAAGGGTTCAAAGCTCCTAAGGAAAATAGAAAATTGGATCATTATCAGAAGAGAAGAATGGGTGTTGCGTGGTGAAACAACGGTTCATGATGTATTACCAGGTTTGGGTCTGAGTTCTTTTTTTTTTTTTTTTTTAAGATATTTTATTGATTTTTTACAGAGAGGAAGAGAGAGAGATAGAGAGTTAAAAACATCGATGAGAGAGAAACACCGATCAGCTGCCTCCTGCACACCTCCCACTGGGGATGTGCCCGCAATCAAGGTACATGCCCTTGACAGGAATCGAACCTGGGACCCTTCAGTCCACAGGCTGATGCGCTATCCACTGAGCCAAACCGGTTTCAGCTGGGTCTGAGTTCTTCAGAAAATAAGAGAAAACTCTTTTTCTATCCCCATAACTTTGAATCATTATGAACCTCAATGCTTATTTTAAATTACCTAATTATATGTTTATATTATGGGATGAAGCTGTTTTGGTCTGTTTATTCAATATTTCTAAGCCAGCTCTATTTCTTTTGTATTTTGGGTTTCTATTCTAATTGTCAGCCAGCACCTCTATCTGAAAAAGATTAAAATTTCTGTTTGTTAAGTTGCTGAGTTTGTCTTGCATGGAGGATTACATGGAAGCTTGAGGTTCAAATTCTCTCAAAATTCATCCTCTTTTATCAAAAGAAACATTTTATGGTAACTGAGAAAATCAAGCAAAAACAAGTCTTTAGCACTGACTTTTCAAGCTTTTAGTAGAAAATGGAAATAAGCATTAACCTTGAGGTTAAAAATATTCTGAAGGAGCTTCTGTTTTATAGAAATCATAGATTTACTAGTTGCCTTTCTCAGGAAAGTAAACATGTCTCCATCACAGTGGGTGTATATTGTACCCGTGAGATTTCATGACAGTTAAAGTTGTCAGGGTGAGATGATTAAATGAAGTCAGTGTCCTATCTGTTTTCATACTTAATCACAATGCATCTGTTAGAGTGACGGGTGATAAATCTGACCCAGAGTTTCTCCCTGAGTTCTTTCAAAATCATGAATTTCATGGATTTTAAACAGTGCTTGACTGACTCAGCAAGTTGATCTTTTGAAATTTGCTTATGGCTCAGGAGCCAATTAATATTAATAACATTATTATACGTATTGCTTGTTCTAAATAAGTACCATTATAGCTAATCATAACTAATATGTATTATTATAATAAATGTTTTTTATTTTTTCACTAATATTTGCTCAGTGCATGATTTATGCCAAGTACTAATCTAAGCACTTTCCAGAGTAATCAATTCTTTTGATTTTCACAGCAATCATCTTTTTGGAAAATATCGTGTAATCATTTCCTTTTTACTGCTTTGTATTACATGCACAGAACACTTGGAATTTTGATGCCCTTCTGTCCAGAGTGTTCATTTACCATGACTGTCAAGCTAAGTTTGAGCCAATTAGATGAGGTCTCCATGGGGAGAATTAACCCCATGTCTGACTTCTGTAGCTGAGGCACAGCTAGCTAAGTTCTGTTCATGGGAAATTCGGACAGCCATTGAATCTGGGCTTACTTTGGAAGGTTCTAAGAGACAGAGAATATTTGGAATTTCCTCTCCTGAGAGAGACTACCCCCTAAAATATTTAGTTGTGTCATTTAGTCTGTTTGCCTTACAAGAGAGAGAACCTTGCAGGCTTCCTGTGTCTCCCTACTTCCAGTTTCTTCCCTGCATTATTCTCTCTCACGTCCTCCCAGACATCGTTTGTGCCACAAGACTGTGATTGTATCTCTCTGTTCTTGAGAAAGAAAATACTGTTTTACTTGGCATACAAATGTCTTGATTATCTGTCTCCTGCCTACATATCTTGCCCCATTCCCTGTGGCACGCCCCTTCTTAGACATGCACATATAATTGAATTCTGGCAGTAATCATTTGAATCATTTTTTACTCAAATATACCCTCTCCTCATGTTATTCCCTCTGCCTGGAACACCACTGTATTAGGATTCTCCAGAGACATGTAACCAATAGGATATAGATAGATAATATAAGAGGAAATTTATTATGGGAATTGGCCCACAGGATTATGGAGACTGAGAAGGTTTACACTCTGCCATCTGCAAGCCAGAGAACCAGGGAAGCTGTTGGTGTAATTCAGTCCAAGTCCAAAGGCCTGAGAGTCTCCAGTGCTGATTGTGGAAGTCCGGGTCCTAGTGTGAAGGCCAAGAACCAGGAGTGCCAATGTCGGAGTGCAGGAGACAGTGAATGGCTCTTCCTGTGACTTTTCGTTCTCATAGGCCCTCAGCAGATTGGACGATGCCCACCCACATTGTGAGGGCGATCTTTACTCAGTCTACAGGTTCGAATGAGAGTCTCCTCTGGAAACAACCTCACAGACACACCAGAAATCATCCTGGTACCAGCTCTCTGAGCATCCCTTAACCCAGTCAAGTTGACAAATAAAATTAACCATTATAACCATCTTCCTTTTATTTGCCCCACAAACTCTTCCTGAATCTTTAAGCCACAGATCAAATGAACTGTTCTGTAAACTCTCTTAAGCTCTCTACCTAACCAAAGTAAAGGTGCTTTCCTTTTCTCTACATTTTACGTATTTTGGATGCATCTCCATTACAGCATTCACCCTCCTCCTTGTAGTTTTCTCTCCATGAGACTATAAAACCCTTGAGGACAGGACAGGCTCCCTCCCCCCTGTGCCTCACAGGATGACTGGCACACAGGAGGCCTCAGTGACTTACAGCTGGGATCAGCTTCTTCTCAAAGAAGATTCAGACATTTGCCAGAAGCCTAAAAAGAAGGAGAAATAAGAAATCAGTGGAATTACTATTTTTTAAAAATCAGGTATGCCCTGATTAAGTAAATATATTATATATAAATTAATATATAATATAAATATAGGGGCCCAGTGCACAAATTCGTGCACCTTGAAAGGCACTGTAGGCCGAGAGGCTGCGGTGGGCACAGGGGCAGATCTTGGCCCACCTTCTGCGCCCCTGCCTGGCCCCTCCCACTGTGGCCCTTAGTCCCCTGTCTGCGGGCAGTCCCACTCCCCCCCGCCGCCACTCCCACGCACTGATGACTCCGGCCCCACTCGCACCCACTGACAGTGTGGAGCGATTGGAGCCAGTGCGAGCAGCAGGTGCGAGCTGTAGCTGCTGTCCCAATCGCCTTTCAAGAGCAGGGGGAGGTAGAGAAGCCCTCAGGGGCGATCAGGGCCAGCAGCCGCTGCTCACACCTGCTGAAGGCACCGAGCAATCTTGGCTGGCACCGGGTGCTGGCAGCAGGTGCAAGCACTGGGCAGGACCGCCGCATGCAGGAGCAAAGAATTTTCAGTAACCACCAGAGGCTCACCCTGATGACAGCAACTGGTGCCTCACCTTGGTCTGGCGCCCCCATCCCACCACGGTAGACACTTGCCATGTTCCGTGCGCCCCCTGGTGGTCAGTGCACATCATAAAGACTGGTTGTTTGGTTGTTCTGCCATTTGATCTATTTGCATATTAGCCTTTTATTTTATAGGATATATATATATATATATATATGGTTGTCTGCCAGAAGATTTTAGCATTTTAAACTTAAATTCCATTTTCTATTTTAGACCATACCCCAGTGCATAAGTTGTCAGATCTGGTTTGTAAAGGCTGGTGTTTCTTAAGTGTTTCATAAAGTATTTAGTTCAAAATAAAATTCAAGGCCTTAGAGAAAATTGAATCTGAGCTCCTGACTTGCCTTAGCATTTAAACACCAAAGTATAATCTTGGAACATTTTCCTCCTTAAATTGTGGCTTGATGATCCAGGACTCTGTTGACCCACAACATTCCACAGTTCCTGGAATGACTCATCTCTTTCCCTTTTCCTTGTCTTTCACCCGAGCTTTGCATTTCTGTCTGTATTTCCGAACGGCTGTCCTTTCATCAGGGGAAGAAGCATGTTCTTCATTGCACTGTCTCTTTCTTCTTGCTGATTTTCATGGTCAGATTTTCTCCATAAGGAAAACAGATAATGTCGTTTGTGTTTCTCAGCTCAGAGGACCTGTAGGATTGGAAAAATGAGATACCGGTGCTTTCTAGTTAAAAGTAGAATTGTAAGGGTTTTCTTACACTACTCTACAGGAACGAACACTGTTCACTCCTAGCTTCTACACCTGTATTTCAGGCTTGAAAAGAGAGGAAAGGAGGCTCACAGAGAGGCCATCCCTATCGTTACTAATTGAATGTTCAATTTCTCTCCAAAAATATGGGCCTACCTTTTAATCTCAGTGGGCTCTTCTACCGGTCTCTTCAGAAACTGACCAGTCTTTCTTTGAAATATCTTGGACCAAGTAACCAACAGCCTCTTTTTTCCATTTTGAAGCTGGGAATAGGAACCATTCTTTCCTTCCATTGGTGCCCCCTTTCTTCTCTTTTCACCCTTAGATGGGGAGACCAGGTTGCTTTGTGCTGAGACCTGGTTAGCGGTGCATCTGATAAGACAAAGCCCCCAATGACATCACTGGTTTTGGGATTCTGATCACTTCACAGTACAATTAGCTCTCCTCTGTTATTTGGCCAGACTGCTCACCCCATTCATTTCTGTCTGTTTGAAACAAAGAAAACTGGGCAAGGGAAAGCACTGGTGGCTCAGGGCCAATCCTTTCGATCCAGGCACTGAATGAACAACACGAGGATATATTTTAGTGGCAGTAAAGATAATGAGTGTCTCTAGCATTTGAACAGCGCTTTGTAAGTTATAGCGATTCTTCCACACGTGTTATTTCATTTCATCTTCACACAGAACCATAAGGTAGGTGGGGCGAGGTGTCACACTCACTTTACTGACAAAGAATGAAGCCACGGAAACTTGCCCAAGCAGAAAGGTCCTCTTTCTATCCCTCCCTGCAATAGAATCAAACCAGCAAATACATAGAGAGAGTGGAGAATAGCCAAAACTCAAACCCATGCCGACTGGCTCTAGGATCTGGGCTCTTTACCATCATGCCATGCTATGCCAGTTCTCGTTGAGTCACGCAGCCCGGGCATCCATGCATTGCAGACCTGAGAGGCTGAGCACCTGTGGCAATGGAAGGTGCTATCTCTTAGAATCACAGAACAGCCCTTTGCTGCGTAGAATAGAAATATCCGAGTGATAGGTTTTACCCTTTTCCCACCTCTCATAACTCCCCCTGCTTTTTTTTTTTCTGTTGCTTTGCTCTTTAGAAGCCAAGCATAAGGAATGTAAGAGGAAGGGTGGGAAGAAGAATACACAGAAAAACTGGGAAACGCTTTGAAAGCAAGCCTGCTGGCCGGTGGACGGGTGCACAAGCCTGCGAAAGGGCCCGTTCCCCACCCTGTGCACGGGGAACAGAGGCGCAGTACAGAGTCGCGGCTGAAAGCTTCGCTCCGGAACCAGGCTACCAGGACTCTAGTCTAACGGGGTGGCTTCATGGATCCCACGGGTGTTATTTTCCTCCCCTGTGAAAGGAGAGGGTAACAGTCATACTTCACCAGGTTGTCATGAAAGTAATAGGAGCTAATGCCTGCAGAGCCTTTGGAACCTGACCAGAGTAAACGCATGTTTTCTGTCCTATGTAATAATAAAAGCGTAATATGCTAATTAGACCGGATGTCCTTCCAGACCTCCTTCCAGACAAAGCCGGGGCTGCAGCCGCCGCAGCTGCGAAGGCCTGCTCTTGCACACATTTCGTGCATTAGGCCTCTAGATTTACATAATGAGGTAACATTTGAAAGGTCAGACGCATAGTAGATGCTCAGTAAACACAAGCTTCCTTTCTTCAGATAGGGTTTAGATCACTAGAAAGACTCACATTCGTTGAAGAGTATGTGTCTTTTGTCAGTTACCTTGGAGCTACGATAAACAAGTATTTATTACGTTTTTGAGGAGTTAGCCAGTTTCTTTTTCTTTAAAACTCTTTTTCAGAGGCTTGTCTTCATCCCTTCCCTAATGCCATTTTCCCACCTAACCAATTTGTTAACTGCCACGCCTGCCACATCAGTTTACCCACGTTAACCGTTTCATCTAGTAGCACCTATTGAAACAGTATATTAGGTTTCTCTTCTGCTTCATGGAACCTGGAGTCACTTAAGCAGTTTTCTCTAACTCACTTCTCCTCTCTGTATGGTCTCAATAAAAATTCATTATTTTAAGTTTTAATTCATCTAATCTCAAATGACATTTTCTAGGTGGTAAACCAGTTTTCTCCACTAGCCTATAAATTACATATGTGCAAGGATGTTCAAAGCTATATCCCCACCTCCTAGCAAAATGAGTGGAACAAGAGGTACTTTATACATATTTGCTGAAAATATCAATCAATGCTAAAGGAATGAATCCTATATAATAAAAGCATAATATGTTCAGTGTCCGACCGACCACTCGACCAGTCACTATGATGTGCACTGACCACCGGGGGCAGATATTCCAACCGGTAGGTTAGTTTGCTGCTGGGGTCCAGCCGATTGGGACTGAGTGAGAGGGCCGGACACACCCTGGAGCCCTCCCACAGTCCCTCCCCACCCAGCCGGCCCCCATCTGCCCCGATCAAGACTGGACGAGAAAGCCCCAATCAGCCTGATCACTAGCCAGGCAAAGGTACCCCACCTATTCACGAAATCGTGCACCGGGCCTCTAGTAAAATATAAAAAGAAGTATCCTCCCCCTATTAACTAGAATTTTTAAACCTCACATGCATGGCAAACATTGGTCTATAGTTTTCTTTTCTCATAATGTCTTTGTCTGATTTTGGTATCAGAGTAATGCTGACTTCATGTCTTGAATTAGAAAGTTATTCTTTTTAATTTTCTGGAAGAATTTATGTAACATTGGTATTGTTTCTTCCCTATATGTTTTCTAGAATTCAACACTGAAGTCATTAATGAGGTCTAAAGTTTTCATTGTGAAAGTTTTTAAGTATAAATGCAATTACTTTAATAGAGAGATATTCCACTAGGAAATTCTTCATGAGTGAGCTTTGATATTTGTGTCTTTCAATAAATTTGTCCATTTTACTTAAGTTGTTGAATTTAATGGTATAAAATTACTCATAATATTCTTTACTTTCCTTCTTAATATCTGTAGTCTATAGGCTACCACTTCTCCCATGCTTATACTGGTAAATCTTTTGTTCTCCTTTTTTTTCAATCCTGCGAGAATCTATAAAATATCAATTTTATAGATTCTCGCAAATAACAGCCATTGATTTTTTTCCTATTGATTTTTCTTTTTCCTATTTCATTTATTTATCTTTAATTTTTCTTTTCTTATTTCTGCTTACTTTAGGCCTTTTTGTTTTTCTCATTTCTTTTTTTTTTATTGTTTTAAGTATTACAAATAGTAATACATATGTCTCCTTTTTTTTTCCCATTGACCTCCCCCCAACCTCCCCTACCCCCCAGGACATGCCTTCACCTGCCTGCCCTCCCTCCCCCTCCCCCCCCAGTGTCTTGTATCCATTGGTTGTGCTTATATGCATGCATACAAGTCCTTCGGTTGGTCTCTTACAGCCCCCCTCGCCCAACCTCGCCTGTCTTCCCAATGTAGTTTGACAGTCTGTTCAATGCTTCTTTGCCCAAACTGGATGATAAAATTATTGATTTTAAATTTTCTATATTTCTAATATATATATAATTAATGCTGTAAATTTCTCTTTAAGTACTACTTTAGCTACATTCACAAATTTTTGTATGCTGTGCTTTTATTTTCACTCAGTTCAAAATAGTTCTTAGTATATGATAAAGTTTTTAACAAAGCCTCAGATGAAAGCAGACATGTCAAGATGGATAAGGTTATGAAGAAAAAAACAACAGTGATCAAATATCTTTATAATAATTAAATACAAATAGATATAATAAACATATTGAGAGACTCCAACATAAATATTAAGTAAGAGTTCATTAATTAGAAGGAATATACTATAAATAAAATTCTAATAATAGACTAGAATAAAATTTTCTAAATGATTATCAGCAAAATCTAAGAATAGGTTTGGAAAAGGGCAGAATGGTAAAAGAAAAGCATTTTGGAAATTATAGCACACTAGAGGCCTGGTGCATGAAATTCATGCACGGGGGCGGGGGAGGGGTGTCCCTCAGCCCAGCCTACACTCTCTCCAATCTGGGACCCCTCAAGGGATGTCCGACTGACCATTTAGGCCCAACCCTCACAATCCAGAACTGCTGGCTCCCAACTGCTCACCTGCTTACCTTCCTGATTGCCCCTAACCACTTCTGCCTGCCAACCCCCTAATAACTCCACTGACAGCCTGATTGATGCCTAACTGCTCCCCTGCCAGCCTGATTACCTCTAACTGCCCTCCCCTGCAGGCCTGGTCACCTCTAACTGTCCTCCCCTGCAGGCCTGGTCCCCCCCAACTGCCCTCCCCTGCAAGGTTGGTTCCCCGCCCCCCCCCCACAACTGCTCTCCCCTGCAAGCTTGGGTCCCCCCAACTGCCCTTCCCTGCAGGCCTGGTCCCTCCCAACTGCCCTGTCCTGCTGGCCATCTTGTGGTAGCCATCTTGCATTCACATGGAGGCAGGATCTTTGACCACATAGGGGCAGCCATCTTGTGTGTTGGAGTGATGGTCAATTTGCATATTACTCTTTTATTAGATAGGATGGTTGTAGGAAAGGGAGAATAGAGAATAAAATAATATTCTGAAGGTCTAATTTTACTGGAATAGGAGGGAAACAGAGTGTCTTGAAGTGGGGAAGAACTGGTATGTTATTTTCAAATAATTTTAGAAAAGTATATCTGCTTTTCAGAGCAGGGAAAGTAAAGTAATCGTGAATGGAGTGGAGAAGTATCACAAAATCTCAAAGTTCAAAAGGAAAAAAAATGTAATGAGTAGGAATGTCACCAGAACAACAAAACTGAAGAAACGGAAAATAAGGGAACAAAATTTTAAATAAATATAAACATAAAAAAGATGAAATGTTAAAAAAAAAGATGAAATGTTAAAATCAAGCATGACTGTCATCACCCTAAACTGTATTTCTCCATTAAAATGTAAACCACCAGACTATAGTTTTTTTTTTTACTTTCCATATTAAAAAATAATTAGTTATAGACTATTTAATACAGGTGTCTTTTTTTTTTAATGATCATTTTTAAAAGTTAAAAATAACAGGGAAAACGCCAAAAACATGATCATCAAAGAAAAAAATTGATCAATTCACTTCATCAAAATATAAAACTAGCTCTGCAGGGAATTATGAAGAGGATCAAGACTGATTACAGACTGGGAGCAAATATTTACAAGTTAAAATCCACAAATACTATGTATCTAGAATGTATAAAGAATCCTCAAAATTCAACAATACAAAAACCAAACAATCCAATTAGAAAATAGGCAAAAGACATGAACAGATATTTTACCAAAAAGCATATACAGATGGCAAATAAATACACAAAAATATCTTCAATATCATTAGCCATGAGGGAAATGCAAGTTAAAACTACAATGAAGAATTACTACACAGCTATCAGAATAGCTAAAAAAAAAAAAAAAATCTTTTAAATAGTGGTTACACCAAAGTCTGGTGAAGATGCAAAGAAACTTGATCTCTCATGCATTTCTGGGTGGAATGTAAAATGTTACAACCACTCTGGAAATAATATGACCATTTATTATAAAATGAAATGTGTACTTACTGTAAGACCCAGGAATTGCACTCTTGGACATTTATCCTACAGAAATGGAAACGTACTAGTATGTTCACAGAAAAACATGTATACCAATGATCATAACAGCTTTATTCATAATAGCTAAAAGCTGGAAACAACCCAAATGTCTTTCAATGGGTGAATCATTAATCAAACTGTGGTACATGCATACCATGGAATATTACTCAGCAATAAAAAGAAATGAGCTGTTGATACATGGAATAAGATACATGGATTTCAAGAGAATTGTGCTGAATGAGAAAAGCCCATCACAAAGCTTACATACTATATAATTCCATGCAGCTAACATTCTTGAAATGACAAAATGATAGAGGTGCAGAACAGATTAGTAGCTGCTAGTTAGAGAAAGGGGGAGATGGCCATGACTAAAAAGGATTCTTGTGATGGTACTATCTTTAGCTTGACCATGGTGATGGTTACACAGTCCACATGTGATAAAATTGCAAAGGACTAAACACATATGTGCACACACACACACAAATGAGCACATGTAAAACTGGTGAAATCTGAATAACATCAATGGATTTTACCTATGCCAATTACCTGTTTGCGATAGCATACTGTAGGTAGATGTTTACCATTGGGAAAAACTGGGTAAAGTCTATACAGAATTTCTCTCCTATTATCCTATATAATAAAAGGCTAATATGCAAATAACCAAATGGTGGAATGACCGGTCACTATGGTGTGCACTGACCATGGGGGGAGGGGGGCAGACACTCAATGCAAGAACTGCCCCCTGGTGGTCAGTGTGCTCCCACAGGGGGAGCGCCGCTCAGCCAGAAGCCGGGCTCATGGTTGGCGAGCACAGCAGTAGTGGTGGGAGCCTCTCCTGCCTACATGGCAATGTTAAGGATGTACGACTGATGGCTTAGGCCCACTAAGCCATCAGTGGGACATCCCCCGAGGGCTCCCAGACTGCGAGAGGGCCCAGGCCAGGCTGAGGGATCCCCCCCAAGTGCACGAATTTTGTGCACTGGGCCTCTAGTTTCTTATAACTGCATAGGAATTTACAATTAACTCAAAATAAAAAGATTTTAAAAAGAAAATGAAGGGGTGGGCCTGGAGATAGAATAATGAATATCATATAGTCAATAAAATAATAGTCAATATTGCGGACTATTATACAGTTATTTCAAAGAATAAATCATAGTTTGTCATTTACTTGGTTGAATTTCCATAAGGCTTTGTTGAATGAGAAAAGTAAGGTTCAGAAAAGTGAATGTGATATGATTCTATTTTTTTAAGAACAACTACCAAAAGTACCCCCATTTATACATATCATACACACATGTATATATATATTTCTACATATCTGTGTGTGTTTGAGGAAGAGATTTGGAAATGGGTAAATGTGCATGGAAGTTACTAGTTTGTTAACCTGAACCACCTTGAAGAGAGGGTGGATGATATAGATAGTATGGAGGAAGAAGTAAACCCCCCCCAAAAAAAAGGAAAATGAAAATAACAGTAAGCACTAAAAACAATGATATACATATAAATAAAACAATGTACACATATGTAGTTGTATGTATTTTTTCATATAAATTTTAAAAAAACTTTAAGAATTATTCTTATTTTATTACTATTCAATCATTGTAATTTTGAGATATAATTTATATACCATTCAATTCATCCATTTGAGGCTTATAAATTCAATGGTTTTTAGTATATGCACAGAGTTGTGCAACTGTCACCACAATTTTAAAACATTTTTGTCACCCTAAAAAAGAAACCCCATGTCTATTAATAATCACTATTTACCCCCAAGACTCCTTCCCCCTAAGCAACCACTAATCTACATTCTGTTCCTATAGATTGGCCTATTCTGGATGTTTCATATAAATGGCCTACCACTTAGCTTGTCCTAATGGAGCTACTAGCCTCCTTTTATTTGCTTATCATAAAAAATCTCCATTGTTTCCCATATCCCACTTAGGCTTGAACTTCCTCAGACACTATTTCAAATAAAATCAATTTCTTGGGGTAGAGCTTTAGAGCTCTCTATACTTAAGAACTGACCCTCCCTTTTGGCAAGGACTTTGAACCATTGGGCAAGGATGGTAGCCTCATCCCTGGTCTTATCATTTCAGCTTGCTTTCTGGGCACAGACCCTCAGCCCTATAGTTAAGTTGGATGAGGGCAGCCAGGGCCTCACTGTTGCTAGCCGGCCACAGTGGGATAGAGCCTCCACTTTATGAATGGCGGCTGGATGGACAAAGGAAATCCCTGACATCTCAGCCACACACCCACCAGTAATTTAACCTCTGCACCTCAGAGTTAGAAGGAATCAGAAATCTTACTGGCCCACCCCTTTAGGTAAGTTACTATATCCCGTGATGGCAGCTGGGAGCTGGGAGAGACAGTCCCATCCCCTGGGGCACACCTAGAGTGCAGTTTCTTTCCAGCTGAGCTGGGGGGAAAGGGAGGAGGGAACATGTCATGGCTCTAGGGCCCTAGATTCTCTCTGTTGTTACATGTTTTCAAACATTTTCTTTAATAAATATTTCTTCATCTTTTTGCATGTTTTTGAAACAATTTTCAGAGACTCTAAATGGTTATCATATATATGTCTGTTTGGCTTGGGATAGGGTCCATGGAGCGTCTTTACATTGTCATTCTGGAAGTGAAACCCCAAAGATTATTTTTTAAAAGACTGTGTCAAAGAAAACTCCCAGCTTCATCACACACCTGAGCTTCAATTCCCTTATCTATAAATGGGGATCATAATCCACGCCACGCTGCTCAGGACAGAGTAGCGCAGAATAACTGTTAGTTTTTCTCCTTTCCCTCCTCTTATATCACTTTTGGGACTTGGAGAAGTTCTAGTTGAATAAAGGTGTCTGTCTGCCCAATAGTGCGTTGATATGCTTTAAGAATTTTAAAACTCCAAGAAAGTGTTTCAAGTAAAGTGAGGAATGTACTTAAACACTGTTTAAAAAATGACCTTTAGACCTAGACCAGGGTTCTTTAGAGGTCTGGCTCAAGGTCCTTTCTTCTCCTTTCCCTCCCTCTTTCCCTCATTCTCTCCTAACTCACTTCCCTCTTGCATTATAATCTTTCACCGACAGATGAGAATCACTGAGTAGAAAATGAATGATTGAACAGTTAAAAGAATAAAATTCAATCAGTGCGTATAATGATTTTCAAAGACGGGGCAGTATTCTCTCTGAGCTATGTGTTTATACAACAGTCTGGCCCATGAGAAAAACCCCACCTAGATAGATAGATAGATAGATAGATAGATAGATAGATAGATAGATAGATAGACTCTATTTTCTTTTCATGAAAATACCATGAAAGTCATTTCCACTGTCACTCATTCATTCATTTAACAAATATGATTTAATGCCTATAATGTATGTGGCATTCTTCACTGTATTTTAGCCCTGGCACACATCTTAAGAGATGTGAGCCCTAGCTAGTTTGGCTCAGTGGATAGAGTGCTGGCGTGCAGACTGAAGGGTCCCAGGTTCAATTCCGGTCAAGGGCACATGCCTGGGTTGAGGGCTCAGTCCCCAGTAGGCAGCAGATCGGAGGCAGCCGATCAATGATTCTCTCTCATCATTGATGTTTCTGCCTCTCTCTCCCTTTCCCTTCCTCTCTGAAATCAATAAAAATATTATTTTTAAAAAGAGAGATGAGATAGGATTTGAGGACCTGGTCAGTCAGCATATGTCTTACCAAGCCAAAACAATATTTCAGTGTTTTCTCACTCTTTGTGTAGCTTATTGACCTACTAATAGTTTAAATAATCAGGAGGAACAATATGGATGTGACCCTAGGAAAGATGCCAATTAATACTCAATTTTACTCTACCTCATACCAGCTTTAGAGCTGTGCAAGGACGAAGAGTGTTTTGTTTTTAAGTTCTCATTCAATTAATGTTGAGTAACCAGAATCTCTTGTAATTAGTTTCTAGACTGCTACAAACTTTTTGACCTTCTTAAAAGGTCTAGAACCAATCAGGGATAAATTCTAATAGAGTAAAAGAGAGGATGAGGATGATAAAAATTCACCTGAAAATTCTATTTAGAAACCCAACTATCTTCTTTTATAAAGAATTCAGATACTTGGAAAAGATTTCAAAATGAATACAATTTTAAATCAAAACTAGGAGGATTTTATGAAACATGAGAGTTACATTATTTGGTTTAGCAGATGCATATTGATTCCTTGCCATGTGCAATATTAGGAAGAACATTCCTACGTTCAAGAAACAAGTCTTGTATGCTAATAACTATAATGTTAGACAGAAAATATTTGTTATACTAGAGAGCCTAAAAAATGCCACTTAAGACAGATAAGGAAGAGATTTATTCCTGTTAGGGGGATTAGCAAATATTTCACAAGGGAAGTGCCATCTGATTCAAAACCAGCGAAGGGACAGAAACGTGGGGACAGAGTAAAACCAACTGAAAAATGTTACAGGCTGCCTTCAGAGACTAGCCAGTCATCTCACCTGACTGGAACCCCAGAGAAAAGGAAATCAAGGTGGGTTATTTGTCATCAATCATAAAGACGCCCCAAAATGTTATTAAAGAAGTCGAGAGTTTATTTTGAAGCCAACTGAAAACCAGGGAAGAGTTTTGGGAAAGGAGAAATCATCAAACCAGTATCTTAGAGAACTTATGCTGACACCCACACATAAAATAGATTTTTAGAATATTAGAGGTAGGAAGACCCGTGTAGAAGCCACTGATGCATGGGCCAGGTGGCCTGAACTAAGATCACAGAATTAAAGTCAATCAAAGTTCCATACACGTGGGACAGGAAATAGAATCAATGGAGCAGAGGCCAGAGACACTGTGGTGAGGGATGGTGGGAACTTGGGGACTGGTGTCCGCAGTGAAAGAGAAAGTGTGCTAGGTGCTTTGAGGTTTAATGTCTGTGTGTCAGGGAGGTTGACAATGTTATTAAAAAGAGAAAGGAAACAGAGAAAGATAAAGTTTGGGGAAAGAAGGAAAATGATATTTCATTTATTCAGTAAATATTTATTGAGCACCTACTATGTGCCAGGCACTGTTCTAGGTGGGGGGAGGGGAGGGGAGGGGAGAGTTATCTTTAATTTTTAAAACACACCGTTCCCAATCTTGGGGACTCCAAAGGCAGAGCTGGAGCCAGTGGGTAGAGTCAGGTAGGAAGTAAAATAGCTTTCTAATAAATGGAGTCTCCTTGATAAGTAGTGAGGGCTCCGTTACAGGCAGTATTCAAGCATAAAGTAGATGATGGTCTCCCAGGAACACTGTGACAAGGGGTTCCTGTGGTAAGGGGGAGGTGAGACTAGCCTTTCTGCAAGTTCTTTCCCAGTCTAAGAGTCTGTTCTTTCTGATGACCTAGTCCTCTGGGTTCTATTATTAATCTCTCATTTCTCTCAGTTATTAAATAAACTAGAGCTTGGTACATGAAATTCATGCACGGGGTGGGGGGTGTCCCTCAGCCTGGCCTGCACCCTCTTGCAATCCGGGACTGCCAACTCCTAACCATTCACTTGCCTGCCTGCCTGCCTGATCACTCCTAACCACTTGCTTGCCTGCCTCAACACTCCTAACTGCCTCTGCCTGCCTGCCTGATCAGCCCTAACCATTATGCCTAACTGCCTGATTGCCCCTAACCCCTCTGCCTGCCTGATCACCCCTAACCACTCTGCCTGCCTGACTGATCACCCCAACCACTCACCTGCCTGCCTCATTGTCCCTAACCACTCTGCCTGCCTTCCTGATTGCCCCTAACTGCTGGCCTGCCTGCCTGATCACCCCTAACTGCCTCTGCCTCAGCCTCCACTGCCCTGGCTTTGTCTGGAAGGACGTCCGGAATGACGCCCAGAATGTCGTTTGGCTGTCTGGTCTAATTAGCATATTATGCTTTTATTGTTATAGATTACTCAATCTGTCTGCCATTCAGTAAAACTCACACATTTACATCTGTTATTCTTGAGTTATTTTTGGTGAGGGCTCCTCTTCTTTATTAAACAATTCTACCCAGTAATGTTACCTTTACAGCACATTTAGGATGGTAACCCTGGTAGACTGGGTTATAAATATCAGAGGGGAAAGGGATTTCTTATGCCTAATAATATTTTTGTTTAGAAGGAGTCATGCAAACGAGAAAGGAATTATCTTGACTTCAAGATTACGATGCAGTTTCTGTACATTCCAGTAATTCAAAATGACAAAAGGAATCTCAGAGAGGTCCCTTTATATATAGCCTGCGAAAGAAAGAGAATAATTATTCTCCAAACATTGTAAAGCTTTAGATCAGAACCGTTTATCTCTGCTGCATTTTAAAGAGAAGAAGAAAGGGAAAGGAAGAAAAGGAGAAAGGGAACCTGTAGTGAGCTCTGCTAAAAGCTCTGGTTAAAGCTTTGCATTTCCTGGTGTCTTTTGAAACGTAAAATTCCACAACAAATAGCTCTGTAATGTATAACCGGTATGAAGATTCAATTCAGATTTAAGCACTTTGGTTTGCTTTTGAATCTTGCTATTTTCTGCATTTGTTTTGACTGCTCTCATCATTCAAGATTGACGCTTGGATGGGTGTGTAGGAGGAAGCAGCTTACAGCTTGCAGACAAAAAAAAAATCTGCCTTATCTGATGGCTATTATTGAAAATGCGAGGTGTAGCCTGGGCTGGGTAATGAAGGGGAGCGAGCGAGGGGGAGCAGGGAGCATGGAGCTGCATACTGATGAGTGTAGGAGTACTTGATAAAGAGAATTCTGGCTGCTGGCCGTGCGCTGCTCATTGTGGAGTACTCTAACAATCACATAGCACGCAGACCAGCCTCGGCCGACAGCTTGCTATGCCTTCTCCTGCTGCCTGGTTCTGGGGGCTGTATGACGTCCTGGTCGGTAGTAAAGATTAATATGTGAGAAATGTGGAGCTAGGATCAAGTCAGACTCCACAGCCTGCCTGGCAAACTATGTGTTACTTCTGACTTTGCTCTCTCGCGCCGGGAACGCTAATCTGTCAAGCTGGCGGGCTCCTTTGATAGCAACTTTCCCAGGAGCATGATGTGGCAATGCCACCTCTCAGCCCAGGACTACCGCTATTACCCCGTGGACGGCTACTCCCTGCTTAAACGCTTCCCTCTTCATCCTCTTACAGGACCCAGATGCCCTGTCCAAACAGTGGGACAATGGTTGGAAAGCATTGGGCTACCTCAGTACGAGAACCACCTGATGGCTAATGGATTTGACAATGTGCAGTTTATGGTAAGACGCTCTCTGTGTCCACAGAGCTGCCTTTTGTCTGTCTTTGCTTCTCATGTGTCTGACATGGCTCAGAAGCAGCCCGATTTGCACCAAAACCGGTCAGTTTTATATCTGTAACGGCATCGGGAAAGGGGATGCCCTCAGGGCTGAACTTACAGTGTACATAGAGACACTTGCTGAGAAATGAGATCTAGAGGCGTCCATGTGCGTGTGTCTGATATGAATGAACCGGTGAGAGGACTATTTATAGGCAGTGAGAGGAGAGGAACATTTGTGTCCTCCCTTCCATTCTTTGTGTGATTTTTATAAATTTGCAGTCTCTGAATTCCCTGGGTCGATCAGTGACCTCCTCCGTGGATTCTGGGTGCCTAAAAACATAGGATTTCGTGTGAGCATCAGCAGTTAGGGGTGCAGTAGACAACGTGTTATGTTGACAGTGTGAAGATCATTTGTTTCCTCATCATTGTTCGATAGGCAGTTTAAGTTGTGTTATCGAACAACCTTTAGTTCCTTAGCAAACTGTTTCAGACAGTCCATTGTGGAGAGCATTCACTTACACATGCTGATTGAGGAGCATGCAAGTATTGTTTGTTACTTAAGGGAAAAACAAACACTTGCACAAGTTAGCTGTCGATATTCAGAAGGAGAGGCTAATGGACTGAACACACTCATGTACTTCTGAATACTGGTCTGCATGCAGTCTAAACCCGGTGTGATGTGTGCCAACTTCTCACAGTGGTGAATATAGGTGAGGAAGAAGGATAGGGAGAGGTGCAGACAGGCAATCCAGCTTTCTAATCATTTACACGCCTCCCTCGGTGCTCATCACTTTCCCTTGTTAAGCTACGTCACCGTCCTTATTACCTTACCTTGCTTTTCAGGTCACACACATTGCCTATCCCTAAATTCAGAGAGAGAGCTTCATGACACAGGCATGGCGCACACAAATGTAGAACTAATGAATAGCTATTTCTAAATAAATTGCTGGAGCCGACACCTGAGGCTTATTAACACCAGAATTGATAACAAAACACCGAGAGCTAGTTATGCCTTTTTAATCTCCATTGGAGATTCTTTTCCTCCAAGCCTGATTTGACTGTTATTACAGATTTGAAAATCATTCAAATTGTCCAACTTCTGCCTCGTCTCCAAAAAAGGTGTATGACCCATGAGTTTTTTTTAAAAAGCTACTAAATGCATCAAGACATATGAGCTCTAAATAATTGTATACCTTGAACTCTTTATAAACCTTTTTTTTTGCAATGAGATGTGCAGCTACTGTATTTTTTCTCATGTTTAAGAATACCATCACTAATTAGACAGGAATGATAATGTGGGTATTGAAATATGAAAAACAAAGAACTTTCTTCAATTGCTATGAGAGTCTTAGGATACTGAGCAGATTCAGGATACTACACAGATGACACCAGGCATTAGAGGAACTAACAAACAGAATGAAAATCTTTGCATCGATACTTACATTTACTGCACATTTTGATAAGTATGCTTTCTCCCTATCTCTACTTGAGATAAGACTTTCTCATTCCTACTCCTCAAACTCTCATCCAAATTTATTCTGGTCCCATGAAAAATGAGGTAGGTTTTTGGGTTCTCTGGAATATTTGGCTTCTTTGAAAGATTTTAATTCAGCATAATTTTCCCCTGAATTCTAAACACTTTTCAGCAAATATAATCCCCCTTTGAAAGCCTGGAACTGAAAGGTTAATCAAACAGGTTTCAAATAAGCATTTGGAGATCGTAAAAACATTCATGAGTGGAATATGTATGAGCACTCCAAAATGCATCTGGGAGGCAAAAATCCTGTACTGACATAACAAACCAAGGTCTGATCTCCTCCATAGATTATTGTCTTTATTTTTCAATTCTAAGTATTCCCAGGATTGTGTATAATTTTCCAGAAATTAAGAAAACATGGTTAATTCAGATAAGTCAGTCAAATACTTTCTTCATGGGACAGGATCAATTTTAAAAGCTTTGAATTATCATTTAGAGGAATTAATATGAAAAGGAAGCAAATCATAAAATGGTTGTCATCAATTATTGCTTAGTATGCTGCCATCTATCATTTATTTGCTACCACTATCATAAAAAAACAATTTCTGCCTTTATAAAAATTATTTCTTGATCTCCATAATCTAATTTATTTCATTATGAACTTAGTTAAAGTACACTGATATGCTCAGGCCATTTTAAGAAACAGATTTCATTAATGTGGGGGAAAATCTGTTAGATCTGCTCAGTCTCTACTCAGTATCATAGTATAGCTTTTGTTTTTCTTGAAGCACATTCTGACCTGCATTTATTCATCCTGTTGCCTAAGCAACAAGCACCACACTTCCATTAACTATGATGTAGTGCAGGTCTTATTAGCTTTTTAGAGCCACACAGTACAGACATCAAAAGAATATAATTAACATTCGTTGAAGCATCATAGTTATAGATCCATACATAGATATACTTTACTTAGGGAACAGTCTCAAGAGTTAAATTTTTATTTAATCAGTATTCCATTAATGAATGGGAGTTTTAAAGGATCCATGTAAGTAACTTTCAAAGTATTTCTTGAAAGCTTTAACAAAAATTTTTGCTCATTCTGTTCTACATACTCTCACACATAAAACATATGGTTCCTCCACATTGCTATGATTAACTTTAATAAATATTTCTTACAGCCATTTCTAGACATGGTTAGAAAAGAAGGATCCCCATTTATCTGTAAATATCTGTCAATTATGGCTTCTCCTTTGGTCTCTTAACCTTATCCTTGTTTTTATTGATGGGTGAGTCTGAAAGGCAAAATTCTAAACTTTGTCTTTAAGTATCTGGTTCTGATTTGCAGAACAGGTGTGCACACAGCCTTGACCCTCTGTATCCTTAAATATATAAAATAAATGAAAATTGATATAATCAATGGATAGCTACAAAAGTGCACCAGGTCGCATAAGGCTTTGGGAAAGTCAAATCTTTGTTGCAATCATAAACCCCTTCCACACAGCAGCCTTTGTCAAAAGACTTAGGCAGGCTCCCCCTCTGCCTGTGCACCCCCTTTGAATGGTACATCAGCTCCCTCCCAGTTCGGCATGTGTGCCTGCTACATGCTAGCCTCTGGGAATGCAGCCTCCTGGTCCTCTGACGTCCCACCTATTTTGCCCAAGTTTGCAACATATAGAATGTATCTAAGTTTCAAAGTTATTTTTTTTTCCACCAAGGAGTTTAGGTATGAAATGATTGTCATACAAAATGCACATACTTAGCTATTTCCTTATTCCATATGTTTCTGTTATCATCTCTATTTTTTCAAGTCAGATGGCTGCTTCCTTAATTTTAAGTCTCAAACTATCTATTCTTATCTTGATGACTGTTCATTTGTCCTCTCCAGCCTTCCCCCTCCAGACTGCAATTTCCTTCCCATCCCCTCTTTTACCCCCAAAGGTCTAACTCAATCCCTGCCTTGTTTATATAGCTTTCCTTAATGACTCCAGTCCTCAGCAGCCTCTCTCTTCTCTGAAATCAGGTAGTTGTTGTATTTGGTGTGAAAAATTACCTTTGGCATGCCATTATTCACTCTAGGATTAGGAGTTAACTTTTCACTTGTATATCTCTTGTCTCCTCAACTAGACTGGACGCTTCAAGTCCACATTCTGTGTATTCAATTAGCTTCATTATTTTTTCCTGAAAGATTTGTCAGTCTTACTTTTTTCCTTTTAATTTTATTTTGCATTGGTTTCAGGTGTACAGCTTAGTTGTTAGACAATCGTATACTTTACATAGTGTTCCCTCGATATTTCTAGTACCCCAACTGGCACCCTACAGAGTTATTGCAATTTTATGAACTATATTCCCTATTCTTTACTTTACATCCTTGGGACTGTTTCGTAGCTACCAATTTGTACTTCTTAATCCCTTCACTTCTTTCACCCAGGCCTCCAGCCCCGCCCCCTGTATTCAATTTCCTTGCCTCTCTCTCAACTCCTAGCATGATGCTGTGTACATAGAGATCTCCCATACACGCTGAATGCATAGGAGATTGTTGTAGATGGACCTTCCAACGTCATTTTTAACCCGGAAGCCTTGTTTTGCCACTGGGAACATGGAGCACTAGTATTCTTCATTTATTAATGCAGCAAATGCTGCTTAAATATTTCCTATGTTCTATGGACAGTGTTAAATACTAGTGGTGTAACAATGAACATACACAATCCTTGACCTCCAGCAGGTTACAGGATTGCCCTCAGACCTGTCATATTATTGGCATGAACATTGCATACACATCCTTTTATTTGCTCATACACACACTATATCATGGGGATTTTACCCCCATCCTTTCAGATAATCACCATCTTTCAGGTTATTACTTACTAGCAACTGCTTTTCCAGCAACCAATTACAGTAGGCAATGAAAAGATAAAATCTGTGGTAGTGTGGAGCAAAGGAAGATAAAGATACTGATAACATCAAAACCTGGCAGTTTTACTGTAGATTTATAGACCAACGACTGGATTCGGAAGTTTATGTTACTTGGAGGAGGACTGACTCATAGCCTTTCCAGAGTAACTACCTGGCAGTTATATTTGTAAACGCTAATCAAAAGGGGGAAAGCCTTGGTCAGGTGGCTCAGTTGGTTGGAGTACCATCCTGTACATCAAAAGGCTGCGGGTTCAATTCCCTGTCAGGGCACATACCTAGGTTGTGGGTTTGATCCACAGTTGGGGCATGTGTGGATGTCTCTCTCTCTCTCTCTCCCTCCCTCTCTCTCTCTCTCTCTCTCTCTCTCTCTCTCCCCCTTAAAATCCTTGGATGAGGATAAAAAGGGGGGGGGGGGTGTGAAATTATACCAAATGATCTTTTTTAGCATCTACTGTGTTCCTACTAATTGCCCTCTGGGTTGACTAGGAATGCTTTGACCATTATTAAAATGTTCAAAATGCAGCCTTTACTGAGTAAGAAGCAAAAGTAACACCAGGAGCCTTATGTGAATTGGCATTTTTGTTCACTTGGTGGGTAGCATTCATAAAAAAAATGTGCCAAAGGTTAGAGAGTACTGCCTATTAGGCTCTGAAGTGGTGCCACAGAGCTCTTAGAAAGGCATGCATTTGAACAAAAGATTTGAGCAACATTAATCTGATCAGTATGTAACTGAAAAATTTCACCATTTTTATGGTGCACTTTACGTGCTAATGAATTCACTTCTCTTTTCATCTTTTACATAACTTTTCTGTAATAAGAGCACCATTTATGGTTGACCTGATAAAATGACCTTTTAAGTATCTTAGCATCAAATCATGATCCAAGGAAGAAATTAAACTTGTAAAGCAGAAAAATAAATTGTCCCTACAGGGTAAGACTAATAGTACCCATGATGATTTCTTGTTTCAAATATTGTTTAAGAAAATGTTATAAAGTTACTGTGTTTTAAAGGCACAAGAGGAAAAAAATACCTTCCACACTCTCCACATCTTCCTGTTTCTGACACAGGTGAGGCTCTGGGTTGAGTGGGGTGCTTTATATTGGAAGTTCAGCTATAATTCTTCAAACTCATTTAGACCAGTAGTTACACACCCACTTTTGCAAAACATAAAAGACATTGTGTTTTTCAACTGCAGGCATTTAATGTCTCTTGGTATCCAAAGGGGAGTATAAATGGTGATGGAAGGAGACTTGACTTTGAGTGGTGAACACACAATACAATATACAGATGATGTATTATAGAATTGTACACCTAAAACCTATCTAATTGTATTAACCAGTGTCACCTCAGTAACAATTTTTTAAAAATCTGTTTGTATACAAGAGTCAAAGCCAGGAGGGAGTTATTCTTTTTCTGGACAACAGCTTAATCACAAATGTGATAGGCAACAGCCTTGTCGTGGTGTGAAAGAGAACTAAAGACTTCTCATTTCCTCTGTCTTGCTTCTTCTATGATTCGGTTACTCATCAGTAAGATCAATCTAATGAGGATCTGGGAGCAAGGTCCTTTGGGCTTGTTATTTAATATTTTGAGCTCTTTAAAGATGCAGGGTACAACTCTGGTGCTGGCAGAGCGATTAATTCTTCGTGTAGATCTCATTAGCCCGAGAAGGACGCTGATTGCTTGTGCAGTAGAAAGTCAGACAGGAGGGCATGGTCAGGGATGACCACCTTTGGAGAGTAGCTTTCGGAAATGACATTAGCCACAATCCTCTCTGACGATACCAAGGAGAGCCTTTTCGTCCACGTGGAAGTTCTTCCGATTACATGTGCTGCCCCATTTTCTGATAATGCAGTACCACGACTCCCATGACTAAGGCTGACATGCATTGTCTTTTAATTTAGTCATCCGGCATGGCTGCATAATTGGATCTTCACTGTTGCTTCCAATGAACAGGTATTTGGGATGAGCAATTTACTTGATGAATCAGAAAATGTATTAAAACTGCTGAATTACAGCCTCGTTAAGAAATCGAGCCACAATCCTATTTCTTTGCTTCTTTAAAAAGACAGTCTCTCAAACAAGCGTTCAGTGGCAGCGATCTTCACTGTCTCACTTCTGGTCAGCTCCGAAACCCTTAAAATCCTGCCTCCTTCCCAACTCTTCTGCTGAAATTGTCCTCTTTTAAGTCAGCTGTGACCTGCTTTTTTGTCAAACCCCAACCCCCTTTTCCCCCCCTCACTTCATTTCTCTTTGCCTTCTTTACAATGTCTGGTTTTTACTATCCACTCCTTATTAACATGTACTCCCTTATTCATTTTTATTGGGGTTCTGTGACATTTTACTGCCTTTCCCAATCATTTCTATTCTCCTACTCCTCCTCCGGCCTCTATATGTGTGTGATGCTCTGCCTGTCCATCCGGAAGGGGGATAATTGGTTCTCATAGATCCAAAGCTGTCCCTACTCTTCACTTCTTTCTACCTGGCTTCCAGTTGCTGTCCAAGCCACTTAATAAGCATTTCCATATACATGTGTGCATTTAGCACAGAGCTGTCATAGAATAAATTCCTAACAAATGTTAAGTATTATACAGCCAGAGTGATCTTTCTTAAGCACACATTTGCTTTAGCACTACTCTGTTTACAGTAATTCACTGATTCTCGACTCCGTATGGGACATTATATTTCCAAAATCCTTCAGATGACTTTCACATGCAGATACCTTATGACCTGCCTGAGCCAAACGTATTTTCCAGCCTCATCTGCTACCATTTCCTCTCCAAACCTCTCCAAACTGCACATTTTTCTTGCTTGGCCTTTGCATGTGCTGCTCTCTCTGCCGGGAATGACCTTCCTTCCCCTCTTCACTCCTTGTTATCTTTTGGTTCTTAGCCTAGTTGTCCCTTCTTCTAGCTGTCACTTCTCCCAACCCTCCTTCTAGTGGTTCCCTGTCTTACCGCTTATCTCACTATATTACCTATTTCCTTGTTCACTACCTCTGCCACACACAAACACTGGAACCGGGGTTGGCAGACTTGTTCGGTAAAAAGCCAGGTAGTAAACAGTTTAGGCTTTCGAAGCCACGTGGTCCCTGTTGCAACTATTCAGCTCTGCTCTTGTAGCATGAGAGCTGCCGTAGACAACCTGTAAGCGATGGGCATGGCTGTGTTCCAACACTTTATTTACAAAAACAGGCAGTTTGGTCAATGGATCATAGTGCACTGCCCCCCCCCCACCCCCACTGATGTTTAACTCCTTGAGAATTAGAAATTATGCTTTGATCCTCTATATCCCCATGGCTTACATACACTGAGGGGCCAGATTATTATGATCTCTGAATGCATAATAATCTGGCCACTCAGTGTATATCCTATATAATAAAAGGCTAATATGCAAATTGTTCCCTCAACCAAGAGTTTGACCAGCAGGCAGGCCGGCCAACTGCCCATGTCCCCTCCCCATGGCCAGGCTGGCAGGACCCCACCCATGCACGAATTCATGCACCAGACCTCCACTATATATATATATATATTGAGTGGCCAGATTATTATGTGTTCAGAGATCATAATAATCTGGCCAGTGTATGTAGACACGGTAACCATTTGATGAAAGGAGGAAGGAAGAACAAATAAGGATGGGGGAAAGGAAAGAAAGAAAGGGGAAGGAGAAAGGGAGTGAGGGAATCAGGCAGGTGGCCACAGCAAGGTTCCTGCAGGCCTATTAGTTTAAGGAGAATGCAGATAATAGCTGAGGATATTTAGACTTGAAGCCCAGCTTTC
Organism: Corynorhinus townsendii; assembly: GCA_026230045.1. Lineage (NCBI taxonomy): Eukaryota > Metazoa > Chordata > Mammalia > Chiroptera > Vespertilionidae > Corynorhinus > Corynorhinus townsendii. The sequence continues at coordinate 202,794,924 of JAPDVU010000003.1, read as the reverse complement.
AGGAGTCTGACAAGAGTGAGAGAGAGTGTTTTTTTTCTAACCAATCAGCCTGGAGTATATTTTCAGCAAAGGAACTGCATGGGCATAGGAACTAGGAAAACACAGCTGCAGAGGAAGCCCGCTGGTCCCTCTGGTTGGAATTCCTTTCTCTTCCTCTTCACCTAATTGTGCGGTATTATTCAGGATTCAGCTTAAACATCACTTCCTCTAGGAAGTATTTCCTAATTCCATCCTGTTATCTGGCTGGCAAAACTGACCCATTCCTATGCACTCCTGGCCTTATGCTGGTCCTTATTATACTGCATTGCAATTCCATTATCTGTTCAGATGTCTGCCTCCCACCCTATAAAGTGTCCTTAGAGGCAGAGATGGGGGTCTTGTTCATCTTTGTATTTCTAAAGCCTAGCATGGTGCACAGCATATAGTAGCATCTCAATAAATATTGATTGGATGGAATTCTTAAGTTCTATTCAGTTCCATTTAAATTATCCCCTGAAATTATCCCCTGTCACTAAGTATTGCTATCCTCATATTTATAAATGAAGAAAAGGTGACACAAAAAAGGTTAGAAAAACCCTGCACCACCTAAATTTTGAAACCAAACCAAAAAAGGACCTAAAAGTCCCTGCTCAATTCACTAAGACCACATTGTGTCATCCTTCCACCCCTTCATTCATTCAGCAAATGTTTGTAGAGCACCTGCTATATTGCAGACGCTGAACAGGACACTGGTCCTGCCCTTGATGCACTCCTGGCTTGTCATACTTCCTGTCCTGTAAGCGACTTATTTATCTTACATCTCCTTACCTTTTCACCTCATCCCCACTGCTTCTTGAGAGAGCCTCTACTTTAACCAGATCAGAACCCTCACTGCCAAACAAATATAAACCTTCACTTTTGTTCATGGTTTCCCTCCCACCTAACATAGCCTATATTATATCCTCCAAATTGCTTATTCAAGAAAGACCCACTCCTCAAGGCCTTGGTCCCTCCTCCTGCTCTGTGGAGCCTTTCACTGCTGATCTGGACCCTGCCCCCATCTCCAGCTTCACTTCTTACCCTGGTAAGCTCTGGCCATGTTGAATGACTTATAGTCCTACAACTATGCCACACTTGCTTACGGAGCCATGTCTCTGCACACATTATATCTGCTGTATACTGTTCTCTGTCCAGGACACTGCCTTCCTGCACTCATTCTGATCCTGGGAAACTCTTACTTAAAAATCCCGGCTCAGAGGTTCCTTCTGGGGAGGCTTGTAGTGAATGGTTTGGTATTGTTCAACTATCCGTCAGTGGCCTCCCATGACACCCTGTACCATGTACCTGCTCCTGCCTAACATAGCCTATAGCCTACAAATATATGTCTATTGGAGCAGGCTTCTCATACAGGGCTGAATTATCTGCTTCTTTACTTAACTCCTTCTTGGCTTGTGTTATTTTCCCGGTCACTAGCACACAATATGTCCTTGTCTAGCTTGCTAGGGCTGACATAACAAAGTGCCACAAACTGGGTGGCATGAACTACAAATCCTCTTCTTATAATGTAGCAGTCATATTGAATTAGGGTTCCCCCTAGTGACCTTATTTTAACTTGATTACCTCTGTAATGACCTTATCTCCAAATATGGTCACATTCCGGGGTATTGAGGATTAGGACTTCAACAATAAAAATTGGGGGGAACACAGTTCAGCCCATAACAGTCCTCCATAAATGAGTGTGCATATGCATTCCTTGTCTATTATCCCTCACGTTGCCAAGTACAGTCTGTATGGTCATGCAATAAACACTTGACCTAATTAGGATTTACATGAGATTGAAAATGTTCAAAAAATCTTATGTTGCTCTTTTATTGATGATAAATGTAATCTTCCTGATAACTTATAGTTTTGTATGTATGGGTGATCACACTGTTCATATTACCTTGTTAATTAACTGCTAGTTAATATGAGAACCAGCAAGGCCAGAACTGAGAACTTCTTACCTCTCTAGCCCAATGCTCTTTTCAATTTACTTTGCAGTCCTGCTGGTTTCTAAATAAATCACATTTACAAGAATTATTAATTTTTTTGCTATCCTTATGATTGGTAACTATCTGATAGAAGACTCCTAAGGGAATAGGTGATTAGATCAGTAGTGTTTTATAGGAAAGAAAGGAAATGTAGCCAACTTAATAAGATAACTACTGTTTACCAAAACTTGTCTAATACTTTTTTACATACATTATACTTACCTCTCCCACACATGTTACAAAGTATGTAATGTTATTCCAATTTTTCAAATGACAAAACTTAGAGACTCAATGACTGGCTCAAAGCACTCAAGCTTTAAACCCAGGTCAATCTGAGTCCAAAGGGAAACACTATTTTATTGACTATGTTGCTGGGGCATAATTTAGATGAGCTGAGAAAGGCATGTGTTCCGGAAGAACAAACATTGCATTTCTTTTCCTTGGAAGGATGGTGATTCAGAGGAGAACCAAAAGGAGAGGTGAGAGAGAAGAACCTTGTGTCATACAGAGATTAGGCAGATCAGACTAAGAAAACTTTCCTCCACACCCAGGGTTATAAACATACAGCTGCACCTCCATGTCAGGTCTGTCCTCAGACATGAGACCCCTGAGTAGTAGTCATTCTGTTATACAGGAGACACTGTATCAAACAGGACAGATGTTCAAGGAAGACATGCTTTGCCTTCTTCAGTCTAATCCTTTCTAAGGTATAACGAGTAGTCATTATGAGTTGCTACAAATTTTTATCCATGAGAAAACTCAAGCTAGAGAGACATGGAAACAATACCCTACAGCTCATTGCATACATCCCTGACGTCACCCCAGGCTTCCTAAACTGGTCTGTGTGTACCAAGCACATCATAAACATTGGGAGTGGACATTCATTTAAGAGCATATGAGCTAAAAGAGTATTGAGAAAGAAGAGCCCTTATGTCTGTACTTATAAATCATAGAGGTATATTAGGAGGAGAAGAAACTACAGTGAATAGTTAATAGAGGTCTCTTAATATCAGGTCATGGATTTCTGCCCCTTGAGTCCACAAAATTACATTTCAGATGGCTAAACTTTTACCTTCTGTCAAATTGAGCAAAGATGATTAGGATTCATATCCAAAGCCTTGTGGAACATCTTGGTTGTATAAGCCAGTGTCTGTTTAGATGGCTGGCAAGAAGAATTAGGTTTGTCCTTCCAGAGTTTTGAAGGAGATCTTGGAATAAGAGGCCTAGAATCTAAAGTATCTCAAGTTTATTTGACAGGATTTATATGTCCTTTTATCAGAAAGGAGTAATGCTGTAAAAAGGAGCTGAGCACTTAGTATTCATCAGGTCTATGTAATTATATAGCCTGTCTAGCTGTCTGCCAGCTCAGAACAACTGAACAGAAATAGACAGGCTGGCCAGCATCTACTCCGGAAATCCCTCACTCTTTCCAAAGAAGCAAGCAAAACATCATTCATAACAATTTAATCATTTACAAACTGCAGAATAGATAACAATGAGGTTCTTTGGGGCGGGAGGGGGGGATTGGATGAAAGCTATATTCTACAGTCAAAAAATGTAATTTTCCCTGATACATAATTATTCTTCGTGGAAAGAATATCATGTTAAAATCCCATTACACTTTATAATCTTTAAAAGTCTTACACATATATTATCTCAATTACTTCAGGTCACAAAATAAATGAGTTCTATTTTCAGTTCTAGTATAAATGCTATGACATTAGGTAAACAAACCTTCTTCTTTGCAATCTCTGAACAAGCCAGATATAACCTGATTTTTTTCCCAACTCTCTGCCACAATCCTGTGTCAGCACTAGATGCTACCCGGTCATTCTTGTTCCCTTCACAACCGAGCGTCTCAAATGTCTACACTTGCTGGCTTGCCCTTCAAGTCAATACAGCCAGGCCTCAGTACAATTAGCCTATGTCAGCATCCTGAAATTACTTATAAATGGTGACTAATGAACTCCTAATTCCCAAATACAATATGCTCTTTCTTGTCCTTACATGCTTCATCTTCCTGGGGTCTGGTTTCTATTGACCACGCTCTTCCGCCTCAGCTTCTCTGTCCTTGGCATCTCCTGCCCCAGTAGCCACCACTTCCCTGGCTCCTTTGTAGCCCTCCCTGCCTCTGCCTGCCCCCTAGGATTCAGCCCTTTCCCTCTTCTCACTCCACACAGTCACCCTAGGCGACTTCATTTATACTCAACAAAGGCAACAGTCCTTTACTTCCTGGATTGTACAGACTCCTCAAACTTCAAGGGTCTCAAAGTGGAAAGATCTTTTCCCCCAAAACTTGTTTCGTGAGAAAGCGATCGAGAGGGTAAAATGATTATGAGAGGTCAAGTGTGCTGAGACTGGAGCATCCGGATTTGGCAACTTAGAGGCTACTAGAGAATCTGACGAGAGTGGGGTGAGAGGTGCAGAAGCCATATTGCACCGGATTGAAGACGTAGTAGAGTAGACAACCCTTGGAAGAAGTTTTGCTGAGAATGGGAACACAGAAATAAACAAGTAGCTGACTGGTGATTTGAAGGTCAGAGTGAATATTTTTGAAACGGGAGGGATTGAGGCATGTTTGGCTATGAAAAGGAATAATCAAGTAGAGAGGGAGGTATTGATGTTGGAAAAGAAAGAGGGACTGGCTGAATAAATGGAGTTTGGGATCCAAAGACAAGTAGCAGGAGGGAACGCAGAAGAAATGAGCACCATGTGCTTTCTCTGTAGGGTGATGAGCATATGCAGGTACGTTTCTTCTAGTAGTTTCTATTTTCTAGCAAATTAGAAGATAAGGGTGTGGAAGATTTGAAGATATAGAAGATATTAAACAGACATTTCAAGAGTGGGAGACAGAATTTACTAGGAAAAGGGAGTAGAATGACAGGGCCCTGTTGAGGGCTTATTTCTGATTTGTAACCATTACATTCCATAGGAATTGGAAAGATGATTGCACTCTGAACTGCTTTCATAGTCTTGCTCCTTCTCCTACTTGGGCTGGTCACTTAACCTCCACGTACATTAGTTTCCCAAGTGCAAACAGGACATAATACCACGTGGTTCACAGAGTTCTGGTGAGAATTAGATTAAGGCTAGCTGTGTGCTTTCAGTGGGCAATGAATCATGACGGTGACAAGATTGCTTGTGCCATTTAGCTGGCAAAGCCACTTTGCAATTACTGACAGCACAATGATACACAGAAATTGCTACAAGGCGTCACTGCTCTTGCCCTCATAATACATTTAATACAAGGAAAATGCTTACATGATGTATGCTATGAACACTGAAGTACCCCAAAACCACCTATCTCAGTGACCTTATATCAAATAAATAAAGGATGCTGCAAAGTTATGTCACTTCATTTACTCTTCTCACCACAGACCTTGATTAATTGACTGCATGCACACTACAAGTGCTGGACCTTTCAGGCTTAGTGGCCATGAAGTAGTGCAATGCTGTTGGCAGGATACTGTGGGACTTCCAAGGAACTGGATGGCATTTATTGCTTCCCCTAAGAAACACCCAAGGACACCCACCTGCTCACAGCAATAAAATGGTCCCTTAGCTGTGGTTGATAAAATTGTGATAATTAATTTTATGAGAATATTTTAATACCCAAGGATCTAGTAGTTTTGCCCTCAAGTATAACTAGTAAACTTGCATCCACCCTGTAAAGTATATTAACAAACACAGATGGCAAAAACTGCAGCATTTTAAAATATAAATCTGTATGTTTCAAATCTGCATCTTTTATTCTTTAATATGTATTGACAACCTAAAGTAGAAAATAGACCAGCATTTGTGAAGGGGCTCCCAGAAAAAGCTTTTTGAATGGATTCCTGGGAGAGTCATCCATTCTTTTCTAAGGAAACAACCAATTGAGTACCTACTATACTCATCCAACTGCACCAATTGTGGTGGAGACTAGAGAGGAATAGCACAGGTTCCTATTAAAGACCCTGCAGTTCACTCAGGCAGCTAAGACTAGCATACCTAACAGCGAAAGAGCAATTCATGTTCACGTTGCAACCAAGGACAATAGTGTACATGTTTTCATGGCATAGAATATTAACTATGGGGAAAAATCAGTGTCAGGATTCATGAATCCTGAGAAGGAATAGATGTTTGTGAGCTGGATTGATCCGGGAGGCCTCTCTGAAGGAAGTGGGCTTGTGTGGGTTTTGTGTAAACGGTGAAGAACGGGAACAATGATATAAGATTAAATGGAATCATGTACAAAGATGGAGAGATTGAAAAGTGCATGTGATGTTTGAAGAACAAAAGAGATACTGGCCTGACAACCATCCTAGCAATCATGCGATGCCTCTGTGACTGAAAGTGTTGCCTACATGTGAAATCACGGTTCAGACGCTATGCATGCACCATACAGAAAGACAGATTCATGATCCATCACTGTGCCCAGATAGGCTCACCCAAATGGCAGCATGCACATGCACATCAGACATATAGACAGCAAAGGAGGATGGGCATGGAAACATCTGTCTCACTGAGTGGCCTTCTTTTTCTAGATAATCTTGAAGAAAATGAAGTTACTTGAATTATACTAGGTGTGTCTCCAGACAAGCCCATCTTTCTGAGGGCTAGTGTATTGTCTCAAAGCCAACAACAAATCTGCTTTCAATACTTTCATATTATCTAAGCTTCTCTCCTACCCTCCCGAACTAAATTTATCCACCTGTTAGATTCTTTGCTTCTTCAAAGATATTCAATGCTCTCAATTATCAATATCTAAAGATACTGTGGTCACTTTCACCTTGGAACCATGACTACTATCAACCTCCTCATCTTTAAAGCTCAGCTTGTTTGAAATGTTCAAAAAAATACAAAATAAAGAAACATTTGCTTAGCTGCCACTTGCATGTGCCAAACATCATGTGAGGTATCTAAATACAAAGATTTGCCAGCTGGTGTGGCTCAATGGTTGAACATCAACCTAGGAACCAAGAGATCATGGTTTGCTTCCCAGTCAGGGCACATGCCTGGATTGCGGGCTTGATCCCCAGTAGAGGACATGCAGGAGGCAGCCGATCAGTGATTCTTTCTCATCATTGATGCTTCTATATCTCTATCCCTCTCCCTTCCTCTGTCTCTCTAAAAATCAATAAGAACATATTTAAAAAATGCAAAGATGGATGATGATGATGATGATAAAGACTTGTATAGTGCTCATATTCCAGGTACTGGTCTAAGTGTTTTATATATATTAACTTTTTAATTATTTTTGAATGAATAATATACTCAGTCCTTCCTCTCATGAAGCTTACAATGTACTGGAGAAAAAACCATGAGAACAGTCAAATTCCTTCAGCACTGTAACTGATCAGAACTATAATTTAGTGTAGAGTGGAGGCATCCAAAACTAGCAACTCAGGCAAGGTTCCCTAGAAGAGGTCAGGTTTACGCTAACTCTTGATGGATTGGGGAAATTCACAGCCTGACAAGGCTGAGTGACAGGGCAGCTTTTCAGGCAAATGGAACAGCATGTAATTATCATAGAGAGAGCTCATAGAGTGTCTGGGTCCAGTTGGGGGACAGAGGGCAAAAACAAGAAAAGGCAATACCTAAAACCAGGGAAGCCATCACGGGCCATCAGAGAGAGTCCATGTTTATTCTAATCCAACTTGGATCTCCAGGGCCCTCTCTATGCAACTGAGAATGATCTGTTTATTATTTGTCTTGGGATGGGTGTGAATCTCTGTGGTCCTTCCCCTTCTGCACCCTTAGCCCCTTTTAATTGGAAGTGCCTTGAGGAAAGGTCATTCCAAGGTCTTCTCTTCCCTTGTCACCCCCACAGCACTTCATAGTGAGTACTCAGTGTCAGCTGACTGACTAATCATCAGCCTGCGTGGTCCTAGGTGATTATCTGTGCTGCCTGGCAAACCCAAGTCCAGAGGTGGTAATTACATTGGCATCAATGGTGACTTCCGGTGTCAGAGAATCCATTAAAGAGCATTTTATTGATATGAGTTCAGAAGACCCTTATCAGCTCAGGGAAACGGGTGCACTTTAAAAAGCTGTAATCAGAGCTTGCCATTTCAATGGCAGTCTTCAGAGCCAGAGCCTAGCTGCTAAAAATTAAGGCTCTTCTGCTTCCTGCTACCCCGCATGCAACCAAGACGATGGCACTGGTGCTCCTCACATGTGTTTTAGAGAGCACTCCTGGAAATGAGAAGGAGGAAGAGGTTCGGCCAGTGGAGGAGTGGATGCCCGTGACTGCTTAATTATTCAATTTATGAACTCACCCTCTTCTAAGGTGGTTTATTGCAGACACGAGGACAATTTAAACCACTACACTAGAGCAAGGGAATTTGGACAGTAGGATTGACAGGAGCACACTTCTTAAAAAGTATTTAATTAATATATATATATGTATATATGTATACATATATACATATATATATATATATGAAACATCAAAACAAATGTACAAATAAAACTTAAAGGCAAACAATTTTTTGCACTATTCTCTCCATCCCCAGCCCCATTCTCCAAAAACAAATACTTTAAACAGTTCCATACTGAGTCCTTCTAGAGCAGTGGTTCTCAACCTTTTTAATGCCACAACCCTTTATACAGTTCCTCATGTTGTGGTGACCCCCAACCATAACATTATTTTCGTGCTACTTCATAACTGTAATTTTGCTACTGTTATGAATCGTAATGTAAATATCTCTGCTGTAGAGCCTAAGACCATCGGAAAACACAGATATTTATATTACCATTCATTAACAGCAGCAAAATTACAGTTATGAAGTAGCAATGAAAATAATTTTATGGTTGGGGGTCACCACAACATGAGGAACTGTATTAAAGGATTGTGGCATGAAAAAGGTTGAGAACCACTGTTCTGGAGGTTATGCCCATATGATATGCATATATCCTTAGTTCTCACTCTGTCAACTTTATATATCATTTTCTGACATCTTGATGGGAGTGATGAAGATTTACCTTATTTATGCCATCATCTTTTCTCTCTCCTACCTGTCTCCATCCCCAATGGGCTAAGATTCAGTCTGCAATGAAATATTACTTCTTAGTGTCTTAAATCAACTTAGTTTGACTCTATATCAGAGCTAGTATGAAATTCCACTGCAATCAGTATTGGCTTCTATTGCCATCCCATAATACCAGAAACCCGAAAGTTGCCAGGCAAAAAGGGGGAGCCCTTGCTTTGTGGTGGTCCCTGCTGACATCCTCATTGTCCAACCTTGCAGTGGTACCTTGACATCCAGTGTTTCTCTGCCTCCATGCCACTCATGGGGTGTGGGAGCATTTATCAAGGGTGAAAACCCTACTCCTGAGCTGCTGCTCCCACCCTGATGAGGCTGAGCTTCAACAATGATGGCCATACACTATTCACGCAGCTACTAAGCTACAAGCATGAGAGTTATCCTACTCATTTTTACTACTTGTTTTCTTTTTCCTGTCATTTCCAATTATTTTCCTTTCTCTGACATTTCTGCCTTTTTTATCCTTAGTTTTTCCACAGTCTCCATCATAAGGCACGCTTGTTCTTTGGGACTGCCTCACACTAGTCATTCTGAGACTCTCTGCTTTTCATTCCTGGCGGAATCCACTGTTTCTTGGATGTTTTCCTCTCTCTTGATTTGATTTCTCATATTGTTGGAGCACACACTCAACTAGCTCTTTTAAAAAGAAAAAGCTGAGAAATACATGAGAGGTGAATTTCTAAGTCCTTGTGAATTTAAAAATGCCTGTATTCTGCCCCCACAGCTGATTAATCTTGTATTTTAGGATGTAGTTCTAGGCTGAATCTAAATTTTCCCAGAGTGTGGCACATATTACTCTGTTGTTTTTATAGCATCGGATGTGGTTGTTGAGAAGTCTGACCTTGGTTTCCTTACAGTTGACCTTCCCCTTTACCGCTCTCTGGAAGTTTTCAGGATCTCCTCTTTATTCTTGGTGTCCTGATGTGTCACTAACAAGTGACCACGTGAGCATCTTGTTCATCCTGCTTCATTTTTGTTAAGCATTTTAATATAAAGGTACATTCTGGGACAGTCTCTTTTATTATTTATTTGATCGTTTCCATTCCTTTGTGTTTTTCTGCTGCCTTGTTGTAAACTCCTATTAGGCAGACATTGATGTTGGACTTTCTCAATCATTCCTTAATATCGCTTGTCCTTTCATAGTTACTACCTCTTTCTATTTTTATTTTATACTCTAAGAAGTGGAGTTCAATCTTTAAATAGGTTGTTTTTCATTTGGGCAGTGATATATTTAATTTCACAAAGCCCTTTCTCCTTTTCTGTTCCTTTTTCATGACGCCCTTTTCTTTTTCCTTCTATGTGACATTCCTCTGGCTTTGTCAGGGGATACCACTTGTTTTTATTTTGAAATTCTCTTTGTGGAATTATCTCTAGGGTTAACTTTCCTCTGTGCTTTGTTTTCACTTGATCCTTCTCTGCCATACCACAGGCTGAAATAACTGGCAGCTTGTGGTTTTCTGTCCCGATTTCAGGCAGAGACCCTGGAAGGCTAACTGGAAGCTCTGTGTACATGGGCACATTGATTTTTACTTTCAGGCTTTCTTTACTGTGTAGTGAACAGTGTGCCCCTATAATGAGGAAGGTGTCCCAAATACCACCATGCTAATTGATCTAATTATCCCCAGGAAGGATTTTATAAATGTCTTTAGAGAATAAGCATCTTTCTTTTTGGCCTAAGGAGAGAGAGAAATGCGTGTGGTGTGTGTGTGTGTGTGTGTGTGTGTGTGTGTGTGTGTGTGTGTGTGTGAGAGAGAGAGAGAGAGAGAGAGAGAGAGAGAGAGAGAGAGAGAGAGAGAGAGAGAAAGAGAATGAGAATGCTTGGGCAAGGAGGCAACAGTTCCATACATAATAGACCTTCAATTTGTCCCCATTTTCTGTTCACTTCTCAATCTCTTCCTTCTCTCAGGCTGAAACCTCTGGGGTTTATTCCAATGGGCAACCTGGCTTCTTCATTTGATCAGGAAACACCCCAAAATAACACTACCTCCACCTCACTGCACCATTCAATGCTTTTCCATGCTCTTTCCAACTTCTGGAGACTTATTGAAACCTCTCCTACTCATGAAGTTATCTCGAGTTATCTTTGTTACTGTGAGAACATGAGATTTTATTCCTTTTCCAAATTTTTACTGGGATCTAAGAGGGAAACACATCAACCAGGAGACTCAGTGCACATCTTGAAATAGAAGCCAAGAGCACAGCCACACATTCCTGCTATATACATGCAGTGATACCAAGTGATGAAAAAATAGTTCTCTCTAAAAATCACTGAGCCACAATTCCTAAAAGAGCCCAGATATTCCTTCCATAGAGAAGCAGATCGCCTCTGCCTAGATCCAAACCGCAGCCCTGGGAGTTACAAGCTCTGTCACCGTGGGGAAATTTCTTAATGTCTCTGCACTTCGGTTTCCACATGTGGAAGCAGGTACAGTGATAACTGTGTACTAATCCCATTGGACTCAGGTGAGGGTTATGAGTCCATTCATGTGAAGCACTGGAACAGCAAGGTCAATGCTAGTCGTCATCATTGCTATTATTGTTCCAATGCCAGGACAGGAAGGCCTGGAGAAGAAGAATGCGCAGTAATTTCATGTCATTCTTCTAAGATAGCAAGGACAGCCCAGAGTAAATGGACTTTTAGGCAACTCTGGTTAAGCCACTACTTTTCTAGCTTCGTGCCCTGGAGTCCTGAAGGAAGTGATAGCAAAGACCTTCATGTGGAAAATACTGATGGGGTCCTATCGACATGCCTGCGAACAGGGAGTGTTGTTTTTGCAACAACCTCTTGAGCTAAGAGGAGAGAAGAGAAAGGAGAGGTGATGAGATCAATAGCATTCTGACTCTATAAGCGAGGAAATGAGCAAATATTATAGATTTTTGGAAAGCACAGATAGAAAGCTATTTGAAAGAAAAGGATGGCTCCCTTTCTGTGATGAAAGGGCTAGACCTAAATATTGGCACCATTTAGTCAGGCACATATGATCTGGATGCCATCTACTCAGGAGATATGGAACATTGAAATCAATACAAATAACAATGCACAGTTTTCAGTGAATTTTAACTTAAATGTCCGGCCCAAGCCCCTTTGAAATACTATTCTTCAACCTCAAACACTGATTTTTTTAAAAAAAATAGCTACTTTACCTGCTATTATAAGTGGCCGCTTCATTTGCTTTTAATTCACTTGATTCACAACAGCTCTTTGAGGTAGGTATTAATCACTCTATTTTAGTGGATGAGCAAACAAAGGAGCAACCCAAGGCTCATAGAAGATGAGTAACATATGACTATTAAGTAGAGCTGCCAATTTATAAGCCCAGTAACATTACCCTTTTATTTCTTAGATATTATCATTAAGCTCTCAAGCCCTTATTTTTTTGCCACCACACTATTGCCTTCCACTACTCACCTTTGAAATAAAAACCACCTATTCCCAGCTTGACGCCTAACATAACCCTTCCATCAATCACTATATATAGGATTCTCCGTCACTTTGAGTCTTTCCTCCTATTTCTTCCTCCTATCTTACTTTTCTAACCAAAGTGATTTCTGCTTGCCAGTGCACCTTTCCCCAGAGCCTCCCTGCCCTTCTCTCTTCTGAGGGCCCCTCACCTGGCCTCATCCTCCTCTCCTTTCACCCGAGTGCTCCCCTCACCTCATTCTGCAGCCTCCAGAGAGGCCCACATTTCACCTCCTCCTCTCAGCCCCAACACTAGTTGCAGTTCAGCATTTTTGCTTCCCACCAACATTTTCTGTTGCTATGGAAACCGAGAGGCAGTTCTGGAAGGAGGGGGAGTCTTGGAGCACAGTCACTGCTGGCCTTGGTGTAGGAGGGAGATGGTAGGCAGCTGGGGTAGGGGGAGGAGGAGGAGAGTCTGGAGAACTCTGATCAGAACCCAAGCAGTTCCCAGTGGAGCAAGGGACTTCTCCACTCCCCCTGTGAGGCAGAGAGACAGAGGGAGAGCAGCCCAGTGCCGGGCTGGCTTAGCAGCTGCATCTTTCGGATGGCTGAACAGAAGGAGGCTGAGTGGGCGGCCCCCTGTGGTAACGGAGCCTGGTTCCCAGGCTGCTTGTAATCTGTCCTTAATTTGCCACCGAGGAAGTTAACTTTATGTAGCTAAGAAAAAGGAAGGCTCATGGGAGCCATCATCACACAAAATAAGTATGTCCCCATTATAAATAAAGTAGCAGGATAATTTACAGCCTCAGAAGATGATAAGACAGGAAGAAATGGCCTGTGTCTAATGAAAGTTGAAGCTAAAAATTAGGAAAAGGACCTTTAGAGGAATGGTTGTTCTACAAACACAACTAAGACAGAGTACACAGCATTTTCACTGGCAGATAATGTAGTCTGTGCCTTCAAGAAATGAATTGTTTGTGCTGGGCAAAGGAGCTGGGACCCTCTAACTTTCTCATCTAATCTGAAGAGGAAGACTTCAGCAAATACTGCACAATCGGTTTTGTGTAAAGAGGAAGAAGTGACTGAGAACTGGAATCAAAAGAGTTGGTAAGGTAGACCTGGCAGTGAACTTACCTTAATAAGCACTAAGCAAGTAAAGAAATCAGAGCTGAAGGGACTCATGAAATCCCATTCACTCTAATCATTCATTCTTTAACCAACAAGTGTTGTGTGTCCAAGACTATACTAGACCCTGGAGGCCAGGAGAGCAGGTGAGGAGGCAGGAGGAAGAAAAAAGCAAAAATAAGGGAGTAATAACAGCCCCCAGTTTTCTGGAGCTCTCAGCCGAATGGAAGAGACAGATGAATAAATGCAATGTAGCTAGTTCTCAGCACAGATGTGCTTCACATGCTGTGAATATGACAGAGGTCTTACTTCACTCCGACTGTGGGAATCAGGGGCCATTTCACAGCAGCGGGTTTTGAATCAGTCCTTAACGGATGAGTTGAAGGGGTCAATAGGTATAGAAACCCAAGAAGAATTTCTGGGCAGAGGAAACCGTGTGTACCAAGAGGCACGAGGATGTGACAGTGCAGAGGGTGTTCAGAAAGTAGAGGGATGTGGTTGGAGGCTCCATGTGTGCATCGGGTATGGGAGAGACAGGAATCGAGGTTAAAAAGGTAAATTAGGACCAGATCACCAGCCCCTCAGATGCTATCCTATGGGGTTTGGACTAGCACAGAGTCATGATAAGATTTGTGTATCTGACTTTGGAGGCAATATGAAAGATGGAGGGAGGGAGAAGAAGAAGGGTCTGTTAGATGATGTGAGGAAATCACTGGCTATAGTCATGGGCAGAAGGAGGCAAATTCAGGGAGAGATTGTGGCAGAAAAATGGATGGGACAAGGTAAGATTTGGCTTTAGGAGTGAGCAAAACAGTGATTGAGGCTTACAAGTATGAATTGAGCCTAAAGAAGTAAAAGTTCCTTTCACAAAAATATTTAGGTTAGGTTGGCACCTAATCTGGGTTCACGTCCTATTTCTTCCAGAGCTTCGGGGGGGGGGGGGGGGGTCGGAAATCAATTAAGTTTTATTCTATCGGCTTCCCTACCAAACAGCTCATAAATATAATATCCATCTTTTGTGTTTCACAAACAAAACCACATGTTAAGATCTGAAAGAGGAACAAATGGCTGAAGATCATTTTTAAAGTTAACAAGCAAGTGGCAACCCCCTGTGTATCTTGCACTGAAACACATCATGCTGTGTCATGTGGCAGAGGTCATACAATCTCGAGGTAAAACTAGAAAATGAGTTGACAAAATTGATGTCACTGGCCAGAAGATAAAGGTAAGGATTATCACGCCACTCTAAAATGAACCATGCTACAATTTCAAATTAGATCAGAGGCTATTATTGTTATTTACTCAAAGAGTAAACACAGGAATAAATCCTGGACAAGCCTTCACCCTGTTCATGTGCATTTGTGAGTATAAGAGTTTTCACAGTTTTCATTTTTGATGCAGTCATCATTTAAAACCCAGATGTTATACTGAACATCTTTTTAGGTGTTGAGGAGTTGAATGATGATGGATAGTCTTTGGTGGGGCGATCAATAGCATTTTGATAGCTTCTTCCCCTGTTTAACCAGGCAGTGGTACCTTGTTTATTCTATATCCAAGTTAGGCAGATTCACTGAAAAGTTTTAAACCAGTTTTTGAGTCTCCATCCAGACTGACAGCAAGGTGGAGCATGAGGAGGTGAGAGAACTGCCTTCCAGCATCTCTGCTCCCCATTTGAATTCTGAATTTGAGCACACCTCCTCCTTGCCACAGTGGGATCACCCCCTCTCCACCTCAAGACTGAGCCTTGCTCCCACACTCTCTAGGTTAAGACGTCCCTAAAGTGGCAGATATTTGAATTCTAACCTGCTATCTGTGACTGCACGTCAAACAGGTCTTGCTGCCCTATTGCCCTGTCCTGGTTCTGATCACTCTAGTGGGCCCTGTTTCATTCCCGAGGCTCCTTCCTTGAGTCTCACTCCACCCCCCTGTCACATGGCCCATTTCTTCTTACCAAAGGCTTTAGCCAATGGTTTGCTCTGGGATAAATAACTGAGGCCCTGCTACCCATTCACAGACTTATACCCTTTTGCTTGGAACTGTGAGTGTGACCCAACCCAGAATCTCCCATGCCATTGGGAAGGAAGCACCACCCATACACATGTACTTGAATGCTTCTTTGTCTGGGACCATCTTCTGGAATTGTGCTCTGCTACTGTTGTGCCCTCCCTGCACACCATGCTCTACCCTCAGCCTAGACCTCCTCTAGCCACAGCTACAACCAAATCAGTTCCTGACCCCTTGTTCTGTCGCCGTAGGAGAAAGGCCCCCTTTCCTGGCCCTGAAACAGCCCCATTTGCCGCACCCTGCTGCACTACCTGATCACGTCCAGAAGAATCCAGACATGGGGCGTTCTACTCTTTAACCATCCTCCACGCTCCAGCCTAAGAGCAGCTCTGTTCTCTGGGACATTTGATCTTTTTACTTTTTCTGTCACCTCCAGCTCTATTTCTCCAGATTGCTACTACATGATGCTGCTTCTCCTGAAAGAAGTTTGGAGAAACTTCTCTTGTTCTCTTGGATTCTGTCTCTATACTATCTCTTCCTTCTACCAAAAACAGTGGCAGGATTTGATTACTTTCACCCAACAGACTGGAACATTTTTCATAAAGCCAGACTGCATGCTGGTGATGAGTGGCTGAGAATCAGGTCATAAAACCAAGTGTTGAGGATTTATTTCCACCAATTTGAATGTCCAGATGAACAGGCCAGTTCCTGTTTATTGACCGGAATCCCTGCAGCTAGTCTAACAGGTTCAAATTAGCCATCAGTGTGGCTGAGGGCTCTACCCTAATTCTAAGCATACACAACAGCATTCCAGTAAAAAAATAATGAGCACTCAGATAAAGACTTCCTTCCCTGTTGCTTGGTCATCTGAATCAGAGGCCTGGCCAACCCATTCATGGTCTGTGTCCTAATTTTACCAAGAATTGCAGCTGAGACAGGACACTAATGATGCATCTCTTCAAATGGCAAGCCACGGTGGCTATTTATAGTGTGAGCGTTCAAACAAGGCTTTTTTGGAATCCAGTACAGTATGCAGCGATGGCGTGGTTTTTAACTAATTAGTACCATGAAGCACGAAAGTATTATGCACAGTTTATAGGTGAAGAAATAGACTCAGAGATGTTAAACTATGTGCCCAAGGTCATTCAACCAACTGGTCAATGTTAATGATGTTAGTTTTTGGTTTTCAATGTGTGGTTTACATTTATCATTTTTTATTATACATTTTATGTGTCTTTTTAAATAAATCATGTTCATCTTTGTCTTGGGAAAAGAGGATTACGTTGTATAGAAGTATGTTCTGTGGAGGGGAATGGCCGTCATAGTCAAAAGAGAAAGCCTTCTCAACCCTCTGCTGACACAAATATGGCATAGCCCAGGAGACCTAGGAGGCACGCAAACATCCATGTAAGGGATCATCGGGCCTTCAAAGTTTCTAGAGAGAATGGAATAGTTCTAAGACCACATGACTCTTTGTATAGTGAGGTTTATCCACTGGGCATTGCTGATGAATTCCCTTCAAAGACAAGAGCAATTCCTTGTGGGAGGCAACCCCTCCTGGGTGATGTGATGTTACATTTATACTATACTAGTGGCCTGGTGCACGCATTCGTGCACCAGTGGGGTCCCTCAGCCTGGCCTGTGGGATCGGGCCGAAACTGGCTCTCTGACATCCCCCAAGGGGTCCTGGATTGCGAGAGGGTGCAGGCCAGGCTGAGGGATCCCACCGGTGCACAATCAGGGCCAGGAAGGGACGCGGGAGGTTGGCCAGCCATAGAGGGCTCCAGGGTGTGTCCGGCCCATCTTGCTCAGTTCCAATTGGCCAAACTCCAGCAGCAAGCTAATCTACTGGTTGCAGGTCTGCCCCTGGTGGTCAGTGCACGTCATAGTGAGCAGTTGAGCAGCCTTAGCATATCATTAGCATATTATGCTTTGATTGGTTACAGATGACTGGACACTTAGCATATTAGGCTTTTATTAGCTAGGATTATACCATACTATCATAAGCCTTTGCTGGATCAAGCGCCAGGTACCTTTTGCTTGTCTGGTTCTAGAATTTTGCCCCCTAGACATTCATAAGTAATTGTTTTCTCCTTTGTGAATGATGAAAATGTAATTGGATCATTGTTATTATCCCAGAATATGGAAGCATCAGCATTATTGGTGTCAGACTTAAAAAAAAAATAGGTAAATAAGAGAAGTACTTGAGAATGGGATGGTGCTAGGTAGAAGTCTATACTAAGATTTCAGATTGCCTTGCTCTCCTCCATAAACCTTTCTCTAGCATATTCTGCATGCAAATTTCAGTGTGATATTTTACAGGCAAATAATTCAGTCTTCTGAGGTGGGAGTTTGCCTGTGGGCTTGCTGAAAGTGCCTTGGAGGATTGATATCTTTTCAGCAGAAAGTTGCAATTCTACTTCTTGAGAAATAACCTTTTTTTATAACACATGTCAAGTATATGGATTCTATGCTATAATCATCTCCCAAGGTTAGGGTTGTTTTGGGTTTTTGTTTTCAAAGTTTTCATTATGACTCAAGACTTAGCTGAATGTTCATTTTTTCCTAAAATGTTCACTGGATCTACTAATATATATTTGGTGCCACCATACACTAACCCCATCTATATTTTGTTTGGACCACGAGGGACTAGATTCTAGTCTGTTAGAAGGAAATTTGTAGATCACATAAAATGATCCCCTTATTTCTTTATTTAAGGAAACCACAGTACAGAGTGTTTGTGATTTTCCAAAAGCTACTCCGAACTCCTGTTGGAATAAGTATGTTAGAAATAAAATTAAAAATAAATGTAGAACTAGAATAGAAGAGCCCAGGTCTCCTGAAACTTGGTGTTCTTTCCCTTTCCCCTGGGCTACTCAACATGTCCAGGAGAGAGTGGCAGGACACAGGGATGTGATCAGAATCATTAGCTAAATCATGACAAATCTTTCCAATGCATCTGCTTTACCCAGTGATTTGAGGCAGGGTAAGGTGGGAAAAGGAGTAGAATCTATTATTTTTTTTATGAAAGAAAATGGACATTTTATGGAATTAAATATAAAATGTTAAAATTAAAATGCCACACTTCAAACAAATGTCATGTATGCAACTGGTTGCTTCAGGTTATACCCTCAGACACCCCCTTTCCTCATCCACCATCCAAAGATACAAATTCTCATGCCCCTGGAAGTGGGAGGGCTTGAGTGGGCATTGAGGTATAAAAAGCAGTGTAGCCCTAGCCAGTTTGGCTCAGTGGATAGAGCGTCAGCCTGCAGACTGAAGGGTCCCAGGTTCGATTCTGGTCAAGGACATATGCCTGGGTTGTGGGCTCTATCCCTGGTAGGGGGCGTACGTACAGGAGGCAGCCAATCAAGGATTCTCTCTCATAATTGATGTTTCTATAATCTCTCTCTCCCTCTCGCTTCCTCTCTGAAATCAATTAAAAAAAAAAAAAAAAGCAGTGTGTGGCTCCTGGTTGGAGGAGTTCATCTGAGAGGCCCCTGAGTCAGTAATGTTCTCTTCTCCACAAACTCTAGGACTATTCACAATTTTCATAGGGCTCATCCAGTCTGGGGTCACCGTGAACTGCAACTATATGTTTCAATTAACTTTCATTGAATTCCTCAAGCTATTCTATGGGGTTGGGGGAAGACAGCAATCCAGGAACTCTGGGTTTGGGTTTGTTGGTTTTTCTGAGTCTCTTATGTAGTGTTAAAAAGTACTTTAGACTCTCTCCTGTCTTACTTTCCTTTTGTGTTTGTGACATTGAAGAAAGAGCAGGTCTATTTTTTTCTCTTTTTGTACACAGAAATATCTAGCTCCTTTTGAAGCTCTTTGCAAATGTCAAGTAGATCTTAATTTTTGTTTAAATGAAAGGTCTTCTCATCCATCCATACTGCCTGCCTGTTAGCAATTGGTTTCTCAGCTGCCACACCCCTGGGATCCTGGATGTGAGAAACCTGGCAGGTATCCTAGACCCTCCCTCTAGGACCTTACCCCAGATCAGCCAGTCACCATGTATCATTGATTTTACTTCCTAAACATTTCTTACATCTGTCACCTCAAACTGATGTGTGCAGCACAGCATCCATTCACACTAAAATCTCTTGCTTGAATTAGTCCAATCAGTAGTGGAATCCTGAGCATGTCCAGGCATTACAGAAACAAAGACCTTGACTCGTGGCTTACTAGGTGTACCAGTTAATAATGCGGATTTTTTTCAATCGATGGAGTTACACATATGTTGGTATATATGTGATTTGATATGTATGCTATTTTGTTGTATTGACAGCAAGCTTCAAAACTTCATATGTCAAATTTGCTAAAGGTATTAACATCATGGATATTTTTATGCTTGAAAATGTCAAATTTAATGACAAGAAAATGAGCATTTGCGGGAAATTTTAATTCATTACTCTATTTTGAAGAAAAAGTTATCGTATACTTTGAGAATCTTATGGTGAACATGATCCGTCTGAAGATACTTGTGAATGCTGGTTTAAATGCTTTAAAAGTGATGATTTCAATGTGAAAAACAAAGAATGTCCAGGTCAACTGAAAAAGTTTGAAGACCAAAAATTACAAGCATTATTGGATGAAGATGCGTGTCAAACTCAAAAACAACTTGCAGAAAGAGTAAATGTTGTTCAGCAAACAATTTCTGATAGTTTGCAAGCAATGGGAAACATTTTATTTTTTTAATTTAATAAATTTTTATTGTTCAGATTATTACAATTGTTCCTCTTTTTTCCCCCCATAGCTTCCGGTTCCACCCCACCCTCTGTCCTTACCTCCCCCGCACTGTCCTCATCCATTTTTGTATGATTTTTGTCCAGTCTCTTCCTGCACCTCCCACACCCCTTTCCCCCTGAGAATTGTCAGTCCACTCCCTTTCTATGCCCCTGATTCTATTATATTCAACAGTTTATTCTGCTCATCAGATTTTTTTATTCACTTGATTTTTAGATTCACTTGTTGATAGATATATATTTGTTGTTCATAATTTTTATCTTTACCTTTTTCTTCTTCTTCCTCTTCTTAAAGAATACCTTTCAGTATTTCATATAATACTGCGTTGGTGGTGATGAACTCCTTTAGCTTTTTCTTATCTGTGAAGCTCTTTATCTGACCTTCAGTTCTGAATGATAGCTTTGCTGGGTAGAGTACTCTTGATTGTAGGTTCTTGCTATTCATCACTTTGAATATTTCTTGCCACTCCTGTCTGGCCTGCATAGTTTCTGTTGAGAAATAAGCTGACAATCGTATGGGTGCTCCCTTGTAGGTAACTAACTGTTTTTCTCTTGCTGCTTTTAATATTCTCTCTTTGTCTTTTGCTCTTGGCATTTTAATTATGGTGTGGTCCTCTTTGGATTCCTTTTGTTTGGGGTTCCTTTTGTTTGTTTGGATTCCTTTTGTTTGGGGTTCTGTGCGGCTTCCTGGACCTGTAAGTCTATTTCTTTCACCAGGTGGGGGAAGTTTTCTGTCATTATTTCTTCAAATAGATTTTCAGTATCTTGCTCTCTCTCTTCTTCTGGCACCCCCATCATTCAGATGTTGGTACACTTGAGGTTGTTGCAGAGGCTCCTTACACTATTTTCAAATTTTTGGATTCTTTTTTCTTTCTGCTTTTCCAGTTGAGTGTTTTTTGCTTCTTTGTATTTCAAATCTTTGACTTAATTCTTGTGGTCCTCTAGTCTGCTGTTAGGTCTCTGTATAATATTTTTTATTTCAGTCAGTGTATGCTTAATTTCTAGTTGGTCTTTTTTCATATCCTCGAGGGTCTTGCTAAATTTATTGGCCTTTTCTAGGAAATTCTTGAAAAACCTTATAACTGTGGTTTTGAACTCTATATCCAGTTGTTTGTTTTCCTCCATTTCTTTCGTTTGTGATCTCTCTCTTTGTCTCAGCATTTTTACTGCTTCCCTGAGTTGATAGAGTAGCTTTGTGTGCTAGGTGTCCTATAGGGCCCAGTGGCTCAGCCTCCCCAGTTACCTGAGGTGGACACTCTTGGTGCACTCCTTTGTGGACTGTGTGCACAGCCTTGTTGTAGTTAAGTCTTCATTGTTGTTGGTATCACTGGGAGGAATTGACCTCCAGGCCAATTGGCTGTGAGGATCAGCTGTGTGTCTACGCTGGGAGAACTTCTGTGCTGGAGACACCCTTATGAGACAACCCTTGCAAAATTACAAAAGCCTTTGTGCTCAGCTTGAATGGAGCGGAATCTCAGGGTGGAGCAGACAGCCTTGGCTTCCCATCAGCCCTGACCTATGAGGCCTCTGGGTCTCAGTGTTCCTCGGTAATTGTTGTAAGCACCTCTGAGAGAAAGACTCCTTTGAATTTTGCCTGCTGCCAGACAGTCCAGTTTCTCCCAGAATGAGTCTGGGTTCCCAGAGTCTCACCCGGAACTGGAGTTCAGTGCAGTTGGGAGCTTCCATCTCCCTCCCACTTGAGAGAGCCAGCCACGCACTCAGCAGTCAGTCCTCTCCATGCACGCACCCCTGGACCTCAGCCTTTCGCAGCTCCCCTGAGTCTCAGTGTGCTTTTCTCTTTTCCTGACAGTCCAGATTCCCCCCGTATGAGTCTGGGACCCCAGGTTCTCACCCTGAACTGGAGTGCAGTGCAGTTGGGAGCTTCCGTCTCCCTCCTGCTTGAGAAAGCCAGCCACGCACTCAGCCGCCAGTCCTCTCCACACATGCGTCTCCATACCTCAGCCTTTTGCAGCTCCTCTGAGTCTCCGTATGCTTTTCTCTTTCCTCCTAGTTGTAGAATTTCCACTTAGCCAGCTTTCCTGTGGTTCTAAATGATGTCTGTTTTGTCTTTTAGTTGTAGTTTTGAAATTGTTGTGCAAAGCAGCAGTTTAGGTGTTTATCTATGCTGCCATCTTGGTTTCTCTCCAGGAAAGATTTTAAAGGAAGGAAAATGGGTGCCACATCAACCAAATGAAAGACAAATGGGAAACCGAAAAGTCATCAGTAAAATGTTGCTTCACCAGCATGAAAGAAAGTCTTTTTTGCATCGAATTGTAACTGGTGATGAAAAGTGGATTTATTTTGAGAATCCTAAATGCACAAAATTATGGGTTGATCTAGGTCAACCATCAACATCGACTGCAAGGCCAAATCGCTTCAAAAAGAAGACAATGCTCTGCATTCGGTGGGATCAGGAAGGTGTGGTGTATTATGAGCTTTTAAAACGAGGTGAAACTATTAATACTGACCACTACCAACAACAAATAATCTATTTGAACCATGCTTTGATCATGAAATGACCAGAATGTGCCAGAAGACACAGCAAAGTAATTTTGCTGTATAATGAGGCACCATCACACACTTCAAAACCAGTTAAAGACATGTTAAAAAATCTTGCCTGGGAAGTATTAACTCACCCGCTATATTCACCAGACCTTGCTCCTTCAGACTACCACTTGTTCCGATCAATGGCACACGCACTTTCTGAGCAGCACTTCAAAACATACGAAGAAGTGGAAAATTGTATCCCTGAATGGTTTGCCTCAAAACAAGAAAAGTTCTATTGGGACGGTATTCACAAATTACCTGAAAGATGGGGGAAATGTGTAGCTAGTGATGGACATTACTTTGAATAAAGCACTTCTGATGTTTCTCTTGAAATGATCATGTTTTCTTTGATTACAAAATCTCCCGTTATTAACCGGTACACCTAGTATAGTGACATGGTAGCTCAAGAATCGACAGGCCAAGATGAAAAGACAGAGCCCTGGGTACATTTCTCAGACATTACCCTCACTACATTGAATAAGAATGATTGCTTTATAAAAATGCTTCTTCCCCCTTTCCAGAAAATGTGCTCTTTGATAACAGGAACCACATTTTATTCATTTCTGTGTCCCAGTACTTAGCTGTATATCTGGTACATGATAGATGCCTATTTAATTTTTTTGAACTGATGAATGAAACCCATCACATATAAATGATGTGGTCCCTCTTGGCCACTATCCCCTCTCTATTCCACCTCATCAATTTTCCCCTCTTTGTTGATTATCCCTATCAGTATGGAAACATGTCATAATAGATCCTAACTTGAATTTAACAACTCTCTTTATTCTACATTGTCTCAGTTAGTGCTCCATGCTTCAGCTCCCTTTTTAGCAAAAATCCCTCAAAAGATCTGTCAGGAATCATTATCTCCCCTTCTTTTTTCTCTTGAAAAATAGTTGTTTCTCCCCATCACTCTATCAAAACTGCTCTAAAACAATACCCAATGACTTCTTCATTGCCAAGTTTAATTGTCAATTCTCAGTTCTTATTTTATATGGGAAATATTGACTCAGCTAATGAGTTCCTTCACCTTAAAATAACTTTCTTCCAATAGTTCATTATCTCTTGGTTCTTCTACTTTGCAGGGCATTTCTCCCCATTTTCTCTTGCTGGACACTCCTCATCCTTCCCACCTCTAGCATTGGAGTGGTCTTGGTCTGAGTCTCAGTCTCTTGTCTTCTTTCCTCTATCCATGATCATTCACTCCCTCGGTGATCTCTTTCAGCCACATGGCTCTACTAGTATATTCCATCTATACAACAATAACTGTCAAAATTATACTTTCAGCCCAGTTTTCTCTTCTGAACTCTGAAATCTATAAAGGAATTTTATTTTTTATATTGTATTGCCTACTTGATGGATTTAATTTGATGTCTCACAGAAATCTGAAAATTAACATGCCCAGAACTAGGTTTTCTCTCTCTCTCTCTCTCTCTCTCTCTCTCTCTCTCTCTCTCTCTCTCTCTCTCTCTCTCTCTCTCTCATTTCAGTCTTCCCCTGAAGAAAAATACTATCTTTAGTTTTCCACTGCTCAAGATATAAATGTTGGAGTCATCTTTGAATTCACTCTTTCTCTCCTACTTCGTAAGGATTCCATCAGCAATTCCCAGTGGCTCTACCTCCAAAGTACATCTAAAGCCTGATGACTTTTTACCGTTTGCCACCTGCTCTAAGCCATCATCACTTCTCCCTCCAATTAGCATGGCTTCCTAATTGGTCTCCCTCCTATTTTGACTCCCTGTAGTCTCTTCTTCCCACAGAAGCTAAAGTGATATTTCCCAAAACATAGATCAGATCATGTTACTCCCCTACTCATAATTCTACATTGATTCC
The DNA here is from genome assembly GCA_026230045.1 of Corynorhinus townsendii. NCBI lineage: Eukaryota > Metazoa > Chordata > Mammalia > Chiroptera > Vespertilionidae > Corynorhinus > Corynorhinus townsendii. The sequence goes on along the minus strand of JAPDVU010000003.1, from coordinate 202,770,230 downwards.
CCATTTCACTCATAATAGAATCTAAGATTTTTACAGTGGCTTCCAAGACCCTGTGTGAACAGATTCTGTCTTCATCTCTCATTTCACCACTTATCTTCCCCAGAGCACTCTGCTGCAATCCCCCAGGCCCCTTGCTGGTCCAGATACAACCAAGCACATAATTGAGGGTCTGTGCACTTGCTCTCCTTCTATTGAAATGGTCTCTACAAGTTATCTACAACTTTTCTTACTCTATCCAAATCTGCTCAGATATCGCCACATCAAGAGACCTAACATAGCACTTCTCCCTTTCTCTGCCTTCTTTGCTTGCACTGTACACATGACTCTATGTATATTCCTCTACATATATTTATTGTTGTTTATTTAGTGTGGGTCTCCCTGTTACTCACACCTGACTGTAAGCATCACACAAGCACTTTTCATTGTTTTTTGTTTATTTGTTTTATTGTGTTTTACTGTTTTGTTCCTAACAGAACAGTCTGGCCTATGGCAGGCATTTGATAAATATTTTTGATTGAATGAATTAACAAGTTTGCCTTGGAAGAGGGCCTATAGATAGAATTTTGTTGCTAATGTGTACTTTTAAATCCCCAACCTTGGCTTTATTGGTACCAGGCCTTAAAAGATTGAGCTAATGGGCCCAGAAATGATAATAATATTTCTTAGTTTAAAAAAAATCTAAGAATTCAGAGTGCCAAGACTGCTGAGAGGATTGATGGTTGTTATAGCAACTCTTCAAGTCAGGCAAGTTGGCAGGCAGTATGCATTTATGAAAACATGTTTATGGAGCCTCCTAAACATTTTTATAAATTAATTAGACAGACACTTTGTTTGTTGTCTCATATTAGGAGTTATTTACCTAGCATACACAGTAAGTCAAAGTACCCTGCAATATTCCCTAGAAAAGTATTTCATTAGTTATTCTAAATACCTACATCTCTGCATCACCCAAACAAAAATTGAATGGAAGTTAGGAGAAAGACTGCTGATTAGAAATCTTTGATAATTCATGTAAATAAGAAAATGTCTCCAGAGTCGTAACAAACCAAATTGAATAACCCTCCACAAAATCTTAGATTTTGTTTCTAAAGGAATTTCCTTCCATTATCCCTGGATTGATTTCCTTCTCCAAAGTGTTCAATTCAACATATTCTCAATGAATATTTTGGTGTGACCTCAAATATGTAAGGGAACTAACATTTATTATATATCTATTAAATTTATTTATTAATAGATTATGTCTATGAAATTTATATCTATTAAATTAATTTTTTTAATTTAAAGATATATATTATTAAATTTTAGTACTTTATTAAATTTCAAATAATTTGTTATTATCCCCTTTGTCTAAGATTTAAGGAGACTCAATAACTTTCTCCAGATCACAAAATAATAGGAATGGAACTCAAACCCTGGGTTGTCTGACTCCAAATAGTATTATTCCCACTGTTTCACAATGCCTCACAATTTTTTAAAAATATTTCAGAAATCATCCCAATTACCTACAGAACTACTTGGAGTGCCTTTCCTAGGATATTCCTAAGACCCCACGAACTCTTGGCCAAGTCTGAAAATGATATTAAGAACTCCAAGATCAAAGGAGCCATGCCCATCACTCATATCAGCCTAGCAATGACCCCAGGAAGCAAACCACCAAGTAAAGCTGTTGCCCTCGGACTTTGCACTTCATTTGTCAGCATCTCCAAAAGGGGAATGAAGGGATAATTCTTTTCATTCGCTTCTTGTGGCCCTTAGCAACACGCTCAGTGAGTGGTCACCGTCTATCCTGTGGAAATGGTTATTTTTAACTTTCAACTACCAGGTGACAGCACTGCATGTCCCACTGCTCCTGCTTTCACAAAGTCCTCAGTAAATAAACTGGGTCAGGCCAGGCACCGAATTTTCCTCATGACATATGACTTTCTTGTCTTTCTTCCTTTTAATACAAAATGCAAGACCTTTAACACAGACATAAATACTCAAAGGTGTGCCTTTGAGACCAATTTTCTTTAGTATATTTGGAACTTCTTCCAGGACCTTGCCACCTGGTATCCTAGATTTCCACATTAACCTTTCCACTAAGCTCCTCACCCTCAGCCTTTTCTTTGCAATGTCCATCCTCACTCTCCGTGGGGTTTGCCTTCTGAAGCACAGCTATAATCAGATCAGGCCCCTAAACAAAACATCTAACTATTACTTATGGGGGTAAAAAATCTAAACGTTGATCTGGCATTTAAAGCCACCCTCATTGGATAGACTTTTTCAGTTGATGTCCTATCAGACGCCTTTAAATCTCAAATTGATTTGGTCATCATTCTCTTGACATGCCATGTGCTTTATGAGCCCTGTACTTTTTCCTCAGGTCTTTCTTCTCCCTATACATAATGTCCAGAGACAATTACTTCCATTCCTAGGAATTTAATTACCACCAATGTCCAGATAATTCCCAAACCTACACCTTCATCCTAGATCTGTCTTTTTAAAGCCAGAACCATTTTTCCATGTGGATGCTCCACATGTACCTGAAACCCATAACCCTTCCCAGATCCACTTCTCCCACGGTTTTCATGTCCGTTTCCATGTCAGTGAATGACACTGCTATTTTTTCAGTCATACAAGCAAGAAACCCGGATGTCAACCTCGTCTTCATTCTCTCCCTACTGTATTTCCATACCTTGCTTTTCACAATTTGTGAGCTGATTTGTTTTGTTTTTTTAATCTCACTAAGAATTTAAGTGAGGTCAGAAAATACGTCATATATATCATTAAATCTCTACTGCCAAAATCAATGCCTTACACAGTTTCTTAACATTTGTTGGAAAAAAAGAAAAAAAGGTAAATCTATTTCTTATGCATTATAGTCACAGATATTGTTCTTTTTCCTTATTAATAGACTCAACTGTTAAATAAATGAGGTTAAACAGGAAACATTGAAATAATCTGCATTTGTAATGCTTGTTTAAGAAAATCCACTTAGGGAAAAACAAGGCATGTACATCAGGCTGACTCACTGTACCTATGTGTCAATTCCAACTGATAAGTGGGTGGGGCTGACAATGGAAGAGATTTTACCGAAATGTCAGCAAGTGATGCTTAACGTTGGAAGAATGCTCTAATAGCTCTGTTCTTACCACCAGCAGCCCCCACAGAACCAGGAAATCAAGAATTTTGGAGTCTGTGAAAGAATATTAGCACTATTCTGATATTTGTTCTATGATTAGATGATTAAAGTATCTATTAAGTTCTTGTGGCTGCTGTGGCAAATTACCACAAATTGGGCGGCTTAAAACAGAAACAATTTATTCACTCACAGTGCTGTAGTCAGGAGTCTGAAATCAGTACCTCTGGGCCAAAATCAAGGTGTGGACAGGGCCTCTCTATTTCCAGAAACTCCAGATGAAAACCTGCTCCTTACCCCCTCTAGCTTCTGGTGCCTGCCAGCATTCCTTGACTTGTGGCTGCATCACTCTGCTTTCTGTCTCCATGGTCATATTGCTTCTTGCTTTCCTGTCTGTCAAATATCCCTCGGCCTCTATTTTATAAGGATACAGGAGATTGTATTTAGGGCCCACCCAGAGTATCCAGGGTAATCTCCCCAGAAGATCCTTAATTTGATCTCATCTGCAAAAATCCTTTTTTCCCCCCAAATAAAGTAATATTTCCATGTTCCAGGGATTCAAACCTGATACCTTTGAGGGCCATATTCAACCTATTGGAGAAGCTGAAGCCTTATAAGTGAATGCTCAGTAAATGGTGGTTGCTGGTTTTGTTTTGTGGTGATTAACCTGAAACCGAAAACTTGGACCCAGGACTTCTGAGAAGCCTCAGAAATTCTTCACTCCTGCCAGCTCTTGAGGCTAACAGTAAAAGATTAGTGAATTCCAAGTTAAATATTTGTCAAAAGTGTCTGATCTGGTATTGTTAAAGTTGCCTACAATCATTTTGGGCTGCTCATTCATTTTTTCCCACCCTTTCTTTGTGTGTATCTGCGGTTGCTTTTGATAGTGAACCAGAACTATGCAGAGTACTTAATTCGAGCGCATGAATAGCAGCTCATCTGCCATCTGATGGGTGGGTGGGCACACAACATCGCAACACATAATGTTATATTTTAATTTGCTAAGTAGAATATTAACTTCATTCCTGAAACCTCTTTATGAAAGTGAAAAGATCTGCGTTAGCTACTGAATTTAGCACCAGACACTGTATAGACACTTTCAGGGAAGGGTGCTATATAAAGCTGCATAATAAAAAAATTTTACTGCATTAGATTGTTCTCATATGCAGCATGACCAACTCCATTCCTTACTGGGATATGCCAGCTTACAGAAGAAAAATCTCAAAGCTTTCAGTGTTACAAAGTTATTATATATATACCTATAGGTGATATAGGTATACACATATATCACCTATAGGTATATATACTTGCTTTCTTTTCAGACAAGAAAATAGAGTTTTTTTTAAATCTGAACTAATTTATCATATGTTGCATTTGTATTTCCGGACAACCACTAAGTCTATATTATGTAATAATTAGAATAGATATTTTAAAAGATAGATTTCTCTGGAATGTGAAGTTTTTGTACTAGTATTTGAAATCTAGTATGTATCAACTTAGAATTTGGGATTTTCTTTACAAAGCTTAAGTTACATCTTTCCACTTAAATCATGTTTATTTAAAAATCCCTTGCATCTAAATGTTTCTTTTTTTAAAAAGCTGTGTAGGAAGAATAAGGGTAAGAGTAAAGATAACAAAAAAGACAGACTCCACCCATAAGAAATTCAAAATAGCCCTAACCAGTTTGGTTCAATAAGATAGAGCATCAGCCTGCAGACTGAAGGTTCAATTCCAGTCAAGGGCACATGCCTGGGTTGAGGACTCAATCCCCAGCAGGGGGTATGCCGGAGGCAGCCGATCAAAATGATTCTCTCTCATCATTGATGTTTCTATCTCGCTCTCCTTCTCCCTTTCTCTCTGAAATCAATAAAAATATATTTTAAACAAGAAATTCAGAATATCATGGGTGAAACATTTCTATGAGCAATAGTAATAGTATTAAGAGTAGTACTTACTCTGTGCCAAGCACTAAGTACTTATGTGTTCTACAATAAACAATATAATCACCACAACCCTATAACATAAATACTATTTTTATCCTGGTGTTCCCAAGGCTTAGAAAAATTGAGTGACCAGTGCTAATAAGGATTAAATGTGAATGTTCTGGGTCTCTCCTGAGCCAACAGCTTAAAGCAGCTATAGTGTCCACTACATAGAAGATAGAAACAAAGTGCTACAAGGGCACCTGTGAGGAGGCAATTAATTCTGCTTCTTGAGGTCAGGGAATACTACAAAGAAGAAATGTTTATGATATATTGTTGAGGCTCCCAACAACAACATTTGGGAGCATTTAGAAGTATTTACTTATGTGTCGGATATTATTCTAAAACTGTATTTGTACATAATAAACTCACTCTACTCTTAGAGTAACCCTGTGCAGTAGAGACTACTGGCATCCCACCGTAATGCTGAGGACACTGAGATCAAATAACGCATGCAGACCACGCAGCTAGGAAAAAGTGGAGCCAGGGTTCCTGCCAAGGCAGTTTGGTTTCAGGGCCATTATTTTTGGCCTCTGTGCTGAAGAGCTGAGCAGATGTTGAGCGTTAACATTTTGAAGTCACCGTTGTTATTATTTTTCTTAAATATATTTTATTCATTTTTTACAGAGAGGAGGGGAGAGGGATAGAGAGTTAGAAACATCCATGAGAGAGAAACATCGATCAGCTGCCTCCGGCACGCCTCCTACTGGGGATGTGCCCGCAACCAATGTACATGTCCTTGACCTGAATTGAGCCCAGGACCCTTCAGTCCGCAGGCCAACGCTCTATCCACTGAGCCAAACTGGTTCAGGCTTTTAAATATTTTGATTTATTCTATGGTTCCACAATCATCCCAGCCAGAATTTTGCAGCATCATTCTCAGAAAGGTTATGATGAACAGAATCATTCAACCTCTCTGATTTTCAATTTCCTAATCAGTGAATGACATGCTATCTTGTCTGCCTACCACAGAGTTGTTGTGAAGTTGCAATATATATGCATGTGAATTCTTTATAAATTGCAAAGTGTTTGTCAAGTATTACAGAGCTGTTATCATTCCACTAACTAGGCATAGACAAAAACTTTAAAGTTCAAAAGCCTGTTTAGGGAATTGGAAAGTTAAGACTCAGAGTGAATGGAGGGGTGTTGATTATAAATGGAATCGAAGGTTTCCATTTGAAGGATTGCGATTACCATGCTAAAATTTTTCTTAATTAGAATAAACATAACATTTCTGACCAGAACAGACATATGATCTTATTTATGCTTTAAAAATAACAGTTTGGGCAATAATTTGGAATGGGAAAACATGGAAGAGAGGAACTTCAGACTAGAACCTCCTATAACAGTCTAGTTGAGAAGTGATGGGGGCTGGGCAGAGGCATGGCATTGGATGGGAAGAAAGCAACCAATCCAAGACTTTGCAGAGGTAAAATCAACTGGACTGCATGGTGTGGAGATTGAGGGAACAGACATAAAGATATTTACAAACTTTGTCTTGGCAATCCAGTATGTTTCAGGAAATGGATCTAATCATATTTATTTAAGACATTCATTTAGTTAACGCATGTTTATTGAATATCTCCTAATGCTAGCACTGTTCCAGGTATCACTATTATGTGTTATAATTTTAATCCTCATTGACAAATTTTTCATTAATCCAGCAAGTATTTTGAGCACTGTGTTTTGAGCTGGGTGGAAATTAGAAATGAAGATACACCAATTGAGTGTAAGTAACAGACCCAAGGTAACAATCAAATGGAGTCAGGACAGTACGGAATCTAAACTTACTCATTTGCCTCTTTCTACTACATCCCATTTGTGTGGGGCAAGTACTCAGCTTTATTTCAGACATGTTAAGTTTGGGGATTCTGTGAGAAGTTGGGAATGCTGATTTCACATCAAGAAAAAAAAGTCAAGTCATAGAATTAGTATTTGGTTTTATATTGGTGAGGGTTCAAGGTTTGTCTTGTTCTAAAATCTTGCATTAAAGGGTGGAATTGAAATATATTCTGAAGATACTGTCTTAAACAGTGAACTAAACTGAGAAATAATCTGATGCATACTTAGGGTTCCATATAAGCTTTTATCTTACCTACTTGTCAAGGTAGACATGATCTGCAATATCTGTGAGTCCTGTGATGGTGAGGACAGTGTCTTACTCATCTTTGTATCTTAGCACCTATAATAGTGCTTGGTATATAAGGTGCAACCAGCAAATGTTTGATGAGTGGGTGAGTGAGTGAGTGAATGAATGAATGAAGAAATAAATGAAGGAATAAAGCAAACTGGATGATGTGGAAAGAGCATGGCTGGGTTGGGAGAATTGAATTCCCCATGATTATGTACTCGATCCCTATTTACTCTTCTTAAAGTGGTGGATCATAATGCCCACTGTACCTACCTCTTGAAGTTGTGTGAGACTCAGACGAGTCAATTTTAACAAGCAACAAGCATTTGTGGTGTATCTACTAGGTACCAGATACTGTGCCAGGAACGGAGATCTAAGATGAATAATATGATTCCTGCCTTCAAGAAACTCACAGTGGAAAAATAAATGCAGCTAATAATTTTTTAAAAGCAAGGCAACGGTCGATAGGCAGAGGGAAGGAGAGGCATATCTATTTAAGTATATGGAAAAGGGAAGCCTTAAGAGAGGAGGTTGCATGGGATATGTAAAAAGTATGAAGCATCACCCAAATGTAAAGTAGTTGTATTTTCTTTTCTTTTTCTTTTTTTGTACTTTCAATCTACTAGTTGTTAGCATGCATACATTTTAATTCGTTTCACTCAAACTTTTCACCTCTGCTCTGTGCACCTAAGAACATTTTACTAATACCCAGCAATTCTCAACCCAGGCATAAGGAAAGGGTTGTGATACTGACAGAAGCCCCAAGTTGAAGTTTCAGATGCAGCGTGGCTTTGCTGCTTTACACAAGCATGCTGCATGAGCCTTTATTTCTTCTCCTATAAAAAGAGGTTATACTGTCTTTCCTGCCTCATGAACATTAAAGTCTATACATTACATAAAAGTCCTTTATATATTTTAGAATCCCATATCAGATGTCATGCAGGGAAGAACGCTAACCTTTGTGAACATGCTTTCTATGAGCAGTTTAGGGCTATAATTGTTCAATGTTTCCAGTGAATCAATCAGATGCTAATAAATCCAAATCTATAATTGTCAGAATTATCCTCAAGAAGGATGATCTATGCTGTTGACACAAGGCACATGAGATCATATTACTGCCACCATCATCTTGTTGCCATGGTAACCATAGCAGGCTGGCAAGAAAGCTGCCTGACAGTTGAATTGGAAAGAACAAGAAAACTCAGCCCACTTCCTGCATTAAATGAATTACAAGTATGTGAAAGAAAGAAAAGAAAATTGCTAACCCTTAATCAACTGCTTTTATTTTTTTTTAAATATACTTATAAGGAACACAGAGCAAGTAGGGGACCTCATTTTCCCACACACTGGGTCTCAGCACTTTCATAAGATTGAAAGGTAACATGTAGGTAATAGCTGTGAAAAAACACACATACACACACCTTAAAATACACATTAGCTTATATAATAGTCTTCTCTCTCAGGCTTGTGCAGTATTAAGCTGAGTCAAACCTCTTTCATGTCTCTGGATTCAAAGCCAAAACAGAAAGCTATAAGGGCCCTAGCAAAAGTATCCTTCCAGCCTGAGAAGTAGAAATGATGCTGTAAAGAAATACCGTTTAATATTATATAAGCCAATTAGTGCAGACCTGGAAAATAAGACTCACTTTTTCTTTCATTTGAAAATTTTGATATCATTAGAAAATCATGTTTTTAATACACTTGATACACTCGAAATAGTGACCTTCATGTGACAGGAGGGAGCATTTCCACAGTCGGATTATTTTAAAACTTAGTGCTGTTCCTTAAACATTTTCTGAGCCCGGACTCTAAGCCGGGTGCTGAGGACACCAGGTGAATCTGAGACGTGGTCCTTGCCCTAATCATCTTCCGAGGGCACAGATGTGCAGGCAGGTAGCTCCCACAGTGTGCTGAGGGCAGTGATGGGTGGTGGTTTGTGCAGAGTGCTCCTGGAGCCCAGAGGAAGGGTGTCTGCATTCAAATGAAGAGTCACAAAAGGCCACCTGCAGAAGGAGGTGCCTGGATCAAGTCTAAAAACAAGCATAGCCCGACTGGCATGGCTAAGTTGTTGAGCCTTGACCTATGAGCTAAAAGGTAATGGTTCAGTTCCCAGTCAGGGCACATGCCTGGGTTGTGGGCTCAATTCCCAGTGGGGCATGCAAGAGGCAGTCAATCAGTGATTCCCTCTCTTCATTGATGTTTCTATGTCTCTCCCCCTCTTTTCCTCTCTGAAATAAGTAAAAATATATATTTTTAAAAAGCATAATGGGTTATCATCAATGCAGTGAAACAATGGCAATTTTCATTGTTTTTCTCATTTCCCCCTTTTGAAATATTTAAATGGCAGGAAGCTGCCCCTCCCCCCAAAAAAGTAAAAATTCATAGCCTACTGAGATAAATCCAGCATCCCCAATAAACACCAAAAGTCATATTTCTGAAAGAACACTTTAGTGTTTAATATTTCTTGAAATGCGATTATTTTTCAAACCCAAGAACAGAGAAGCTTTCTGCTGTATATTAATGTATAAAAATAAAATGAAATTCTATTCTTTGTTTTTAAGCTCAGCCCAGTGGCACAAAAGAAATGAGCTTAAATTAAGGGGTAAATGAAGAAATGACCTGGAATGACAATAAATATTTTAGAACCCTTTGTAAGATAAATCGCCAATCAGGGCTTCTACTTCTGTCCGTACAGCAGAAAAGTCAGTCTTCATCCAAGAAACTCCTGGCATGGTTTCTTGGCTGCCTTTGATACCAGGCAGGATGCATTTCTATGATAGAATTTATTCCCAACTGCAGGAGGCTTATCTGATTTTATAGTGGCAATTTTGCACCTTCTTAAAAATCTAAATTGTTTTACCCTGAGCTGATAGCACCACTCAATAGGAGATAATTAACCAGTACCCCTGCGGTAAGGAGTTCAAATCTACTCATAAACTCATGCCTTCAACTTTCCATTCCTCATCTGTCTGATGATGTCTAGCCAGATCTCAGCTTTGCTAGCAGAGAACTTTAAAAGCAGTACAAACAGATCACCTAGATAAATAGTAATGGCGTGGGCACCTTCCCTGGACCCAGGTCTGGCGCTCTGTCTTTTATTATTTATGGTTATAAATCTTGCATGCGATTTCAAGTTATGCTGCTAATTAGTTATTTGAGTTTGGGCCAGTGAGGTACCTGCTCTGGGCTTTAGCTTCCTCACCTTCAAGTAGGGATAATAGTGCTGTTCAAGGCTGCTGTGAGGGTTAAATGAGATTGGTGAGCATCAAAGTGTCCCACCGCTGTAAGGGGCTAGCCCAGTAGTCATGGTGATGGCAGATGGAGGCATCTGTTCACCTAGATGACTTTGTGTATTTGTTAGGGGTATGGAAACAACTGTCTGGACTTAAATGTTGGCTCTGGGACTTCCCAACTGTGTGGCCTTAGTCATGCCACCTTGCCTCTCTGTGCCTCAGCTTTCCCTTTTTCAAAGGGGGTGAATGCACAAATAAATGAATAAATAGTAAATAGCATTATTATCATTTATACCTATTTGGAATCCTAAAAACAGCCCTGCAACATAGGTAACATTATGTCTGTTTCATAGAGGAGGAAATGGAGGATGAAGAATCATTTCCTTACAGATAAAGAATTGGATAAAGAATCCAGAAAAGACACCTTCCCCAGGTACATAGGTAGGAAATGGGGGGATGCACCTCTGCCTTTGTTTTCTGTCTCCAAAGCCCATGTGCTTCCCCAGTGTACTCAGCTTTATCTAGCTCAGGGCTTGACACACACGGAATTCCATCCATTCATTATCTTGATGTTAATTGCATTACCTTTATATGTGCTAGGCAAGGTAACCATTAGCTAGCTAAGCCTGCAATAGGAATTACTTTACTTGAACCAGTTAGCTTTCTTTGGTTTTTTGTTTGTTTGGTAGAAACATGTGTCCTGAGAGAATAAAGTAGAGTCTGAGCAAGTTCTGATGGTTGAAAAACTGTAGGGATAGACTCACAGCTTGGGAAAGTATTACAGGCCAGTATGCCCCCTGGCCAGCCAAGGAGCAGCCCTAAGAGCAGGTATCAAAGTGGGAGAAGGAAGAAGCTGAAGAAAAACCACCAGTTTACAGCTGGTCTTGATTTCTACCTGCATGTAAGGAGGAATGTCCTGCTTGGTGATGAAAATGGCCCATTTTCTTCCCTTCCTCTTCCTTTAAGAGTGAGCAGTGCCTATATATCACACCCACTTCTCTTTTGTCCGTTCCATGACTCCAGTTTCTCCCCTTTGCTCTCTCACCTTCTGAAAGTCTGTAGGAAAGAACCATATTATGCCCACAGAATGGCCTATAGCAGTGGTCGGCAAACTGCAGCTCGTGAGCCGCGGTTTGCCGCTCTGTTGACTAATGAGTTTGCCGACCACTGACCTAGATTCTCGATTCCAATAATTACAGGCTGTTATTGTTCCTTGTGATTAAGTCCCTATCCCAGTGGTTGGCAAACTCATTAGTCAACAGAGCAGCAAACCGCAATTCACGAGCTGCATATGGCTCGCGAGCCGCAGTTTGCCGACCACTGTCCTATGGAAAGGTTAGTCTTTTCTCTTTTCTCCTTTCCCTGTTGAATGCCTTTCCAGTTCCCTCTTTCTCCTCCTCTGTGTTCTAAATCTGCTTTCTGTTTTTCTCACCAACCATTTCTACAGTTACGTCCCTTCTTATCTGTTCTCTTTATAGCTCAAATTCTACTACAGTATTCATAATGGGTCCGTTTTAAAAGCAAAAGCAAACAAAACAAACACTACCTTCTTTTTCTATTTATAATTTTTCTATTGTTTCCAATCTAGTTTCCCCTGTATCAGTACCAACTCAAAGATTATGACCACTCTACATTATTCTATATTCTTTTGCATGCACCCACACTCTCTCTCTCTCTCAGAGCTTCAATTCTTGAAGGTAATTTTTCCAGATTATGTCATGTTTTCAGTCATGCATTTATTCATTCTTCAAATGTTTATTGAGTGTCTACTATGTTAGTTATTGTGCTAACCACTGGGATATTAGATAGACTTCAACAGTTTTTATCCTCAAGGCACACAGCCTGCTTGGAGAGATGGAGACCTGGACCTTTGGCTAAAATCCACTGTAATCAGTGCATGCAATTTTGCACAGAGAGCATTTTCTGTCATAATAGGTTATCTTCAGGAACTGAAGCTACTGTAGCTATTCCAGAATTATCATACCATGATGGTGCAATGGCAAAAATGTCAGTGTATAAGTCAGGGGTTGTAATTGCTGCTCTTGCAGTTATTTGCTTTATTATCAGGATAAGGTCTTTGACCTTGCTGAACCTCACATCTCATTTATAAGGGACTGGACTTACTCTTCTTTTCTTTATATTCTTTCTGGAAGGCCTGGGGAAAGTTTTAATGAGGAAGGAGAGAGATATTATATATCTTAAAGGATGAGTTCAGTTAATGTCTCTATAGTTTTAAAATATTTTTTAAATCATTGTGTGTTTTTAGTTCTTTCTTCCTCCAGCTCCTATTCTCTCGCTATCTGTGTTGTTTATCTACTCAGACATCCCTGTTCCTTTCTGGGAGTACTTTCTTGCAGGAATTCATCTTTTCATTGTAGCTTCAAATGGGAAGAAACTGAGTCCCAAGAAGATTGTGGCTAACTTACAAGTGAGCCTGTGTTCAAACTCACTCAAGTGTTCCAGTGTGCAACCCGGGCCTGGCAATTCCTGGCAGGCTCAGTCTTGATGCAAGGCTAATCTTATTCAGTTACTAGCTTCCACTAAGCCCTCTGTGTATAAAAATTATTAATATTACATAAGGCATTTTTGTTGTTATTATTCTATTCTTTGGTCTAATGGTACAAAAAGAAATGCCAGATGTTCTATCTATAGAAATAAATATTCCCCAAGACAGTCCTTGTGAAGTTATGGGATGTCAGGTACATCTAGCTAAACATTTTAATTTGTGCTTTGTTTATAAGTCTGAAGCAACATGGTCAAGCTTCCTGATTTATCATCTGGTATTCTATCTGTCTCCTCTGTGCAGGTTTATGCCAGTTGCCCATTCTCATCACTTTCCAGGGTATCATTGTTCAAACAGGGTATAACTGGTCCCCTTCAAAAAGAAAAAATGGCTCCTGAGAAATAGGTGTAAAAATGGGCTGATGAGCTTACTGTCCATATTTTTCAATTTGTTAATTTGTTTTAATATCCTGAGTTTATTGTAATTTTTTGGCAATAGCATCCTTCACTATCATGTAGTGGAGGTAGAGGAGAAACTACAGTAAGAGCAGATATCTGGATTCTTGTTCTTACTCTGTTATTATCAATATAGTCAGAACACTGGATGAATCTAGGGCTCTGTGTCCAGCCATTTGGAGATTCAAATTTAAAAATGTTCAGATTTACAAATAAAACCATGTTCATTTAACAAATATTTCCTGAGCAACCGCTGTATAGCAGGCACTGTGCTCAAAATGGGGATAAAACAGTGAGCAAATTACCAAAAAGCTCTCTGCCTTTGGGGGCAAACAGAGAAACAAATACTATGTATCAAAACTACTATTTAGCAAACATATTTAACCCAGCGTAGGCAAATCAATCAAGAAATCTTGGAGGAAGTGAAGAAAAAACAAGCTAGGCAAAGCTAGGTAAAGATAGTAGAGTGAGAGAGGAGAGAGAGGAAAGTATTCCAGGTACAGAGAACAGCATTGCAGAGGCCAAGGGCATACAACATTCAGGAAACCCCAAGTAATACCATTCAATTCAAAATAAAGATATTTATTTGGTATCCAGTACATGGCTAACCCTCTGCCAAGTATCATGAAAAGTATAAAAGATGCATACTAATGTATATGCAGGAGCTCATAGGGTGTTCAAAACTTAAGACCTGAATAAATAAGAAAAGAACGTTTGATCATTTAGGACAAAGTGCCAAAATCAGGCCCAGAAGGTAATTAAGTGGTAAAGAAAAAGAGGTGTCAATATTGCCTGGGGCTGATTCTAGAGAAATGTGTTACAGAGTATATAATAAACTAGAGGCCGGATGCACAAAATTCATGCATGGGTAGGGTCCCTAGGCCTAGCTGGTGATCAGGGCCAATCTGTGGGGTGACCAGCAAGACAATGGGGTGGGAGGGTCCTTGCTGGCACCTGCCTTGGCTGGCCTGGTGCCACCTGCTCTCTGGTCCCGCCCCCCGCCACCACAGGTCGCCTCCCTCTGTGGGGCGACCGGGGAGAGGGGTGATGGGGCGGGGGGGGCCCACTGGCACCCACCTTGGCTGGCCTGGGGCCTGCAGGCAGGAGGCAGCTCCCGCATTGAGTGTCTGCTCCCTGGTGGTCAGTGCACATCATAGCAAACAGTCGTTCCACCGGTCATTCCGCCATTCAGTCAATTTGCATATTAGGCTTTTATTATATAGGATTATAGTCATTATTGTATTTGTCATTTAATGTCTTTTAAAAAGTAAGATCAATATATAACTTCTGGGCACTTAGTTAACCTTGTATACCATCTCCCCCGTTCTCTCTCTCTCTCTCTCTCTCTCTCTCTCTCTCTCTCTCTCTCTCTCTCTCCTGTCTGTCTCATATCTAATCTGTAACCAAGTTGCTCTTGCTTGACTTGGATCATCTCTCACGTAAACTATAACAAACCTCCAGTTACACAATAAGGAAGTCATAGGGACGTAATGCACAGCATGGTGAGCAGATAGCAATACTGCATTGCATATTTGAAGTTTGCTAAGAGAGTTGATCTTAAAAGTTCTTATCACAGAAACCATGTGTGGTGACTGATATTACTTAGAATTATTTTGGTGATCATTTTGCAATATATACAAATACCAAATCATTAAGTCATGTACCTGAAACTAATATTATATCTCAAGAAAAAAAAAAAGAAGCCCTCTCATACATCTGCCTACTTTGAATCTAATTCTTTTTCAATTCTCCATCCATTCTGCTGTCAGTTATCTTTTAAAAACACATGTTTAATCATGTTCTCTGCCGAAGACCTTTGAGGGCACCCAGATTCCTGACCTATGAAGTGCAGCTTCACCGGCATGCCTGTTCAGTTCTCTCAGTCTCTGGTTCCAAATTGTATGTCCAGCTCCTTCCTCTCACCCTGCCCTCCAGCCATGGACTTTCACAGATTTGGCTTTTCTACACTGTGCCTGTGAAAATCCTGTTCACACTAAAGGCTCATAATATTTATGCACTGGTGTTACATACAGATTAGAATACCCTACTGGATTTTGCACTCTTAAGAAACAGAAACTGTGTTTTGTTTTGTTTTATCCAGGTACACCCCTAATTGCTAACAAGTGTGTAATACGTATTGTAGTAAATTGATGTACTTTACAGAATATGCATATGTATATGTGTATCTATTGATATGTCTGTCTCATCCATCTATCTTCTGGGAACTTACAATCCATTAACTGTAGTAGATGGCTATTATTTACAATGCATTGTTACTGCTAGAATGGGTAAGAAAATAATTTACCTGCCTTTAAGGGACTTGATAGTTTAGTAGAGAAATGATATATAAGAGTGAGTCAAAGAGATAAAGAAGATGAAGGCAAGATTATTTCAAAGGTATCAGGGCAATTGGTTGGTTGATTTAATCCCTTTTTTGTTCTACAAGTATTTAAAATAGCTTATCTATATGTATAAAAGGCTAAGCGGCCATCCAACCGTCCTACCAGCTGGTAGGAATGACACGCACTGACCACTAGGGGGCAGACACTCAACGCAGGAGCTGCACACCCTGGAACTAGAAAGGAGGGAGCCTGATTCCTCGTGGGGTTGCGCAATCCCACCTTTGGCCATGGGTTACATTGTTGCTGGGGCACTGTCGGCCCCTAGTCTGGTTTATTGTATACTTGCATTTGTGTTCCACATCCTGTACAACAGCAACTTTGCAAAGTGCCCTCTCACACTCCGGGACCCCTCGGGGGATGTCAGAGAGCTGGTTTTGGCCAATCCCCACAGGCCAGGCCAAGGGACCCCACCTGCTGGAGGGACCCTGCTTGCTCTGCAGACACCCTTCCACCCATGGTGCCGCCCCAGGTGCAGCTGGCCGGGGAGGGATCATGGGAGGTTGGCTCCAGGGTGTGTCTGGCCCATCTCGCCCAGTCCTGCCCCGCCGGCCACCTTCTAATTAATTCCCTTTCAATGTGCATGAATCCGTGCACTGGGCCACTAGTAAAATATAAAAGACATCAAATAACTTGAAATGTATATGTAAGATGAAAGCAAAACAGAGATAAGGGACATCACTTGAGATGGACTCTGAAAGATCAATAGAATTTTAAGTATTTCAAGAAATAAGACTGAGATGAAGGTGAAGACATAAGAAGTTGAAGTAGAAAGAAGAGATGCTGAAGGGTTTCATAATGGATAACCTCAAATCACTCAAAACAGGAGAGAAGCTTGTAAGATTGAGGGATCTAAAGATGAGATTAGAGACTTGGAGAATTGTTACCGGGGACTTTTCTAGGAATCCCCCCACAAAAGACTTGCCATTATGTGCAGTCTATTAGCAGTTTAGTAATGTGAATCTGTAGAGAACTCACTCAGCACAGTTGCCTGGCGTTTTCCAGCAGTTTGCCAGCTCAGTTTCAGGAATAGAGATAGTCTGAAGACTTGGTATGTGCCCAGTGGTGGCAGAAGTGGCAGCAGGAAGGACCCAGGAGTGCAGGGTCTGCATCCTCAGCCATCCTCACATCTGCTCCTCCTAGCCCACAGGAAGCACTGTCTTCTTCTAAGCCTGCCCCGCCCACCTCCAACAATTTTCTTCCTCTCTCCTGCATCTCGGACTCTCCCTCTTTTTTTTTTTTTTTTAATAAATCTTTATTGTTCAGATTATTACAGGTGTTCCTCTATTTTTTCCCCCATAGCTCCCCTCCACCTGATTCCCCACCCCACCCCATGCCCTTACCCCCGCCACTGTCTTCATCCATAGGAGTAAGATTTTTGTCCAATCTCTTCCCGCACCCCTCACACCTGCTTCCCCTGAGAATCGTCAGTTCACTCCCTTTCTATGTCCCTGATTCTATTATATTCACCAGTCCATTCTGTTCTTCAGATTTTTTATTCACTTGATTTTTAGATTCACTTGTTGGTAGGTATGTATTTGATGTCATTTTGTTGTTCATAATTTTTATCTTTACCTTTTTCTTCTTCTTCCTCTCCTTAAAGAATACCCTTCAGCATTTCATGTAATCCTGGTTTGGTGGTGATGAACTCCTTTAGCTTTTTCTTGTCTGTGAAGCGCTTTATCTGACCTTCAACTCTGAATGATAGCTTTGCTGGGTAGAGTAATCTTGGCTGTAGGTTCTTGCTGTTCATCACTGTGAATATTTCTTGCCACTCCCTTCTGGCCTGCATAGTTTCTGTTGAGAAATCAGCTGACAGTCGTATGGGTACTCCCTTGTAGGTAATTAACTGTTTTTCTCTTGCTGCTTTTAATATTCTCTCTTTGTCTTTTGCCCTTGGCATTTTAATTATGATGTGTCTTGGAGTGGTCCTCTTTGGATTCCTCTTGTATGGGGTTCTGTGCGCTTCCTGGACTTGTACATCTATTTCTTTCACCAGGCAGGGAAAGTTTTCTGTCATTATTTCTTCTAATAGGTTTTCAATATTTTGCTCTCTCCCTTCTTCTGGCACCCCAAAAATTCGGATGTTGGTTCGCTTAAAGTTGTCCCAGAGGCTCCTTACACTATCTTCATATTTTTGGATTCTTTTTTCTTTTTGTTTTTCTGGTTGGATGTTTTTTGTTTCCACATATTTCAGATCTTTGGTTTGATTCTTGGGGTACGTTGATCTACAGTTGAGTTTCTGTATATTCTTTATTTCAGACAGTGTATGCTTCATTTCTGACTGATCCTTTTCCATTTTTTTGGCATTCTCATTAAGCTCCTTGAAGGTCTCATCAAGTTTCTCAGCGGTTTTAAGAAGATTCTTGAGTAACCTTATAAATGTGGTTCTGAACTCTATGTCATCCAGTAGTTTGCTTTCCTCCGTTTCTTTCATTCGTGACATGTTTCTTTGTCTCCTCATTTTGGCTGCTTCCCTGTGTTGATGGAGTAGCTTTGTGTGGTAGGTGACCTATAGGGGGCAGTAGCTCAGCCTCCCCAATCACCTGATGTGGACACTCTTGGTACACCCCTTTGTGGGCTGAGTGCAAAGACTTGGTGCAGTTAAAGCCTTAATTGCTGTTGGTATACTGGGAGGAATTGACCTCCAGGCCAATTAGCTGTGAGCACTCCCTGTGTCTATAATGGAAGAACTGCTGCGCTGAAGACACACTTATGGGGCAGGACTTGTTTCAGTGGGGCTTTGGTGCTCACTGAGTCTGCCTTTGAATGTGTCACTTACGGATGTGAGGAGTTGAAATCTGGTGTCTCACTCTGACCACTAGGTACACTGGCTTCTGGATCTCCAATGGGGTGCAGGTCAGCTACTGTCTGAGGCCATCCAGCAGGAGCTACAGTGAGAGCTACAGTTTTCTCCTCTTTGCTTGGGGTTTGGAGGTTTTGGAGCTGTCTGACCCAGGCTGCAAGTTTGCTAGGTTAAGCTGCGATAGGGCGGGGCTTTCTTCTGCTAACGCTGCTGCTTGGAGCTTGGGTGGGTTTGTAGGTTGTGCAGGGCGGGGTCTCAGGGTGTCACTAGGCTAGGGCGTGGCAAACAGCAATGGCTGCTAGTTAGCCGGCTCTGTGTCCCCAAGGGCGTCCCGGAGTCCCGTGCCCCAGTGCCGTAAACAATTATTCCTGCGCGCAGCTCTGCCAGTAAGCCCCCCTCACTGGCAGACAGTCCAGCTTCTCCCCGTAGGAGTTTGGGTCCCCCGCGTCTCCCGCGTCTCCCCAGAAACTGGATTTCAGAGTAATTGGGGGCTTGTCTCCCTTTGGGTTGAAAAAAGCAACGCCCGCCGCCAGCCCAGATCATGCGCCTCCGTACCTCAGCTTTTCAGCGCTCATGCACGTCTCGATGCTCTTTTCTCTTTCCTTCTAGTTGTAGAACTTCCACTCAGCCAGCTTTCCCGTGGTTCTGGGTGATAGACGTTTTGTCTTTTAGTTGAATTTTTGAAACTGTTGCGCGAGGCAGCAGTTTAGGTGTTTACCTACGCCGCCATCTTGGATTCTCCCCTGAATGAAGTCTCGGACTCTCCCTCTTTAGTATTTTCCTTCCTTCTGCCTGTAAACTTGCTTAAGTGTCTCCTGTTCTAAAGAGAGAAAAAGAAGAAAATAAAGCAACTCTCCCTGGACCGTGTTCCTTCTCCAGCTGTGCTCCAAATTTTCTCCTCTCTTACTCTTTCTAATGTCCCAAAAAGTCATCTGTATTCACAATCCCCACTCTTTTTACTTCACAATCCTCCTAGACCTGGCTTTTGTCCCCACAGTTCTCCTAAAAAGACTCCCCTGTGATCCCTCATGAACTGCTCTGTATTACCAAATCAAAGAGCCTCTTCCACTTTTAGGATCTCTCTGCCAGGCTTAACAGCAGGTTCCTGTCCTCAGGTGGAAACTCTTTACCCTCTCGGCTTCTGTGACAACATACTCACCTCTTTTCCTCATGACCTTGCTCTTTTCCTTCCCTCTTTTGTGATGCCCCTGTGGGTGCTTTCATCCATCTCACACTTACCTCTACCACCCAGATCCTGATCACCCCCAAGTGGACACCTCCAGCCCAAACCTCTCCCCAAGTGTCAGCCTCCTCTGCCTGCTGACATGTCCACCTGCCCTTTCCATAGGCCCCTGACCACATCCAAAACAGCCCACACGGTTCTTCGCCGCTGCGCCTCCCAAATCCCTACCTCCTCTTGAGTCTATTTCTCCCCTAACCCCTTCACTCTCAGTCACCCAAACAAGGCACATGGCACTCATCCTTGCTCCTCCCTTGCTCTCACTCCATTTATTCAATAATAAGTCCAGGCAGTTTTAACTCTTTAGCAATTTTTAATACAGAACCTCCCTTGCTACAACTGCCCTAGTTCAGAGAGTCACCGTCTCTTGTATTAAATGCTATAAGAGCTTCTGAAACAGGCTCCCGCTTCTAGCCTCCAGTTTTATCCCTTCAAGTAGCCACTAGAGTGGGCTCTCTAAATAATAACTCCAACTATCTTCCTTCCGGGCACAAAACCATTCATTCACCTATTGCCCGGAGCCACAGGATGAAGCCCCTTAGGAACTTAGTGATGTGAGGTTTGCAAAACTCGCTCCTTGATGTTTCCCTCCCTAGTTCTCGTGCCTGATTAACAGTGACCTGCTTGCTGGTTTTCACTCTCACCGCACTGGTTCTTGTCTCCGTGCCTTTGTTTATGCTATAAGCAACCCATGCAATGCCCTTTCCTCCCTGCTCTACCATTTTCCATGCCCTGGTTAACTTTTACTCATCACTCAACACACCCCAAATGTCTTTCTTGTTGTCGCCCTTCCCCAAATGTCTTTCCTGATCCATGCCTGTGTACCTTGGGAACCTTTTCTCTGTATAGCCAAAATTATTGCACTTACTGTCATGAAAAATGATTACCTATTTATGTGCCTTCTTCCTTTCCACCTCCACCCTCACTGACTTTGAGCGCCTTTAGGTCAGAGAAGGTCTGCAGCACTTTTGAATTCTGGATGTTTAACAAAATGTGTGTAACATGGTCCATATTGCAAAGTGACAGTGAAAGTGAATGAGAGAATGAGTGACAGGCTGAATGAATAAATAAATAACGGAGCCCCGGAAAACCAGGCAAGTTTCAGTATCTCTCTTTATCCTCATGTTTTTAAGCCAACCCCCAGAATTGCAAATGAAAATTATATCTAGTTACGTCTAAGGAAGCACTACCCTTCTTGGGTTAAATGACCTTAAGCGTTTCCAAGGGAATGGCCCTCATTTCTTCTCTTGGAAAGGTGCAGAGAGAACTAGAGAGAATTGGATAGAGATGAGCTGTTCATGGGTCAGTCCAGCCGTGCTCCTCACTGAGCTCCCAGACCTGGTGCAGGTTCACCTGTGGAGCAAGGCAGGGACCAGGTGATTGTGCAAAGCTGCCATGCTAGGAGCATGCCCAGCTACTAAACTTGTGGCACTCAGTTTGAAATAAAAATGTGGTGCCCTTTATTCAAAAAGCAGGGGTAAAAGTACCACGAACATTATATATAAAGCTTTTACTTTTCTTCATCCATCTTTCTCTGGACTTGCCATGGTGTTTTTTAATTTACTATTACTCTTCTGAGTTTTAAAAAAAAAAAGGTATTTTATTAGCATAAATGTTGCCATTTTTTTTATTGTGCATTGCCAGTTTTAAATGCAAATATTACAGCATCTAACTCATATACAGACTCACCAAAATGACACAATTCCTATTTCATGGCATCCAAAGGGTGCCATGAGCAGGCCAAAAGAGACAAAGGTAAGCCAAACTGAAAAATGGTTAAAGGTTGGAAGGAGGGGGAAGGACGCCCTCAGGCATAGCAGCAGCCAGGGAGCACTCCCAGGCTCAGACACCTGCAGGGAGAGCGCATACCCTCACAGACACCTGGGACCATGCCTCCTAAGGCAGACACAGGTGCCTCACTGCAGATCCTGACACCTGCTGAGCCCCCCTCCCACCAGCCCCTGACCAATGAGCAGCCCTTGACCTGGGCAGGGTCTGGGGAAGCCTTTCCCAGGGGCCTGTCACTCCAACCCATGGGAGACAGGGGACTTATGAGGCTTTTTAAATCCCTGTGTCTGTGTCAGGACATGCTTGGTACCCGGATCAAGGGTAAACTTGGACCCACTTCCCAAGGGATGTGCCAGAGTCCTGCCCATGGTCACAAAGCTAAGTAAATGTCAGAGCTAGGACTGAAACCTACATTTCTTCCCACCACACATGCTGCCACTTTCAGAATAGACTATTTCTCTCAAAAACCACATGAAACTAGAAGATTTACCATTCAGTGTTCTTAACGGTGGGGGGGAGGGGGGGCGTAGTTCCTAGCAGGCATGCTTCGTTTTTAGCAATTTTACTTTTTAGTTCATAAAGCAGTTTCATAAGCATTATGCACCACATCCCCAAGGGTAAGTGTCATTGTTATCCCCCTTTTACAGATGAAGACAGGAAGCTTAGTTGCCCAGAGTCACTCTGCTATTAAAGAACAAGACTACGTGAACCCAGGAGCTACAATTTCCATGTTCTTTTTCCTTAGGAGAGACTGTGGGGAAGGGGTTAATGCAGACCACTGGACTCGTAGGGAGAGACTCCATCCATCTACATCCACTTCCATGTAGAAGACAGTTGTCTAGATGATGGGATGCAGGGGCATCCGACTCTCTGCTTTCATTTTCTTCTTTGCTGTTGCCACAGCAGCTCTACCACTTACTGTGTGATCTCCGTCAAGTTCCTACTTATCGCTAAGCTTCAGTTTTCTCATGTGTTAAGGAGAGATATTAATAGTAATATTTATTTCACAGAATTTTTAAAGCAGTGTCCAGCCCACAATCAACACTCAATGAATATTAACAGCTGTGATTATTATTGTTATTATTAATTCAGTTGGTGCAGTTGTCTGAGCCCTAATCCTTGTCCTCTCTCATCATTATACAAATGTGTCTCTGAGCACTCATTTAAAGGAAATACTTTCCCCCAAACAAGGAGAATTATTCTTCAGACAATATGAGTACATGAGTAGAGTTACTTTGTGCTAGAATCTCCACAACAAATGCTATGTTACAAGGAAACATCCAGTCCAACTTTATCATTGTTCAGTTGAAAAAATTAAATTCCAAGGAAGTTAAATGACTCTTCCAGGTTTACACAATTAGTGATAAATGAGGACTTCTAAATTCCAATGAGTGTTGCTTCTGTAAGAGAAAATGTAGCTGCACTGGTATCTGGTATCGTGGCTTTGAAATATACCTCATATTTCATTACGCAGCATGATTATGAGAACTGTATATTCTTATTTTGTTCGTTGTAATTGATCTTTATGGTCATTATAATGATTATGATGCCATAAATAATCATTTAAATTCATTCATGCTTCTTATGCTCATAAATTGAAGGCTATACCAGTATTATTTTCACAGTAAGTTCTCTCTCTCACTGCTGGATAGGAAATATTTTTGAGCCATATGGGATCCTAATTCTCTGAATGCTTTTAGATGATCAGATGTCTCAACTGACAGTCCTGGATGAAACTCAAATCATAAGAATTTGCAAAACTGAAAAAAATTAAGAACATTTTGGTGTTATTGTGTACCAGAATGCCATCTTTATATTTCCTTTAATTAAAGGGGAGAAATTTGACTTCCTAAATATTAGAATTTTCAGCTCAAACTTTTAAATTCATTTTCCACAAACTTTCTTAGTGATCTCTAGACTAATGTTTTTATAAATCTATGCTTCACATTTTTACTTATGTATTAATTCTTTCAAGTTTTTAATTTAGTCAAAGTTTAGCAAATAGGTGATAAGGCAGATGCAAAGATGCTTAAGGCTTGATCACTTCTCCCAAAAAGTTTGCTATTCAATGAAGAATACAGGACATATAACACCAAGTAGAAAGAAATAAGAGACTCTGTGGCCTATTTAGCATCAGCTTTAACCTACAGAAGATGTGTTCATCTTTAATAATGTTTAACTTAATTTAAAAGACTTCATGATGCTTTTGGTACCAGTTGAATATTTTATAAGTAAAACCCAAGAACTTCTCTATTTAATTAGAAAAATTAGGCAAGCAAACATTTAGTATTCATTAGAAGAAAGGGTGTCTCCCTTTTCTTTCATCTCTTGTTCTGGTTGGTTAGTATTATTTAGTGGAGAAAACTATGGGATAAAATGAGGTGAGTATCCTTCACAGTGTAGATGCTATACAATGGAAAGGGTATTTGTGTGTCTTGCACAAAGTTTCCCTTTGTAGTCAGCCCAAGGCCAAATGGTGGAGCCAGACAGCTCCACAAAGGTTCAAAGGACTCTTCTTTGTTGTAATTTTGCTCAGCTTTCCATTTAACCCCTTGGTTGGATTTGCTTCCTGCCTGTCTAACCCGTAGTGACCATGTCCTCACAATTAATTCCAGTGCTGTTACGTGTCTTAATCCATTTGGGGTTGCTATAGCAAAATACTGCAGGTGGGGTGGCTTATAAACAGAAATTTATCACTGTTCTGGCTACTAGAAGTCCACAATCAAGGCACTGGCAGATTAGGCAAATGATGACAGCTCACTTCCTAGTTCATAGATGACCATCTGTTCTCCATGTCCTCAGATGGTGGAGGGGGCTAAGGGACTCTCTGGAACCTCTTTTATAAGTCTCTGATACCATTCAACAGAACTTGGCCCTCAAGACCTAATTACTTCCCAAAGGCTCCACCTCCAAATACTATCACGTTGGGGATTAGGTTTTAACACTTGAATTGGGGCGGGGTGGGGGGAGGTTTGGGGAAGAAGGAGGACACGTTTAATCTATACTATGGTGCAAGTGATTTCCCCACCATCAAACTTTAACAATGAAGCAAACCAAAGCAAAGTGTTCATGGGGGGGGGGGGGGGGGGGGATTCGTCTTTCTGCTGAAGATATTTGAAGAAAAATGTCTTCAAAACCAAAAATAAATGTGGAGAAAAGTCAGGAATCTTGTGATCTTCTGTTTCAATAGGCATTCCGAGGGACCAAGGACCCAGCCACAAACTGGACATCTCAAGAGTTCAGCTACACACTGAGGCCAGCCTAACATCCCCCGAAGTTCTCATTGTTTCTGCTCTGTTAAGATTATAATGTGTTCACGTTTCAAGTGTAAAATTATTTCCTATAAAAAAAAATCAAACTTAGGTTAAAAAAAAAAAGTCCTTCCCATAGGACTATAAGGACTCCAATCCATCTCCAGATTGCTGTCATCTTTAGTCAGAAGCAGAAAGCCACTCCCAGACTTAAAATCTTTCAATCCCATGAACACTTTAGTAATTCCACATCCAGTGAGTGAATCGAACAGAAACCAAAATCCATAGGAAATAAATTCCTTCAAGTAGTAATTTTGTGAGATTTCATAATTTTAAGTCAAAACAAGAAGACACAATTTTATAGATTGACACACCCTGCTGCCCAAATTGGTTCTAATACATTTTATTCCTTCTGATATCCCTTCTCTGTTCTTGGTGGTTATCACACCCAGGTCTGTCTAAGGTAAATTTTAAATACACTGCCACCTCCATTATGACTCTATTATGTGCCATCGTTCACATCCTCATCAATATTTTCACGGACAGATCAACCCTGGTCAGAGCAACTTGGGTGCGAAAGATGGAGAGAGCTTTAAATGAGCTTTCTTATTCAGGAACTAACTCTCTTATAGCGAATGCTTCCCTGCTTACAGGTATGCAATGGGGATATTTGTTTCTGATGGTCAACTGACTGTGAACCCATCTCTGTTACTCTGTATAAACAATTGGACCCACTCAACGTGAGAGAAGTCCACTGCCACTTTCTTATGGACACTGGAGGGTACCAGGTGAATTTTTCTCTTTTAATCAGAAAAAAACACAAAGCTTTTCCAGATGTTTTCCAGTGGGCAAATACTGCCACATGTTCAATCATAGCCTCAAGGCAGGCCGGGAGCATTTAGTTGTTCAGCCTCTATAGTAGGGGTAGCTAGGGAGAAGGGTGTCAGCCTGCCAACAGTGTCTGCCACCACCTAGAAATAGAATTGCTGAGTGCCTGGAGTATGGATGTTTGCTTTTTACACGGTGTTACTGTACTCAATCTCTGTCTATAGTTGTATCCATTTAGACCCTACATCAAAGACCATCTGACTTTTATCTTTGCCATCTGCCTCTTCTTTTTAATTCAAATGAAAAATTATATTTGGCTTGGAAACTTGACTCCCCGTTCTCATGGTTCTCCAGTAGGTCATCTTTCATCACATTTCCCTCAGATTTTGATGTTTCTGCACTGTCATTTCAATTTTGGTTATGGAACTCGATATCACTCAGTTCCTCCATCCATTCTTCACACCATAGCCAGGTATGAGTGTAAGTCAGTTTATGTCCTTCAGTGTTTTTCATTGCACTTAGAATAAAATCAAAGTCCTTATCAGGATATTCAAGGCACTGCATTATCTATGCTTTGTTTCCCATTCCAAGGTTCTCGTCCCCCTTAGTCACCAAATTCAAGTCTTACTAGCTTTCTTTCTGTTCCTAGACTATGCCTGGCTCTTTTCTCATCTCACTGCTTTTGCACAAGCTGTTCCTTCTGCCCTGAATCTTCTTCTAACGGCTCTTCTCATGGTTGGGTTGTTCCTTCTGATTCCTTACATCTCAACTTACATGTCACTTTCTCAGAGAGGCTTTTCTGACTAGTCTTTCTAACATAGGTCTCCCTTGTAATATTTTCTTTTTACTACCGCACCGCTAGAGCAGTTTTTTCTAGGTAGGTGACCTTGGGCAAATTATTAGCTTCTCTATGTCTTTAATTCTTCATTTGTAAGTAAGGGTAATAACTCTACTAACCTTGGGTGTTGTTGTGAACAGTAAATAAGGTAAAACACTTCATAGTACCTGGCATATATAAAACTTTACTAAATGATCATTGCTTGTATTATTTTCTATTTGGTTAGTTTCCTGTTTTCTCCACTAGACTGCAAACTCTAAAAGTAAGGGACCTTTTCTGTCCTGTTATCAGCATGTCCCATGGCCTAGCCCAGAGCCTGCACATAGTAAATGCTCACAAACGGTTAGTTGAACAAATATATTTAAATAAATGAAGCAAGGCAGTTCATTTCCAGCATTCGGCCTCTTCTCTAAGGCTCCAGATTAAGCAAATAAAAATACACAATCCCAGATAAATTGAAATTTCTGTCTTTTGTCTGGCAGCCCTACTTCCCTCATAACCACCTTCATCCATAATAAGCAACGGTTTCTCTCTCTCCTTCCCTGCCTCCTTTCTCTTTCTTTTTGCTCCTCTCCTGTTACGTTTATTTGGTTATTTCTGAATCTAGTTCTTGGTGTCAGGACATCCCATCATCCTTAAATCTCAGGGTGTCTGCTTCTCAAGGACAAATATTTTTTTGATGGACTAATGAGTCAACTTTATGATGTTCTACCAGTTTCCAGAGGACTAACCGATCCACCTGCACCATCACAGGCTCTTTCGGCTTCCATAGCCTTCTCAGAGACTGCAATTGACTGTCTTTTCTTCGGACTCGGAACATGTTAAGTTAGGAACACAAATGTCCTTAATTTATTTCCAGACATCCTCTATCTTATTTATTCATTTTCACAAATCCCCCATCCTAAATCCTGGCTTTGAAAAATACCTAAAGGAAAGACACTCAAACATGCCTCTAACCCTGAGAACTCCCCTTTTCCAGTTGGTCCTCCAAATAGTTGGACAAGGCTCTACAGAAGAGCTGAGAAGTGCCAGCTCAGTGGCCATGCTATCATTCCCCACCTCCCAACAGAGCCCTGGCTCAGAACATGGCCAATGGCTTGATGCTGTAGCCAGAAATGTCCTGGGTCACTTATCCTAACAGGTTTGGCTCTAGATGACACTAATGTCATTGGAAGAACTAACTGCTGAATGTTTTCAGAAGGTAATTTATTTGAAATAAACTGTGTTGGAGAAACTGTGGCCTATTACTCTCAATGCTCTGTCAATCCATATGCCAGGCTGTGTGTGAAAATAGGGTCATGGGAGTTACTTCTTGGCAGTGTTACACATCTATGGACTCCATCCAGATAGTGCCCACCCCGAACACTGGTTCTCCTTCTGTAGTGAAGGAGACATGAGCATCAGCGTCTGACAGGAGAAGACACTGACCCCAGAACCATCGTTTCTCAGCTCAGAGACTCGGTTTCCTTGTCTACAAAATGAAGATACCATTACTTATCTTATGAGATCATAGTAAGGCTTATGAATACGATGAACAAAGTGCCTGGTCCTCAGTACCGGCCTAATGGCTGATAGTTCATCATGATAGGCTCTCTTTCCCGCTTCATGGTATGTGGCTGTGTTGGTCATACCCAGGAGCGAGTTCTTTTGGCTTCTCCCAAGAGGAGCCTTTCCTTTTGGAGATCTGTATCACCTGTGAGAGGTCACGTGCAAGAGGAGTCTGTTGAAAACACAAAGATGCCATGCTCTTCTTCCATTAAGAGCAGGTGTCACATAAAAATGGACAACACTGTGGTGATAGCCAGAGGGAAAAGTGTGGGGGTTGGAAGTGGGCAAAGGGGAGATAAATGGGATGGAAAGAGACTTAACGATGCAGTGTGTAGATGATGTTTTATCGAGCTGTGCACTCGAAATATGTATGTTTTTATTAACCAATACCACTCCAATAAATGTCATTTTTATTTTTTAAAATATTTTTATTTATTTCAGAGAGAAAGGGAGAGGGAGGGAGAGACAGAAACATCAATGATGAGAGAGAATCATTAATTGGCTGCCTCTTGCCCGCTCCACATTGGGATTGAGCCCACAATCCTCGCATGTGCCCTGACTGGGACCTCCTGGTTCAAAGGTCAATGCTCAACCACTGAGCCATGCTGGCCAGGTAAATTTCATTTTTAAAGAAGAGCAGGGTGTCCAAACCAACCTAATCGCTGCTCACTTCTCTCTTATGAGACCTGAGACATGTGCAGTATATTAGATGGAAGAACAAGATCGGACATCTGCCAAGATTACGGACAGCCTACCCAAGGAAAATTCCTTTTCAGAACTTCACAGCTTGTGATTGGAAAAGGACACAGGACAGCTGCTCACTGTTTTTCTTTCATCTCCACTTTTGGCATATTCTTCTAATAGCTCTCCTGCCCCACTCAGTATGTAGCACAGTGGGAGCTAAAAGAGTGGGACTGAGGTGTCCCCCATCCTGTCCCCACCCGCTGCTCAGACTCAGTTGCTGGGAAAGACCATGTCAAGCATTTCTTATCCTCCCTACCCCTTTGGGAACAGTGCAACCCAGGCTAGACACCATGCTTCAAAGGAGAGGGAAGTTAACGCTTTGTGGTTAGTTAGGGACCGTTTAGACTAGAAAAGCCGCCCAGGTTCCTGCCAGCCCCAATTCCATGATTCAGTGAACAGAAAGGACTGATGCGGAGAAGGAAAGAATGGGTCCAACAGCTTTGCAAATTCTCTTCTATACAGAGGGAGTCATTGTTGCTTAAACGCTGTGAAATCAAACGTAAAAGAAGTGGGAAAACTATCAAATGTGAATTTCATATGGCTCTAAAGTAAAATGCAGATGATTTAGGTCTAGCCACATTTTCTTACTCAAACCTTTCTCTCCTGCACTAACTACACTAGAGGCTATATCAGGTAAGAGTTATGAGAAAGACTCTGTTCATCTATGGGAGCAAGTTACTTAAGTACCTACCTCATGGAGTTGCTGTGGGAATTAAATAAACTTGTATTTCTGATGCACCTAGAACAGTGCCTGGCACAGAATGAGAACTCACTAAGTGTGCAAATCACTTTATGCTAACTTACACCAACTGCTCCAAGTGTGAAAATTGAAAGAAGACAATGGGTGTTCGTAAGCTTTATACTTTCACATGCATGCATCTGGAGAAAAACAAGAGCATGCAAGTAAGTTTTGTTGACATCTGCTTTTCTTCTTGTAGGACTTGTGGGTTAGCATCCTTAATTAAAATTGAACAGGTTTACTCTCTTGCAGCTATGAAATTCTTAACCAAGACAGTACGAGTTAGTGTATAAATGACTTTGCAGTCTTTTATAAGCATACATCTATTAAAATATGCATGAATACATGTCTCAAGGGAATCATAGTTGTAACTTATTATATCACCAAACCTTGCTTAATACTTTTCAACAAATAAATACCTGATTACTTAAACCACCAATCCCCCCAACCCCAGCTTTAGAACAGATAGTTCAAAGGGGAAAAAGACTTGAAAAATAATGAGGGGAATAAATGAAAGTATAACATTGTAATCATGTTAGCTGTTAAATGCTAACCTTAAAAAAGAAAGGCTAGGCAAACCCTAGCAAGTTTGGGTTCCGTGGATAGAGTGTCAGCCTGCAGACTGAAAGATCCCTGGTCCAGTTCTGGTCAAGGGCACGTACCTCTGTTGAAGGCTCAGTGCTTGGCATGTCAGGAGGCAACCAATTGATGTGATGTTTTTGTCTCTCCCCTTCCCTTCCACTCTCTCTAAAAATCAATAGAAAAATATCTTCAGGCAAGAAGTAACAACACAAAAGTCTAAGATATAATTTATTCATTAAGATATGTAACTTACATATATAAGATTTCTCTAACTTCTTGTTTAAATGTGACATTTACTTGAAACAATATTCTATGTGGTCCAAAGAATCTGGAAAGCTTTCTTCTTAAGCTAAAATCATGAAAATTTAGTTATGAACAAGAAATTCTATTGCAGTAGACAGAATATGTTCAATTAGAGGGCAAATGTAGAGAGGTTTTATATATATATATATATATATATATATATATATATATAGTGTTATAGTGTGTGTGTGTGTGTGTGTGTGTGTGTGTATATATATATATATATATATATATATATATATATATATAAAATGAAATTTTCTTCCACTGACATTTCATTAGTGTGACAGAAGGAGTCAAAATTAGAAGAAACACATTACCTAATACCTGGTTTCTTATGGTAATCCATGTTGCTGTGTGATAAACTAAGTAAAGCTTTGTTCCAACTGGCAAAGGAATTATAAATCTGGTTTTTACACAATAGCAGTTATCATAATCATGCAATAAAGACATGCATTGGGTACTTGTAAATTGATGGCAAATTGACTCAAAGCCTTAAAGAAGCTAAGAGGTAGCATTGTTACTGCTAGAAAATTGTATATGCGAGATTCCATAGACAATTGTAACTGCTATCCAAAAGGAGAGTGTGCCTATAAAACGTTTAGCAACTATTGTTAATTCATATGGGAAATTTTTTTAGCATTCCCTGACCCAGAATTCAATGCATGCATAATGTCTTTATTTTGTTTGCCATGATTGAAATGCTTTATTATGTCCATTTTTACATTAAGTATAACACCCTTATGAGCTCTCTTCGGCTTTCTGATAACAACAAATCTTGCCAACAGATGCATAAATACTTGAGATAAAGCCCTGGCTGGGTGGTTCAGCTGGTTGGGGCATCATCCGATACACCAAAATGTTGCAGGTTCGATTCCAGTAAGGGTACATGCCTAGGTTGTGGCTAGATCCCCAGTTGGGGCACTTACAGGAAGCAACTGATCAATGTTTCTCTCTCACATCACTGTTTCTCTCTCTCTCTCTCTCTCTCTCTCTCTCTCTCTCTCTCTCTTTCTCTGAAATAAATAAAAACAGATATTCTGTTAGGATTAAAAAGACAAATATCTGGCCAGTGTGGCTCAGTTGGTTGAGTGTTGTCCTGTGCACGGAAAGGTCACCTGTTTGATTCTCGGTCAAGGCACATAACCAAGTTGTGGGTTTGGTCCCTGGTCAGGGTGTGTGCGGGAGACAACCAATCAATGTTTCTCTCTCTCTTCCTCTCCCTCCCTTCCCCCTCCTTTCCTTTCTCTCTAAAAAAATAAAATAAAAAATAAAATTTGTTTAAAAGACAAATAAGATCCTTGAGATAAAGTCCAGATGTGTAGAGTT
Source organism: Corynorhinus townsendii (assembly GCA_026230045.1). Lineage (NCBI taxonomy): Eukaryota > Metazoa > Chordata > Mammalia > Chiroptera > Vespertilionidae > Corynorhinus > Corynorhinus townsendii. The sequence goes on along the minus strand of JAPDVU010000003.1, from coordinate 202,738,413 downwards.
CAAAACTGTGGTGCATTGATGCTGAGATGCTGAGTGTGGTTCTAAGGGAAGAAGTTTGGGGGGGCCATGCTTGGATGCTGGAGTGTACCTGCCTCTATAATGGTTCCCTGAAAAACCAATACTGAACGCTATTTTCACTTTTCGCCCTTTTTCTTAAAAACAAAAGTCCTCTTCAGATTTTTTCCTTTGGTTAGTGAAAACAGGAACTAATGTATGTCTTTTATAAAAGTAAAGTGATATAAAGTGAACTTTCGAAAGGCAAGGGATGCCTGTAGTTTTATGCAACCATATCATTTATGCTGTGAAAACTTGTATTAAACATAAATGAAAATAGCCGAAACCGGTTTGGCTCAGTGGATAGAGCGTCAGCCTGTGGACTGAAAGGTCCCAGGTTCAAATCTGGTCAAGGGCATGAACCTGGGTTGCGGGCACATCCCCAGTAGGGAACGTGCAGGAGGCAGCTGATCGATGTTCCTCTCTCATCGATGTTTCTAACTCTCTATCCCTCTCCCTTCCTCTCTGTAAAAAAATCAATAAAATATATTTTAAAAAATTAAAAATAAAAAAATAAATGAAAATATGTATTTTTCCATGTGTGAGTTTGCAAGATCTTGGTGTCACTTGATTATACAAATATTCTATTTTAAATATTTAAGGTCACACAAACTGTGGAGAAGAACCTAATTTAGTTCATTATAGAGCAAAAGAATTTTCTCCAGTAACAGCATCCTATTGACTTTTTTTTTCATTCTTGGCCTAAAAAGAGAGAATAAATAACATCCTACTCCAGCTTATATTAAGAAGAAAACAGTTCTCCATGGTCCTTAGATATGTTTCCCTAGCATTTTATGTAATACTAGAGGCCTGGTGCACAGATTCGTGCACCAGTGGGGTCTCTCAGCCTGGCCTGCAGATATTGGGCTGAAACCAGCCTGGTGCATGGATTCGTCCAGGGCATGTCAGGCCCATCTTGCCCAGTCCTGACCGGGCTGATGGGGTCCAATTGGGGCCCGTCTCGCCCAGTCCCAATCAGGGCCGACCACCAGAGGTTGGCTGGCTAGGGAGGGACTGCAAGAGGGCTCCAGGGCATGTCTAGCCCCTCTCGCCCAGTCTGGCTCAGCTGGACCTCAGCAGCAGTTGGAGCATCTGCCCCCTGGTGGTCAGTGCACGTCATAGCGACTGGTCAAACAGTCAAACAAATAGTTGGAAACTTAGCATATTAGGCTTTTATTATATAGGATGCAATGTGAAGGGAAGGTTTCTAAATGAGTATGATATGTATGTACTAAAGTTGTTGAAATAGGAGAAGCGTTCAAGCTGGAGTTCTATGAGACAGAAGAAATCAGCACAGATATTATTGAGAGATGATTTCAGTAAATAGCTGTTCTATTTTTAATGGATCACTAAGATCAAAACATTCCTTTTCATTTTACTTGGTCATCTTGTTAGTTTATCATGGCTGAAAAAAAATTAATACATAAGTACTCTCCCCATGATCAGAGAAGAAACTTTCAGCACTCAGTACACATATATTAGATTATGTTTATTTACTCCATAATTTAAGAAAGCAATATAGGTCCCCTGGATTAGATCTTTCTTGTCAGTAAAGAAACACCTGTTGTAAAAACACTGCCTTAGGCCCTTGATGCTTCTAGTAAGTCATTAACTAAACAACTTAACCTACTGGTTATTATTCCCTAAACACCCTGTGCAATGTGCCTGGTAGTGTACTAAGAAAATAAATCATTTCTCAATTGGACTTGTCATTTCAATAGCATAGATTTCTAACCCCATAATAAAACAACACTAATGAAAGTAGAATCCGTGTCTAATTTGTTTTAATGACTGAAAAGTTAGAAGAGCATCTGCTGGAGATCCTAAGTTTAATGTCCATGAACTTTGACTGAGAGGCACATCAATTATATCCTGGGAACAATAACTGAGTGTTTTTGACTTCCTGTGTCTGATTCCCTGTAACGTCACCACCTTTGCTCTATCTGTGGCATTCAGCCAGTTTCAATGTCTTCAACTGTAGAGAAGCACAGCTGGATAGAAATTGCTGTGATGATGAAAATGTCCTGTATGTGCATGTCCAATATAGTTGCCAGCAACCACATATGGCCAATGAATCCCTGAAATCAGAATGGAAAAGAATCAACTAGGCATGGCAATTGAGAGGTCATTCTTAACATTGGGCAGAGAAATTCTACAGAGTTAATAGGGGGTAAGTGCTTATTATAGTGGGTTAAGGAGCAAATGGGAGATGAGGAAGTAGAGCCAGCACGTGTACTGGGGAGATGAGTTAGAGAGTGCAGTGGAGTAGAAGATGGACATACTGGAGCTCTGTTCCAAAAACCGTTGTTCTGGCAGCCATGTGAAAAATGGGTTGAGGAGGAAAAAACTAGAGTTTATGTTTAGTTTTTCTTAAGGAAAAAAATGAGTTAAGCTGAGGTTTTCTAACATTTAGTGAAGGAAGTGGTAATGTAAAAATAAATTCCAGTTTCCTTGGAAAAATGGAAACATTTATTGTCCTTGATGGTGTGACTATTACCCAAGAATAAACAAAATAGTTAGTTGTAAGACTTGAAACATTTCATTTTCCTCTGAAATTCTGTAAGAATCCATGACATTAAAAAAATAAGGTATTCTAGCATTTCTTTTCATAAGAAACTTTGTAAGTTCCTAGTACTAAGATGAATTTCTCAAACAAAAACAAAACCACACATACATTCTTGCACTTTTCTATAATTCTTAAAGGTAACTGTAAGTTATAAATTCTGAAACAATAAAATGTAATTTCAAATTACACAATCTGTACTTATAGATAATTATACTAATTAAAAGTTGGACTTGACTGAAATCATAGCATTTTAGAAATGAATGGATGTTGGTTAAAGTGCTTCATTTTAATGGATAAGGACCAGATACCTGGAAATAATATATGACTTAGTCAAGTTTACCCAGACAAGACTCAAACCCACATCTTTATACTCCAACCCTGGTGCTGTTTTGAAAAAAAAAAGGATTGGCTAGATGATGCACCGAGATATTTTTGTACTCTGTGTATTACAATAAGAGAGAAAATAGAAAATTCCTAACTGTATACATCACTGGGGAAAGTGAATCTTTTTCTTCACCTTTCTACAATTAGTACCATTTGCCCCTGGACACATTCTTACCACTTGCACTATGCTCCCCATAATTTTAACTCATTTTTAAAAATACTTGGTCATTACCCTGCATGCTAGGAAATTTAACCCTGCATGCTAGGTCATTACCCTGCATGCTAGGAAATTTATTTTCCGATGGTCTTAGGTGACCCTGCTAGTGGTTCTCAACCTGTGGGTCATGACCCACAGGTTGAGAACCGCTGCTGTAGAGCATAAGACCATTGGAAAACACAGATATTTACATCACGATTCATTAACAGTAGCAAAATTACAGTTATGAAGTAGCAACAGAAATAATTTTATGATTGGGGGTCCCCACAACATGAGGTACTGTATTAAAGGGTCATGGCATTAGAAAGGTTGAGAACCACTGGACTAAAGGGTGTCCAGTAGATTCCCAGTCAAGGGCATGTACCTTGTGGTTGCAGGCTCAATCTTCAGGGCACATGTGGGAGGCAACCAATCGATGTGTCTCTTCTATGTTGATGTTTCTCTCTCTCTCTGTCTTTGCCCCCTCCCTATCACTCTCTCTAAAAATCAATGGAAAAATATCCTCGGGTGAATATTAACCAAAAAAAAGAAAATAGGGAAGATGTTATATTGGTAGGTTAGAGGAAGAAAAGTGGTCTTTAAAGTTTCAATTCTTCAACGCATTTCAGTATTCAAACACTGAGATCAAGTTTTCAGGATTACATATAGATAGTAGCTAGTTCAGATTATGAGATCCTGGTGTGTTCCGTGTTTGTACAAAGAAACTAGGTGCTATATTTTCTGAACTGAAGTTGTACGCTGGTAATTTAGTCCATGAAAAACCTGGTAATGGTCTAAAACATAGAAGGCCAACTGTGTGTGTGTGTGTGTGTGTGTGTGTGTGTGTGTGTGTGTGTGTGTGTGTGTTTAAGGGCTGGGGAACTCCTTTTGGAAAATCCCTCAAAGAGTAAAAGTCAAATGTGAATGGTATCATACATCCCGCTTGTGACACACTAGTCCATTTCTGAAAATAATAACACTCTTTCAAAATGAAGTCATTTATATTCTTAGCCATCCTCTGTTGTGTGCACTGAGTAATTTCTTGAGAGCAATGTTTCCTATGGCACATTGCCAAGACTGGCTTTATTTGGTTTTCATTAGGCTTTTCATTATCAGACCTTGATCGTTCTGCTTCATCCAAGAGCATCAGAGTAGCTCAAGAATAGGGATGGTACTAGGAGCAGGTAGAATGTTTTTGTCCATTGAATGCCGGTTTTAAATCCCTAGCTATGGCACCATTCTAATGGCTTGCATCTTTCTAAGACCAGTCATTTCTCCACTTATAATGTAGTCTGATATGAAATGGTTTACATCAATCTATGCTGTCCCTGTCCAGGGAAAGACATTAGTCTCACTTTGCACACACTGGACTGGCCCCTTCTCTTTTATTATCTCAAGGAAAGGCATCATGAATCACCCCTCTTGCCCAAGCCTGGAACCAGTGTGTATTCTGCATTTATCCATCATTCCACGCATTCACTTGCCAAGTCAAACTTCTTGATAGTTTTCAAGTCCCCTTCCTTCTTTCTATGTCCCATGACAACTACCTTAGTCTAATTCCAATCTCTAGAACAACTACAGTGGCCTCCTTCTGGGCTCCAGGCCCCAGGGTTGCCCTTTCCAATTCATACTCTTTTGCTTTCAACATTCATCAATACCCATTGCTCTCCATAAATGAATATTCTGTAACTTCTATTCATATAAGTGTTTGTGTTACACATTAAGAGGACAGAGTTTGGTTTGTCCAGAAATGTAGCGATCTGAATTCCTTTTTTTTTAAATTTTTTTATTGTTTTAAGTATTACAAATAGTAGTACATATGTCTCCTGTTTTGCGATCTGAATTCTTGAACTCTCCTATAGACTCCTCAATTTAGCTTACAAACCCAAAAAAACAAATGTGTGTATATTAATTAGAGGTTCAAAACATCATTGAAAGCAAAGGACTTCAGGACTAGATCAGCCCTTGAACGCTGTGGAGCTCAACTTCATCATTTTATAGGTAAGGAAACAGAGGCCCAGCCACAAAAACCAAATTGGCCTTTCTAAGTTTGGGATCACATCATGTAACTCCTTAAAAGTTTGTCCAGGGATCCCCGTTATGGGCAAGACGAAGTCTGAATTCCACAGTGTGCCATGCAATGTCTGTACGTCTGGCCTCTGCTTGCCTTTGCAGTCTTACCTTTTTCTCCTCTCTTCAACTTACCCCAGAACTCAGTGCTTCCAGGGACACTATTGTTTTTAGCCACAGGACATGGCTCATTATTCTTTTAGCCATTAGACATCATTTCCTCTGAAAACATACCCCTGATGCCCTCGGGGCTCCCCAGAACATGTCACCATCACAGCACATTTACATCACTCCGACTGCCTTTGAAGAGTCTGTTTCCATCACTGCAGTGGAAGGAATAATGACAATTGTGCCAGGGACCTGCGTCTTACTCATTGTTCTAGCCCCACATCTTGACCAGGTGTCTGGTAGTCACTATTTTAAGATTAACTCTCACTTTTAACCTCATCTATGCAATTTTGTCATCAGCCCTCCTCACAAAATCTGTTTTCTTGGGGGCAAAAAATAAAACTGATTCATTCACATCAAGGTATAAGTCATGGATGATTCTAAATGGCACCGCTCCCTAGAAGCATTTACATTTTAGGGGGACAAAGTTTTAGGTCACAGGAATGAATCCTCCGTGCAGATAATCCAACCAGAAATAGTAAATCATGAGAGTACTGGTGAAGGTAAGGAAGTCTTCCCAGAACTTTCAACGTGGGTGACCCCCTCTAATCCTACCCTCCCAGAAACGTGACTGTTTTGTCTATAAAATTCAGATCATATGTTGGTTATTTGTCTCTGTGTTAAACAAATCATTATTTACCCATGATAAAAATGCCTGACTTAACTTACAACACTTCTGGTTTTGTTTCAGGGAAGCAATGTTATGGAAGATCAGGATTTACTGGAAATTGGGATCCTTAATTCTGGGCACAGACAGAGGATTCTACAGGCAATCCAGCTCCTCCCAAAGGTAAGCCATTCTTTGTTCCCCTCACTCTGAGTACAGTCCCAGTGGTTTAAGTCCAGATGTGCAAGGGGTGTCAGTAACTAGGACATTTCCAAAGATTGATGCAACTCCCCAAAGCAGGTCTTTAGACTTACCTACAAGGATGCAATACAGGAAACACCACTGGCTAACAGGCAGTGTCAGAGTTTCTCTTCAGTGAGAGTCCTTATATCAGTACAAACACCCGCCCAGGCCCCTCAAGTACAAGGACATAAGATCAATAGTGGATGGATACAAGGATGTTCCTGGCTTAGAAGCCTCATGCCCCCTAAGAGGCAATATCTCCTATAACAGCTCCAGAGGCTTAGCCTCCAGGGACAAGGGGCCTGCCTAATTACAAGAGTCATAACTTGGCAAAGTACAAGCACCGCATCCCCATCAGGTATGCATAGTTCATGTATAAATCTTCCCAGTCCAGATGCATTTTGTAAGTAGTATGTTACCTAGCAACAGAGTTGACCTTCTGCATCCAGATAAGGTTTCATAGGAGCCTAAAGCAAGAGGTAGGATCTTAGCATTGGTCTTCAAGATAGCTAGTATGTTAATTGCTCATGAAAGGAAAAGGCATTTCCGGAGACAGAGGAACCCAGGTATGGTCCAGGCAACAAACTGCCAAAGTGTTAGGGGAATAGTGATACTGCATGATTTAAAACCCAATGATTTTAAAAGTACATGCACAGCCATGTGAATGTACTTAATGCCCCTAAACTATACACTAAAAAAAATTGGTTAAGGTGGTTAATTTTGTTATTTCTTTGTTATTTGAACAAAGTTTTGCTATTTCTTTTCAGCACAAGTAGAACAATATTTTTTTAAAAAAGAAGAAAAACTTCAATGTGATTAAAACAATAGGAGAGTGGAGTAGAGATAAAGCAGAAAAAGTAGTTGGGTCAGTTGGTGCAGGCTACGGAATTTGGAATGTATTCTGTAAGCTCTGGGGAGCAGACATGACTAGAATGCTCTAGGTCAGCTCATTCTGGAGGAGTACACGATAGGAACTAGAAGGAGGGAAAGTTGAAGTTGAGTCATCCAGCTGGGAAAAAATTGGGGGTGGGATGGGGGAATTTGAGGCAGGGTAGCAGGATGGGAAAGATATATATTAACCATTGTTTCTAAGGAAGGGATCTGATAATATTTGCCAGCTGATAATAAACTGAGTTGCTACTGATAGAAATGTAACACTTGTGCAAATTCAAGGAGAGTCAGTTATAGAACGAAGGTTAATCATACAATTTTCTCCACTAAAAGGAAAAAATAAAATAAAGCATCCTTAGAACTAATTCTAGAAGTAATTCTTTTTTTTTTTTAAATATATCTTACTGATTTGTTACAGAGAGGAAGGAAGAGGGATAGAGAGTTAGAAACATCAATGGGAGAGAAACATCGATCAACTGCCTCTTGCACACCTCCTACTGGGGATGTGCCCGCAACCAAGGTACATGCCCTTGACCGGAATCGAACCTGGGACTCTTCAGTCCACAGGCCGACGCTCTATCCACTGAGCCAAACTGGTTAGGGCTAGAAGTAATTCTTTATGTGTATTGTTCACCTCACTACTTTTGAATCTTTACTTAAAATATTACTCGGCAAGTTTTCTCCTCATTGTCAGCAAGAGCTTCTGCACTACTATGCCCACAACACCTAGACCAGTGCCCAGCCCATGATAGGCACTCAGTAAATCAGTGAATGACTCTCCCCTTGTCAGCTCACATTGTTCCATATCACTTCCTTTGTGAAACTTCCCCTAAAGTGGAGTCACTTCTCTCCACCTTGGTAATTATCACCCTAGTTCAAACCAATCACCTCTGACTGGACTACACTAGATTCTAATCTGTCATCTCTAGGTTAGACTAGTTGAGTCCATTTCTCCTTGGTCCTCTCTAGCCTGGGCAATTCATATATGCCTAATCTCTGTCCTAGATACCTTTTTTACCACCTTGCAATTAAATTTACACACAGCATCAAGAACAACACTTCTAAAATGTATGTCATATCATGCCACATGCCACATGCCATGACCTGCTTAAAATATCCAATGGCCAGCCCTGGCTTGTGTGGTTCAGTTGGTTGAGCATCGTGCCATGCACCAAGAGATTACTGGTTGGATTCACAGTCAGGGCACATGCCCAGTTGTAGGCTTGATCCCCAGTGAGGATGTGCAGGAGGCAGCTAATCAATATTTCAGTCTCTCATCAATGCTTCTCTCTTTCTCCCCATCTCCATTCCTCTCTCTAAAGTCAATAAAAACATATTTTAAAAAATCTCCAATGGCCTACAAAAGTCAATATAATCTGGTCCCTTCTCACATCTATGACCTCAACCCTCACCCTTCTCCTATACTCTCATCATATGATTTATTTTTGTTCAAAAACTTGCCAAACTCATTTTTGCCTCAAGGTCTTTCCATATTGGATTCTGCCTAGAAAGCCTTTTCTTCAGATCTTTATTCACTTGCTTCCATACATTATCGAATCTCTACTCAGCCATCACCTCTTCTCAGAGGCCTTCCTGATCTCAAAGTCACACTCCTCACTCATTTACACTGCCTTTTGCATTGTCCTATTTTAGTTTTTTCTTCACAGTACTTATGGCTGCCCCAAGTTATATTATTAGTTCATTTTTCTTTCTTATTTTCCACTTCTCCCTGAGGATGCAGGTTCCCAAGATCAGGGACCATGACTGTCTTATTCCCTTCTATGTACACATTCCCTAGAACAGTGCCTGGCATCCAGTAGGTGGCCAAAATATTTATGGAATGAAGGAATATACTGCTTTCTTTTTCCTCTGAGATTTGATAGTTCTATGCTTCTTCTCTCAGAAGGTACTGATAATATTATTACAAACATCCTTAGGGAACAAACAATGTCACACCCATCCTTGAATTTTCCACTGTGCTTACACATTCTATATAATAAAGAGCTAATATGCTAATTAAACTGAACAGCAGAACAACCGTCCAGATGACCTTCCGGACAAAACCAGGGCTGCGAGGGCCGGCCAAGGCAGCTGGGGCTGCGCGGGCTGGCTAAGCCCCTTGCACGAATTTTGTGCATGGGTCCTCTAGTTAAAATAATAAAAGAATAGCTAGTTGGTGTGGATCAGTCAACATATGAACCAAGAGGTCACAGTTTGATTCCTGGTCAGGGCACATGCTGGGATTGTGGTCTTGATCTCCAATAGGGGATGTGTAGGAGGCAGCCAATCAATGATTCTCTCTCACCATTGATGTTTCTATCTCTCTTCCTCTCTGAAAGCAATAAAAATATTTTTAAAAGAATGAGTGTTGGAATGAATGAATATTTTCCTCTCATGTTATTCAAATATAATTTTTTTTAAATCAAAGAGTACCTCAGTTTTCAAATATATCTGTAAGCTTATCCATGCCATTTAATAATGAGAAACAAAACCACTTGAACTCAGAATTATTTGGAGAATAAATGAAGTGTTTACTTTTAAGACAGAATATCATTCCCATTAGACAAAAACAATATAATAGAAACAATACAAAATTAAACTTCTATCAAGAGGCTGATGTAAAGTGCTTAGTAGGCACCCAAATGAACAGAGAATATATAAAAACATCCAAACATGTGTTCAGCAGCACAAACAGAATGTTATAATGCTACAAATTGATGCTTTGCTTTCTTAGGTAATGAGCCCAATCTTCAGATGGTTAATAGTGTAATTTTACTGCCAGCACATTCATTTGCATTCACTCTAACTTTGCAGTGCCAGAAAATGGACGAAATGTCTCTTCGTTGTGTTTATGCAATTTGGGTCTTCAGAATATTTGTGTTCTTCATCTGTCAGGGAAAATATTCCGTGATTGCTACCTGAAATCCTTTAATTAACATACTGTGTTTTGGAACAAGCGAGATTGTTCCTAAACAGAGAAAAGATGGTTTTCTAAGTGCAATCTTGACCTGTTAGCACACTTCAAGCCATGTTCTTCATGCTTTATTTGTGTTTGATGTTTCAAGTTTCAAAGACAAAAGCTTATTCCCTTGGTAAGAGTGGTTTTTCTAGAATATGCCCTTTTTGTATTGAAATGTTCACCACCACATGTTCTCAAGTACACTTGATACATTGAGCACAGAGAATACATTTGATAGATTCTAAGCACAGACATCTTTAGAACAATAATCACATTAATTCCCCCCCCACCCAATCTTTCCCTCTGTCTTTTGCAATGCTTAACCTTTCGTAGCAACAGTTAATATCAATGTTCATCCAGCATCCACTTCCTTCCCCAACCCCAACTCAGTCTTTAGGTCTACAAGTTTCCCTGAACTTTTGAAGATCAAATTTCACCCTTCTCACTTTTAAGAAAGGAAACATACCAAAAGTTGTATGAGAAGATGACCTATTTGTTACTCTCTTAGAAACTGTAAGCATAATGGGCTTTTTCTATTCTTTTGACACTGAGAAATTATCTGATTACTTATTTGCAGTGTATAAATTATCTTTTACCAGATAAGAATTCTCTGTGGCCAGATCTTTGGATAATCCTCTAATATCCTTTTGAAAGGACATAATCTCTTTTGTCCTTTGACAATATAACAACTGGAAGTCAGGAATTCAAAGGATATTTATTTTATTTTAAAGGTTTGTAGGACTTCATGTCAAGGCCCAGATGTATTTGTTCTCTTAAGATTTCTCATCCTGAATTGAGAATGTATTTTAGCATACCAGCAACTTTGAGATCACATGCTCACTTCGCTTTTCAATATTTCCTTTTCTAATATTCTCCTGTTTCATAATATCTTTTGAAATTATTTAATAGTTATCTGAATACTTCCTAGCAAGTAGTTGTCTCCTTGCTATCCCCCTTTCCCTTGTTTCCACTCATCTTTCCTTCTTCTTAGGTCTACTAGTTCCTTTGCTGCCACAGCACACAACCAGCACTAAGGTCACCAGTGACCAGCAGAGCAGACATTCATAAGCCCCTTTTCACCTTCACCTGACTCTGGCTTTGGTAGATTCTGATACCCTTAATTGTCTTCTTTTGGCTTCCTCGATACCTGATTATCTTCCTGCCTCTCTGATGTCCTCTCTCCTTGCCTGTTCATTCTCTTCAGTGAAATGTTGCTCAAACTCAAGAATATCTGATGGCTACTGAATGTTGTTATCACAGGATTCTTGATCATTGCACAGTTTCTGGTATTCATTGTTTTGTTCATTGTTACTCTACTTCTACTTTATTGCATAAACGAACACCTGCATTTTAGCTGCCTTTACTTCTAAGTTCAGTTCAATTTAACCAACTCATGTTGAGCTATGGAGTTCTTTGATATATTTTTATTGAGGAAGGGAGAAGGAGCGAGAGATAGAAACATCAATAATTAGAGAGAATCATTGATCAGCTGCCTCCTGCACAGCTCACACTAGGGAACAAGCCCACAACCTGGGCACGTGCCCTGACCGGGAAACGAACCATGACCTCCGGTTCATAGGTCAATGCTTAACCACTGAGCCATGCTGGTTGGCCTGGGCTACATTGTTCTATTTTTTTTTTTACTGAGTATCTCTGGTTGTATTAAATTATTCCAATTCCCATCCTCAGTTTGAGATTGGTTTAAAAAAATAATGAAGAAATTATTAGTTAATCCAATAGAAAAACAAAATTCTGTGTTAGTTGTGTAAAGCTATATAACAAATTACCCCCAAATAACATCTCTTGAGAATGGCTCATTACAGACAAAATATATTTATGTATAAATCTCCACAATATAAAAGATCCCTTTTGTCCCCATGTGACTGGAGTGGACAGAGCCAACTGTCCACATGGCTCTGGGGGCTATGCTGGACCCCAGCTAGTGGACAGGGGGTCGGTCTGTAGGCAGACAGGCCTTTTCTCGGCCCCATCTTCATGATTTCTCATTGCACAACAGTGCGTGGTTCTCATCCTCCCCCCTAACCCTCCCTGGAAGATGGCAGACAGCTCTCCTGTCAATCTCCCAGACAGGGGACCCTTACCTTGTGGAGCCCAGGGACAGAGCACTTTTAAATGTCACATGATAGACAGAGGCACTGTGCCCACTCTCACAGAGGCTGCTCTCCATGCTGGCCCCACCAGCACATGTCAGCCTCCCTCCCTCAGCCACCCTGAAAGCTGCACTTCCCATTTTCCATGATACATCTGTCCTCACCAGTTTACCCAGATCCTCCTGAGGACGCCCACCCCATGCTATCACACGTGGTGCTCCTGGGCATAGAACCAGGCTCTCGGGATCCCGTGCCATGCAGCGTTAAAGCAACAGAGATGAGACCAGTCTGAAGACCACACTAGCCATACCCCAGGGTGGCACCTCTCTCTCGGCCAAGGCCACGGCTGGTGCTGAGGAGCACAGCTGGGTGAGGTCTGCCAGCTCTTCTTATAGCAGAGCCCACCCAACCCCGCCAAGCAGCCAGTGGGGAGAGGACAGCTGGCAGGTGGGAGCAGAAGCTGAGCATGGTTTGCTGTCCATGGGAGGGGAGCAGCAGGGGTGCATAGTGGGTCTGTAGGCATCCCTGCCTCTTCACCAGAGACAGCCCCTGAGGGGTGGGTGTATCCCCAGCCTCTGTGGGAAGGATCCACTTCCCTCATTTCTTAGGTGTAGACCTGGGTTCAAGACCCATCTCACCAGTCAATGACCTGGGCAAACTCCCCAGACCAAGCTGGGTTCTGTCTGCAGGCTAGGGACCCTGTCATTAGCCCCCAGTGGGGGGCCTCTTCTCTGAGAGAAAGGGAACCTGAACTGGCTCATCTGCCCGTGAAGAGGTGTCCGTGGTTCCAAACACCCCCAAATCTTAGTGGTATATAACAACTACATTTGTTATCTCAGAGTGTCTGTGGATCAAGACTCCAGGTGCAACTTAGCTGGGTTCTCAAGCTCTGAGCTACAGTCATCTCAAGACTCAACTGGGAAGGAACCACTTACTAGGTCACATGTGGATGTAGGCAGAATTCTGTCCCTTGGGCGTTTTTTGGACTGAGGCCTCAATTTTTCAGAAGCTGTTAGCTGGAGGCCTCCCTTAGTTCATTATCACATGGGCCTTCATAAAGCATCCCACAGCAGGCATCTGGCTTCAACAGCAGGAGCATGTGAGAGGACAAGAGAGTGCCAGCAAGATGGAAGTCCAGGTTTTTGCAATGCCCCATCCTTTCTTTTATTATTTTTTCCAGTTTTATTGAAAAATAATGTACATACATCACTGTATAAGTTTAAGGTGTACAGCATGATGATCTCATTTACATATGTGGTGAAATGATTACCACAGTAGGTTCAGCTAACATCCATCTTCTCATGTGGATACAATTGAAAAGAAGAAAGAAAAAAAGGAAGACCATTTTCTCCCTGTGATGAGAACATCCCATCCTTTGTCATGTTCTATTTATTAGAATCAAGTCTCTAGACCCAGCTCCCACCCAACAGGAGGTGTTTGCACAGGGATGTGAATCCCAGGAGATGGGGTCATTGGGGACCACTCAGAGGTTTACCACTATACAATCTACTTTCCATGTCAGCATCTGTGATTAAAATGGAATAGCCCATGAACGACAGCAACAACAAAAGCAGCTTTTCTTTCCATGGCCATCTTCATGAGACTCTGGTATTCGCATTTAGATAAATTAGGAGCCACATTTTACATCCCTCAGAAAAGAGGTACATGCATCTGATCTGCAGAGTGATATGCAGGGTGTCCCAATAAGAAGGATACACACTTTGGATAATTATTAATTCCAATGGGTTAAATCTGAAAAGAAAAAAAAATATCCATTGAGATCTCAGCTTCAAAGTGTGTCTACATGTTTTGGGACACCCTATATAATGTAGCTTGATAGAATATAATATAATCATACAGAAATTAGACATATTAGAGATTTGTCAATTGCACAAAAAGTCTTCATGCTCTGAACACCACTAGTCTAAGTAATTCACACAAGTAATCCCATAAAACACTACAAATTTTAAACGCATGTTTATTCTTTATTAGTGACTCATTGCTAAAAATAGAGTATTTACAGTTATAGTAAGGAAGTAAATTAGTCAAAGTATATTGGATAAGGCTTTAAGGATATTAGCAAAGAAAACACATTTTAAAAAGCTTATAAAGTGAGACAGTAAAAGGGACTATTTAACTTTAGGTCTGATCAAAGCAAATAGATAAAGATAACAGTTGACAAAAAAAAAAACTTTGTGAGCAAGGATATAGAGATGCATTGGCAAGGATTGAAAACTCGAACATTAATAAAGGCATGACAAATGGAGTGGTGGGAACTGGTAAGCTGAAGAGCACAAACCCCGCCCTCAAAAAGATATCGGCTTTATTTCCAAACTTTATTAGTAAAGCAAAGTATTGGGGACCAGATTTGGTAATAGCTGTGTCACAGGGCAAGGTAATATCTCCAGAAATGAAAGTCTTAATACAATGGGATCACAAATTATTTCAGAGTATAAAAGGAGTATTATGAAAGTGACATTATTTCAATCTGCTTCCTGTTCAGGACAATGTTCTTAAAGATTCTAGTTCTTCCAAGGTCCTTAAAATTCAGATGTTAATTCTAGTCTTGATGGTTGGTGAAGAAGTGTGCAAGCTTTAGGGGATAGGAGTACAACCAACATAATTTCCTTAAAAGTCTAGAAAGGAAAGTTCAATCTTATCTCCCTGTCCCTTAGAAAAATGATACAAACCTTTTCCTATTTCTTCTGCTATTTCTCAAAGGGACAATGACAAAATGTTGGCTACAGGCACAGATGCTCTCAGGGTAGTTTCTGACAGGGTAAGTTTGCATTCTCCCATGCCATCACTCACTCTCCATCTACCCTCATTGCTTCTACTTGCATTTCTTTCTTTTCAACACCTGGTATCTTCAACTTCGTGCCACCCAATGTAGACCTACTACCCTGTGGACATCTAGTTAAAGATATACGCACAAACAAAAATCTCACACACATATGTGCACCATGAACATGGGGAATCTAACCTAAAGTTAATACATGATTGGACCTGTAGTCTAACTGAAGGCATAGAATGTTCTACTTCCTTTAGGTCTAGTTTTGGTGAGGGAGTCTGCAGTGTTCCTAGAATCCTCTTAAGCTCCATTCTGTTCTGTAAGTGTCTTGTGGTTCTGGGACAAGTAGATACCCTCACTTAGATCACTGTTATTTTTTCAGGAGAAATGTTGTTGCCATTAGAGAATAGGGAAGGGCAAAAGAGTAATTGACCTTAAGGTGAAAAACTTAAGTAATTTGGAGGCTATAAATTCTGAAGTGAAAACAAGCTATTCAGATCTTTCTTATCATTTGTCCTCAGCCTGGCACACTGTACAGGTAATAAACTCTAGCTGCTATAACAAACAACTACAAAATGTCAGTGTCTTAACACTATTAAATTTTGTTCTCACTCACATTGAGTCCAGTGGGGGTCAGGAAACTCTTCTCCAACCAGTGACTCAGGGATCCAGGCTTCTTCGTTAATGTGGCTCTCCCATCTCAGAGTTCTCTGAGGGCTGCCACAAGGGCAGGAGAAAGAGGAGCTGAGAACACAGGATGTTGTATTGCCAGGCTTGGAAGTGCATCACTTACCTTAGACTACATTTGATTCACTAGGACTCAGTTATATGATCCTCACTAAACTGCAAGGTAAGCCAAGACATATAGTCTCCCTTCCCAGGAAGAGGTAACAGAATTCCTGAGAATTTAGCCATTCTATGCCAGAAGCACTTTCTCCTTTCCGTGCCTCAACTGCTGCCTTTCTTCAGATCGGTAACTCCAAAGAACTGCTAGGTGTGAGAGTGACACAGTCCTCTTGTACTTACCAATGCTCTGGTCCAAGGTTTTATGCAGCTTCCGAAAGCAAGATGACTGCTGCATTCTTCCTAAATGAAAGAGGGGTGATTTTTCGTGTTTTATTTTAAATGAATTTATTTTGTATTAGTAGTAGTAGTAGTTTATTATGAAGACAAAGAGCTGAAATACTAGATTTACTCATTGTCTCCCCTGAATATTTACAGGGAAGTAGGGGAGAAATCCTGCCGGTAACTAGGTCTTACCTATGGCCAACCCCAACAGCTATCATCCTTCAACTTTGAGAAACTCACCCTCATTTAGTAAAGAACAGTGACTCCCTAGGAGTGGCACTGCGATCAGTAGGAATAGTAAAGAAATCTAGAAATCTTTTTCCCTTCTTTATGTAATTTAAGAACATCACAATTTAGAGCTGGAAAGGGCCTTGAAATACCTGCTCAGACTCTGACTTGAGTAATTTCACGGGTGAGGAAACCAATGGTCATGTTGCATGACTTGCCCCCAGGTAGATTGTTCCTTAGTGACAGAGCTGGGATGAAACCTCAGGTGTCTGTGCTCATGACAGTTGCCTCCTGGGTAGATACTCTGCTATATCGGAGATACAAGGCTCTGAGGATGCTTGTGTTTTTGTGAGAAAAAAACTGTAAATGGGCAGAAAAGGACCAAATGACTAAATGCAAGAAAGGGAATTGCTTATAAAATTGGATTTCCTTTTAAGTTTCAAGCTTTAAAGGCAGATTTTGCCACCGCCAGAGACCACTAAACTCTCTTCTCAAGGCTGGAAGGGAAGGGCTGTGGCAGGGATTCCAAAGCCCTAGAGAAGCAGGAAGAAGACAAACATGAGAAAGAAAAAGGTAGAGATAGACCATGTCTATCATCCAGTGACCCGTGGGGATCAAACCATTTGTTTATCCTTGAAGGTGTTTATCTTAAAAAAAAAAAAAAAAAACTTCACTAACAGAAGGCATTGCTGTTCCAAAGAAGGAAAGGCATAATGGAATGAAATAAAACAATTTCCTTTTCTTTTTAACTCCTCACCAAAGGATATGTTTCCATTGATTTTAGAGGGAGAAGAAGAAGGTAGAGGGAGAGAGAGAGAGAAACATCCATGTGAGAGAAATATCAGTCAGTTGCCTCCCATATGCTCCCTGTCGGGGACTCAAACCCACAACCTGGGTATGTGCCCTGACCAGGAGTCAAACCTGTGACTTTTTGGTGGGGACAACGCTCCAAGTGACTGAGCCACACCGTCCAAGGTTTATTTTCTTATTTAATCTGGGTAGAGAGGAAGGAAAAATGGGGAAGATGGAAGGGCATTCTATAGGAGAGAATGAAGACACATCTTTTGAGAATTAAACTCCATGGAGATGACATTTTTTATGGAATGTAGCCAGGAAGCAGCATGGTGTAATGGTTGGGAACATGACCAGACTCCCTGAGCTTGATTTTACCTACCCCATAGGTAGTTGTAAGAGTGAATAAGTCAGTAGATATAAAGGACTTAAAACAGAGCTCAGCACATTGTGTGTTCTATTGTAGTCTGCCTTAAATAAAAATTTTATAGAAGACTGAAGGTGAACCAAGAAAAAAGTGAAGTTCCTACAGTTCATTAAGTATATCTAAACATTATTACTTCAGACCCTAGCCGGTTTGGCTCAGTGGATAAAGTGTCAGCCTGCAGACTGAAGGGTCCCAGGTTCAATTCCGGTCAAGGGCACATGCCTCAGTTGCAGGATCCCAGGACTGAGGGCATGTGGGATACAACCAATCAATGTGTCTCTCTCACATCGGTGTTTCTCTCTCTCTCCCTTTCCCTTCTACTCTCTCTAAAAATAAATGGGAAAAAAATATCCTCAGGTGAGGATTATATATATATATATATATATGTATATGTATATGAAAATTACTACTTCAGGCATAAACAATAAGCAAAATGCATCTTTTTTTAACTCACTCACTCAATAGATAGTTTATGAAATACCTACTGCATGACAGGCACTGTTCTAGATGCTGAAGATTCTTTCTTAAAAAACAAGATATACAAAGTCACTGTCCTCAGGCAGCGGATTCCTGTGGGGGATGCAGACAAAAAGAAGTAAAAATACGTAATGTCAGGTAAATAAGTGCTATGGAGAAAGAGGAAGCAAGGGAATAGACAAACTATCAAGGATGGATGAATGCTGTGTAGATGAAGACACTAGGATTCACACAGGCAGGTTAACAGGTTCTCAGCCACCTCTTTGTGTTGTTTGAACACTGTACTTGGAACCTGAGAAGGATAGTAAGGAGACCTTGAGATGAGTGAGCTGAATAATCCACTTCAGGCACCTTTAAAGAATTTGCAGGGGCTCAAAAAATGAACTCTTATGAGCTTTTAGTTAATTTAATTAATCCTAGGTTAGCCACCTACTACTTGTGTTACTGTGGGCAAGTCATTGGAATTCTCTAGTCCTGTTTCCTCATATGTAAAATGGAAATAATAGTGGAATTTACCACATTAGATTATTGTAAACTATAAATTTATAATGCTATCAAGTGCCTGGCACTTAGGACTAAGTTAATATTAATTATAACCATTTGCTTTTGTTCAATAAATGCTCACTAAATTAACAAAGCTCCATGAATTTTTTAAATATATTTTTATTGATTTCAGAGAGGAAGGGAGAGGGAGAGAGATAGAGGGAGAGAGAGAGAAACATCAATGATGAGAGAGAATTATTTACTGACAGACTCATGCACACCCCACACTGGGGATCGAGCCTGCAACCTGGGCATGTGCCCTGACCGGGAATCAAACTGGTTCATAGGCCCATGTTAAACCACTGAGCACACTGGCCAGGCAACTCAATGAATTTTTGACATTTCTCTTGCCTGGGCCAAAAAATAACAAAAAGAGACTCGGTGACTAATATAAAAGCCTGTGGCTAAAAGTACCCGTGACCACATTGCCCAGTGAGCTTTCCATTCTCTACGAGTGGATTACTTACAGAGTACTCCTTTTCCAGATTAAAACAGGGGCAAAATTTTAAAATATGATCAGCAGCCACTAAATTATTTTTTAAATATTTGGGACTATAGTTACCCCACCAGACATTAGAAGAGAAGTTGTATAAAATCAGAACTAGGGTCTTCTTATGTAAGAGATTAAATGAATAAGCATAATGCTGAGAGGGCTTCCTGTCTGTATCTCTTGGAGGAAACCTAATTAATTCCCAACCCAAAGTGGAAGTGGGAGAAGAGTGGAAATGAAGAGAGTACTTAAAGCACAAGGGCTCAATAAATGTACGTGGGATACAATGCAATGGAAGTGAGCTGAGAAACTGAGGGGTCAGATCTTGGCCACGCAGTTCCATTAAATTCCTAAAGGCATTGTGTTTTCATAGAAAAACAGAATATGTAGACTTACACAAGAGCGCTAAAACATCTCCACCATTTTGAATGAGCCATTGTTCCCTCCCCTTGCAATACAGTTGAATTGGGTTCTAATTTAATAGTTGAATCTAATTAGGCTATATTTCTTATTATTTATAGAAAACACCCAAGTGAGAAGTCTCTGCTCAGTTTGTTTACAAATGCATTGAACATCTACTTATGTCTCAGACATCATGAAAGGAGAAAAAGGGTAAAAATACACAGTATCTGCCTTCAAAGAGATTACAGTCTAGCAAAGAAAGTTGGACCAATAGTCCAGTGATTTTAATACAAAGCAAAGCATAAAAGAGCTATAATAGAGGTAAAAATATAAGCTTTGTAAGTTAAACGGAAAGGAAGGTCTCTTTCGTTCAGGGGAGAGTTTCTGGAAGAGGAGGCAGGAAAATCAAAAGCCATGCTATGCACCTTCAAAACTCCTTTTTGTGGGGAGTTTTTAAGGTAGCACATGACGCTCCGAGCAAAAAATGACCCAGAGCATTTCCTTAGCTTATTCAGGCACATGGACATGCTGCTTTTCTCCTTTGTAATACCCATCCTCTGAAATACAACTACGGATTTTAGCCATCAATCCAGCTACGAATTTCATCCATCACTTTGCCCTTCAAGCTATAATGAGTAAAATACTTCAAGTCCAAGCAGATACCTGTAGTCAGCTTCAATGGGACAGGCTAAATAAGGGGCTGAGTTAATGAATTCATGACAGTGTAAGTGCTAACTAGATACATTTTAGATGATTTTTAGGTTATGATTTATGAATCATAGAATCCCAACTGGTTAAAGCTTTTTCTTCAATGCATCATTAGTTTTAACCCTCAATTCTGTCTCTACTTAGTGTCCACTGCTGGATGGGAAAGGGTTGTATTTACAATTTTCTAATACTAAGAAGTATAGATGTTTTCAAATGTGAAATTTTATATACAAATGTACAAGAGATTATTACTGTAAGTGTAGAGAAGATTGATTTCCCTGCCTCTCACCTCTGGGACTCAATTACATCCTCCTGTATTAATATTTCTGGTGTTCGCTTTCAATAGAACATTTTTCTAAGTGCTACTCATGTAGACATGGAATAACATCTGACCTTACATCCCGAGACCTTGGCACCCCTGGTAGGATTGGAGCCAAGAGAAAGAGAGCTAGCACAACTCCAGATGTGTAATGTCTGCAACACCCACGTGCCAGATGTTCACCGGTGAATCTCTGGTTCATTCATCCATTCAGTCAGTCCATTCACTTTGGTCTTCTGCTAGGTTCAGAGATGAGGATGCAAAAATGGACAAGACTTGGTCCCTGAATCAAGGAGTTCTACCTACATTTTAGACAGAGACAGATAATGTCGAAAACTAAACCACTGTGAAAATAAAGCTGCAAAAGTAGGAAGAGCATGGGGGTCAGGGAAGGTTTTCTGAATAGGTAGATGATGATTGAACTGAATCTCAAAGAATTAATACATATTTTTAGCCAAACAGGGCATTTAGGAAGTCACATCAGACAAAAGGTACTGCCCATGTTCCTACAGATCTAGAGATAGTAAGAAGTGAATGCCTATTCATTCATTCATTCTCTCTTTCTCTCTCTCTCTCTCTCTCTCTCTCTCTCTCTCTCTCTCTCTCTCTCTCTCTCTCTCTCTCTCTCCCCCCGCCCCATCTCTTATGCATGCTTACTTCCCAACATATTAACCCCAAGAGAAACTGTAAAAGAAACTTTTCTCAAATTTCTCCAACCCACTCAGTTTCTTTTCTTTTGTAGGACTTATAAAAACATTGGCACTTAATAAGTTTCTTATATGTGTATGTATTTCAAATGTATGCTCAAGGAAATTACATATTCCTGGAAAGAAGGAACCTTAGACCCTTTTACATTTTACAATATAAGAGGATGATGTTGAATATACTAGTATCATTTGTGCTTAAAAATATTTGTTGAATTAAATTAGTAATAACTACCAAAATGATTGTTAGAGCTGACTCTCTACTGGGGATTCACATAAGTAGAGATAAAAATGCTAATCACTTTGCCCTAGCCTGTTTGTCTCAGTAATTGGAATATCGGCCTGCAGACTGAGAGGTCTCTAGTTCAATTTCGATCAAGGGCATGTGCCTCAGTTACATGCAGGCTTGATCCCAAGCTCTGGTCAGGGCACATGCAATGTCTCTCTCTCACATTGATGTTTCCCTCTCTCTGTCTCTTCCCCTCCCTTCCATTCTCTCTAAAAAAAATCAATGGAAACAATTTCCTCAAGTGAGGATTAAATAAATAAATAAAAATTCTTAGTCACTTTGATGTCTAAGGTAATTAAAAAATCTGAACTGAAAAAAAAAATACAGAAATAAACAAACATAAAAAACCACTGCCAAATTATGAGGCTAGAAACATTTACCTAAAGGCCAACCTATTATTTATTGTGACTGCTGTTCTCTCCATCCCACCCCCCGACCCCCCAATGTTGGTGAAATAGTTTGTGGATCATTCCCTTTCTGTAGATATAAAAGGGGTTCTGTAGAATTCTAGCAGAGCTTCAAAATGGGGTTACACTTATCTGTGTATTCCAGACCTTAGGGAAATGACTTCTAATGATTTCCTGGGTGTCCCACGTCACACATGTGCTATTAACCAGACCATTCGCTGACCGTGTGACATCTGCCCTTTTCTGCCTCTCTTGCTTTAGTTTATGTGGTTGATGGCTCCTGTCACCAAAGCTTGAAGCAATTTCACCAGAACTTACCCAACGTGTTCTCAGTGCTGCTAACACCCACTGAGGGAACCAAGTCTGTTACTAAGGATTGCCAAAGGCTGCTTCAGAGCAAGGGCACTGATGCCTGTGCTACTTGCTACTTGCTACTGGCCGCAATGCCCAGTATCTTCCCATCAAGGGCAGCTTAGCCAGTGTCAAGTGAGTGTTCTGCCATTGTCACTGAAGCCTGCCAATGTGTGCACCACCGCCAACTGCAGGTGCCCAATGTTGAGAGCACCCATGTCTGCAATATGGCACCATCTCTGCTCACAGATGAAGTTGCTGGTGCCAATTCTCTGACTCCTTTGTTTCCAATATCCCAGAAATGCTTCATGATACGACTCTCTTACTAAAGCTTTTTCTTCTTCAGGCATGGCTCCTTGGAGCTGGGCCAAGGGCCAGTCAAAGCGCCACATCCTGAAATCCATTCACAATCATCCTTCCCCTTTCACCCTTGTCTATTGTCCCTTGAATCAAATACATATGCCTTGATCACCTTCTTTGAGCAGAAGAGTCTCCAGGGGCCCAGGATTCCTCACTGAATACAGACCCGTGCAAGCCCAATTCTTCCAGTCATCCAAATATTCCCGCACAGGACAGCTGGGTGCAGTTCTGTTCGAGTTGAGATCCATGCCACACAGCTGCAGCTGTCAGCTCACGATTCCCACTCTGTGTTAGAGAACAGGAACATGCTATTTAATTTTTTAAAATATATATATGTTTTAGTGATTTCAGAGAGGAAGGGAGAGAGATAGAAACATCAATGATGAGAGATAATCATTGATTGGCTGCCTCCTGCATGCCCCCTACTGGGGATCGAGCCCAAAACCCAGGCATGTGCCCTGACCAGGAGCTGAACTGTGACCTCCTGGTTCATAGGTCAACACTCGACCACTGAACCATGCCGGCCAGCCGGGCGAGAACAGGAACATTTTATTTCTTGTCTCAAGAAAGCATCCTAAATCTGACCCCTCCTCACCACCTCTGCGCTCGCACCCTGTGCAAGCCGTGCTCTCTCTCTCCAGGATTGCTTCCGCAGTCTCTGAACTGCTCCTCCCCTTACCTCCCTGTGAACTGTTCTCAACACCGCAGCTGGAGTGATTTTGCTAAAATGTAAGCCAGATCATGTCCCACCTCTACTCAAATTCTTGCATTGACTCTCATTTCCCTCAAAGTCAAAGTCTTTACAAGGCTTTCCGAACTTTACCTTATCTGACCCCCCGATTATGTCTCTGACCTGCTGCCCACTCCTCGCTGCCTGCACAAGCTGCCCCCACCACATTGACGTCCTTGTTATTCTTGGACTTACACCAGGCTCACTCTACCCCAAGGTCCTTTGCTCTACACAGTTCCTCCAATGGGAATTCTCTCCCCTTAGTTGCCAACAGAGCCAATTCACCACCTTCGTCTTTGTTCAAATCTTGCCTTCTGGATGAAGCTTCTCCTAAGCACCCTATGAATACTGCACCTTCCTGCCTCCGCACACACTCTCCAGCACCTCCAACCCTCCTGCTGGATTCTTGACCCACTTATCACCCTTGGACATAATTTCCTTATTTATGGTGCATGTTAATTATTTTCTGTCTCCTCCACTAGAATGTAAGCTCCGCAAGGACTGGCACCTGTATATGTTTTGTCACTGATGCATCCAGGACAGCACTATACTATAGTAGACATTCTACAAATATTTGTTGAATGAATGGGATGAGTGGATGAATGAATGAATGAACAAATGAACAGATTAAGTGGATGGATGGATGGATGGATGGAAAGGGGTGGTGAGTTCTCATTTCTGTACCTCCTTTGCTAATTTTAGGCCACCATGTACATATCTTTTGTACTGCCCTCCCTAATCAGGACATAAGTTATTCATCTGTAACCTGCTAACATTGGCTTTATGGCAGATTTATCTGTTTGAAGTGTTTTAGTGGGTGATGTTACTATGCACATGCCTGGAGGCTATGAGAAAGGACAAGGTTTTTAAATATCAAATAAATAGAATTGACATTCAGAGCATTCATTACTTCTGAAAATTCAAGAGTAAGGAGATTTTTTTTTTTAGTTGAGACTAAAAAAAATGCCAACCGTTTTCCTGATTGATAGTAGCATTTAAAGCTTCTGTTTTAAGAGCAAAGCAGTGTGCTGCACAGCCCCCGAAGAGCTACATGAAGATCAGAAAACAGGCGCTGTGGGAGGGAAAACGAGACCCTGTGTCATTTTCTAAATGTAGTTCACGTCACCGGTGAAGCTTGAGAAATGGGAACGATGGGGAGCAACTTACTCAGTTGCAAAAAGTCCTCTTCATCTTCAGTCTGAGCCCTTGTTTCTTAGAAGAGCTTTGCAACAAGGAAAGGAATCAAAACAAATAGTGATATTTAACAACGGGCTTTCAGGTCGACATTATCTCAATCA
The DNA here is from genome assembly GCA_026230045.1 of Corynorhinus townsendii. Classification (NCBI taxonomy): domain Eukaryota; kingdom Metazoa; phylum Chordata; class Mammalia; order Chiroptera; family Vespertilionidae; genus Corynorhinus; species Corynorhinus townsendii. The sequence goes on along the minus strand of JAPDVU010000003.1, from coordinate 202,713,780 downwards.
GGATTTTAGAAATAGAAATTAAGAGGCACCCCAAGTCGATTGAGGCTCAGCTGGTGATGGTGAAAACAACAACAAAACAAAGCACATGTCCCTTTAAAAGTACCCCTTTACCAAGAGCTTCAGGGGAAAGTACAGTAAAATCCTTTAATAAAATCCTTTAAGCCCAAGAGCCACGTGTATGTGTCTTTTCATCCACATCTCACTTGACAGGTAACTGCCAGGTTCTCAGGTGATGCTATGGACCGCAGTTAGCCTCTGTGCACGGGTGAAGCTGAAAAGACCAGGGCCTGGCTAGCCGTCTGCTCCCCGAGCTTGCAAAGCCATAAAGAGATTGTTTTGGAGTTGCTGTTGTTGATGTTATTTTTTTTTTCTACCATGATTTATAGAACGTGTGTGTTTGGGTAGTTTCACTCCTTTAACTTGTGGTGAGCCTGGAGCCTTTGATCGAAGAGGGCCCCCCTTCCCTGATGACGGGAGGCCAGGTTAGTCTGGCCAGCGTCTGTTTTGTTCACTACCTGACTATCCTGTGCTGCTGGAAGCTGATCGCCATGTCTCTTGAGAACATTTCTTATCTATGCATTGTTTATTGTTCACTGCTTCCTTTCAGTTTACTCCATGATATAAGACTTGCAAAAATGAAGAAAGGCTCAGGTGCTCTCTGAGAGAGACCTTCATTTGTTTCCTTTATTTCTAAAATAGAAAGCATGGGGTATTAAGAGACAGTGCCCAGTCCCTTTATTCCCCCAAAATGTAGTGCCAAGTAACATCCAGGTCCTACCCCTTCACTCTTCCTGCCCTGTGCCTAAAGCTGGGAGTTTTCTTTTTGTATTTGTTTAAAATATGTTTTTATTGATTTCAGAGAGAGAAAGGGAGAGGGGGAGAGAGATCGAAACAGCAATAATGAGAGAAAACCATTGATCAGTACAGGGGATTGACCCCACAACCACGATTTCTGACCTGGAATCGAACTGTGACCTCCTGTTCATAGATTGACGCTCAACCACTGAACCACACTGGCCAGGCATGAAAGTTTTCAATTGTCTGAACCTGTAGGCACCCCGAGTGAGGCTCAGTTCATGGTGGGGAAGAACAGAGAGGTTACTTCTCTCTGCAATTATAAGTCCATAGCAACACCCAAACACAATTAACTTACCTAGGATGGTTTAGGTTTCCTCCCTATTCTTTCACAGAAATTGTATCCATGACAGAGTCTGATTCTAAACAAAGGGGCTTCAAGAAGCAGATTTGTAAATGTTACTTGTCTCCCTCCCTTGCTGCAGAGACCCAACATAGAGACCTTATCACACCTTGCTTGTCAACAATAGTCACAGTGTACTAATCCATTCAATTCCCTCAGAAAGGATATCATTACACGGACTAGCCAGGGTCTCGGACTTCATAAAGGACGTTTTCCCCAAGATCACCTGGAAGCCCTCACAAGTGAGATGATGTATGCGAAAACGCTTTGGGGTCTTTAAAGTCTCACATGGTTATTAGGTGAGGTTCTTATCACTAATAGTCCTATCCCTTTTGCAGACACGTCTCTCCCAGCAAAGTTGCACTGCACTAACACTTAGGTGGTTATGGATAGACTTCTTTCTGGGGCCCCGTGGTCAGTGGATTCGCCTTCCCTTTTATGTTCAATCCGTCTTTTAAGAGCCACTGTTGAAGTAGCACAGCGATGTCTAAGCCCGGGTCTCAAAGCCTGTGTGAGATTTGATCCTCGCACGACTGCATAGACCTGCATTTGGACTCGGCAGCACACTGGCTGCTAGCACTGCTTGTCCTGGTTTGTTTTCAGGGCTACTGCTAGTCCAGGTCTTGGGTAGCAGCAGGACAGAGCAGCAAAGGCTAGAAACAAGGAGCAGGAACAGAGGGAGGTACTCGACAATATCAGCTGTCTGTTACCACAAAAGCCACATCAGGGAGTCTGAAAGTGTAAAATACATCCAGAGTATAAAGAGAAGCCACGTTATGGCAGCTTTCTAAGGCAAGTGTAAGGAGCTGACCCTGGTACACCAGGGCTGTTGCACAGGTTTACGTAAATGATAGGTTTGTGTGTTTCTATCTAGGGGTGGCATGCCACGTGGATGGCTGTCCTTGCCCACATAAGGATCTCTGCCTGGTCCCATAAAAGGATCCAGCTATCACCAAGTCCAAGCTAGGCAGCTTCTGGATCTTCACAACTATTTTCACAGAAAGATTACTAACCCCAAAGTTAGCGCCAACTATGCCTCTTGTGTTATATTTCCAAGAAAGACAAGCAAAGAGCCCTCCACCCCACCCCAATCTCCATTACATTCTTAGGCTCTTATTCCTTTATATCTCTGACCTTCTTCTAGCCCGAGTCCCCTTTTCTCACCCCTTCCATGCCTTTACCATATACCTTCTAACATCTTCCTCCTCCCATATGAATGAACTGAAGAGAACATTTTAGAGAACACTTGCTACTTCCTCATCTCTAACTCCCACCTAAATCCAGCACAGCCTAGCTTCTGGGCTCTTCCCAGTTAGGTCCCAGTGATTAATTTGCCAGATCCTGAAAACACTTCTCCTTCCTCATCTCATTGTACCTCTCTGCAGCATTTCCACATGGCTCACCATACCCTCTTTGAAACTCTCTTTCCTCCCCTCTCATCTTGATCATTCCTTTTCTTGGCCTGCTGGGTAAATTCTTATCTTTTGCTTATTCATTGACAGTGTTGGTTCACCCTAAGGCCATTTATCTTCTCATACTATATAACTACCCTCTGCAGCCTCATTCATGATTTCAGTTCCCCACTTATGATAAAATAACTTAAAAACTGTGATATATTGAGTGCTTCTCTGTGCCATGTACTCTGCTAAACTCTCATTATTTCATTGATTACCCATGACAACACTCAGAGGTAAATACCCTTTTTGTCTCTCACATATACTATTCAAAAAATGGATGCTTAGGATAGTTGAATAATTTACCCAATGTCACACAGCTGATGAGTGGAGGAGCCAAGACTCCCACTTGTACTGCTGATGATCCCCAAAGTCACATGTCTCCTCAGACTCTCCCCCAAATGTAACATGATATTCCACAGCATCATTAATTTCACATGTCTCAAAATTATTAATGCCATCTCAGCCCATGCCCTTTTCTTTATCAGCCGGTACTACCATGTACCCAGGTGTACAACTTTGAATTTTGATGTTTTCCTATACTTTCCCCTCCTATCCTTTGTTTAGTTGTCACAGAGGGATGATGATATGGTTAACAGAAAGATGCCAACACACACAGTTAAAGAAAATGAAGTTTCTTTACCAGCCATGGATGTGAAAACTTGTGGCTGCACAAAACAAGAGACAATGCAGTGTACTGTCAAATAGAAATGTGGCCTTCCTTTAAATAGCCTGCATAAAATTACCTTGTTTTCAATTCTGTTTGTATTAAAGGAAAGGCTACGCTGCTGAAAGTCTTCTATAATATAGTGGTTTAAAGAATAGAGCGTTTTAGTTCTACCAAGCATTCAAAGAAGATTTAATACCTAACCTTCTCAAACTCTTCCAAAAAATTGAAGAGGAGGGAATACTTCTTAACTCATTTTGAGAGGCCAACATTATTATGATACCAAAACCAAAAAAGGACAACACAAAGAAGAAAATATCACTGATGAACATTGATGCAAAAATCCTCAACAAAATATTAGTAAGCTGAATACAACAATACATTCAAAGAATCATATTCCAAGATCAAATGGGACTTATTCCAGGATACATGGATGGTTCAATATCTGCACATCAATCATTGTGATATACCACGTTAACGAAATGAAGGATAAAAAGTATACAATAATTTCAATAGATGCAGACAAAGCAGTTGACAGTATTCAACATCCATTTATGATAAATAAAAAGTCTCAATAAAATCACTATAGAAGGAAAGTACCTCAACACAATAAAGGCTATATAGGACAAACTATTTGTTGTTCCACACAGCTAACACACTCAATGATGAAAAACGGAAAGCTTTTCCTCTAAGGTCAGGATGCCCACTCTTCCCATTTTTATTCAACATAGTATTGGAAGTCCTAACCAGAGTAATCAGATAAGAGAAAAAAAATAAAAGACATCTAAATGGCCAAATAAGAAGTAAAACGGTCAATACTTGTGGATGGCATGACTTTATATATACAAAACGCTAAACTCCACCCCCAAAAAATATTAGAAATAATAAACAAATACAATAAAGTTGCAGGGTACAAAACAATATTTAAAAAAAACTCTTGTTTCTATACATTAACGACAAAAAGAAATTAAGAAAGCAATTCCACTTACAAGCACAACAAAAAGAATAAAATCCTTAGGAATAAATTTAACCGAGGAGTGAAAGAACTGTTCAGTGAAAACTGTAAGACATTGTTGAAAGAAAGTGAAGATGACCCAAAGAAATAGAAAGACATTTCATGCCTGATCTTTATTGAACTAGGGTAGCTGCCAAGCTTTGGATGAGAATTAGGATTGCCCTGTAAGTCTTCATCTTTCTCCTGGGCCTGCAGTTATGCAACTACTCAGCACTTGTTATTCTTGTAGAAGAGCCTAAGAACACAAAAGGATGAGTAGATCAGAGCAACACAGAGGCCTGTTGTATAACTGCCACATTAACACGTCCATTTATTCCATTGTCCAAGCAAGTACATGGCCAACATCAACGGGATGGAGCACTTACTCCAGCCACCAGCGGGGTACAATGCAGAAACCTTGGCAAAGAGCACAGGGGCATAGTTCTAACACAGGAAGAAAGCAGAGCATTGAGAACAAAAAATCAATCTACTGGAGTGACCTTGTAAGAACTATTTCTGAACAATAACTGTTATCTGGGAGAAGGAGGAGTATAAAGAGGTGAGTAGACATAACCCCTTTCTAAAACAAAATGGAAAAGGAAAGTAGGGAGGGAAGGAGAAATGGATGGGAGAGGAAAGAAGAGTTTGGATTGGAAGTTGAAAAGATTAGCAGCCAACAGACTCAGTATTATTTCAAAATAAACATGGGTCTAATTTAAGGCAGTGGAGAGGGAAGAGAACTAAGAGTAACTGAAGACCTGTTACATTCAAAATACTGTGCTAGGCAATATCTATACCCTATACCATATAATTCTCACAACAACACTTGAGGTAGGCACTACTGTCAGAATCCAAAGTCCCTTTTAGAAGGAGAGAACTGAACTGAGAAACATTTTAGAAATCAAACTTGTAAAACTTGTTGGCCTAACTAGATAAGATGGTAAGTAAAACGGAACGAGGCAAGATGCCTCCTAAGCATCGACCTGTCAGTGGTTGATAGTTCTCTGTTACCTGAGATGAGAAACACAGAGGGAGGGCCAGTCTGTGAGCTGAAGGAGATAAATTTGTTTTTTACTTGTGTTGGTGATGGCTATAGGACATCTTTGTGATATAGCCTACAAACAAATGATTGCAAATTTGTGTCTTAGAGCACAAGAAGGGAAGCCAGTCCTGGAGAAACATCCCAGAAATAAAGACAAAAGCATTCCAAGCATGGAAAATGAGATTAGCAAAGCTATGAATGTGTCTTGCACAGTTCATGTTCATGGGACAGTAGCAAGTTAACATACTGTTTAGACATACACACATGTCTAATCACATGTATTAGGCTGCACATAGCAGAGTAGTGTGAGATTAGGTTGAAAAGATATGTTTGTGCCTAAGCACAGCTATCCTAGAATGTTGGAATAAGACATTTGGGCTTTTATCAAGGAGGAACCACTATAGGTTTTTGTGCAAAGTTTAACTTAAGAGCCTGGGTTTTTGAAAGAGTGATGGAGCAGCAGGTTACAAGATGGAGCAAAGGTGGGAAGCCAAGTGGAAAGCTATTGCATTAGTTTTTGTAAATGCTAATGAGAACCTAAACAGGGTAGTGACAGTAGGAACAGAAATGAAGGAACAGATGGGAGAATTGCTTTGAAAGAAACTATGGTGCACAGTAACCATTCTGCATATCATTAAATACGTGTCAAGTTAATTTTGTAACTTCATATGGCTCTAAAGGTTTCCTCTCTTCAGGTACACAGAGCCTTTATAATTTACTAGAGGCCCGGTGCATGAAATTTATGCAGGGGGTAGGGGGTCCTCTCAGCCCACCCTGCATCCTCTCCAATCCGGGACCCCTAGGGGGATGTCCAACTGCCGGTTTAGGCACAATCCTGGGGATCGGACCTAAACCGGCAGTCGGACATCCCTCTCACAATCCGGGACTGCTGGCTCCTAATTGTTCACCTGCCTTTCTGCTTGATCACCCTTAACTGCCCCCACCCCACCCCCCCGCCACCCTGATTACCCCTAACTGCCTTTGCCTGCCAGCCTGGTCACCCCTAATTTCCCCCATGCCAACCTGGTTGCCCCTTACTGTCCTCCCTGTTGGCCTGGTTGCCCCCAACTGCCCTCCTCTGCTGGCCTGGTCACCCCTAACTGCCCCCCCACCCCTGTTGCCCTGGTCGCCCTCAACTGACCTCCTGCCTGCCTGGTTGCCCTTTACTGCCCCCCATGCTGGCCTGGTCACCCCTAACTGCCCCCCCCATCAGCCTGGTTGCCCCCAACTGCCCCCCTCTGCCAGCCTGGTTGCCCCCAACTGCTCCCCCCCTCCCCCTGCCGCCGGCCTGATCACATCCAACTGCCCCCCGCTGCTGGCCTGGTCACCCCACATAGCCTGTTCGGTCGTCTGTCTGGTTGTTTTTGTCATGACGGCCCCTGGCTTTTTATATATATTAGGATTGGTCATCTGCTTGTATGTTTTTTAATTTTTTTATTGATTGCTTTCAGAGAGAGAGAGAGAGAGAGAGAGAGAGAGAGAGAGACATTGATTTGTTCCACTTATCTATGCATTCATTGGTTACTTCCTATATGTGTCCTGATCGAGATCGAACCTGCAACCTTGGCATATCAGGACAATGTTCTAATCAACTGAGCTACCTGGCCAAGGCCTGTTCATATATTTTTTAATTAAGAGTTATAATTTCCGTGAGGGAGACACTATAACTGCTTTCTTCTCTACTGTTTTCACAACATTCATCAGAATAGGTACTGACTAAATACTTTTCAAATGAGTGCATGAATGAATGCTGCCCCTGCACACATAAACGTAGCCACTTCCAGGTCCTCTTCACTCCTGCTCCCTACCCTGCCCATCTCTCACAATCCCAGCAAATGCTTCCCTCCCTCTCACCTCCTTAAGGATGGGCTTAGAGAACTTGCCTCATGTGAGTAACCAGATTAATGAGCAGTCAGTCTGCATTCCATAAGATACGGATGTGCTTTTTTTTCTAATCCTGCCTTCAATGAAACTCAATTGATTCTCTCTTTATTAATTTTTAATGTTATCTCAAACGTATCTAATAACTTTCCACTCGTGTAAAGTATTGAAAATTCAGTGCCAACCCATTGAAACCTCGTTTTATGTTCTTTGCCCTTCACTCCCTACTTTAGGCTTTTTCCAGGATAGTGGTTCCTTTTTCTTTTCTTATTCTAAATTCCCTGGCACTGGGCAAGAAGGAGGGACTGTGGGAAAGGCAAACATTTTTATACGTATTTAGGTTTGCCTTGCAGGGATCTGGTGGGTATCCCTGCCCCTGCTTGTTGGCTAACAGACCGTCAAGGACCTCGGTGTGGCAGGTGGACATGGCTCTCTCAAAGAAGTGGTGTGTCACTTGGGGTGACCTATGGGAACCCCACTGCACAGCCTCTGGTATGAGATATCTGACTCTGCCCCAGCTGGATTCATCAGGATTCCCTAAGCTTGTACCCAGCATCCACCACCGGGGTGGTCAGTTTCATGAATGGCTGACAACAATACCTCTCTGCCATGCTGTTAATTTCAATCCCATTGAGTTTTCCTTCCTTCTTTCCCTTTCTCTAGTCATTTCCTCGTGTCAACTGAGACAGCCAGGGAGTTTCTGGGGCTGGGGTGTTGGTTCAAGTTAGCAGAGTTCGTTCAACCACCTCTTGGTCCTGGAGAATACACTTAGCCCAATATTTTTGTAGCTCTCTCCAGAATATGAAGGTACTTCATACTTTTGAGCCTCTGCTTTGGGTCCTAGTCTCCATAACCCTGAGCAGTTATTTACATTTGTAGCTACTTTGGAATAAACACCGAGCTAAGTGTTACCCAAACAAACATTTAATGAGTAGTTACAACAGGTTAGTCCATGTAAAAGTGATATACAAAAGCCAGATGCAGTTCAGACTCTCATGCAAATAATAAATTACACTGTGACTTTAAAATAGAGGACATTTAAACCTCAAAATTGAAAATAGACTGGGGAGGGAAACAGGATAGGAGAAAAAGTAACTTTAAAACGAAGGAGTAAGGAGCATCTTAAAAATGAGAACACTGCATCGTGACAGAAAGCCTAACATGTTTAAGATTAAAATCTGAAACCCTGATGCCCAGGCTAATCCTTTCTCTGCTCACTAATCAGTCATATAGATTTGCATTAATATTTATCTCCTTGAGTCTGAAGGAAGAGGAAAATCTATTTTGTATGCTTCCCTGTCTTGCTGTTCCCATCACAAATTCACTGAAGGATCACAGCAGGTTGATGAGGTACCAACTGTCCTTAGTAGCGGAAGTATCAGATATATATGGTGTGGCATGCAAAGCAACACACGTCTTGGAAGTGAGTTCCTTCAAGAACCACAAATTCAACTAAAATTCCAGATGAAAGCTAAAGGACTGGAATAATCCATACAGAATTTTAAACCCAGAAGTTTCTCTTGCTGAAATTATTTTCACACTCTAATTTAAACACAGAAACATTATGCTGTTGTCACACTTCTTTGTTCTCCTAAAGTAAAAAAAATAAATAAATAAAATAAAATCTGTATATAGCTGATGAAACAATAGAAACCTGTCTGCCAGCAAGTTCTCTGTTCATGTCTAACATACTGTGGAATCAACGTAGAACATGTGGTCTTTAAACACTGAAAAGCCTTTCTTTGCAGGCTTAGCGCAGCAGTGTTTTTCTCCAGTACGTTTGCAATGCCTACCACACATGTCTTACATACGGATAAATTCCTTTGGATGTTTAAGGCAAGTCATACAGCATTTTCACATGCTTTGATGTTGTGCATATGAGAAGTATCATCTACACGTTGGGAATGCAATCCCTTTTGCCTTCAGCATTGCATTTAATGTTGCATGACTGACATCATTTGAAATTCCATCTGACAGAATGCCAATAATGTCTGTAACAGAAGTTCGACATATTTAGTTCATTCAAATATGGAGGTGATGTAGCAGCTAAATTGGAAAGTTTGGGGTACATTTTTTAAAATGAATTCAGCGTGAAGATTATTAGTGAATTAGAATTGTGCATAAAATATTTTGGTTTTCTTCATTTCCTTACCCAGAAAAACCGCTTGCTTCCTATCAGATAAATTTCCAAGTGGCAAGAGGCATCCTGTTTTGGGGACACAAAGTATACAGATTAAATTAATCTTAATTCACGTTTCTTAATTGCAGATGAGACCCATTGGCCATGATGGCTACCATCCCACCTCTGTCGCTGAGTGGCTGGATTCCATCGAACTAGGTGACTACACCAAAGCCTTTCTAATCAATGGCTACACATCGATGGACCTGTTGAAAAAAATCTGGGAGGTTGAGCTTATTAATGTAAGTTGGTCTCTTAAAGATGCCTTAGTCATTCAACCTTTGATAAATGAAGTTCTTATTGTGCACGAGTAATTTTTTTTCCTTTCTTGATAAGTGTTCAGACATCCAAGGAGTTACAGACATGGCTTCTGGTTTTAAATATACATCTCTCTTGGCTCCAGTCAAGCTCCACAGTCACGGTCTTTTGCAGTTTTGAGGTGGGAACTAAAAGGACTATCAGGGTGTTTTGCAAAACTTTCCAAGCACTTTTGGATTTTCCAATTTAGGAAATTTTGTCACTTTAGGGTATGGATGTGATAACGAATAGGCTCCTATTTTGATCTTTGCTCAAACTTATTGCTAGAGAGGAAAGTTATAATTTTTAGTTGAATATTATGATTCCTTGACTCTACTTCTTAATTGCATTATAGGAGACTGCTTTTGTTCTTACTAAGTAGGCTGCGGTAATAACAACATTTTATTTTCCACAGCTTATATTTAATCCTGTCTTTGTTTTATTCATACACATGGCATAGGGTTTCTATAAAAATTGGCCAACATATGTTGCCATGTATTTGAGTCCAAAGAGATGGACTGAATGTGCACAGATATTTTTGTTACTGGCACTTCTCTCATTTTTTTACTACTGTTTCATTTCTAATAGCATAAAGGGATGACAGAGATTTTAAAAATATTGTATAATGATCATGTCTTTGCATTACATTTGGAATCACAAACATTTCTTCTTAAAAGTGAATGTGAAATCATTTAATCTTTTAAAGGATTTATTAGATTTAAGTCCTATAGTTTAATAACTAAAAACGTATTCAGAAGCTGAGAAGTAAAGCAGGTGAATTTCTGCTGGTTCAAAAGTGCTCTGTTCTACTCTCTATGCCACTTTGTCTCCAAAAGTCCGGACTCTATAATATATACATCACTAACTATGTTAAATGATGGCCATTAGTAGTGACTGATTATTCTTTGCTTTTAAATGTCTGTCCTAAAAATAATACCTTTTCTGGAACATCTCATAAAAACTGTTCTTTAATCTAAAAAAAAAAACACGCTTTCAATGGACAAATTCTTGGCTCCTTCTAATTTGCCATCTTCTCCTCTTAGCCTTCTGTGCTCATCCCTCACAAAAGCGATCATTATTTCAGAAGAAACTTACTGACTAAAAGCCTCTGATTAATTTTGCTCTTAGTCTGTATGGCAGTGTAACTAGCTGAAACTGTGCTGCTTTTTGGCTGCATCAAGCAGGTTTCAGTTCTCCACTGATAACTCAATACTCATCTTACAGCTACTCTTAGCCATTTGTTAAAGGGGTACCTTCCATAGATCAAACAAGCGTGCTTCCAATTAAGTTGCATTCTAGCCAACAATATAATTGACAAATATCTCTACGTGGCATTTTCTGAATAATGCTGCTCCGCACTGAAGAACAGACATGATAGATAGCACAGGCGTCACTCACCTAACAGGCTTTAGTAGCAATCCCTCATTGAAAAAAAAATGAATTCCAATAGGACTTGACTATCAAATGTGTGAAGCAAGTATCATTGAAGCAAGACTATACTCTCAAAATCCAAATGCCAAGACTAGTGTTTTGGACCCACACCTTCCTCAATGCTGGAGACACCAGTGGCCCAGAGATCCCTGGTCAGTCCCTGTGGCCCAGCATTATGGACAGCTACAATGACTGCAGGGTCAGTGGTGCCAGAAGGTTTACCGCCAGGGTCAGGGACTGATCCACCACCACCCACAAGGCCAGCCAGCCCTGAGTTGGAACTGTCTGTCTCTTTAAGGGTTTTCCCTTTTGCTGCATTTTCTGTAACGCAATCTGACTTTGATCTGGAGAGCAGAAGTGCCCATCACAAGCGTTGTGTCAGAATCGGAAAACATAGTCACTGTGGTTGAGACCTTGAGGCTGAATCTCTCCGGCCTAGAGTATAGCACCTGCATCTAACACCAACCTTTCTCCTTGTTTCATTTAAATTAATTTATTGTCCTTAAAATAAATTGGTAAAAGTTAAAGTTTCTTGTGACATCTTTGCAGGCAAGTTTGCGCTCTTGATGAGGAGGCTTTGCAAGTTGTTTCTCTCAGTAGAGATACTGATTATGGACAAACGCTGTTTTGTGCTTGGAAATCAGAGAACGACATGTTTGTGTCCATAAGAGCTCTTTAAGGGTCATTCTTTGGGTGGTTTAGGGTTGTTGGCTTACGAAGCTTTTGACTGGTCTCAGAGTCAAGACTTTTATTTATCCCAACTAATAAGGGAAGGCATCCAAATATAAGAAAGCATCCTGTATAATATAGGGGCCTTGTAATCCTATATTAAGTACCCATCATTTGTTGTGTTTTAGGCTGAAGGGGATGTACAGTCACCTTGAATTAGAGCAAAGCTAATTTGGGAAATTCACATCTTGAATTTGGTGCTGACTGACTAATTTGAAGGAGACGAAGTGACTCCAATAACTGTTGTTCTGTGCAAACTGAAGAGGGAAGTGCCGTGTAGAGTGGCTTTGATACAGAGGTCTGCTGGTGGAGGGAAAGAGGATGAAGGATGAGGAGGATGACTGCTGATATGATTGCAAGTAACTGCAGCATCACTACATAGTATTGATTAAGCTTCCAATTTCACATGGTATTACTCTTGATAGTGAATAATACTGTCTCAGTATAATAAGCTTATTCAAAGTATTTTCAGGATGAAATGAAAACTATACAAAGTTGTGACTTAACAAGCACAAATATGTTTGAAATAGTAATCTTTCAAAAAGTGTCCAAAGATCTTTTTTCTTGGCGGAGTACATTATTGCCTTTGAAAAACAAGGTTATTTGAGTAACCTAATAAGGGACACAAAGCTACCCAGGTATAAGGGTTAGAGAGAGTATTAGAAATCTCATGTCTTAAAACCAGCATTGTCAGCAGGGGAAATAAAGCACAGAGAAACTTTTAAGACATCAGGTATTGTCAATTTTACAGGCCCCTATGTATCTAGATCTAGAGAATGTCCTTCATGCCAATAATTGTTCCCTTTGTTCCCTAATCCATGCTTTATGTTCAGAAACTGATGTTTTTATCAATATCTCTGTTTTGCCCCTGTGTCTGCCACTATCATTAATAACATCATTAACATCGCTTTTGCATGATATTTTATTGTTAAAATGTTAATATGTTGGGGGAGATTGTCAGGCAAATGGTTCCCTTTGCAGATGCTAGCTGGTAAAACTCTAGCTTGAATTATAGTCCTCAGCAAAGGCTTGCTAAGAGAATGAAAGGCAAGTTAACAGTGCGTAAGTACATCAATATTTTTAAATCGGATTTTTCTGGCCTTGCCTCCGGTATTACCACGTTTGCACAGCAGTTTCTACTGTTGACAACCTCAACAGCCCTGCATAGGGCTAATTTAGACAAAAGGGTTAACATATTACCTGTATAAAATATGTATGGATAATTATTAAATCCCTATGAAATTATCCATTTTCTAGATTAAAAACATATTGCAATTATGAAAAACAATGCTAATTTACTTTACCACTGTGAAGAGAATTTTGGTAAGACCAAGTACATTGGAACAGTGTCCAATTTGTTAATTTGTGAATCTCAGTGTACATATCATTAATTTCTCCCCAGTGGATTTGCCAAGGAAACAATTCTAGATTAGGCTTATGATATTCTATGCCATTGATCATGATAAATGTACACATTGAACAAACAGAATAAAATGCAGGCTTCACTGTGTTCTTAAATCCCTGCTCCTAAGAACAAAAATAGCTTTGAAAATCTAACTGTGGTGATTGGCTATGTTTTAAATACCTTTGGGTAGAAACAAATAAAATAACTACAGCAGTGATATCCACGCGTCCCATGAAAATCATTTGGAATTATTTTGCAACAGTAAATTGATTAGAAGATCATTTGCTTCCTGCCTAATAGCTGCCGAAACCGTATTTGCCTCACTCTGCCGTTTAGGACTGTCAGGGTTTTTTTCTTTTGCAATATTGTTGATTTAATTTCTACCTTTCCAGGGAAAATATTGTGATAAGATAATCACTTGGAGATGCACTAAGAAATTTTCAAAGGAAACATTCTAATTTTAATTTTGTGTTAAATCTGTAATTGTGTAACTTTATTTGCTTAAATGCTGTAGAAATATAGTCCTATCAGTACCAAATTTAGACTCACTACTTGGCTTTGCTATTTTTATCTTGTGATCAGCATCATAAACTCACACTCTTATCCACTCTTCCCTCGTTGCTATAATGGCAATAAAATTTACTTTCTTTAAGTCTTTTTTGCATTGTGTGTGTGTGTGTGTGTGTGTGTGTGTCCATCTGTCTGTCTCAGTGTGTGTGTACATATTGGATAAGAACTAATGGTAACTTATGCTGACAACCCAGAAGAATAATCCGCAAATCCACAAATTGCTGAGGGAGAATGAATGTTATAATTCCATCTCCAAACCAATTATTTTAAGTAAAAGGTTATGCTTTCACTATCAGACATTAATAAATGAGAAAAATATTCATTTTTTCCTCACCAGGGAAGCTACATCAGTCAATACTTCAAATGTTAAAAACTTTAATCAAAGCAAAAAGGCTTTAACTAAATGACTGGATATGGGTATTCGAGTGTAAAGCAAACTTCATAAATTACCTTTGTATTTAAGCATTTCATTTATACCCACACACAGTGCAGCCAGCTCCCCGGCAGCCTTCAGGAGAGCTAGACACGGTGTCTGAGTCTCAGACATTTCCAGGCCTGTGTCAGGTGAAACTCCGGGACCCCACCACCCACTCAGCACTCTCAATTGCAAACTCTTCCAGTCATGCTCTTGAAGCTTCCCAAAGTTGGCCTATGTTTTTGGGGGGTGGAAACATTCTTTTTCCTTCCTCATATAAGATGGACAATCTTCTCCCAAGCACTCACTCTTCCGTGTTATTTTTAGCCCTTTCACATACAGCCTGGAGGTTGGTGATGGTCTAGGACAGGGATTGTTGATTCTGCTCTCTGTCAGCATATGTGTACTAGTATATCTGCACCTATTATATTGCTCTCAACTTTGGAGCCTTGACCTAAACTGAAATAGAATTACACCACAATAAAATGCACTTAAACACTAAATCTTCATTGGAAAGAATAAGCTTTTTTATTTTTTAACTTTTTTGGCTGGTAAAAAGACTTTATTTTGCCTTAATTTTTGGAATGTATTTTTGCTGGGTATAGAATTCTAGAGTAACAGTTTTTTATCAACATTGATCCATCATCCTCTCTTCTGCATTATTTCTAACAAGAAATCTCCTATTATCCTTTCTTTTTTGTTGTTATTTTAGTCAGTGTTGTTTTCCCTCTGGCTGCACTTGTCTTTATCACTGCTTTTGAGAAAGATTATGATGTACATTGATATAGTTTTCTTCTTGTTTCTTGTGTCTGAAGATTTTTGTGCTTCTTATGAAGTTATAGTTTTCATCAACAGGAGAAATTTTGGTTATTATTTCGTTTCTTTTTTTTTTTTTTTTTTTTGGTTTTCCATGAAGTAGTTATATTTCTTGTTTTCTCTTCCATGTTTCAAAACTTTTGTATAGAATTACAATATACATTAAAAACTCCATAGCCTATATTATAAAAGCCTAATATGCTAAGTGTCTGGTTGTCCAGTCAGCTGTTCAACCAATCAAAGCATAATATGCTAATGATATGCTAAGGCCACTCGACCACTTGCTATAACATGCACTGACCACCAGGGGCAGAGTCGACCGGTTGACCAGTCGCTATGATGTGCACTGACCACCAGGGGGCAGACTCTCCAACCAGTAGGTTAGCTTGCTGCTGGGGTCTGGCCAATTGGGACTGAGCGAGACAGGCTGGACATGCCCTGGAGGCCTCCCGTGGTCCCTCCCCAGCTGGCCAACCTCACATGTCCCTCCCCAGCCTTGATCATGTACCAGTGGGGTCCCTTGCCCAGGCCTGCACCCTCTCACAATCTAGGACCCTTCAGGGGATGTCGGAGAGCTGGTTTTGGCCCAACAGCAAAATGACCGGTCGCTATGACGTGCACTGACCACCAGGGGGCAGATGCTCAATGCAGGAGCTGCCCCCTGGTGGTCAGTGTGCTCCTACAGGGGCGGGGCACCACTCAGCCAGAAGCAGGGCTCATGGCTGGCGAGTGCAGCAGCAGCAGCGTGAGCCTCTCCCTCCTCGGCGGCAGTGCTAAGGATGTCCGACTGACGGCTCCTGGACTGCAAGAGGGCGCAGGCCAGGCTGAGGGACGCCCCTGCCTGAGTACACAAACTTCGTGCACAGGGGCTCTAGTACATTATAAGTGTACAGCCTAATGATTTTACATAAAAAGACCACACACATGTAACTAGCACCCAAACAAGAAATAAAAATTTATCAGCACCCCAAAGGTCACTCATGCCTCCTTCCAGTGACTAGTTTTCCCATGACCCCAAGGCAACTATCATCCTTACTTCTAACAGCAATGCTCAGTTTGCTGTTTTGTACAGAATGCTCTCGCATCTAGCTTCTTGCATGTAGTTGAAGGACTGGTCATTCTCTCTCATTGCTATGTACTATCCTGAACTTGTTGTTACAGTGTTATTGAGGTCTCATTCACATTTTATACAATTCACCCACTTATAGTATACAATTCAATCATTTTAGTATGTACACAGAGTTATAAAGTCATCACCAAAATTATTTTCATTGTACTCAAAAAGATGTAACATTAAGTTTGCCATGCTAACCAATTTAACTGTACTGTACAGTAATGTTAAGTAACTTTATTGCACAACAGATCTCTAGAACTTTTCCATCTTGCAATACTGAAATTCTATATCCATTTAACAGCAACCTTTCTTTTACCCCTCACCCAGCCCGGCACCCACCATTCTACTTTCTGTTTCTAAAAAAAAAAAAAATTGCTTTAAATACCTCACATAAGTGGAATTGTGCAATATTTGTCTTTTTTGTGGCTGGCTTATTTCACTGAGCACAATGTCCTCAAAAACATTCGTGTTGTGTAGCATATGACAGGATTCTCCTTTTTTTTTAAGGCTGAATAATATTCCATTGTATGTAACACCACATTTGTTTTATCCACTCACCCATCAGTAGACATCCGGGTTGTTTTCATCTCTTGCCTGTTATGAGTAATGCTGCAATGAATATGGATGTGTAAATATCACCTTAAGATTTTGTTTTCAATTATTTTGACTATATACTTAGAAATGGGATTGCTGGATCATATAGTAACTCTATTTTTAAAAATGTTAGAAACTTCTATAATGGCCACCCCATGGTCATTATTTCTTAAAATATTGGTTTTTGTCATCTTTCTCCTCTCCATTGGAAACTCCAATCACATGTGCATTAAGCCATTTGAAGATGGACCACAGCTCACCAATGCTCTATTCGTTTTTTTAACACTTTTTCTCTGTGTGAGTCATTTGGATCATTTCTACTAGTATTGCTGTCTTCAAATTCACTAACATTTTCTTCTTATAATGTCTAATCTGCCATTATTACCATCCAGCATGTTTTTCATCTCCAGTGGTTAGACTTGGTTCCTTTTTACATTTTTTATGTCTTTAACTGCTCCATCTTTTCTCTAACTTGTTGAACATATGGAATGCAGCTATAATAACTTTTAATGCCTTTATATTCTAGTGTTGGGTTGGTCCTCTAACTTGCTAAAAATATGGAATGTGGTTATAATAACTATTTTTTAATGCCCTTATCTTCTAACTTTTCCAACATTATGTCAATTTGTGGTTGGTTTTGCTGGAGAGATTTTTCTCCTTATTGTTCACGGCATGCCTGGTCATTTTCATTGCATGCCAGACATTATGAATTTTACCTCACTGGGTTCTGGGTTTCTTTCTGTACTCCTATAAATATTCTTGAGCTTTGTTCTGGGACACAGAGAAGCTCCTTGTAAATACTTTGATCCTTTCAGGTTTTGTTTTCCAGGTCTTGATTTGTTAGGCAAGACCAGAGCATCATTTAAGTCTGTGGCTAACACTTCCAGACTACTGAGGCAAGGTGTTCCTGAGTATCCCAACAATGCCCTGTGAGTTTCCAAGCAGCCCAGTCTGAGTAGTGCAAACTGTTACCAACCCTGTCTGAATTCTGAGTGCTATTCCCATTAGTATTTCCAGATGGTCTTTTTTATCTGGCCTTGGATAGTTTCCTTATATGCATATGCTGATTTTTTTACTTTCTCCTGTCTACTACTCTACCCAAAAAACTCTAGCCATGTAATCTCCATAGAGTCTCACACCATCTTCTCAATTCAAAGCATCTTCCAGGCTCCCTGGGAATTCTCTCAAGGTGACAAACTAGAGAAACTGTAAGACTGACTTTGCTGTTTACCATCTGTCAGGGATTAATGCCCTTCATTGCCTCATGTTAATGTTTTTTGAAAACCCGTGTTTTTATTTATTTTGTCTAAAGTTTTTCATTGTGTCAAGTCAAGGGGTTTATCTAATCCATGTTACTTCATCTTGACCAGAAGCCCAAGTCCATGCAACTTCTTATTAATCCCACGCCTAAACAATTGAATCAAAATCTGGGCATTGAGAGGTTTTTTCAAAGTGCCCCAGATGATTTTAATGTGCAGCCTGGATTTTAAAATGTTCCTGTAATCAGTAAGGATCCATTAAAAGGATTTTTAATCAGGGGAATGACATGATCAGAAGCAGTAGGCAGGGGCAGAAACCAACATACTGAATAAGGTAGAGTGGAGTGTGGAGGAAGAAGAAGCTGAGTAAGCGATTCTGCTCTACAGTTATTTCTAGCCATGAATGTGTTAGGCATGACAGCAATAAAATCTGTATACCTCGTTAGAACCTGAGGGTATCCCTGAATTGGAAGTCCATATATATTGAGTCAAGTTTCAACATTTTAACCCCATGTATCAAGAAGGCAAAACACAGTCAAGTATGGAAGGGCAAGTATAATACATTTCAGAAATGCTTTGTAACAATGGCTAAAATTGTTTCCGTTTGATCCTTAAAAGGCTATGTCTTGGTTATAGGAAAAATTTACTCCCTGTTTATAGCATAAAGAGTAGGGCATATGGTGTGTATGAGTGCTTCCAATGCACCCTCTCTTCTTTCGTCTTTTTCTTGGAATCAGGTCACTTGATTTTGAGTCTTATATCTGCCGCTGAGTATGTGCCTTTAAAAAAATCACTTACTGACTGTGGGGCCAGTTTCTCATTTGTAAGTAGAGGATAATAACATCTGCCCTGTTGGTTTCCTGTGAGACAGACTCAAAATCACCTGAGAGCTTTTAATGATCCATGCCTTTCTCTTCTCTCCTTCTTTGATTTTGAGAGTGCCTCATCTTTTTCTTTATCTTTTCCCCAGATCCCTCTCCCAGAGTTAGGCTAGGGGCTGGTCCACCCTTTGGAGCAGGCTTTCACTGCTCAGTTGCCCCTTGCTTCTCCCTCTCTGTTCTCACCGGTTAGAACACAGATAGCTCTGTTTATTGTGCAAACTCCAGCCTCCAGGAATCACCGCTCAGCTTCTTTCCCCATTTCCAGCTCCTACATCTTTCTCCTATCTTGGCTCTCCCATCTTGCCCAACAGATACATCTTTTCCTACCAGCTCTGTCAAAACCCTCACTGCTTAGTGCTATTCAGAGCCCTCCCATCCCTGGAGTAGGCAAATGTGAGAGGGAATGATGATGAGTTTTGTGTAGCAACATTCAGGATAAAACTATGGAGGGTCCCCCCCACCCCACCACGACTTGTTTTTCTGACTATGCTTAGTTACAGAATTGCTAATATCTTCCCCCACCCCCCACCTCTACCCCCCGCCCCCCGCCAACTACATAGCATTAACCTTTGACTCTCAGTCACCCAGTCCTTTTTATTCTCGAAGCAAAAGACCTTGGGGCAGAGCAGGGTAGTCACTGAGAGGTTAGGGATATACTCATTCTTAATTTATTTTCCATAAACTTAAGCCTTTCTAGAATCTGTTCCAAAGTTTCAGCTTGATGATCCATAGGAGTAAGAACTTCTGGTAACTTTTTGAAGTAGTTCTGTGTTCCCTTTTTACTGAAATTGCTTTTTAAAAATATATAGTATCATTCATTATAATGAAGTCTGTTAATTTTTTATTCTGTATTTTGCTCAGATTTCTGTTTACATGGCATGGGGACTTTTGTTTCTTTAAGAACTCTGTTCTGGAAATATTTACGACAGACCCTGTTGCTACGGAGATCCATTTCCATTGCAGTTAAATAGGTAATGCAGTAAACTGGCTCTATGCTTTGAGAAGGGAAAATTCCAGTGGATTATTCTATAGTGTAAGAAATAAAAATAAAAATGCAATACACTTTTCATGCTATTCTGGTGCAGAAATGCTTTGGGTCTTCCTTGGGAGATCTGAGATCATACTGAAAAGATCTAAGCCTCATGAAATGGAAGCCAGAGAGGTTTTTTGCTAGAAAAAAACTATTAAGACTTTTGACACCTGACATATGAGCTGCCATGGAAGACATTGACGATAAATAAAGACTCCTTAAATCATAACGGTTAACATCATCACCCAAATGAATATGTAAGATTAATGTTAAAATCAGCCCATTATGAAGATAATTCAAAGCTGGAGAGGAGAGAGATGAGGCAGTTGATTTTGTAGTGTAGGATTTATATCTGCTTGAAAGGTGGTTAAGGTTGATTTAGAGTTTTAAGTTTAGCTGTTTTACTAAGCAGATGTAGTATGATAAATTAAATATCTGCGGTCACAAATTACTTCAGAACTCAAGAAAAGAGCTATTACTTGTAACCTCAGAAAACACCTCAATTCCTTACTGTGTAGATCTTATGTCTGGCATCCTGTCGCCACCTGGTGGCAGCATACCTAAAGCACAACAACTAAATCATAAAACTCAAGTGCAGAAGCTAGCTGTCAAATAGAAATTATTCCATCCTAGTTTTATATAAATCCCTGTTTTTAATATTATATGAATAAAACGTGATTCGGGAGAGTTTTCTTTATTATACATGAAATTCAAACACTATATACCTAAAACTGTTTACAAAAATGGAAAAAACTTCACTATGCATTCTACCAAGTAAATCAATATGGGATAGCAGTACCCTTTAAATAGATGTATGTTTAAATATATACTCTATAGTAAATTTTGTCTTACTTTTGCATAAGTTGCTTTTTGGGGGATAATTAGATTTCCTGAGACTTGAATAAGATCACTGCCTTTTTTTTTTCTTTTTTTTTTTGGATCACTGCCTTTTTAAAAGTTCTATTTCATAGTAGCTGGGGGGTGGGGGATTACAATAAGTATTTATAGTCCCTATCCTCAGAAGAACTCCCAGACTTATGGGGAAGATGGCTGTTGACAGTGGCTGTAACAAGAGTTGTTTTAAGGGGACCTGAGTATAAAAGTGGTCTCTGAATCCGTGGGCAGGAGAAAAGATGTGGTGGATGAACCAGTAAATAGCTACATCAGTGGTGAAGGCGCAGACATTCTAAAAGCAGTCTTCCAGGGTCTGACTCCCAACTCTATTTCTTATCGTTTTTACTACCTTGAGCAAGTCACTTCACCTTCTCTACGGGTCCATTTCCTTGCCTCTAAATTTTGGATAATCACTTTATCTGTCTTCTAGATAATATTGTTTCCAGGGTTAAATAAAATCATATAGTAAAGCATTTTGCACAATGCTGTGCTAATAGAAGGCACTCCATTTTTGATTAATAGAAGCCAAATGAAGGGACAGCTTCCAAGTTCGAAAGACTTAAGGGAAACATTATCGGTTATCTATGGTCACAGCACTGCTGTGCATCAAACTGTCTTGAAAAGGCAGTGGCTTTAAGCAACAAACATTTGTTTAGCTCATGAGTCTGCAGGTCAGTAATCCAGGCAGCGCTTGACTGGAAATTTCTTCTGCTCTCAGCTGGCTCCCTCACATCTGACAGCTGGCTCTAGACGGTTGGGATATGGCAGTCAGCTGAACTGGGATGGTCTCAGCTCAGACAACTTAGGGCAACTTGGCTCTGCTCCCATCCCATAACGTGCTCTCCCAGGCACGTCCTGTGGCAAAGACAGAAATGAAAATGTGCCGGCACTTTTCCAAGCCTCTGTTTGCTACCATATCTGCTAACAATTGCCCCAAGGAAGCTACATGAGCAACTGAAAATCAAGTTGAGAGGGGAGGATATGTTTCACCTCTGGATAGGAGGAGCTGAAAATTCACGTGTCAATGGCTTAGATGCAGGTTGGGATTAAGAGTTGGGGCCATGAATACAATTAGTCCATCACAAAAGAGAAGTTTGATTAGAGAATATTTAAACACCGGATGGTCTTATCATTGTTTCTAAGCTTCCAATCAGAATATGTGAAATCAAAAACATCTCAGAAAAATTAAAACGATTCATGATGCTGAAGTGTGGGGGCCTACAGGACGGAAAAAAGACTTGGATAAGGCCCTATGCTAGAGGGCTTAAATGTAAATGTATGAAGCCTGGCCGGTGTGGCTCAGTAGTTGAGCGTTGACATGGTTCATTTCCCAGACAGGGCACATGCCTGGGTTGCAGGCTCGGTCCCCTGTGTGTGTGTGTGGCAGGGGGGCGGGGGGGGGGGGGGAAGAGGCATGCAGGAGACAGGCAATCAATGATTCTTTCTCATCATTGATGTTTCTATCTCTCTCTCTCCCTCTCCCTTCCTCTCTGAATTCAATAAAATAAAGTCTAATAAGTAAATGTATGGAAATTTTAGGGGCAGGAACCTTCAACCAATGCTGTATGGTAATCTATAAAAAGCTGAACATTTGTTTGTTGAATTCATTGGCCATCAAACTAATTTATTTTAGAAAAGTAATTGCTATAGTATCTGTGTAACAGAGAATCATTTGCATGCCTTTCTCAAATATTTGCTGCATACTCACCCTTGCTCTGAGTGGGTATGCAGCAAAAAAATATTTTTTTAATTTAATGTGGTTCCCTAGGTTAGTTAACTACTCTAGACAGGCACAGGGAATGTACTGAGAAGAAATGTACCAAATTTACAAATACAGGGAAGCGGGCTTGGGGGGAAGAGTGGAAAAGAAGCTGGACTTGGAGTTAATGAGCCAAATTCAAGTTCTGGTTTCTTACATCCTCTGGAGCAAGATACTTAACCTTTACATCAGCCCTTATATTTATTTTGGTTCATCCCTATTACCTTATTTCTTGAGGACCTGACCTCAGAAAGCTTAGCTGTATATCCACCCCCAATGCCCTCAACAAAGCAGCTCCTTAAAAGTATTCCCTGACTGAATGCTGCAGGGGAGGAGTGGGGAGAGGAAGGAACAGAGGAGCCATGGAGGCAAGGCTGTCAGAGATACATTTCACCTACTTGGCAAGTGAAGGGCCCAGAAGAGGCAACCACTCATGTGACCTGCACCCATCTCAGTGCCACCACTGGGTGCTGCCATCAGCTGGGGATGCCAGGCATATTGGGCAAAAATGCTTCAGTTTGAAAGGCAGACCACACTAGGTCAGTTTTGGCAGAGCCTCAATGTGTCTAGAATGTGTAAAACTGAGGATCTGATGTGAAGAAGTACATGCAGTATTTATGCTGGTGAGAATTATTTCTTGAACAACTGCTATATGCCAGGCACTGTTCTAGGCTCTAGAAACACAGTGGGAAATAGTACAGGCAACAGAGCCCCTTCTGTCATGGCATTTACATTCTGGAGAGCAAGACAGGCACTAACAGGTAACAAATAAGTCCATGATATGACAGCAGAGAGTGGCACATGAAGAAACATAAAGCAGGGTAAGAGGACAGCAAGTGACTAGATCTTAAGGAGGGTGGTCAGAAATGACTTCTTTGAGGAGGTGCCCTTTGGGCAGAGACCAGAATGAAATGTGGGAATAAGCCATGCAAGGATCAGCATTCCAGGCAGAGGGAATAGCCAATGCAAATATCCTGAGGCAGGACCATAATATAATAGCAGGAGCAAGAGGAAAGGCTGGTGAAAATGCTGTCAAAGAGATAGCCAAGGACCAGGTAGTGAGGGACACAAGAGGGATCAAATTGAATTCCTGTGTGAGTGGGAGCCATGGAGGCGTTTTGAGTAAGAGAGTGTGACATTGTCTGATTTATGTATGTGTTAAAAGTTCACTTTTACTGACGTGGGAGGAACAAGTAGGGGGAGAAGTGACAGGGATGGGGAGACTGAAAATCTAGCTAAAAGTTTCTCCCAATAGTCAAGACAAGAGATGATGGTGCCACCCAGCCAGTGTGGTTCAACGGCTGAGCATCAACCTATGAACAAGGAGGTTACCGATTCAATGCCCAGGTTCCAGGCTGGATCCCTGGGGGGGGTGGGGGGCGGAGGGAGGTGTGGGGAGGGGAGTGTCATTTAGGAGGCAGCCAACAGATGATTCTCTCTCATCATGATGTTTCTCTCTCTCTCTTCTTCTCCCTTCCTCTCTCTGAAATCAGTAAAAACATGTTTTTAAAAACAATTTTTTAAAAAGATGATGGTGCCTCGTGCTAGTGTAATTGTGAGGAAGAAGATGAATCAAAATATACAATGAAGACAGATCTGATGACTGAGACACTGAGTGTAAGAGGAATGAGTAGTTGAGGATGAGTCAAAGGTTTGGGGTCTGAGCTATTTCTTGGGATTGGGGCCTGAGCTATTTCTTGGGATTGGGGCTATTTGGGAGGAAAAGGGGGAGGAGAAATGAAGAGTTCTGCTGAACATGGTAAGTTTGAAGTACCCATCACACATTCCAAGTAGCAATGTCTGGTAGCAATTATAGATACAGCATTTCAGCTCCTCTTTGCATTTGAAATAAATATTTATGATCAGCGCCTGAGAAAAACCACAGTGTGGCCTAAAAACATTTCTGCACTCGGCACCCTCCACAAAGCTACCCTTTTGTGCAGAAGCCCTTTCTCTTTAGAACCTGATGCTACAGCAAACACCCAGCCTGGGCTTGGGGCAGAGAAGCGGTACCCTTTCTCCACCTCCACACACCAGGCAGCGTGCTCTTGGCTCTTGACCTGCTATTTGTCAAAGCAGTTGACTAAGTCTTTAGGGCAGTATCTTTGAGTAGAAATAGGAGGATAACTTTGGCTCTGACAAAAATATCAGGGCAGGAGTCACACACTGTGATTGACAGCCGGCCCACAGCAGGGCTGTGAATTATTCCATAGCTTTCCAGCTGACACTCCCCAGTGTGCCTTTTCACACAGATCTGAGAACGCCCTAAAACAAAAAACGCCGTAGGGCCCCGAGTCCTGACTTTTCAGAATCAGACATGAAACACAGTGACCTTCTAAAATTGAATTTTAAATAACAGCCTCAGCAATATTATCTGATTTTTTCACTGAAGCCATTTATTTCACAATCAGCTGCCTATGCTTCATATTTATCTAAGTATTTAGAGGCTTTGACTACATGCAGCTCACTAGCCGAGGGTATCAAGTTGTCCTAAGAATGTTTTGTTCAGTCTGCAGAGGCGTGAGTGTCAAGGTTTCAAGTGGACAGATCACTGGTAATGTGTGAATGGGCCTGCGTGAGACGCTCCGAATGCGGTGGGATAAATGGGATCTAGTAGTTGCATAGCCCTAGTCGTGTAAAGACAAAACATCTGCTCTGTTCTCTTGTGTTTCATCGAAACTGAAATGCCATCTATTGTAAGTTGCACCATTATTTTCTACATCACTAAGGAAAAAAAATTACATGGTAACACAGTGCCTTATGATGACTCTGTCCAACATATAAACCCATCACAGCAGCCTCACATAGCTTCGACGTGCCTTTCATTTAGGAGGTTTTGTCCATTTCTCCTGACTTCGTTGAGTTCCTAGGCATGTAATATGTCATTTTCTCAGGTAGCACAGTGACAAAACTTAATGTGACTCGGGTATTTGTGGATACCTTCCTTTCTTCAGCCCCGTAAAGCACATAACTGCTGCTCTTAAAGAAAATATGCAATTGCATTCTCTTCCCCAATGAAGATATATCACAAATATCAAAGTACCCTTTCTTCTCTATGTATACCTGAGCACCAAATAACTCCATATTGATACCGAAATACAGTGTAATCTTTTAAAACACAGATTAAATGACAGTTATACCCACAACGTGTAATATCAGCAATACCCATGAGCTGAATTGACAATGTGAACAGCTGTGACCAGATGTGCATGCACAGGTGGGTGACAGGCGGGTCACAGCAATCGTGAAACACCATTGCTTGTAAGATGCATTACCAGTTCAGAGATGGTAAAATGAAGGTAAGGCATGTGTCTTGAAATCAATGAGATATGGTACCAGCAAGGTATTCTGGGGGAGAGTGTAACCAATCAACGGGTTCATGCTGCCTGTCACTACTTGAACCAATTAAGCAGAGACAAGGTTGAATCATATATGAGCATTAATTCCAATACTTCCAGCAATATGGGAGAGCAGCAGCTCATGCACAAAAATCTGCTCTGCACCCCCACCGTAAGCCAGCTGCTTATATGGGGTAGAAGGACAAAGATTACATGGGGAAGTAGGCAAACAGGACAAATGAGCGGTTTACAGGTGTGCAAAAGGGCTGGGGTCTTCAAAGGGCTGGTGATTCTGGTTTCTGCAACAAAGTTGTTAATCTTTGCATGATGGGGAGGATGGGCTGCATTTCCAGGTGAGCTCCCAGGTCCCAGGTTAGAATGCGCCTTCTTTAATCAAAACAAAACAATCACGGTTAACAGAACATGATTAATATTTCTTTCAATTACAGTTGGTCCCCAAAATATTAACTCAAGACCGATATTCTGTTTTATTCATTGTGCACTTGATAAGGGACCATATCCTATGTCTTCCCTTATCAAGTGCACAATGAATAAAACAGAATATCGGTCTTGAGTTAATATTCTCCTTTTGCTTAGAAAAAAAAAGAAAATCCCATTCTTTTCATTTCCATAGCTAGGAGGTGATATTGGGTTCCAAGAGAGACCTCAGATTCTGTCAGGATGTGGCAGTGTAAATGAAGTCACTCAGGTTCCTGACTTTTTCGGTCATGGCAGTTGTCAGGGGTTGACATCACTGACTTATGCTGCCGCAGTTGCTGATGTAGCTCCCGCATTAAAATCACTGTGCATGTAGCAAAACTATCAAAACCACCCCCGGGGAGTGGAGGTGTGTCCTGTGTTATTGGAACTGCAGCGCCAACACGGTGCCTCATTACAGCTGGGAGGATAGGACAGCGGCTGTCAGTGTGACAGGCTGTCAGTATCGGTGCGGCCCTGAGCCACGCACCCAGAGGGACCTCAGTTCCTGTCAGACCAGAACAAAAGGACCTCAACCTGACCTTTCCGGGAGCTCAGCCATTCGCTCCTCATCACGCTCAGTTGCCTTTTCCACTTTTTCCTGACATGCCCAGTCTGGAAATTGTCGGATTCTTTGCAAGCTCCAAATGCATTCCCACCTCAGGGCCATTATGGTTGCTGTTCCCTCAGCCCGGACCACTTCATGCACATCTTACCATTCTCCTTCTCCTTCATCTCAGCTCAGACATCACCTTCTGGGGTCAAGGCCTCCTTGGACCGCCCAACCTACAGTAGTTTCTCCATTCTCCATCAGTTTCCATCCCATTACTTGGAATGCATGTTTGTTTGTTTTCGTAGCCCTGAAAGTCCATCTGCTGGTCTGTTTCTCTCACTGGGATGTGTGCTCACCTCTGTATCCCCAACACTGGGAACATGTACTAGATATTTGATCAACGTAGACGGAATAAACGCAGCTTGATTCCTATCTCATCAGTCGTTTTTGCATATTTGGCTTCCAATTGTGTTGTCCAGTTCCCTCCTTCTTCCTGTCTGTCTCAGAAAACAGCAGATGCCCTGGAGAGGCCTCAGACTGTTGTTTTTTTTAATATATTTTATTGATTTTTTACAGAGAGAAAGGGAGAGGGATAGAGAGTTAGGAACATTGATGAGAGAGAAGCATCAATCAGCTGCCTCCTGCACACCCCCTACTGGATATGTGCCCGCAACCAAGGTACATGCCCTTGACCGGAATTGAACCTGGGACCCTTGAGTCCACAGGCCGTCGCTCTATCCACTGAGCCAAACCCGTTAAGGCCTCAGACTGTTTTTAATACTATGCAATTGAATGAAAAATTCTCAAACCTTGGATTCCTGGGTATATGATGTATAACTAAAGAAGTAAAAAGGAAGAAGTTTCTTTCATCAATTTGACCTGGGATAGTACTAGAAGTTATAGAATGATTTCCAAACTTTCCCTATAACCCATCAAGTTTACAATTATCCACGCCCTTTATCCACATAGAGACTGGCAGGCATTTTAAATTAAAGAACACCAGAAAAAGAGTAACATCTTTAAATTCCTTTTGAAAGTCATAGCAAAAGCTCAATGAAAAGAGAAAGAAGACGTACGTAGCTTTGTGACTGACTTTGCTTTACCTTTGCCCCCTGATGTTGTTCTCTCCTTGGCCCTTCACATAGGTCACCGACAGAGGCAAGCCTCTGGGATGCAGAGAGGTGTATATCTTTGAATTACACTGTGGCCTCAACTGACCCTTCCTTTGCTTAAGTTTAACTGTAAGTCAGTGGGAGTTTGTGGAGAGGAGGGGGTCTAGTCACTTCAGTGCAGTCGTCATTTACCCGCTACCTACTGTGTGCAGAGTACCGTGCTGGATGCTAGAGAGACTGCTGAGTAAGACTCGGGTCTTCCCTTGGAAGAGCTCACGTTCAGGTAGGGAGGTGAGGAGTGACAGTGACAGTGTAGGATGGCAAGTGCCACGTTTAAGGTTTGCATAGGGGCATGTCTAGCTGAGACCTTAAAACAAGCCCAGGGCAGGGACGGATCAGGAATGTCTTCCTGGGGGAGGCACACAGAACAAAGAGGAAGAGGGGAGCATTTTGCTTGGTTGGGAGGAAGCGGGATTGGATGCTGAGAGAGGAATCTAACTCCTTTAGGAGAGGAGAGGACAGGAGAAGGAAAGGAACTGGGAAAAGGCATTGGGGTTAATAGAGGAGAAAGGGGTGGGGTGGGCTGTTGACCCCACACATGACTACAAGGACCCAGAAATGGAGCGTCAGAAGCAGGACCTGCAGGTCAGCTTTCCTCACCATCATCATGGTCAGAGCAGCTTGAGGCAACAGCCGGGCAGACTAGGAGGCTGCCTGCAGGGTGGCTGCCACCACAGGGACCATTATAGGAGCGTTCTTCACAGCATGCCCAAGCCGAGGACCAGTCATCCTGCCTGGCATGGCAGGTGTGAGCCAGTGAACGTGAGATCCAGGAGAAAAGCCCCTCCATTGGAGGGAAGAAGATGCAAGGACTGACACCAATTTACAGTTAGCTCCCTGTTTCCCGAGGCAGGTGTCAGGGGTAAACTCCTGTCACTTTCTGGAGGCATTTTAATAGTGCTTTATACTTGCCAAAGCTTTCCCATACCTCAGAAGGCTCTTTCCGCAGAGCAGCTCAGTAAGAGGGGGTGTCATCCCCATTTTACTGCAGAGGAGGGGAGGTGCAGAGGGCACCAGCAAGCGGGTGCACGATCCCACATGTAGACTGGAGCTCATGCCCAGTCTCTCTGAACCCAAGTCTCTTTCCAGAGAGACACCAGCGTCCCTGGAATGAATATTCTTTTCCACTTCACTACATCGTCTTTAAAGCTGCCTTCTCCCAGAATGTCTGTTAGACACAAGTGCGCCTCACGCTTCTGGGTTTCTTGCCAAAGACCGAAAGAAGCTCTCCCCTTATGCATTGCTGGGTTTCTGTTGGGAAGCCTTCCTCCGCTCCTGTTTTCATGATCTACCAGCTGCAGCTGATACCCGCCTCTCCCACCCCTCACCCCGACATGGACTTCCCTGGAGGCTGTGCCTGGGGGAAAGGGACCTGGTCCCAAAGCATGAGCCATACCTTCCTCCCTCCGCCACCTCCTGAAGCTGCCACCCAGCGCCGGGCCTGGCAACTTCCCCTGCATGGCCACCGCCCCCTCTTCTCCTCGGGGATCCAGTGGGTGGAAACGCCCTTCCTCAGTGGGAACGAAGCCCCGTATTTTATTTCATGGACAGCCTGTGGCTCAGGGTGGGAGCAAAGGGAAAGTAAAGGTGGTGTTGTCGGCTATTTCCCGTGTCAACAATGGCCCTGTGTCATGAACAGTCTGCCTGGCTAGGGAAGTGGGGATTTTCTTTGCCAATTTGGATAATCCTACCTCAGAAGAGAAGCAGCGTGAGTCAGTACACAGCTGCCTACTTTCATGTCAGTTTTCACATAATTGCCTACCATTGGCTAAGCCAGCAAAGTGCTTAATTTCTTTTCTTATTAAAAAAATAATTGTGCATATTTGCAAGTAGACTTGACGTATTGAGCACAGACAATAATTACAACCCCCGTTTTTTATTTTCTCTGGTTAACTCATTTTTTTTTCTGGCTGCTGCATGAAAATTTTTATTTTAATGAACGTGGTTGCAATTACCAGCATACAGAGTGCCTTTTTAAAATAAAATACCTTTCAGTGTTTAAGGAGTTATCAGAATCCCATGGCGCCACCTCTTCTAACTGTTCTCTTTTTAAAAGTCACTTAATATTCCCATTGAAACACATGTACAGCATACAGGAGAAGCTGTGCTGACCCTGAAAATGGAGCCCTTTACCAACTTGCATAATGCCTCCCACCATGAGGAATTTGGAGAAGTTGCCGCAATGAGATAAGTTCTTGTACATTATTTAAATTCTGTTTTCCTTTTGTACAGATAATGTTATTATCGTCCTTCTCTGACAGTTCTTTTTACTGAAGTAGGATAACCTTCCTAGATGGCCCTATTCTGAAATTCCAGAAGGAAATAATTCAATAGGAAAAGGCTTCTTTGTAATTCCTAATTTAGTAGCAAAAGGTTCTCTCTAACTTTCGGTCTCATCATTTCCTTGACATCTGGACCCATAAACAGAAGAAGGCCCAGAGGCTGTCTCAGGGCTGTTATAACAGAAGCTCAATGAGAATAAATGTATAGTAAATACGTACATGCATTTAAAAAAACACTGTCCTGAGACTCCATAGCAGTTGTTGGAAACAATGCTTCCCAAATACCTAGCAAAAGCGATGCTTGAATTGTCAGTCACCTGCGATCTTTGTCATTTCAAACAATAGAAAATGACATTCAGTCTAGACAGTTAGGTTCAGCTTTCACAGTTGAGGGAAGAAGAGGAAAGTATGAGGACATAGTAACAATAACAAATGATTACCAAACTTCTGTTGTGTGCCAATTGCTCTTGTAATTGCTTTCAATATATTCATCATTTTTAATTACTTAAGTAATCCACTTAGATATGTATAGCAAATGACATTGGACACAATTCTGAATCATAAAAAACATTTTTTTATAAAGGTTGAGTCAAATGTCTCTTTATTGCTTTTGCGAAGAAGGTTAGCAATGTACTCCGTGACTATTCTGCAAAATATTCGTGAAGTCCATCAACCTTCAGATGTGGGCATATTCTAGAACAGCTATAGCAATAATGATAACAGTTCACGTGTTAAAGCCCTTGGAGATTGGACAGTAAAGTATATCTCATATAATCATATTCATTTCGAACAATATGCTTTTCGGAAAACAACATGAGCATAAATATTCTGCTTTGCAAATGGGGAAACTGTGGCTTAGACCAAGTTAAACCAAGTTCCCAAGGCCACAGCTAGATGTGCAGACACAAGCCTGTCCGAGTACAGCTCTCTGTGCTCTGCACTGGGCCATGTCTCTGCCTACATCCTCTAGGGGTGAACATGGTTCTTTGGCATAAATTTTTCATGTGTGGAGTTGAAAACCTCTTTGATTTAATGAAATATATCACTTTAGTGAAGAAAGCAATATGTGCTGGAGAGAGCCCTGGACCTACAGTCCCCTAAGCAGCCATGAAACCATTTAATAAGTCATTTGACCTCATACTTTGCTCATCTGGATAGATGATATCCCAGGGTACCCAACTGAGCAGCACAGGGAAGCCCTCAGACCATTCTTCAGTAGATTTCACTGTATTATTTCTGACTTCTTCCTTACTGCCATACCGCCTAGCCTACCAATAATAATGCTGAGAAAGGAAGGAACTGAAACTGGGGAGATGTCCAAACTGGTTTTGAAGGTCAAACTGGAGTCAAGGTGAATAAGGAAGGGAAGAGTAGTCCAGAAGACTACTGTGCATACCTGGGACACAACTGAGGCAACACTAAGCTTTCAGAATCGCTAAAATGTGAAGTGCAGGGAGGCTGGCCGGATCCCAGTGCTGAGGGGGAAGGAAAGAGGGAAGATTCCAACCACACTCCATGCCCCTGACTGGAGGCTCCCCCCTTGCAAAGAGGGTCCAGGTGGAAAGGGGAGAAGCCTCAAGTTTAAATCAAGATTGGAATTTTTCCCTGTGACCCTGGAGGAACATTGGTGATTACTAACTTGAGATGGTGTTTTCCTACCACAGTGATTTTTCTTAACCTGAGAGTAAGACTGCCCGCGTTTTTTATTCAGCAGCAGGGAAGCACCGGCCACACTGAAAAAATTTAAGGTAGTCGTTGGGGAGAACAGTTGCCTTGTGATTAAAACCATGAATCACTCCTGTTCAATGTACTAGTTTTATGTCCATATGGAGGAGCCAACCACCTAATGATAAGTACAGAGTAAAACAAAATTAAATATTGTTTTATTTATAGCTTATGGAACTGTAGTTATTTATAACTCAGGTCACTGTCCTGAGTTATTTATAACTCAGGTCACTGTCCAGTATTGTTAGTGCAGGAGTTTGGGACATATGGAACCTCCCTTCAGATCATGCTTAAAAACAAATTTTAGACTAAATGTCTGATATAAATTTTTTAAGTGATAAGTGATTTTTCTCCTTTTTAGTAAAAGAATTCAGTTCTGCAACTCTGTCCATCATTTCCCTTCAGTGCCAGTTAGTTGAGAATTCTGATTAAGTGGGTTTGAGTTATTGAGGTTTGTCTAGATTAGTGGTTCTTAACTCTGGCTGCAAATTAGAATCCCAGTGCCGGGCTGCATCCCACAACAATTAAATCAAAATCTCTAAGTATGAGCCAGTATTTTTTAAAGTTCCCCTGGCGATTCCAGTGTACAGCCAAACTTGAGAACCAAAGCTATTTTTTAATCCAGAAAAGATTAGTATAAAATTAGCAGCCCGTTTTCCTTGGAACTTGTACACTACTCTATTAAAATATTTGATGATTATCAAACTAAAACTCTTTGAAGACAGTGAGAGGAGCTTGGCAATCATCATACTCAATTTAGATGAAAGTAGAAAGTAATTCCATTCTATTCAGCGTTTATAGTACTGTTATTTCCAATAAGTAGCAAAGGAAATCCATGTTCATGCAACATAGTTTAGTGATTATTAATTCAGTAAATGATGTTGAATACAGTGAATTAACTTTATTTCTGGTTAAGATTATTTTTACCATGTGCTTAAGTAAATATACAAAAAAAATCAATCAATGTGTGGGAAATATGTCTTCAACATATTTCTAATAACAAGACCCATGGGAAATTATATAGAAATGCACATATTAAACACTGGAAGTACCTTCTGATCCCATTCTTTAAATATGCATGTTGTTTTGATTATTTAATGTTAATATAAAAAACACAGGAGAATTAAACCTGGACTCTATGTAAATGACTTTTTTGAGATCTCTGTTATTTGAACCCAGATGTAAAAACCCAGATACACAAAGACCCAAACTTCCAAACTTGTAAATTAGAGAGTGGTCATTCACAGTACAAAGAAGGACTTTCTGCTTTACAAAAGGATTCATCCTAGCTTTGTCTGCTTCTATGTCTACAAGCCAACTAGCTTTATACAATACACATCCTCCTAGATGCTCTAAGTACACTGTGAGATCCTGGCTATTTTAGTAGTCCGCTGGTGCATCTTTTTGTTATGCAAATTCATCCCTCTAATTGATCTGTTTTGTAGATTTGTACTTTTTTTTTAATCTTTTCAGTAATTCTGAATTTGCTTAAATCATCCCTTTGCTTGTAGAAAAGGTCTGCTTTTAAGTTCTTGTTTGCAAAAACAATGGATTTTCTGTTCAGGTGACATGGCAAATAGTTAACCTGCAAAGGTCTATCAACCATGATTGGTCTATTTTGCATAAGAAACTCATCTGTTCACTTGAGAAGGGACATAATGGCATGGCCATATTATGGATGTCATGGGCCCTAGTACAGAATTTTCTCAAGATCCTTCACAGCAAATGCCTAGCAAAGTAATATATTGCCTCTACTTTTACAGGTGTAATCCCCTTGTTCCTAGAAACTGATACTATCCTTCTACTAAACTGGGCCTCCACATTCTGAAATGAGGTCTTAAATTATAAAATGAATTTGTGCAAGAAGTATCTTTTAGGTGGTTATTTTTTTCATAAATTAACAGATACAATGATATGATCAATACAGGCATAGCCAATAGTTCAAAAACACTGGTACAATCAAACTGCAGGGGGAAATTAAGAAAAGATTAGAGTAAAGACTTTGAAATCCTTTTGAGTTACATCATGGTCATATGAAATAATTAATAAAATTTTAAATCTCTTGAAATATCAGTCTTATTTACATTTTCATTAACAGAAATGGAATTTTGTCTTTTGGAGGAACTCTCCATGGCTGGGAGAATATTACCTTCTGGGTCAAGCTACCTCTAAGAGATAAAAGAAATGTCTAATTGAAAATATAAAGTCCTGCCCTAACAGGTTTGGCTCAGAGGCTAGAGCGTTGGCCAACGGACTGAGGGGTCCCAGGTTTGATTCCGGTCAAGGGCATGTACCTTGGTTACGGGCACATCCCCAGTATGTGCAGGAGGCAGCTGATCGATTTTTCTCTCTCATCGATGTTTCTAACTCTCTATCCCTCGCCCTTCCTCTCTGTAAAAAATCCATAAAATATATTTTAAAAGAAAATATAAAGTCCTAAAACTTGGGTACTGTAACTATGACATCATGTGAGTTCCAAATATGGCGGCCTGGGGCATTCCGGGCTCAGACCCAGGGATGGGCACAGAATCTGGCTGGACTGCTTACTAGCCCTTTTCCTCATCTGTAGCACAGCGTCATCATCTCTGTTACCTCCCTGCTTCTTGCTATTATTTTAAGATTCAAATAAAAGAATGTACCGTCAGTTCTGCTATAAGACTTGTTTTGAAGATAGACGTTTTCCCAAAATGATTAATATATTATTAGAGAACAATCTGGGTGTCATATGAATTTCAGTTCAATTTTGCACTATTATTAGTCCACGAGAGACACCACGTGAACACAGGCAATTGCACCCAGCTGAACCCAGCCACCTAGGAGTATGAAAAACAGACTGTCACACACCTCCAACACTTACCGCCCACCTCAGTTCACCACCGGTGTTATAGGCCACACCCATGAACATCTGGGGATACAACATTCCCTCTAATTTCAGATCATCTCTCTTCCCCTACTTCACAAAAACTCACATGCTATAATGCTCCTGACTCCCACTTGCACAGGCAAACTTGTGGTCTTTTTCTAAGGTAAGGGCAGCATATATACATCCTGTGTTTTTTGCTTTGTTTCTCATAACACAGTGACTTTTTGAAATGTATATGTTGCTTAATAACAGAAATATGTGTATGAAAGTGCTTTTTAGTTTGTAACATGATCTTTTGGGCAATTAATACTACAACGAATAGTGTCTATTATTTCAAGAGAAAGAAAAATACTACTTTCTTTATAGCCAGAGTTTCAGCTTTTCCGGCACATATAGGAAATAAGTCTTGAGACTTTAGAATCAATTGTGATAGCCATAATCTTAGCACTCCTTCAGTTATCAAGTATTTGAGTAATGAATGGACCTCCCAAATAGCAACTCTGAGATTATTTCAATCACACTTAATTCTTCATTGAAAACTAGAAATCTTCCAACTCAAATACACATTTATTCTTTCACTTATGCAACCAGTTTTTAATAATTCAGGATTATTTAATAATTAATTCAGCATCTGAATACTGAATGCATTAGTCCTCTGGTGAATCTGTTATGCAAATTTATCCCTCTAATTTATCTGTGTTTTAGGTTTTATTGCTGTGTAACAAATTACTAAAATTGAGCATCTTAAGACAACATAAATTTATTCTTCATAGTTTGTATGGATCCATGTGTTCTGTGAGTCTGGGCCAAACTTAACTGGGTCCTCTGCTCAGGGCCTCATGGACTATAACTACGGTGTGTGCTGTGGCTGAGATATCATCCGAGGCTCAGAGATTTTTTCCAGGCTCTAATGAATGTTGGCAGAATTCAGTTCCTTGTGGTTGTAAGACTGAAGTCCTCACCTACTAGAGGCCACTCCTCTCCATAGACAGTTTACAACATAAATGTTCATTTCTTCTTCCAGACCAGCAGAATAATCTCGCCGATGCCTCCTGTTCTTTTATCTATCTATCTATATATATAAGCCTAAGCGACCAAATTGACTGAATGACCGGTTGACCAGTTGCTATGACACGCACTGACCACCAGGGGGCAGACGCTCAGCACAGGAGCTGCCCCCTGGTGGTCAGTGTGCTCCCACAGCCAACCTCCCATGGCTGGTCAGCCAACCTCCCGAGGTCCCTCTCCCCAGCTGGCCCCCCCAATCAGCCCCATCACTGCCAGGCCGAGGAACCCCACCCATGCACGAATTTGTGCAAGAGTAGGCCCTCGCAGCCCCAGCTGCCTTGCGGCCTCGCCCCCTCCCCCCACCCCCACCCACTGGTTGTTCTGGAAGGTCATTCTGCCGTCTGGTGTAATTAGCATATTAGCTCTTTATTATATAGGATATAGATAGATATAGACATAGACATAGACATATTTTATTTTAGAGAGGGAGAGAAAGAAACATCAATGATGAGAGAGAATCATTGAGTGGCTGCCTCCTGCACAGCCCCCACCAGGGATTGAACCCACAACCCAGGCATGTGCTCTTGACCAGATTCAAACCCAGACCCTTTAGTCCACAGGCTGATACTTTATCCACTGAGCCAAACTAGCTAGGGCTGCCTCCTATTCTTTTAAATGGCTCTCCTGATTGGGTCAGGCCCACCCAGGATTATCTTCCTTTTGATTAACTCAAAGTCAACTGATTCAGGACCTTAATTACATCTGCAAAGCCTCTTCTCTTTGTCATGTAACCTCACCAAAAGCGAGTCGATCCCATTGTAGTCACAGATCCTGCCCATACTCAAAGAGAGGTGAGTATGCAGGTGTGTAAACCAGAGGTAAGGACCTTGGAGGCTACCTTAGAATTCTGCCGGGCACAGTAATTAAATTATCCAGGCTCTTTGCTTCTCCTCCAAATTTTCCATGGATATTTATTCTTGTCAGCAACCATGGACTAAAGATACAGTGAGGAAACACCCCCATCAATTTCTCAAACCTTGGTTCTGGTAGAAATTTTAACTGGTGATTTTCCAGCAATTCTCTTCAATTCTCTTCACCCATTTCAAGTTCTCTTCCCACCAACTTGTGGCTGCCAACTCCCTCTCCCCTACCCCCTGCTCCATGGACAGAGAGCTTTCTGCAGGACTAGAAGCCAAGGAAAGAAATCCTTAGCCCCTGACCATAGAAGACACTGGGCTGCAGAACTACATAAAGCCAAAAATACACCTCCCCTCCCCAGAACAGGGGTCCAATGAATAAGGGAGAGTCCCAAGTGGGTGCTGAATTGGGGTTGGGGTTGACCATAATTGAGGGAGGAAGTTTGTGGGAACCAGGAGTTGAGAATTAGTTTCCCACGCAGACTCTCTTCTTGTGAACTGCAGACTCATTCATATGTCCAGTCATTTCTCCCTGCTTGCTCATCCTTACAGAGATTCCAGGATTTGCAATTGATTCTACTGAGACATTGTACTCAAAACTTCAGGTTGTTGGGGAGGAAAATTTTTCCTCCCACCCTTCTTAGTTCTTCTTGTGGTTCTAAACAAATAAATTAACACAAGACAGGAGAAACATTAATTCATACATACAAAGGTCTCACAAAAATGGGACAGCAGGCAGCTTTTATATGTTAGATAATGAAGCCATAAATTTTGGAAGAACTGCCATTAGGACCTTCTGACACTTCTTCATCTTGTCAGTTCTCCAAAAATTCACGACTTCTAGCATGTGAACAACACCCTTCCTTAGTTTCTTTAATTTTTTTCTTTGATATTTTTGGAGCATTTCAATAGCAATTTGTAAGGAGGCTGATGTGAGTTCAGCATGTCAACTCAAATTATACTGTTAGACCAGTAATCAAGCATTCAGAACTGGAAAACTCCAATCCAAATCAAAGCGGGTTGAGCTCAGAGTACAAAAAAGTCCTAGTGGCTGATGGCAATGTCAGCCTGTTGGTAGGAGGCATCCAGGAGTAGAAAAGTATCATCCAAGGTTGGAGCAGGTAGAGCTGTCACCAAAATTCTCTGGAAACTAAGATCATTTCCTGTCTTCTTATAGTTCAAATTCCTCTCCTCTGTTAAAGTTCTCTTGTTGACATAAGATAATACTGATTTTCTATGCTTTTTATTCCTCATATTTTCATTTGTATGGTTGTTTGGAAGAAAGAGGGTAGGAAGGATGAGAGGGAGGGAGGGAGGGAGGGATCTTTGATCAAAGCTTTCTTATTAAAGCTTTGATCAAAGTTTATTATTACAGCCTGGACGGTGTGCCTCAGTGGTTGAGCATCAACCTATAAACCAGGAGGTCACAGTTCATAGTTCGATTCCCAGGCAGGGCACATGCCCGGGTTGCAGGCTTAATCCCCAGTAGAGGGTGTGTAGGAGGCAGCTGATCAGTGATTCTCTCTCATCATTGATGTTTATATCTTTTTCACCCTCTCCCTTCCTCTCTCTGAAATCAATTTTTTTAAAAAAAACATATTTAGAGAAAAAAGTTTATTATTGTCATAGGATGTAAAAGAGAATTATTTTGTCTGAGAACTGGTGCCTAGGGACCAAAGCTAAGGAAAAGGGTGATATCTCACATTACAAACCAATCACCACCAAATACCTTCTTTGGGGCTCACTAAGAAGTAGCTAAACTTTCCCTACTATATCATGACTCGTCCTTCAACCACCCAACCCACATGGTATAAGGTATCTACCTACCAGGTGGAAAAATGCAGGCAGTGCAGATACAGCTGATAAGGTGGTGAAGTAGCTGATGGGGCTGAATGCATTTGAGGCAGAGCCATATATCTCATGTGAGGGACCCCAAAGTACCCACACATGTCCCTGAGAAAGCTAACACCTGGCACAGAGTCTCAATGGTTCCCTGTGTGACTGCAGAGAAACAGCAAAACCAATGGAAAGAGCAAAAAACTGTTAACTCTTCTCACCCTCTCTCCTGATCTCCAAAACAAGAGGAATTTGGTTTTGCAGGAGGAGGAGGGAGGTAGCCAAGAACCAGAACAGTTCCATACTGCACACCAAAGTGGACAAGTTGCCCCAAAACACCCCATCAGGCCTTTGAATCACAAGTCTCGCCATCTGTGGAGCAGTGGGAAATCTTTAACCGGAAGTGAGGTCAAAGAACTGGACTGGACAGAAGTTTCAATGACGGTGGATGCCCTCCCAAAAAAACATAATTAAAAGAGGGTTGTCCAGAAGAGATGGGAGATTCAACATAGCAGATTTAGGAGCAGTGACTGGAGAGAGAAATGTGTTTCTAGCTAGCCCCTCACCACGGTCAGACTACTCAATAACAAGCAATAAAACTGCTGTCTTCATGAAAAGTCTTATGGACCTAATAATCTCTTGAATCTTCATATCTGTTTCCATAGAGACGTCACTTTAGAGAAAAAAAAGTCTGCCTCTATATTTTCTAACTCATGGGTCTATGGTTCATAGGTACTGTATTAAACAATACATTTCTTTCATAACTAGTTCTTGATCCCTTTCCTTTAAAAACAGCTGGTGAGTAGGTAGACAGCTCCAGCTCCCACATCACCTCCTTCAGGTAACTGTGCATTTTTTTAAAAACGGGGCTGATTTGGGGAAAATCAAAAACAGTTGAGCAAAAGCAAAAGAAAAATTCCTAACTTATTTTTTATGCTTTCTTATATCACCTCAATGTGTTCTCTTATTTGTTATGTTTTTATTGACTTCAGAGAGAGGAAGGGAGAGGGAGAGAAACATCAATGATAAGAGAGAATCATCAATCAGCTGCTTCCTACACGCCTCCTACTGGGGATCGAGCCCACAACCTGACCTGGAATCGAACTGTGACCTCCTGGTTCATGGGTCAACGTGCAACCACTGAGAAACACTAGCCTGGTTCACTTCAGTGCTTTGAATTTTAATTGTAGAACCTCTGTTTCCTATAGTTTTGGGGCAGTAGTGATGGAGAAGTGCCTAGCTTAATCATTAAGAATGTGTGTGGCCTCTGGAGTTAGCTTGCCTGATAGACGAACGGTTGAAAGTGAGTGGTTTTAACTCAGTGCCTTAGTTTTGTTGTATGACTAATGGGGAATAGTAGTGTTTATACTAAATAACAGAGGAGTGAGTGAAACGAGACAAAAAGTGCTTAAAACAGCACCTGGTACATAAGAACAAATATTAGCTTTATTGTATTCACTACTATCACCATCATCATCATTATGACCTGTATGAACTAATATCACCATCATCATCATCATCATCTACAGGCAGATCTCAAAGCATCTTTGAGATGCTTAGCCTCCACTCATTTCTGGGATTTCAAAAGCAGTTTGGGGGCTGAGCCCACATGTGGTAACAGTCGCAACAAGAGTGAGGCCTGTTTCTGATCCTGAGTCCTGTGCTATTGAATAGGACTGTTGCCCTTTAACTTGCTTTGGACCCTTGGCACTGCTCCCAGGACAGCCCACGGACAGGTGACCCCCGGGTAAATGTTTACGGGAGTGAGGAGAAGGCAGCAGAAACACCTCTTGGACATGCCCACCTGTGGGCCTTGACTGTTACTCTAGTATGGAATCAAGTCTGAATTAATTTACCCAGGGGAGTGTTCTGGTGAACTGTGCACTCCTCACAGGCAGGCACTCAGTAAATATTTGTGGAATGAATGAACCAGTTAAGTTCTCAAAGTGCTGGTGCTTTAGGGCGGAGTAAGTTACAGGTAGAGGAGATGAGCTTCCGCCAGCATAGACTTCCATTAAGGAAATGAAGCTCTGCTCACAGCTCCCTGCTTTTGAAGGTTTGTGCTCCCTCTTTTCCCAAAGCCCCATGTAGTTTGTCGACATGTTTCTGAGTTGGGATGGGATCCCAATTACAGGGTCTGACCTAGAAGGCGACATGAACCTTTAATTTAGAAGACACTAGTTTTATAAGCCTCAACCATGGGGCCTTGGTGGACAGGGAAGAAGAGATGCTGATTTATTTATGCAGTGGTTGGAAGAAGACTGTTGGCATCATTCTTTATCCCAGCACTTTGTTTTTTCCCATGAAGAGTTACTGTTCCAGACCCCATCAGCTGTCCGGAGTGGGCTCACTGCTCAGAATGCCATCAGCAGATCAAGTATATCAGCATGTTTTCAACTCACATGAGCTTTGAGTGGTGTGTATGAGTGAGTGTGTGAGTGTGTGTGTGGAGAGAGAGAGAGAGAGAGAGAGAGAGAGAGAGAGAGAGAGAGAGAGAGAGAGAGAGAGAGAGAGAGAGAAAGAGATTCCCATCTGTATTAAGGTTTTATTTATGGGTCTCCTCCTTATAGAACCCACGAACAGCAATGCAAGTCCATTCACTATTCAAGTGGGATCTTGCTTTCTGTTACTTACCACCAATGCATGCAAAATTCAAGCCAAAGTTATCCGGAGGGAGGAGGAGAGACAGGGAAAGAGGTTGGAGAGGAAAAGAGAGCTCGATTTGAGGCATTCATGTTAAGCTGTGATGCAAATAATGTTCAGAAACATGGCCATAGGCGTGCTCCTTCACATGGAGGCACCCACTCTATAATCCCATGACTAAGCCCTTTATATGGTTCAAATTTGCCTTGCTTTCTGCATGTGTTTTCAGAAAGGATTTTTAGAAGTGCACTGAGCCTCCTAAGAGCAGCTGCAAAGGAGCTGTGAGTGCAGGGCATTAGGACATGACCGCCAGGCTGTCACCCGGGCCCACGGCAGGGAAAGCGAGACCCTTGCACGCTCTCTCCAGCCCCAGCACTGGGGCCTGGAACAGCTAACTGGTCAGGGCCCCACCTCTGCCTTTGCCCCTGGTGTGAATAAACAGTCAGCTCCCGGTGTGAAACCTTGGAGATATGTGCCAGTGAGGGGGTGTCTGCTTCTCATCTATAGATTCTCCTTCTCATGTTCTCATTTGTTAAGGCAAAGGGCTCGGATGACAACAGAACACTTTACTCTGTGGGAAACCTGTTCCTTCTGCTACTTCTGCCCCCACCGGATGTTCTTATCTGCTCCTTGCGAGGGCACCGGCAATTACAGAGCAATACATCTTCACCCACATACTTTCAGGCAGATATTGGGAGAGGCGGGCAGATGGCGCTGGAGAAGAACCTTCTGCTGCTTCTGTGGCTTTAGTTTCAAGGAAGAGAGAGCAATTTCTTTTTTAGTAAAGCCCCTAATGCTTCATTCATCTATTCAGCGAGCCAACAGATGTTTATTCAGCGTCTACTTGTTGCTGGTGTGCGTGGGCCATCCATTTATACTTAGCACCAACACACCCATAACCCACCGGGGAGATTTGTCCTGGCCCATCTCAACCCACACAGCACCCTGCTGGCTCCTCTTTAGCCCCCATCATTTCCACCCTTCCTCCCAGCTCTCCCCCTTTTCTTATTTTTCTCAAGCAGAACAATTGAGTTGTTCTGTGGCTGCTTGGTTCAAGCCATACCCTTGGGGTCTGGCCTTCTACTCCACTTATTCGCTCCTTCAACCAAGATTTATTAAGAGCCCATCATCAAAATAGTAATAAAAATATTCCTCTCTATGTAGTACTTCCTTCGTGCTCTCTCTGTATATAAGTTATCTCCTTTAATCTTTGCCACCATCCTATATGGAAGCTATTGCTACAACCCTCATTTCCAAATGAGGACAGTGCAACAGAGTCAAGTACCTTGCTCACAAGTTCAGTGACAGAGCAAATTGGCATTTATTTCTCTCACCTAACAATAAGCTGGGAGGTCAATGGTTCCCAAGCTCAACAATGTCAGGGCTGGCATCTCCAAGGGCTGCCTCGCCTCTGCCCTTGCTAGCCCACAACGGCTGCCTGGGCCCAACCATCACATCCACGCTCATGTTAAGAGGAAGAGACAAAGGGTAGTGTTACCTGCTTCTGTCCTTGTCAAAGCCTTTCCAGTCCCTCTCCATTTTCGACTCACCTCTAATTGGCCATGTCTGTGTCAGGTGGCCACCATCCCTAGCAGCAAGAGAGGCTGCAAAAAAGTGAAATTCAAGTGTTTTCTCTTTCTTTTCCTTTTTCAAGCCTGTATAACGGAAGGCAGGAGGGAAAGGGATCTGGGTGTGTGTTAGGTCAGCCAGTGGGCACTACATATGCCATGGGGAAGACCCATAAGTGATTGAAGCAGCCTGGGAGCCCAGGGCCTGTGCTGGTCACTCCACGGTGAGTAAAAGAGACACGGTCCTGC
Organism: Corynorhinus townsendii; assembly: GCA_026230045.1. Taxonomy (NCBI): domain Eukaryota; kingdom Metazoa; phylum Chordata; class Mammalia; order Chiroptera; family Vespertilionidae; genus Corynorhinus; species Corynorhinus townsendii. The sequence goes on along the minus strand of JAPDVU010000003.1, from coordinate 202,670,540 downwards.
CTTCGTGGAACCATAGAACTAAGAGGTACACGAATAAATTTATAATTGCAAGTACCTGTGAGTAGTAAGAGATAGAATAATAGGCTTTGCACAATATTAAGAAGTGCTCACAATGAAGCTCCCATTGTTATGTTCATTGACCAGGAGAAGTCCAGTGGCCCGTGTGAGAAGCCCTTCACCTTGACCTGTCTGAAGTTTTAGCCTTCTCTCTCTCTGCACTCTATTCTGTTGGGGTTATTGCTTATGAGCATCATCTTTCCCTGCCTTTCCAATGTCCTTCTTCATCTTGTGCTCACCTCTCTGTTCCCCCTCTTTCTTTTCACTTCTTCTGCTCCTGCATTTCTGAGCATTTTACTGGATGCTCCATCCAACAAGAAGTAGAACTGGGTTTTAATTCAGGGACCTGGGATTCTTCCTGTTTTCGCTTCTAAAGAATGGGGAGAAGATCAGCACACTTTTGAAAATCACAGTTTGAAATTCCATCTGGGGAGAGTGTCCACCTCGTCTCCTTCACACAGCAGGAGGAAGACAATCAAATGGGAACTGTTCATAGCGCAGGAGAGCAGCTGATTCAGACACTGCAAATGTCTGCCGATGGCAACCAGCCCCAGCAGTGCCCACCCACAGGCCCTTCACACACAGTACCCGGCTGAAAAGTACCCACCTCATAACCCAAAGCCTACCGTCTGCTTAACAGTTAAACTCCCCACCCACAGGCTAGCATAGCATCAACGTTCCTATATCCCTTAGATCCCAGTGGTTTTTTCTTCTGATGCCTACTAAGCCATGATATTTAATTGACCTTTGGTTCAGCATCAGAATTTACTAAAATTTGACTCCTTATAATCTTTTGCATTTCACCAAAGTGTCTTTTTCCAGACTGTTTGTTATTTCTCAGACCCATCATCCCAAATCCCAAAATCATATATGAAACATCTGTCACCACCACCAAGATGCGGCGGGCCAGCTGGCTCAGCCATGGGCTGCCGAATGGCCAGGGCACACATGGGGGCTCCTTTGCTCCCAAAACAAAATTGATTCTACACTCCAGTGTGTGCAACCACAGATTTATGTAAAGGTCAGCTGCTGGTGTAACCCCTCAACTGTGCTCTATAGAGTTCTCTCTTCTCACTCAGTGAAAGGAGGACTCGGCCAGGAACGCAGATGAGTTTCTGCGACTTACCTTGCTTGTGGACTTTCATGGAAAATTTGGAGCTTCATCTACCTCGGCCTATATTTCCATTATTTTTATTTATGTTCTAATTTGTTGTTGACAGTATTATAGATGTCCCTTATCTTCCCCTCCATTATACAGGCTTGAAAAGAAAAAGAGAAACCACTTGAATTTCACTGTCCCAGTAATTGTTGAAGATTAACAATGACTATTTCTGTTCTGAAGCCATGAAGAGATCATAACCACTGATTTCACTTTAGGACTCACCTCAGTGTTTACAAGTGAGCACTACTCGAGCATAAGAGCTGTGCAGTAAGTGAAAAATCCACGAGGTGGCTCTGCTGTTCTTCTAACCAGAAGCAAGTGGTGCTAAATCTCTTACGCCATCACTTCACATTCCAAAGGCAGAGCAAAATGTAAATGTGAACATGTGTGGCTGTTGTTATTCACTTCACTATTTGTTCTAGGTTACCTGTGAACAAATTAGTCTCTGTAGTGGTTGATCAAAGACTGGGCTTCTTAAAGTGTTGGGACTTTTTTTTTTTTTTGGTCTCTTTTTTTTTTTACTCTTTTTTTTTAATTGTTTGAAGTATTACAAATAGTAGTACATATGTCTTCTTTTTCCCCCCCATTGACCTCCCCCCAGCCTCCTCTACCCCCCAGTACATGCCTTCACCTGCTTTCTCCCGGCCGCCCCAGTGTCTTGTATCCATTGGTTATGCTTATATGCATGCGTACAAGTCCTTCAGTTGATCTCTTACAGCCTGCCCCCCACCTCCCCCGCCTTCCTGCTGTAGTTTGATAGTCTGTTCAATTCTTCTTTGCCCCTGTATCTATTCCCCCCCCACACACACACCATTTCTTCCCTTTAAAAAATCTTGCCTCTGCAGACTAGAAATAAACATATAATAACAAAAAATGTTTGAGTCCCAATTTCAATGTCCAAAACAGTTCTGAGTCCCCTTTTCAATGTCAAACAGTTCCTTATGTGTACATGTCAGCAATGATATGTGGATGGTGGGCACATGGTGGCAATGCAGGTCCGACCCTCTCTGGTTTGGTCCTAAGCAACCTGCAGTGATGCACAGTTGCTGACTGCTAGCGTGGCAAGGCGTCATCAGCGTCTTCCATCTCTGGACTGTTTCTCCTCTTGTCTTCGTGGTTGGAGCAGACCTGTCAATTCTTCTCTGTTGCAGGAATCCACATGGTCTTGGAGTTGTTTTCTGAAAATATACAAACATATTCTCAACCAAAAGTTAATAAAGGAATCTTTTCTATATAATTGATTTGGGATCCTTTTTATTTTTGCCCAAACTATTTTCCTTTGTCTTATTTTACACAGACATGCAGAGGCTACCTTTCAATCTTGTAACTTTATTTTTATGGTTAATTAAACCTCTTCATGTATGTACCTATGCTCTCATGACATATATACCGCCATTTCCTCACCACTCATTTGACACTCTCTCATAAAAGGACTCACACTTTCAAAAGATGCAATATGTTGTGCTATGGGCCACTCTTCTTCAAAGCAAACCATTCTCATTTTAACATTCTCTGTGATTGTTTTTGTTATTATTTTCAGTAACCTTATCTAAGCATGACCGAGGTTTACAAGTTCCTCTTAGCATCCTTATTAGAAGTTCTTCTCTTATGTTTTAGAATGTAATCTATAATAATAAAAGCATAATATGCTAATTAGACTGGATGTCCTTCCAGACATCCTTCTGGACGACCTTCTGGACAGAGCCGGGGCTGCAAGGGAAGCCCAGTTCCCTGTTCCAGGTGCCAGAGGGAAGCTGGTGCTAGCAGCTGGGGAAAGGAAGGCCTACTCTTGCACAAATTTCATGCAACGGGCCTCTAGTATTAAATAAAGACGACTTTAAAAATACATTCAAATCATCCTATCTCCCCAAATCATCTCAAATTCTCAATCCCCTGTCAGATTCCCCTTTAATTCTTCCAGTTCCAGTGTCTTCCCAGTTTACAGTTATGATTATCGTGAGTGTCAGATGTCTGCCCCCAAAGAAGCCTGGGTAAATTCCCACGGTGCCAGACTCTAGGCTGAATTCCCAGAAGGACAAATGACAGCTGTTCTTTCCCCATGATACCGAAAAGTGGCACAAAAACAGGTTGCACATGGAACACCAGACAAATATACCTTTGCCCTTGAGAAGGTGCCAAACCAGAAGACATAATAAGGCAGTGTGCGTGAACGTTACCAGAGGTAGCTAAAATAACTGAACTTTTCATTTTAAAAGGGAAAAAAAAGTGGTCAAATATAAAATGAATGCAAACTCCAAAGAACTTTGAAATGTACCTTTTTTAACAAAATAAATTAGAAAATTTCCATAATAATTATATTAATACCTTGAAATGCATTTAAATATCAAAAGATTGAACCAGAATGGAGTTGTCTAAGATAGTAGGAATAACAAACACTAGCATATTCTAAGTGTCTGTTGGTTACTTACTATGCTAGTTAAATGTTTTTCAAATCATGACTAATAGGAAGAGTGTAGTCCTTAATATCTGGTTTTATTTTCAATGATAAATAATAATTAATTTTTATTCAATTAATTCAAACAACACAGAAATATATAGAATACAAGGTGATAGAATCTCCTTGCCATTTTCTGGGGAATGACAGTCCCCAGAGAAAGATGTAACTGCTATTAAAAAAACAAACCAAAAAAACAACACAAAAAAACGGGAAGTCACGATTCTATTCCCAATCAGGCCACATGCCTGGATTGTGGGCTCGGTCCCCAGTGTAGCGCATGCAGGAAGAAACTGATCGATGTTTCTCTTATCATTGATGTTTCTATCTCTCTCTCCCTCTCCCTTCCTCTCTGAAGTAAATTAAAAATATTTTTAAAAATAGTTTGGAATATAGCCCTCTAATAATTTTAAATGGCTATTAGCATATAATGATATGTGGTACATTTTTGGCAGAGTGGTTATATTTTGGGGTACATTTTTAGCATGTTTTTGGTCAGATCTCAGAGGAGTGGGGAAAGAGAGGATGGGAAGAGATTAATCAAAGAACATAAATGCATAACCCATGGACACAGACAACAGTGTGTGATTTTTAGTGTTTAGATCATGTCTTCAAACACAAGTAATTTTACTTCATTTTTTTGCAGTTTGGATGCCTTTTATTTCTTTTTTCTTGCTCCATTACCAGCTAAGACTTCCAATGCTATGTTGAATAGAAGTGGCAAAAGGGGGCATCCTTGCCTTTTTCCAGATCTTAGAGGAAAAGCTTTCAGTTTGTATCATTGTTAGTGTGAGCTTTTCATATATGGCTTGTATTGCTGGTGAGGTAAGTCCCTTTTATACTAACTTGTTGAGAGTGGTTATCATGAAATGGTGTTGAATTTTGTCAATTGCTTTTTCTGCATCTATTGAGATGATTGGAAGATTTTTATCCTTCATTCTGTTAATATGGTGTATCACATTAATTGATTTGTGGCTGTTAAACCATTCTTAAATCCCAAAGATAAATCCACTTGGTCATGGTATATGACCCTTTTAATTTGCTGTTGAATTTGGTTTACTGATATTTTTTGAAGACTTTTATATCTATGTTCATCAGGGATTTTGGCCTATAGTGTTCTTTTCCTGTGGTGTCTTTATCTGGCTCTGGTATCAGGGATGCTGGCCTCATACAATGAGTTTGAAAGTGGTCCCTCTTCTATTTTTTGGAAGAGTTGAAGAATGATGAGTAGTCACTCTTCTTCAATGTCTGATAAAGTTTATACACTTAATTTTTTATAAACATCTGTCCAATCAGTAAAACTATAACCTTGTTAAAATTATGATCAGTTACCTACTCTTTAAGAAGTATAATAGGCAAACAAATAGTGCATAGCAACTAAACAGTAATACCAAAATATCTCAAGATCTTTACTTCAGTTGCCAAACACTTAGGAGGGTATTAACACCCCCTTTCTGGACCAGTCGGGAGAACCTCTTTGAAGACCTGGGAATGGAAAGAAACGATAACCTAATTGGCAGACTCTTTAGTGGGTTCAATGAGAAGAACTGGGAACACTCAGACCCTAACATTTTCTGTCCTGTCACATATATGGGATTGGAAATTTTAATCGTTACATTAAGAGAAAATCCTTTTATCTTACCATGGTCAGAGATACTAAAAGTTCTTGCATAACCTCCTGAACACATCCTGAGTTCCTTCAGGATTTTAACGATAAGTCATAAATATTTCTTCCATTTGACTTCAGTATTCTAAAGCTTCCTTAGATCATTCCCATTCTATAAGATTGAAAAAGTTCAGGTCCTAATGTCTGATTTTTACCTTTAAAAAGCTTCTCCTTGTGTCAATTTTGAAATAACAGTAATGATAGTAATTAGTTTTATATAAGAAGTACTTATTTAAAAGCCAATATTATTTTAATATAATAATTTACTCTACCAGTTCAAATAGCATTCCTATGACTAGAGCTAAAATGATTATGCTATATATCCATTATGAAGATTAAATATCATTTTGTATATAATTAGTAATGCATTTATTTCACAGGGAAAATTAATGAAGTAAAATTAATGTTAATCAGATTTTTAAACAGAATGAGAAGTATTCTGTAATTCACAGTTTTATCATGTCCAATATTTATCACTGTACTTTCAGCAATTAGCCAAAGAAATGACTCCTTAATTATGAACATATATCATAAATGAAGAATAAAATCTTTCCTATAGCTCATTGTTTCCTTGGAGTATTTTAGAAAGCCACTTGTCTTAATTTTTTCATAACAAACAAGAAAATCCTTCGATTAAGTTCCAAGCAACAAGAAAAGACTATGATGGCCAATAAGAACTTGGAAAGGAGAATGAAATGGAAAAGCCACCCACATGACCTATAAAGTAGGGGGTCATTTCAAAAGAAGCCAACTTTTTTTGAAATGACCCACAGAGTCTACACCAATGCGCAGCATAATCAATTCACTAAAAAATTTAAAAGCATCCAGAGGGAAAAAAATAATTACATATAGAGGAACAGAGATAAAATATTCTGCAGGCTTCTTGTCAGAAACTATACAAACCTTAAGACTATGGAATGAGCATCTTTAAAATTCTGAATGAAAAAACTGTCAATTTAAACGCTATATCCAATTAACATATTCTTCAAAAATGAGAGTGAAATAAAAAGTTTTTAAGCAAATAGCCAGAACCGGTTTGGCTCAGTGGATAGAGCGTCGGCCTGAGGACTGAGGGATCCCAGGTTTGATTCCGGTCAAGGGTATGTACCTTGGTTGTGGGCACATCCCCAGTGGGGGGTGTGCAGGAGGCAGCTGATCGATGTTTCTCTCTCATCGATGTTTCTAGCTATCCCTCTTCCTTCCTTTCTGTAAGAAATCAATAAAATATATTTTTTTTAAGTTTTTAAGCAAACAAAATCTGAGAGAATTCATTTCCAGCAAGTCTACACTATTAGAAATATTAAACATTCTTTGGTTAGAACGAAAATGATACCAGATAGACAAACCTACACAAAGAAAAGTGTTAAAAATAGTAAACGTATGGGTAAATATAAAATAATTTTTTCTCATTTTAAAATTTTGCTAGATAGATACTTAAGTGTGTAAATAAAAAATAACAATGTATCATGAGTTTAACATATATTAGAAGAAAATGTATGATAATATCATGAAGGATGGAGGAATGTTATTATAACTATTGTAAGGGTCATGTTATACATTAAGTGACCTACTTTTTGAAGATAGACTACAAGAAGCTGAAAATGCATATTGTAATCTTTAAGGCGAGACCTAAAAATAAATAAATAAAACAAAGTGGTATAGCCAATAAGCCAATAGTGGAGATAAAGTGGAATATTAAATAAAATACTCCATGAATCCAAAATAAAGCAGAAACTGAGTGGGAACAGAACAAGAATAGAAGAAATAAATAGAAATCAAATAGCAAGATAATAGACGTAAATTAAATTCAACTATATCAATAACTACATTAAATGTAAATTAAACGGCAAAAAATGGATTTAATTTTTAAGAACAATACCCAACTATTTACTGTCTATGAAAAAATTTCTTTTACATATCTATAACAATAAAAGGGTAATATGCTAATTAGACTGGACGTCAGACATCCTTCCTGACAAAGCCGGGGCTGGAGGGAAGCCAGCCTGGGTCCTGGGTGCTAGAGGGAAGTCAGTGCTGGCGGCCAGGGGAAGGAAGGCCTACTCTTGCATGAATTTTCATGCATCGGACCTCTAGTAAAGACATAAATAGGTTAAACCAAATTGGTCTATGTTTTTCCTGGTATGGGAATTTAAGTTCTTCATAGATATTTGATTTTCCCTCATATACCATAAAGTACCCTAGTTTGATGAGTTCATCAATTATAACTGTATCCTGAATTGAATCTACATCAATCTCTCAATTATTAGTCATCAGGTTGTTTCTTAAGCTACTAATAATGTGTGTGTGTGTGTGTGTGTGTGTGTGTGTGTGTGTGTATGCACACACACTATGTGTCTATAAAGTAGAAATTGCTATTTCTAGTATTGGAATTTTAGAGTGATATAAATCCTTATTCCTCTACTTAGTTTCTCCAAACTTTGCTGGCCTACAATATCCACCAAGAATAGTATCTTAACAAGGAGGTCATGGTTTGATTCTGGGTTGGGGGCTCGATCCCCAGTAGGGGGTGTGCAAGAGGCAGCCAATCGATGATTTTTTCTCTTCATTGATGTTTCTCTCTCTCTCTCACTCTCCCTTCCTCTCTCTGAAATCAATAAATTAAAATGAAAACAAAATAAGAATGGTATCTGACTTTCCTCAAAGCATAAGAGATTTTTGTTCTTTTATGATAGCCATTATTTTGGTATCAGATATGACTGTTTCACTAACTGTAGGCCAGCCTCTTTTTAAATCTGATTTTTAACTGCAAAACCAGATTTTGGTGATCATATCTTGTAGCGTTCCCATTATAATATGCGGCATTTAAATACCCTGAAAGTGAAGCTTACATTTTCATGTTTCTATATGAATGGATAAAAGCTTTCAGTTTTTTAAAACTAAATTTAAACTCTCTGGAATCTTTTCCTTTAGAATGTGCTAATCATATACCACAAAACAGCACTGACTTCCACAGAAAATAACTCAGCCAAGGATGCTGGGTTACATCTTTGCAGTGAAATGCAAATTTCTCAAGAGATTAAAAAAGATTTTCTTAATAAAATAATGTTAGATTTCACATTTAGAGCATAGGAAGCATATTGAAAAGGTTCTCTGAGCTGCTGGAATTTTTAAGTATTAGAACTGATAGTTTTCATTCACTTTAAACCTTTGCCTCTCCGAATTTTATTGTACAACAGTGAATATGTACTGTGAATAGCTATCTCTTTTGCTTACATTATTTATTCTATTATGTTATCACCAGCTAAAGATACTCTTTCATTTTCATTGATTGATTGAAAATTGTCAATTTTTCCATTCAACTTCTTGTATGTTTTCTTACTACCCAACTTTGACTTGTCTTTGAAGCCATTGTATATCTGACCTGAAAATATAATACCTTAGTAGTAATTAAAGCTAATTACTTTAAGGCAAAGCTATTCTATATAATAAAAGGCTAATACTATAAAATAAAAGGCTAATATGCAAATAATAGACCAAATGGCAGAACGACAGGTCACTATGACACACACTGACCACCAGGGGGCAGACACTCAACACAGGAGCTGCCCCCTGGTGGTCAGTGCACTCCCACAGGGGGAGCACCACTCAGCCAGAAGCCAGGCTCACAGCAGCGCTAAGGAAGCCGTCAGTTGGACATCCCCCGAGGGCTCCCGGACTGCAAGAGGATGCAGGCCGGGCTGAGGGATACCCCTGAGTGCATGAATTTCATGCACTGGGCTTCTATTAAATGACTACATGCAAAGCCTTTAAATCCCAAACCAGAAAAGAACAACTTTTCCACTTGAGACCTTTTATCAATTCGGATTCTACTATTGTTTATCAAAATGAATATGAGTTAGTATAAGCCTTTCTATGCTTCCATTTTCCTGGGCAGTATATATTTTTTACTAGTTAAATTTGTGGCACTTGTATAAATCACATTCTTCAGTCTTTATTTATCAGAAATGTGTCTTTTAGACTCTGAGGGCTTGGGGGAATGTTTGTTGGTTTAATATAAGCCTTTGTCACAGAGGCCTCTCCTCACCCAACACCTACAGTTTGGTGAGTAGGGAAACTACTCCATGATTCTCTTAAAGAAAAGTTTACCTTTTATACTATTTATACTATTTCTCCTTCAATTCAACCGCTCCAGAGCTACTACACTAGGCTTGGGTCTTGGGAAACAAGGTATGAATAATACTAGCTAACACTTACTGAGTATTTTTCCTCGGGAAGCACTAATCTAAGCAATTTGCAAGTATTAACTCAAATAATCAACCCTCTGAAGTACTATTATTACAGTGGAGTAGACTGAGATCCAAAGAGGCTGGATAACTTTCCCCAATCATCCTGCCAGAATTTGAACACAGATAGTGTCGTGCTAAGGCCCCTGTTCTTAACAATTAAACATACTGATTAACAAACAGCACTGAGCTGGGGTTTTAGAAGACATAGATGCTTATCTATGTGACCTTAGACAGTTTACTTTTCTGAGTTAAGAACTCAGTTCATGTATACGCTCCTCACCTGTAAAATTAAGAGATGGGACTACATACTATATAAAGGCTCTCCAACTCTGACATTCTGTAATTACCTGCCCCAAGAAAGATATATGTGGCAATCCTTTAGAAAGACATCTCTGTGTACATTCTACACTATTCATATCATCTGATGTGGCAACATCACAGAAGGAAAAGAATTTGATCTGGGTTCAAATCCTAGCTTTGCCATATCTCAACTATGCAACGTTGGATAACTTACTTGACCCCCCTTGAACATTTAGTTTATTTGTTTTCTTTTTTATTTTATCTAGAAATGTAACACTACTCAACTTATAGGATTTTCCCAATGAATTAAAAAGATAAAGTATGCAAACATGACTGGTAAATCTTAGGTACCCAATAGAAATTAATGTCCCTCTCGCTTTTGCTTTCTACAATCTTGGGTGTTTTACACAGATGACCATGTATGTTACCAAACAAAAAAAAAGTGAATGCCAAGAAATTTTGAAGTCTGTTTTAAACTTTTACTTGTGACCATCATTTGCTTTATAAAACAAATAAATTCCATAATTTTGAAACAGTATTGAACACACACAATTTTCACCTACTCTCTGAAAATGTTTAAAATGACCTGCACTTCATTAGAATCACCACAGGAGATCACAAAAAGCATCTAGGCTGCATTTTAGGAGCAGATGATATTAAGAGACACCCACATCTATCTAATACCAGCCTTCCTATTACATAGCATTAAAGGCATTTCTTGGCAAGTCCAGACTTCCAGCTGCCAGAATGCCATAAAAATATGGGGGGCAGGGGGGAGGGAATAAAGAAAGAAATGATGGAACTTGTATGAAGAAATGAAAAAATATATATAATATATATCGAAAAGAGTTGTTACTCATCTTGAAAGCAAAACACCATTAAAGAAACAGAGGGTGGTAATCGACCACAACAGCAACTGGATTGAACAGAGTAGGTAATGAAAAGTACCAGAAAAAGCAGGAGATGTAAGATCAGGTGGTCAGCATGCCAATTTCAAATGGCTAGTTATGTGTCTGTGTGAATGACTCCTTGCTCCTCATTTTCTTTCCCCAAATCTCAGATTTTATAAATCCCAGAAAAGCTGGCTATCTAGTCAGATAGAAAGAGCCGGGGTCACTGAATAGCCTCAGTTTCATAACAGGAGACCAGTGATATCCATCTTATAAGGTATTGGAAGCGTGTCTCTGTACTGTAATTTCCAGAAATGCATTTCACAGCCTGTATTCGAATGAAATTAATAGGTAATTTACAGCCCCAGAAAGTTTATCAGGCACTCTCTCTAAAATGCGATTTGTGTTTAAAATAATAATATCCCAGGTGGTATGTTTTCTCACAAAGTGAACTTCAAAGTAAGCGGGGGGAAAAAAAGATATTTCTGTTCCACAAAAATCAATTATGTGCGATTTGGTTGAGTTTCTTTACACTTTTATATATGATTCATCTCTAGTGGTTCATTTGGTTTACTTTATCGGTTGGTAGAGGCAATATTTTTGCAGAGTGCATGAGTATGACGGAAAAAAAGATAATTAAAATAAACAACAAAAAATGCATTTCAAGTGTTTGGCCCACATTTGATAACGAAAAGTTATCAGTGTTGCAGCTTCAGTTTCATTGGGTCTGCTTGCCAGGAGTCTGTGCAGTGTTTTTCTGTCCTGCATGGCTGGGACACCTGGCCCTCTTCCCAGTTCTGTGCAGGTCACATTAACATTTCAGTTCATCCGGGCTGTTTCTGTCATTTTCTACTTGAGGAAACTGAAGTCCAGAGAAGCCGTTACTTCTCTATGTTCCTGTCTAAATCAGCAACAGAGCCAGGTTGCAAATCCCAAGCTCATCCTTCCCCAGGCAGGTGGCGGCAGCTCAGACTGTCAGCTTTGTTCCAGGTTGTCCAGGACAGGAGCGTGTGGGCGCCTGGAGAACGCTCTGGGGGCTGGATGTTACTGTGAGAAGAGCAGCGCATCATCAGAACATGTTCTTACGCGTTCTCATCTCCCACTGAAAACTTAGTACAAGGGACGCTACTCAGCTTTATTAGCATATCAGTGCTGTGCCCCCAGAGACAAACACATTGCTCTCATGAAACCAAAGGAAAAGTAAAGCCAAGTTTGTTCTTAATGACTTTCTTTTCCTATTATTTTTAAGTTATTCTTTCCTGGTCCAAAAGCCCTTACCTTCTGCACTCACCTCCTTCCTTCCTTCCTAGGTTAAGGGCCAGCTGTCTTTTCCGGGGGATAGACAGCCTTCCATTATTAATCTCTGCTTTTTATTTAAAATCATATGACCCAGTCGGAACCAAGAGGTCTGTGGCTCCTTCTTAAGAGCTTTGAGAGTCATAAAGCCAAGTTCGATTCTCCTCTCCTCTCCAAGGCAGTGTGGGAATGAGAATGTGTGGTTTTTCATTCTTTTCTGTAACAGAAAAATCGTTGCTCAGTGGACTTCCACCCTGACCCATTTCAGCCTCGCTCCCCTTCTGACATGACTTGTCCAGGACATTGGTCCTCAAACTTGAGTGAGCACCCAAGTCACCTGCAGGGTTTATTGAAACACAGGTCACTGAGTCCCACCCCCAGAGTTTCTGAGTCAGTAGGTTTGGGCTGGGGCCTAAGAACTTACAGTTCTACAAGTGCCCAGGTGATAGTAGTCTAGGGACTATATTTGAGAACTACTAGCCTAGCACAGTGGGGAGGGGCGGTGATTTACTTCTGGGGGAGCTTTTTTTAAAATATGTTTTTATTGATTTCAGAGAGGAAGGGAGAGGGAGAGAGAGATAGAAACTTCAATGATGACAAAGAATCATTGATCAGCTGCCTCCTGCACACCCCACACTGATGATCGAACCCACAACCCAGGCATGTGCCCTGACCTGGAATCAAATCAGAACCTGCTGGTTCACAGGTCAATGCTCAACCACTGAGCCATACCGGCCGGGCTTTTTCTAAAAGACCAATGCTGGATTTCAGACCCAGAGATACTCATTAGTTGGTCTTTGGGGAAGGGATGGACAATGGCATTTTTTAAACTTTTCCAGGTGATTTTTCCAATTGTGCCCAAACCCTCTGAGCCACGTTCCGTGTCAGGATCCCGTGTTGAATCGGCTTCTCTTCTTGAGTGCCTCTGTCGTGCAGTTTCAACTCACACTTTCTGTGTCTTCCACCAGAAGCTCTCTGGCCATGCCTTCTGTTTTCCCCAAAATATCCTCTTCAACGGGCTTCTAGTCCCTTGGGCCGAGGTCGGCAAACTGCGGCTCGTGAGCCACATGCGGCTCTTTGGCCCCTTGAGCGTGGCTCTTCCACAAAATACCATGACCTGGGCAAGTCTATGTTGAAGAAGTGGCATTAGAAGAAGTGTAAGTTTAAAAAATTTGGCTCTCAAAAGAAATTTCAATTGTTGTACTGTTGATATTTGGCTCTGTTGACTAAGGAGTTTGCCAACCACTGACCTAAGGGATGTTTTGGTATATGAGCGAGCCTTTTGCTCAGGCTGAGAAATCCTAGAAACTCTGGTCCGAACCTCTATCTACATCTCTTCTCTCTTCCTTTTCTTTTCCTGTGTCTCTGTACCTCCCCACTACACTCTCTGGATATTCACAAGTGTATACATTTAGATGATCTTAGAAAACTCCTTGGGAATAGCTATATCTTATCAATATGCAGCAGCACTAAAACCAAGTATTCTAGTAACGAA